>OY743171.1:22336434-22991851 GCA_963555705.1 Ligustrum vulgare
AAGAAAAATCTTTCCTTCCAGTATTTTATGGAGGAAGGAACCCAGGGAACTTCAAAACGTCCCTTCCCACTTAAGTAGACAAAATAGTTGCATCGAGGCAAATACTTCAAGTCCAAAAGACACTTACACAGGTCAACGATGGGTTCAATTCCTAAACTCCTACATAAAACAAAGAAAGAAACTAGGATTCTCCACCCATTGGGTGCGAGTTGCCCCGGGACTATACTAGATGTAAGAAGAAAGTCAATGAAGAAGTGGTGCAATGGAAACCTAAGCCCGGCCATGAGAGACTCGTGAAATACCACCATCTCCCCCTCCCGGCAGTGGTAAGAAACATCATCTGCCTCCGGAGTCCGGGCTATATATTCTTTGGACAGCCCGAACTTCCTAATATCAGCTTCAACCATGTGCTCCTTCATCCTGTTGTTAAAGGTCAGGAGCTCAAGGTCGGTCTCACTCGACCCTCTACTAGGTCAACATCATCCTCTACCCCTTCCTCACCACCCGACTCTTCATCCTGGGAAAGTGGGGGCTGGTAGAAACTTATTGGGTCGACCTGTAAGGGTTCATCTAGGTTCTCTACTTCCCTAAGGTCGGTTATGTTAACATGCCTGACCACTTTTCCTAAGAGTAAGTTACGGAATTAAAAAGGTCTGGTGTGACCGAGCTTACCTAAAGGAAATGTTGTTTGAGAATGAGATCGTGCTACACGCTCGAGGAGTTCTCTGGTTTCTCAAAAAATCACAATGTAAAAAGAATGAGGAGATAGGGAAGACATATATATAGGGAAAAATAGGCGGGAAAATTTTTGAATCTCTGCCTTTCACCTTGGACACGTGGCGGCAATTTGTTTGCACACTATTAATGACAACGCATTAATCAAAATATAATAGTTAGCAAAACGCGTCATTAATAAATGTAACAGCTGTCAGAGGATAAATGTATCCAGGTATCAATCGCCGATCCCCGATGCACGGGGGCCAATGATCATGGAAATTTTAAGTTGTCCTAAAAATAGGCCACGTGTTTGGAATGCAACATCGGCCCGTCTTGATAAAATGGCTGGTCTATGTTCCCGACTTAATGTTTCCCGAGCTCTGGTCCATTTATCTAAAGGCGATCTCAAATTCCCGGGCTTGCCTCGCACGATAGGTCGGGTTGTACCGACCTCATCATCAAATCTCTGGGATGGCAAAATCTATGGTCTGCCCGTCCTGGCCCCATCACACATATAAGCCCAGTATAGATGGGACTTCGAAACCTTCTTCATTAATGGGCTTCATTCATGGGTCATATTCTTGGGCCTCAAGGTAATACGCAATCCATAAGGAAACCTTCTACCAACAGGAAACTAAATCCTTGTAAGTTAAGAACTCTTCATAAAAGGTAATTTCATACCAGAGAGGATTCCTTCTTTAGTTTAGGATAATTATGGGATTTTTAGCTCTATAAATACAGCCTCTTTGGTCACATATTATTCATTATTCTCTACATTTTCCAGTTAAATATTCTCCCTCTATTTTTCTCCAGAAAACTGATCCTCACACCGGAGGGACGACGGGGAGAATCCTCCTCACCTTTTTTGCAGGTCATCCAAGGCGAATTCATTGGTCTTTTCCAGCAATCATTTATCATCAGATCTTGCCACGTCAATGTTAGGATTTTTTACAGCATCAAGTAGTGTCTTTTCCTTTTTGAATAACTGTATAACTGCTCAAAATTCTTTGCTTAGTAGTAATGTGAGAGAGAAACAAAATTCAGACAAACAATTGTCAAACAACGTCCCTCTAAAAATTAATTAAAAAATTTAATGTAAATGTTGGAAGTTATAAGAAACAAGCAAAAATTGGAAAATGATTGTTGCAATTCGTTACCATTTAAATATTTTTTTACAGATTAATGAGGTTGTAATAAATTAAATAGAATAAAATACAGGCTCTTCACAAAAATACCCTACTTATAGGGATCAAACTGAAATTTACTTTCATTTTATAAAACTTGAAAATTACTTATAATAAAATCTTAAAAACCGAAAAATACTTATGATACTTTTTAAATATGTTAGTATCACAGTATGATACTTATGATTATATTGGTATCACATTATGATACTTATGATACTTGTTCAATTTTTTTTAGTATCACAATGTGATACTTATGATACTTTTTAATTTTCTTCTAGTATTACAGTTTGATACTTTACAAATTATTATGATACTTTGTTTCCGACATAAAATTAATCCCTTTTCATACACTTTTTCTTAGTATCACAACTTGATACTTAAAATTTTTTTATGATACTTTATCTCATACATAAAATCATACACTTTTTTCAACATTTGTTTATGCTAGACCTAGATCAATCGAACTTCCCACTACACCAAATCCCAAGGCGATTAAATGCACCAATGTTTTCTTCATTGTTGCCTTCTCAGCATAATGTTTTTTTCTTTTTATGATAGGAGAATCCGAGAATTGAAAGGAGAAGAAAAGTGGGTTGATAATTCAAAATTGGAGCCGCTGTAGCACGAAAATTGAGAGAGAATTCTTCAATCATTAGGAACAGGTGCTTTGGGTGCTTTATCATTGAACAATCCCTAATTAAGGAAGGAGGCAAGATGATTCATGGTTCTGAGTGTAGCTCCAAACACGGACATTTGAGTCCTCTGCGATCGACATTGTGTTCTGATCGGTTATTTTTACTCTTACCACAAGTTTACGGTATCGAACAAGTAATAAAATGGAATTGAGTCCGAATGTCGTTCCCAAAAGGATTGAGTAGATATATTTTCTTAGATTATTAGCCTTAACCGAAACAAATAAATGTAAAGTTGTTTATAGAGGATCCTAAATGATTGGACTAAAGTACCAAATAAATCTAAAATTATTGTTCAAAGAAACGACTAAATGGAAATGCAAGATTTGTTTAACAAATATATGTGAATGAAGTGCTAGGGTTTAGAATCCATCTTAGTATCAATATTTCACACTATGATTTAAATAATCCATGACAAGGTATATTATTGACGATCAATGTTCCTATAATCCCTAAAACTCTCTTTCGAACAAGAATTAAGCCTTTTCCTAATTACGATCCACATATATTTCTATGATGAATGTAAATATATAGAAAACCATTAAATAAACATGAATATGAAAAGATCACATAGGGCATAGTGGTATATTTCTATCCCTATCGAACCCTATGGTCATTGATTCAAGTCTAGCAAAATTCCGTTCTTTCGATCATAGAAAAATCGCCACAAGCATCATATAATTCATGCATCAAAATTATAGATGAAACTAAGTACGAATCAATTACTCAAAATACCAATTGTCATAAAATTAAATAAACCAAAGCATGAAATAAGTATCTAAGACTTCATCATAATCCCAGCAATATAGAAAATTAGCTTAGATACATTGTTAATAGAAAATCACAAATATAAAGAAACTCCATCACCTAGAATATGAAAAATTCGAAAGTTTGATGATGATTCTTCCAAAATTTCCCTCTCCAAAACTTGCGTGTGTTGTTTGATGTATTAGGTCCAGAGAGAATGTCCAAATTCGTGTAACCTGTTCTATATATATGCCTCTCTCTGACCTAGGCGAAAAGGGATGAATTTTATCAGAATTCGCGTGAAAAGCCCACCAGTGGCCCAGTCGGGACTACCGTGCGATCGCATGGTGGAATTTCTTGCGGTCGCAGACTCTAAAACATGTCCTTCAGTCGCCTTTTTTCCTGGTCGTGCGGCTGCATAGTGTATTCAACCGTGCGGCCGCACGATTGTAAATTCGACAGTAATTTTCATCTTTTAATTTCTGCAACTTGGTCCTTATACTTTATTTCTCCTCAAGTCCCCATCTTCTGATTGGAACATTTTGATCCTTATACTTCTGAAAATCTTCGATTTCATCTTTTCTTCCATGATTCTCCTTCTTTATCCATGTTCTGCATCCAGTACTCTTGCTTTGCTCATTTTTGGTCCAATTTCCTTCCCTTTTGCTCATTATTTTCTCTAATTGCTTCATTCTCTTGATTTTGAGATAAAACTGAAATATACAAAAATGATGGATAAATTAGTAGCAATTACTCTCAAACGATTATATAAAATCCTAATTTAAGCACGTAAATATGTGCATAAAATGCACCTACCAAACACCCCCAAACTAGAATCATAGTTCGTCCTCGAACAAATAAAACTGAAACATGACTTCAAGAAAATAACGACTCATTAGTTGACTTGCTTACTTTTATGTCTCAGGTTCGGCTCAAAATACACATTCCAGAAAGAGAAGCAAATAGCACGTGAACATATTTGTTACTTATTCCACGCTAAACTTTTCATGTGTGTGTGTATGAATAGCCAGAAGACAACCACAAACTCATGTAAGTTTATATCTAACATTGTGTGACTAGTTATACAGAAATAAACCCGAATCCCATGTGGTCAACAATAATTTCTTTTGATTTTCCTTACACGCTCATGGATGATCACAACTTCACTGCTTTTCTCTCATATCTCGATGTCTTTCCTATTGATGTGGTTTCTAAACATATATACATTGCATTTTTCCACACAAGGCAGTTAGGATTAGAAAAGTTGGCATGAAAAACTGAGAATAATTTATAAGGTGCTAGGGATTTCAATCAACAAAGCTTATACCATTTTAATTCATTTTTCTTTTATTTGGATGACTTTTTCTTTCAATGTCCTTGTCTTTTACCATCTTTGTGTAATACTTTTCATACTGGCTTTCTATATGACCCATGTAGCGAGCTTTAGGTCGGCAGCTCCCAACTCAGTTGAGCTTAGGGTACCAGGTTCAGAGAACCCCTCAGACTTAATTACCCGAGTCATAAAAGCTTAAAAAGAAAAGTTAAAGATGTTTTTGTGTCTTATGTCTAAGTCCACTCACCGTACTTGCTTTCTAGTTGACCCCTGTAGCGAGATTTAGGTCAGCAGCTTCCAACTCAATTGAGCTTAGGGTACCAGGTTCAAAGAACCCCTCAGACTTACTTGCTCGAGTCAAAAATGCATTTGAAGAGTGGAATAAGACCTTCAGCATTTTTCTGTTTTTATGCTGGTTATTATGGTTTATACCTGTTGAACAAAATCCCTTACATTAAAGATGCAAAAAAATTAAGTTTCAGATTCTCGATCCATCTCGCCTACCCATACTAACCTTTCCACCCCCAAACTGCTACTTGAACAGTTTGGTTCTACATTTCAGGTCGGGATCTAAATTTCTTAAAGTTTGGGATTTTTCACTCAATTCTATGTTCCGAGTGCACAAGTTTACCCTGCATGTATCAAGCATTCCCCTACACAAGCAATTATTTGACTTCGGCTCTGTGCTCAAGTTTAACAAAGTTTAGCATGAAATAAGTAAAATAAAAAACAATGTAAGTTTTCATGCTATCCCAAGTCTCAACTAAAATATATAAATAAACCAAACCACATCACAGACAGCAAACAAATCAACAAAAACCATAATTTTTTTAATGGAATACAATTAAATCCTAAATCGAGAGAAAATCTAAGCAAATTCTAATAGATTCAGCAAAATAGAGTTCCAATAGCTATTAGAGCAGTTATACAGATCAATACTAACATTATAAGGTAAGCCGAATACACCACCCCCAAACAAAAGAGTACATTGCCCTCAATGTAAACAAAAACTAAGAGAAATGAGGCAAAGTACAATAAAAAAGATCAAACACTTCCCTGGTGTATATAGGCTGCTACTGATGCAATGGCCCTGCAGATGGATCTGATGGGTCACGTGGATCGCGTGCATTTTGGGCTCCAGGGTCTCGAGTCTGTGCTCCATGGAGGTCAGGCGAGTCATGATACGTGTCTTCTGTCGGTAGACCTCCTTCCAGGTGCATCGAGCCACCTTCTGCTCAGTAGGAATATCGGCTCGAATCAAACCCTGCATCTGAGTTTCCAACATGTCCAGCCTCACATCCTGGCGAGTTAGTATCCCCATGACAGCTGTGTGCCTAGCAGCCTGCCTCTGCTCCATCAGTGTAAGCTCAGTCATGATCTGTCGCAATAGCCTGTCATCTGCCGGAGGTGCAAGTGGGGCTGGCTGTGCTGGATCTCCCATAACTGGTCCCGGCATATCTGTAGGAGCTGGAGGTGCCCTGGGTCCCCGTACATTTTCCATAGTCTTTCAGCTAATAGCGGCTTCTAAGGGATCAGGCTCCTCATGAGGGAGTAACTCCACTCCCTCGGCCAGACAAATGGCACTGATGAGACTGGGGAATAAAATACCTCGCGTGGTGTCCAACTGGGACGCAAGAGTGATGATGAAGTCAAATATGTGCCGCCCCAAGTCTATCTTCCTCCCCCTTGCCAAGTGGTGTAGCAGTGGCGCCCTCTCCACGTTGAATGTAGTGCGGTGCAACGTGGGGTTGATGGTATGACACACAAAGATATACAAGATTTTTAAGGAGTCAGTAAGCTCTCTGTGTACAAATCGTCCTAGCCTCTCTAGCACCGCATCCTCTCGGCCGTATAGGAATCGAGTGATCATGTCAATTTCAATATCTCATGGTATTGGTTCTATCCCATCCCTAGTCAACTCCAGAACCCTCTCTATCACTGCAGGAGAAAAGTGGATCCACTTACCATGCACCCAAGTCCGGCCCCTATACTCTGCTCCCTCGGTATCAACAGATGGATTAAAGTTTGCAAAAAATTCCTTTACCAGCAGTGGATAGACTCTATGTGGTGTGGATGCGAGCTTGTGCCATCCCGCATGGTCTATGAGATGTACCAACTCAGAATGTGGGAAGTCGGTTAGTATCACCTCCCTTTCCCCCAAAAACCTTTTCTTCTTGAGATTCTCATTGAACAATTTCTACTCTTCTGGCCCCACGAATCTATGGATTGATCCTGTATCGAACTCCTCAGAATCGGAGTCCGAGCTAGATGGGTGTCTCCTTGGCCGTTTTGATGACCCCGCTTTTCCCTTGCCCTTGCGTGGTGGAACTTGGGCCTTTCGGGGCGGCATTGTACCTACAAATGATAATTAGGAAATATTAGACTCAATAGAGTAGGTATGAAATGTAAAAACAATGAGAAACACACCCAAACTTATGAAAATGCATAAAAGGGAAAGAAGAAAATATGGGTGAGTGGTGCTTTTTGACCTCGGATATCACCTCGAAAAATTAAAATTTTTTCGGGACATCTTTGGGCATATGAAAGTACGTGATCTCATCTACAACATACTAAAATTTCAAGTCAAACGGAGGTTATTTGAGTCAAGAACCAGAGGGACGAAAGTGTGCAGTGGGGCTGCAGTGGTGCAATGGAGGTGTAATGAAGGTGCAATGCTTGCAAATATTAAATCTAAGCTTTTGATGCATTCCATTGGATCAAAACATGAATTTTTTGCATGAAATTAACCCCAAGCATGCAGTGAAGATAATGGTTCAGGCGAAATTTGCAAATGGGGCATGAATCACACATTGGCATTTTGTTGAGCACTTTGAGTGCATTGTTGAAATGTGGTGAAAATCATAACAATATATGCATATATCACTCCCAAATTTTCCTAACATCAATGCCCATCAACAATTACACCATTTTCTACCTAGTCCCATCCTCCATCAAGCATCCAAATCGGATTTACAACATAAGTATAATCTTCGAAACTTAGGGCAAAAATGCAAAATTTTTAGTGAAACTAACCTTGAATTCTTGATTTGAATGTGTTGGAGATGTTTGATTTCACCCAATGTAGTGCAAGCAAGAAGATTTTTTCAAAGAATTCGAAGGTTGGGCGATTTTTAGAGAGGGGCAGCGTCAGGTGTGTTTTTTTTAAATGACCCTGATGTTCGGTTTTAAAAAGAGTCTAGCGCCCAGAATTCTACAGTGCAGCCGCACGGTTGTAATTTCGTACGGTCGCACGCTTGACCTGATGAAATTTTTTTCCAGTCTTGTTTTTGACTCGTGCTCGACTCCAACATATTTTATAATTCATGAACATGAATAATGAGAATAGATATTATGTTTTAGGTGGGTGACTGTGTGAATGATTGGTAAGAACATTATGTGGCTAATAAACTACATGTGTGAATGATTGGTAAGAACATTATGTGGCTAATAAACTACATGTGTGAATGATTGGTAAGAACATTATGTGGCTAATAAACTACCTAACTTTCTATACATGATAAATGTGAGAATATGAATTGTCAACTTGAAATGCAAAAGTATCAAAATGCAAAAATGAAGTCATGCACCCTAAAATAATAAAATAGCATAAAATAAAATAAAATAACAAAGGAAAACAATGTAAATAAAAAAATAAAAAAAAAGGAAATATGGGTTGCCTCCCATAGAGCACTTCATTTATAATTTTAAGCTCGACTTTCTCGGGATTTACTCTAGTGAGGTAAGAGTAGTGGTGGTCTTTTCTTTAGAGAAATCAACACCCCAATAAGGGTTCAAGCGTTGTCCATTCACTTTAAAGGTGCCATTCTCCTCATGAGTGATTTTAACTGTCCCGAATGGATAGACCTTGGTTGCCGAGTAGGGACCCGAACACCTTGATCTCAGTTTTCCCGGAAACAATTTGAGGCAAGAATTATATAGTAGAAACTGTTGACCAACCTCAAAATCCTTTCTTTGAATATGCTTGTCGTGCCACTTTTTGGTGCATTCTTTATACAATTTTGAACTCTCATATGCTTCCAACCTGAATTCATCCATTTCATTTAGTTGCAACAACCTTTTCTCCCCCACTGCTTGTAAATCAAAATTCAACTTCTTCACAGCCCAAAAAGCCTTGTGCTCTATCTCAACGGGTAAGTGGCATGCCTTCCCAAATACGAGGCGATATGGGGACATTCCAATGGGTGTTTTGAAAGCTGTCCTGTAAGCCCACAATGCATCGTCGAGCTTCTTGGACCAGTCCTTCCTTCTTGAATTCACTGTCACCTCAAGGATTCTCTTAAGCTCCCTGTTGGAGACTTCCACCTGTCCACTAGTTTGGGGGTGGTATGGAGTGGCAACCCTGTGTTTTACTCCAAATTTGACCAGTAGTTGTTCAAACTGCTTGTTACAAAAATGTTTACCTCCATCACTGATTATAGCTTGTGGAGTGCCATACCTTGTAAAAATTACTTTCTTTAGAAAAATCCATCACCACGCGGCCATCATTTGTAGGTAACGCAACAACTTCAACCCATTTAGATACATAATCCACTGCTACAAGAATGTACTGATTTGAGTAAGAAGGGATGAATGGACCCATGAAATCTATTCCCCAAACATCAAAAATTTCCGCTTCTAGAATACTGTTAAGAGGCATTTCATTTCTCCTGTATATGTTCCCGGTCCTTTGACACCTATCCCAATTTTTCACTAGTACATAGGCGTCCTTGAATATGGTAGGCCAATATAATCGTGACTGTAGAACTTTTGCAGCCGTTTTAGAAGCTCCAAAGTGACCACCATACGCGGAGGAATGACATTGCTCCAATATTTTGACTGCTTCATCTTCTGGCACACACCTCCTAATAATCTGATCCGGACACCTTTTATAAAGAATAGGATCTTCCCTAAAATAATATTTCAATTCAGAAAAGAATTTCTTCTTCTGATGACTCGAGTATCCAGGTGGAATGATGGTTTTTGCCAAATAGTTCACGATATCTGCATACCACGGAGCCTCCTCTACACCAAACAACTGCTCATCTGGGAATATTTCACTAATATCAGCCAACAATGGCTCCTTTTCCTGTTCAAGGCGAGACACATGATCTGCTACTACATTCTCGCATCCCTCTTTATCCTTGATTTCCAAATCAAATTCTTGCAACAGTAGTATCCATCTAATCACCCTGGGTTTTGCATCCTTTTTATTCAACAAATATTTCAATGCAGCATGGTCTGTGTAAACTATTACCTTTGACCCCACCAGATAAGAACGAAATTTATCGAATGCAAAGACAACAGCAAGTAGCTCTTCTCAGTAGTGGCGTAATTAAGTTGTGCATCATTGAGAGTACGGATAGCATAGTAGATCACGTGAAATATTTTACCTCTTCATTGCCCCAGAATTGCTCCTACTGCATAATCACTTGCATTGCACATCAATTCGAATGGTAACTCCCAATCAGGTGCGATGATCACCGACGCAGATATCAACCTCTCCTTCAAAGTATTGAAAGCTACCAAACATTCTTTAGAGAAAATAAATGGCACCTCTTTCACCAATAAGTTACACAATGGTTTTGTGATTTTTGAGAAGTCTTTAATGAAACGCCTGTAGAATCCTGCATGGCCAAGAAAACTTCGAACATCTTTCACTGAAGTTGGAGGTGGTAGCTTCTCTACCTTAATTTTTGCTTTGTCTACCTCAATGCCCTTTTCTGAAATCCTGTGCCCTAGAACGATTCCTTCCTTCACCATAAAGTGACATTTCTCCCAGTTGAGCACCAAATTCGTTTCTTCACATCTTTGTAGAACCAGTTTCAAGTGTTCCAAGCACTTGTCAAATGAAGATCCAAAAACTGAAAAGCTTTCTATGAACACTTCAATGAATTTTTCTACCATATCAGAGAAAATAGCCATCATGCATCGCTGAAATGTGGATGGAGTATTACATAAACCAAATGGCATCCAGCGATAACCAAAAGTACCATAGGGGCAGGTAAATGTTGTCTTCTCCTGATCTTCTGGCGGGATGGAAATCTGATTATACCCTGAATATCCATCTAGAAAACAATAATGTGAATGGCTTGCTAATCTTTCCAACATTTGATCAATAAAAGGGAGGGGAAAGTGATCCTTCCTTGTTGCATTGTTGAGTTTGCGATAGTCTATGCAAACTCTCCACCCAGTAACTGTTCTTGTTGGGATTAGCTCGTTCTTTTCATTTTGTACTACTGTGATTCCCCCTTTCTTTGGAACAACCTGAACTGGACTGACCCAACCACTATTTGATATGGGATAAATGATTCCTACATCCAAAAGTTTCATCACTTTTGCTCTAACCACCTCTTTCATATTTGGGTTCAACCTCCTTTGTCCATCCACCGTTGGTTTAAATTTGTCTTCCATTAGGATTTTGTGCATGCAAAGTGCCGGACTGATGCCTCTTATTTCAGCAATGGTCCACCCAATAGCCCTTTTGTGATCCCGCAGAACTCCAAGTAGTTTCTCTTCTTCAACCTCTGTAATAGAGCTCACCACTATGACAGGTAAAGTAGAATACTCCCCAAAGTATGCATAGCGAAGGTGCATTGGTAACTGCTTGATTTCTAACTTTGGAGGCTGCTGAATGATGGAAGTGGCTTTGTAGAACTCATCCCCAATTCCTCAAAACGTGTTCTGCGGCTGTATGGAGGGTTAGCCAAAAATTCCTTGCATGCATCAAGCTCTTCTTTTGACAGTGAATTTATGGAACTTGAATTCATGATGACTGCTTCCAAGGGGTTAGATGGATTTTTCAAGCTAAATACTTCCCTTACTGCTTCCTGTACTGCCCCATCTACAACATCGAATCGATAGCATGAACTTGATGGGGTAGGGTACTTCATTGCTTTATAGACATCAAATGTGATTTCCTCATTGTCGAATTGCAATTTGAGCTGTCCTTTTCCCACATCAATGATCACACCCCCAGTCCACAAGAATGGTCTCCCCAGTATCAATGGCACATTCTTGTCTTCTTCCATATCCAACACAACAAAATAAGATGGAAAAATAAGTTTCTCCACCTTTACCAGAATGTCTTCAATTATTCCCCTTGGATAAGTGATTGATCGGTCTGCCAGTTGTAAAGTCACAGTTGTTGGTTTCGGTTCCCCTAAACCTAGTTTCCTGCAAACAGAGAATGACATCAAATTAATACTTGCTCCTAAATCACATAAAGCATTATCAAAGTGAAAATTTCCAATTTTACAAGGTATAGTAAAACTCCCTGAATCATTTAATTTCGGTGGATGTTTATTTTGTAGGCTAGCACTGCAGCCCTCTGAAAGCATCATTGTCTCATTCTCCTCCAGCTTTCTTTTATGTGTTCGGATGTCCTTCATGAATTATGCATAACATTTGAGCAAGTGCATCTGCAAAGAGGATGTTGATATGGATCTTTTTGAAGATGTTTTGAAATTTCTCGAACGGTTTGTCCACCTTCTGATTCTTTAACCTCCGTGGAAAAGGAATTGGAGTCTCGTAAGGCTTAATTGGTGATTTCACCTTACTTGACCCATCCTTTGTTTCAGAAGTATTTTTCGACACTCGATTCTGCTCTGCTTCCTGTTCTACCCCCTTATCCTGGTTAGCAGCTGACTGTTTAACACCGATCTCTGGAAGTTGAGTCCCACTTCTAGTAGTAATGGCTTTCACATGCTCTCTTGGATTTATTTCTGTGTTGCTAGGTAGAGCACCTTGCTGTCTCCCCGAAATAGCTATTGTCATCTGCCCCACCTGTGTTTCCAGGTTCTTTATAGCTGCCTGTTGATTTTGAAGTGTAGTCTCTATCCTTCTCATAAACTGATCATTTTTACCCATGTACTGCTCGGTTTTCTCGATAAATTTTTTAGCGACCGAGAATTTTCCATAACTTATTTAAGTAAATATTATTTTCGCTACGACTTTCTCATTTATTTTTAAAGGGAATTTTTCAACTGAAATTAAATTTATTTTAATCCAAGTCCAATTCCAAATTTATTAAAATTTCTCTTATTAAGTTATTGTAAGTCCAAATACGAAATTCATTTTTTATCTCAAAATTTATTTATTCTCAAATTTATTTTCAGTCCAAAATATATCAGTTTTAAATACATTGTCTAATTGAAGTTAGTCTAATTTTTAGTTAATTATCCTAAATTAATCCTACCTAATTAAACCTAATTTCATCCCACGTTTTCTTCTTTTCCACCCATTTCATCATCATCAATCACCATACTTTACACAACTTTCCACTTCATCCCTACCAAATTCTCCACCATTCTCTCCAAATTATGATGTCTTCACATCATTATAGCATCTCTATTTCAAAACACAAATTCAATAACTCAAGACTCGGGTATGATTTTTATCCCTCAACCAATTTTTCTTTCAATTCTTCACATCCGATTATGAATTTCAACATCACCACGTCAAAAACCACATCACTGCCACTACCCAAACCAATCTGCATCAATCACTCAAACCATACAATCCACCAAAATCACCATCTCAACCTGCACAATACCACTGCCTCTTGTACATCACCACTGCCCAACCAACAGCCACCTCCAACTCACCACCTTCATCACCAGCCGAACCACTGCAAAGCCCCAGCACGCCACAGTCAAACCACCCCCTCTGCCCACAGCCCTTTCACCCAACCAACCTGAATTTCACAATCAAATCATCATTATTATCAGCATCACGACCACCGTTATCATCACTGCAGCACCTCCAAACTGCCTCATCTCAAATCCCCATCAACCTCAACCAACGCTGCCATAAATCATTATCATCATCACCACACCCAAACCACAACAGCCACCACAAAACGCAACAACCCAACCACCATCAACCGCCTGCAGCACCCCCAAAAATCGCGGCAAACCCAACTCAAATCTCAATCCAAATCAAAACCCAAAACCAAGAATAAGCAAAGCCCAAGACTTACCTTCGAACGCCGTTTCTTCGACCGGAGTTTCATTTGAGAACCCAGCCTTGTTTCACCTTCGTTTTCTCACCAAATCAACCCAAAGATCTTCTGTTTCCGCAACCCTCTACTCACCTCCGTCGCTGCCATGTGATGCCAGCACTATCACTGCCAGCGCACCATCAGCCTGGACCGGAGATGGGCCGTTCGCCGTCACCAGCTCTCGTCTCCCTCTCGCCTTTCTCTCTTTCTGTCTCTGAATTTGGGATCGAAGGGGAGAGAAATATAAATTTTATTTAAAAGTTTTCTTATTTACAGCTTAGTCCCCATGTTTCAAATTTGCTTAAAACCAGTCCCTTTAGTTTCAAAACGTTATTTCAACACCTATATTTTTAAATCAAGTTATTCCAGACCTCTTTATTTTAAATATTAAAATTTCAATTCCAAAAGTATTTGCATTTCACCAAATCAGTCCCAAGCTTTAAACATAGTCATTTTAGTACATAACTTCAAAAGTTATTATTTTAGTTCCAAGATTTATGAAACATTTTATTTCAGTCCCTGTAAATTAAATTCATTTGATTTGAAGCCCAAGTTTTACAAGTTATCTATTTCAGTCCCTCAAAGTTTTAAAAATATTTTAATTCAACCTCTAAGCTTTTATTTTCATCTTAAAAACTTAAAGCGCAAAAATACTAAATTTAACTTATTTATTTATAGGGCTAGACGAGGCGCGAGAGAATTAGAAGTATTTTCCCGTTTGCTCAATACTCGAGAAATTAAGGTAGACTCTTATTCACAAATTAACGTTTTTTCAAAAGTGCGCATCAATAAGTATTTGGATTATAAGTTTAGCATGTATGATTGTGTTCATGAGAATTACTTGCTTTCTAAGCATGAGACTATGTTACGAGAATTTACTTGCTTAAATGCCTGAGACTTGAACTTGTATGTTCATGAGAATACTGGTGATCGTTAGACACCTGAGACTTGAATATCATGATTATGTATTTTAATTTATGATGTTAAATGATTATTGTGCGCGAGTCTACTGAGTATTTCTATGAAATACTCACGTTTTCCAAAACAAAATTTTGCAGATGACGGAGTTGACGGCGAATGAAATGACAGCGGTGGAAAATCAAAAACAATGTTAAATTTTATTTTAAGTCAAGTTTCATAAATGTCGTCAATTTAATTATTTATCGTTACTTTACTTTAAAACTTAAGATTTAACTTTTTATGAATTGTTTTAATCAAATTGATTAAAATTTAGTTTCCGCTTTAGCTTTTAAACAATGGATGTAATGTTTTATAAATTCATTTCTTCCGCAAAAATATTTTTCAAAGGTTTCAAATAATAAATATGATGTTTGAAATTTTTAATTATTTTCGCAATAAAATCAGATTTAAAGGATGACGTGGCGTCCCGAGCTCCACGGAATTCGGGGCGTTACAAATTTCCCAAGTAGATCTTCAATTGACGATTTCTTCTCCTCTTACTGGTACATAGGTTGTTGTGGTCTGCCTGTATTTTTATTGTCCCTCCATCCAAATTTAGGATGATTTCACCACCCTGGATTGTATGTATTTGAATAGGGATTATTCTGTGGATGACCACCCCCTTGAACAAAATCAACTTGCTCTGGTAGCTGAGCTAAGATAGGACAATCTGAAGTGTTATGGTCTGCACCACATTCTTTGCAAAGTGTTCTGGCATTCTTCATTGGATTTCCAACTATTGCTATGCTTTCCACCTTACTTACCAAAGAGTCTAATTTTGCAGATAAGGCCGTATAATTATCCACCTCATAAACTCCCGCAGGTCTCTTTTGGAGTACTCGGTCTGAAGCCCACATTGCATTTGTGTTAGCAATTCTTTCAAACAACTCTAATGCTTCATCAATAGTCTTAGTAGAAAGTGACCCATTAGATGATGAGTCTACTAGACTTTTGAATTGAGAAATCAAACCTGCGTAGAAATACTGTACTCGTACTCCCCTCGAAATCCCATGACGAGGACACTTCATGGGCATGTTTTTAAATCAGTTCCATGCCTCATCAAATGACTCTGCATCCTGTTGTTGGAATACTTATATGTCGTGCTTGAGCTTTGCAATTTTGACTGGTGGGAAGAACTTTGTACAGAACTTCTGAGCCAGATCGTTCCATGTTGTTATGCTAGCTATAGGTCGAGAATCTAACCATTCCAAAGCTCTATCTCTCAGAGTATGTGGGAAAAGACGAAGTCTGATGGCATCATCTGATACCCCTTGATACTTGAAGTGTTGGCAAAGCTCTAAAAACCTCGATACATGAGTGTGCGGATTCTCGTCGGTTCTTCCATAAAATTGATGTCCATTTTGAAATAAATGGATAACACTTGTTTTTAACTGGAAGTTTGGCTGACCAAATGGAGGGTAGACAATACTTGACTGATTTTGAATTATTCGCGGAGTCATAAAGTCCCCAACTAGCATGGTCCCTTCATCCTGCACTTGCAATTCATGATTTCCCATGTTGTTTGCCATACTTGCTGTTTTTGTTGTTTTTCTGCTAATTTTGCCTCTCTTAACTTGCGATGAAAAGTGCGTTCGATTTCCGGGTCAACTTCTAGAAGATCTCCGTGTCTTGAACTTCGCATGCACAAATCTGAGAGAAACAAATGAAAAAAAATGTATGAACTGAAATAAAAAAGAAAAATTTAAATTAAGCTAAAAAAAGTTCGAATTAGTGACAATAACCTAGAAATAAATCTAGACTACAACCCCTGGCAACGGCGTCAAAAACATGATCGGTTATTTTTACTCTTACCGCAAGTGTACTGTATCGAACAAGTAATAAAATGGAATTGAGTCCGAATGTCGTACACACAAGGATTGAGTAGATCTATTTTCTTAGATTATTAGCTTTAACCGAAACAAATAAATGTAAAGTTGTTTATAGAGGATCCTAAATGATTGGACTAAAGTACCAAATAAATCTAAAATTATTGATCAAAGAAACGACTAAATGGAAATGCAAAATTTGTTTAACAAATATATGAGAATGAAGTGCTAGGATTTAGAATCCATCTTAGTATCGATATTTCACACTATAATTTAAATAATCCATGACAAGGCATATTATTGACGATCAATGTTCCTATAATGCCTAATGATAAGTGTATTTTACACACTTATTTTGCTTTTAAATCGACAATTTAATTGACAAATAGAGCGAATTTCTACTTATAAAGTGTGTTTATCTTGTACAATAAGGTAAAACCTCAATTGGAATGAAAATGGACAAGATTGGAGAGCAATTGGGTGAAAAGAGGAGAAATTTCTATGTCCAAGGACCTAATTGAAAGAAATCAAAAGTTTGGGGACTCAATTGCAACATCTCAGAAAGTTGGAGGACTAAATATGCAAATATTTCAGGGGCAAATTTTTAATAAAAGTCAAAATTCGAGGACTAAATTGAAGAAGGCTAGAAGACAAGGGACTTGACGTGCAATTATTCAAAAGAAAAAGAAAAAAAAAAGGGAAAACAAGAAAAAGACAAAAAAAAAAAAAATAATAATATATATATTATATATATATAGTCAACAGGCATGGGCATTTGCCCATGCCTTGGTTTGATGGGCGCTCGCCTGAGCGCCCATCATTTCATGCAGTTGATTTTTCAACTGCCCACGCGATCACGTGGGTTTTTTTAGGCCAAATTTCGATTTTAATTTTTCGTTTTTATTATTTTAATTTAAGGGCGTGTTTGACTTTATTTGGACGTATTTTTGAGGATATTGTAGTTTGGTTTAATTTTCAAGTTGCTAGCACCCATTGGACCAAAGAAGCAAGAAGTAAAGTGGAAATACAAAACAAAGTTCAAAGATTCTTGGAGCAAAAAATCAAGGGAAGTGTTGTATTTCATTTTTCTTGTATTTCCATCTTTAATTTCTATATTTTGTGATGTATTTTCATAAACCTTATCTTTTGTGGAATACTTATATAATGGACTAGTTGTTTTATGTTGGGATGATTGATGTAGCTTAACTTAGTTTAAGTAATTTAAATGTTTGTTTATTAATTTTGAGCTTATTTCATATGTGTTTGTTATTTAGATTATTCCATGTGTTTGATTGATCACCAAATATATGTTTTGTGAAGTGTATGATAATCGAGAGATATTGTGCATTTTAGACCAAATAACAAATAGTCCAGGTTCTTGTTAAGGATAGAGATATACCTTAAACCCTAGATGATCCAGTGAGCTATTTTCACAAAGAGTTAATGCAATTGATTGGCTTTAATCGACATAGAGATATAGTAGGTTAAACTAATTGATTAGGGTTAATTTCAATCGAGAGAGATAATTAGTTAAACTTGAAAAATCGGGTCTCACATTGTAAATGAGTAATTTATTAATTTGCACGTGTTGAGAAATTACTTAAGCAAGAGTTAAGTGAAATCTTGAATCCCAACTATTTTATCTTTCATTTTCCTTATTTTTATTTGGTTTAAAATTTGTTTCGTTAATTTAGAATTGTCAAAAATCCAACTTTTAATTGTGTGTTTCATTTGTTAAGATTAAATTAACTAGAGTATAATAGACTATACATTCCTCGTGGGATCGGCAACCCGGACTCAAAAAGTCCACTTTAGTACTTGTACGCGACTCGTGCGCTTGCGGTACACTGTTTTGAGCGAACAAGTTTTTGACGCCGTTGCTAGGGAATGTTTTTACTTTGATTATTACTTTAGTTAATTTTAGTTTTAACAATTTTTAATTATTTTTGTTTTATATTTTATATTTTATCTTTGGTAACCACCACAATTCTAATCTCTCTTGTATTTGGTTTTCTTTGTATGCATATTTGATTCTAATATTGGTAAAATAGGAAAGCAATTGCAATGAACAATCTCACACATGGGTGATGAATACATGCTTGAAGAATATTCAAGTTGTGAAATCTGTTACAAGATGCATTATAATGGAAAATGTTTATTTTCGGGCAATAATTTGATTACGTCGAAGCTTATTAAGTTTAGACAATATTTGAAATGTTTAAAACAAGCAAGTGACACTTCGTATGTGAGTTACATGCTCTTGGGAGATTGTGTACCGAATGATTGGGATGAGGACATCACATTTGTAGGAGATGGTCCGCCACTATTGAATGAGAAGGTACTTGCAAGGTATTACAGTGAGCTTTCCAAATTGGATGATGATGATATGCTTATGGGGGATGCCATGTATTGGGAAGGATTCCAAACGTGGGGGTATAATCCACTCTTGGGAATTAATAGGAAAAACTTTTCGTTGCCCATGGATTCAAATTTTGGATCGGTCATTCAATCCGAAGAGACATCGACCAAAGAAGATAAGCTTGAAGAGAATGACAATTTAATCACAAAAGAATCTCTTGGAGAAGTGGCAATTAATGAGGAAGACATTAAATAATATTCTCTCAACTTCATTGATTGTCCAATAATTGAATTTTTTATTAAGCCACTTGTGGAGGTGCAAGTCTATTTAGTTGAGTTTGAATTGGATGGAATAGGCAAGTCATATGACTTTGGAAGGGGCAAGGTGCAAGTGTTTAGATCAAATGAAGACTGGAGCAAAGTCAAAATAAGCAAAATGGGCAAGGCATCAAAAGCTATGTTTAGAGTGCCATGAAGTGATTATGCGGAGAATCGAGCTAATGACTTTAAAATAAGCGCTTAATGGGAGGCAACCCATTCTCTATCCTTTACTTTCTTTATTTTTATTTTTTGCATATTATTTACTTTCTTGCAAATAAGTTGGTTGGGCCAAGTCTCTATCTTCTACATTTATTTTTTTCAAGTTGGGTAGTGTGAAATAGCTCCAATGCATTCTCATTTAATTCTAGCATGCACTCATATCAAACTTTCAAAGTCAAATATTTGCTTAAAACTCATTTTTAAATCACTTGGTGCATATTGTATTTTATCTTCAAGTGATTTAATATTGATGTGGATGGGCAAATTATATTGGATTTATGAGTTAGAATTGAGATGTTGAATGTAATTTTAATTTTTGGAGTCATTCACCACTTAATATCTACTCTTTTCTTGTATTTTCATAGGATGCTCAGAAGGTGTACGGTGAAATGCCTCATTGGAGAAAAATTGTGCTCAATCGATTGGAGGCTTCAACACAAGTTTGGGGGTGGATTGTTGGTGCTTGCAATGAGATGTTCACATGCCCAATACTACTTATGAGTGCCCCACCACTTCTTTGGATGTCTAGTAAATTATTTCCTCTTGTTTTGATTTTATTTTACACATTGAGGACAATGTGCATTTCAAGTTTGGGGGTGATTTCTTATTGTGTGTGACATGTTAGATAACCTTTCCGGCCAGGATTACTTGATGTTTAAAATTGTTATTGATTCATGATTTATGACCAATATACTACTTGTGTCTATTTTTACAAAATGCTTATCCATGCAAGATCATATTTATCTTGAGCACAATAGTCATCATTGATTGTTGGTGAAGTTTGGGAATTGTTGAAGGGTGAAAAGGTTAATGGAGTAGAAGAACTAGGTTGTGAGCTTGTATTTTAATTTTTATCAACCTATCAAATTTTTCCTAATGCTCTAAATCTCTTGATCCTAATGTAAGACAAGTTTGGGGGTGATCGACCGGTGAAGGAGACGGTCTAAACGTGTGGTGATTCCATGCATGTTGGAAATAAATTTTGTGTGGAGTATATTTCACCAAGTATAAACTAAGTAATAACCGTATGCTAAAGTTCTAAGCCTATTTTAATTTTTGCATTGCATTACCCTATCTCGAAGCCTTTTTGACTCGAGTAATTAAGCCCGTAGGAGTATCTTGAAACTTGGTTCCTTAAGTTTGAAACTTGGGAGTCATCGGCCTAAAGCTCGCTACATGAGTCAGTTAGAAAGCTTAATGAGTAGGGTACACACACACACTTTGAAAAAAAAAATAATAATAAAAGAGCACATCATCATTGCATTTGCTTAATAAGTCTACCTCACTTCGTAGCCTTTTTTACTCGAGTTATTAAGTTCGTAGGGGTATTTTGAAACCTAGTACCCTTTGATCTTAAAAAAATCGGGGAGTTACCGTCCTAAAGCTCGCTACATGGGTCAATTAGAAAGCTTAAAGGAGTGGGGAAGTCATGAGTAAACATCATGTTAGTTTTTAGAAATCATGCATTTGTACTTACATAAGGGCTTAGATTAATAGTGGATTTGAATTGCTTAGTATAAACTTGAATGTTGAAGCACTCATTTAGTGGAGAGTCAGTGCATTTCTAGATTGTCGAAATTTCCGGTAAAACGCACCCAAACTAGAGTGGAAAAAGAAAAGAGTGATTTGAGAGTACTCTCTAGAATTACATCTCGGGAGAGGAAAGAAAAATATTTATTAGGGGATGAGTGTTACGAATGGAAAAGGAAAGAATTGACCACTAATGGTGGGTTTGTTTTGACTTGTAACCTCTTTACTCATCAATATTCTCAAAACTTAATTGACAATTGAAAGTGACTTTGCGCGCGCACACACACACCGATCGAACATCAGATTATCCAAACTTCTTTTTTGTAGCATTATTTGGAATCATACTTTTGAATTGATTATACAATTTTGCACTCATGAGTAATTTGCAAGTTATCTAATATTGTTGATCTATATTTCACATTACTTGATTGCACTAGTAGATAATTTTGCTCGAGACGAGCAAAAGCTCAAGTTTGGGGGTGTGATAAGTGTGTTTTACACACTTATTTTGCTTTTAAATCGACAATTTAATTGACAAATTGAGTGAATTTCTACTTATAAAGTGTGTTTATCTTGTACAATCAGGTACAACCTCAATTTCGATGTCCAAGGACCTAATTGAAAGAAATCAAAAGTTTGGGGACTCAATTGCAACATCTCAGAAAGTTGGAGGACTAAATATGCAAATATTTCAGGGGTATATCTGTAATAAAAGTCAAAATTCGAGGACTAAATTGAAAAAGGCTAGAAAACAAGGGACTTGACGTGCAATTATTTAAAAGAAAAAGACAAAAAAAATAAAATCATAATATATATATATATATATATATATATATATATATATATATATATATATAGTCAACAGGCATGGGCATTCGCCCATGCCTTGGGTGAGCGCCCATCATTTCATGCAGTTGATTTTTCAACTGGCCACGCGATCGCGTGGGCTTTTTTTCGGCCAAATTTCGATTTTAATTTTTTGTTTTTATTATTTTAATTTAAGGGCGTGTTTGGCTTTATTTGGACGTGTTTTTGAGGATATTTTAGTTTAGATTTTGGGGACTATAAATACTCTCATTTCTTCACTTCAAAAGGACCCAATTTTCTTTACCAAGCCTTAACCCCTTTCTCTCTTTTCTTTTCTTTTCTTTTCTTTGTTTTTGATTTAGTTTGTAGTTTGGTTTAATTTTCAAGTTGCTAGCACCCATTAGACCAAAGAAGCAAGAAGTAAAGTGGAAATACAAAACAAAGTTCAAAGATTCTTGGAGCAAAAAATCAAGGGAAGTGTTGTATTTCATTTTTCTTGTATTTCTATCTTTAATTTCTATATTTTGTGATGTATTTTCATAAACCTTATCTTTTGTGGAATATTTATATAATGGGTTAGTTGTTTTATGTTGGGATGATTGATGTACCTTAACTTTGTTTAAATAATTTTAATGTTTGTTTATTAATTTTGAGCTTATTTCATATGTGTTTGTTATTGAGATTATTCCATGTGTTTGATTGATCACCAAATATATGTTTTGTGAAGTGTATGATAATCGAGAGATATTGTGCATTTTAGACCAAATAACAAATGGTCCAGGTTCTTGTTAAGAATAGAGATATACCTTAAACCCTAGATGATCCAGTGAGCTATTTTCACAAAGAGTTAATACAATTGATTTGCTTTAATCGACATAGAGATATAGTAGGTTAAACTAATTGATTAGAGTTAATTTCAATCGAGAGAGGTAATTAGTTAAACTTGAAAAATCGGGTCTCACATTGTAAATGAGTAATTTATTAATTTGCACGTGTTGAAAAATTACTTAAGCAAGAGTTAAGTGAAATCATGAATCCCAACTATTTTATCTTTCATTTTCCTTATTTTTATTTGGTTTAAAATTTGTTTCGTTAATTTAGAATTGTCAAAAATCCGACTTTTAATTGTGTGTTTCATTTGTTAAGATTAAATTAACTAGAGTATAATAGACTATACATTCCTCATGGGATCGACAACCCGGACTCAAAAAGTCCACTTTATTACTTGTACGCGACCCGTGCGCTTGCGGTACACTATTTTGAGCGAACAAGTTTTTGGCGCCGTTGCTGGGGAATGTTTTTACTTTGATTATTACTTTAGTTTACTTTAATAGCAAATCACAAATATAAAGAAACTCCATCACCTAGAATATGAAAAATCCGAAAGTTCGATGATGATTCTTCCACAATTTCCCTCTCCAAAACTTGCGTGTGCTGTTTAACATATTAGGTTCAGAGAGAATGTCCAAATTCGTGTAACCTGTTCTATATATATGTCTCCCTCTAACCTAGGCGAAAAGGGATGATTTTTATCAGAATTCGCGTGAAAATCCCACCAGTGGCCCAGTCGGGACTACCGTGCGACGACATGGTGAAATTACTTACGGTCGCAGACTCTAAAACATGTCCTTCAGTCACCTTTTTTTTTCTGGTCGTACGTCCACACCCAGTATTCAACCGTGCGACCGCACGATTGTAAATCCGACAGCAATTTTCAACTTTTAATTTATGCAACTTGGTCCTTATACTTTATTTCTCCTCAAGTCCCCATCTTCTGATTGGAACATTTTGATCCTTATACTTCTAAAAATCTTCGATTTCATCTTTTCTTCCATGATTCTCCTTCTTTATCCATGTTCTGCATCCAGTACTCTTGCTTTGCTCATTTTTGGTCCAATTTCCTTCCCTTTTGCTCATTATTTTCTCTAATTGCTTCATTCTCTTGATTTCGAGATAAAACTGAAATATACAAAAATGATGGATAAATTAGTAGCAATTACTCTCAAACAATTATATAAAATCCTAATTTAAGCACATAAGTAAGTGCATAAAATGCACTTATCATGTTCCCATGTGATGCGAAATTGCAGTTACTTGTCTCCCCATACTTTATTTACTTGGATGATGCAAATAAGAGAGTTTGAGAACAATGAACCGTAGGCCTTCTACTATTCTTGTAAGGCGGTAGTCGTCTCTTCCTTGGAATCTCTCTGGAGGTGCACTGAGGAAGTTGGGTCTCTTCTACGACTATGTCTAGTGATGATTTTTACCAAAAGACTTTTCAATTCCTAGGTGGTGGTTCGGTGGCGCTGTGGTGGTGGTGGTTGATGCGGATGGTGGTGGTTGTTGATGTGGGTGGCGGTGGTGGTAGTTCAGTGGTGGTTGGGAGAGAAGAAGGACGGCTTGAAGCGTTGACACCAGTTGGGAGAGAAGAAGCACGGCTTGAAGCGTTGGCACCAGTTCTCCGACTTGAGGTGTCAATGGTCGGCGTCCACGGCAGGCATCTGCAGGGGTCCACGGTCGGCGACGGTGTTTGAATGGTGGAAGAGGTGGAAGGGTGTGAATCGGCAATGGAAGGGGGTTGTGGCTGAGATGTAGTATTTTTCATGATTTCTATTTTGTACAGTAAATATCAGTTTTAACTTCTAATTGAAGTAATTTGTACAATTAATCAATAAAATACCCACTCCCCACATGACAAATGGGTATTGGTTTGAAAGTGGGTGCAGACCCACTCACTTACAAGGGGTGGTTGATATTTTGGGTTAAGAACTAATACCCATTCACCACGTTGCTAGTGAGTATTTTATTTTACCCACAAGTGGGTATTATAAAATTTCTACAAATTGAATTATCAAAATCTTTACAATACTTAAAACCTATTGTATTCCGGAAGCTAGTAGTATTAGTCCGGTTAAACCCCAATTTTGATTCATTCCACAATGTTATCTGTTGAAAAGTTAAAAAGTAAGTTGTGATATATATGTAGTACAATCGCAAAAAACTTAACGTAATCATAGGATATTTCTTGAACATAAATATCAGCTTTGCTTTCTCATGTCAATCATCAAATGCAGTTCAAGTGAGAAAATGGTTTTGAATTTGCCTTGAATACAAATTTTGCTACTTGAGGAGTCCCAAAACATTTCAGTCTTTCATCCATCCAGCTGTTGATGCAACTGTGAATCCATCATGGCTCTCAATCATAGCATTATAAGAAAAGGCTCAATGTTAAGATGTGAAAACAATGTATAGTGCATAGTGCTTCAAATAATATCCACGTTTGGGCTCCATTTTTGTAAAACAAAAACATTTCTCTCTTATTTTCAATTACATGTTCTATAATAAAATAATACTATACAAAAACCAAAAACTTTCCTTTACTTTTTAACTACACATTCTCCATAAAATCATTATTCCAAAATATATTATTCGAAGTCGGACACAAAAGTGCACATGAGAAATGCATGAATACGAATTTGGTCGAGGCAAAAGTTTGATTCTTTGTCATCAATATAATAATGTCCCAAACGGGTGCTAATAGTTTTCCAATATTCATCTTCCAAGATACAATGACACGTCCTACAAAAGAAGCAATCCAAGTTAGACAGATCAAAGAACCAACTTATGTTTTTAATTCTCTTTAAATAATACTTGATTCAAAATAAATACAATTTCTATACACTGAGGTCTATGAATCGTTGTTGGGAAGTTGTGTTTCATAAGATACCCCCCAGTAAAAGTCACATCTCTATATGGAGAGATATACCTATTAAAAAGGGGGGTTTTAGTTAAATAGACTTGTCAAAACATTAAGTGTAGTAAAATAGACACCCTTCCACAATGTTTTGTCAAATGGATTTCTTAAATAAGTAAAAGACAACATATTATGCAATGCCCAAAATACCTCTGCTTGTGAAATGACCTTCATACCCCAAGTGACAACCAAACTTGCCCCAATTTTTCCAACCAACCAATTCATACCAATAGCCTTCGTTCTCTTGTCTTTGATGCAGCCATCGATTTCTCTCTTTCGTTGTTCCTTTCTACATAGAAACTTAACAAAATTCTTGTTTGTTATCCATTTTTTCTAATTGAAGCTTTGAGTAGTTTGAAAACTTGTTAAATCATCCACATTCAAGATTTGTAATTGGAGGGAAAAAGAGGTACACATCAATTCCTATACTTTTTTGCTGATTTTTTTGTTCAAGTATACTATAATATTCGTGATTTATAAGCGTATTTTATACACTTATTTGTATGTCTAAATTAGGATTAATTATTGTCGTGTGGGAATATTTTCTATTTAATTTATGTTTATTTGCTTACTTTTCAGAAAATGTCCCAATTGAAGAAGAATGAAGCAATTAATGGAAAAATGACACGATTGGATGTTAATTGGAGCTAAATTGGACAAGTGAGGAGTTTGTGACAACAACCGGGAAACATGCTTGGTGCCAAAGTGACTAAATCAGAGGTTGGAGGACCTAATTGAATGAATTAAGAGCTTGAATGGTCAAACCGAGAAGAAGATAAAGTTTGTGGACTAAATTGCAACAATTGAAAGTTGAGGACTGAAGGTGCAATTAAAAGTCAGGGACTAAATTGTACAGCCGAGAAAAGAGGAAGTCGCGATCGCTGGTTGCATACCAAGCGATCGCGATAAGGTGTTAAATCATAACCCGAGGCTAAAACAGCATTACCACGCGATCGCCGGAAATATGCCTGCGTGATCGCGCGGTTGTCCGACTGGGCCGCAGATCAGATTTTTCTCGCGATTTTTAACAGGCTTTGGGCTTTTTGACCTAGGTTTTCTCCAAAACCTATATATACAACATAAGAGGCACGAGATCTAGACCTTTGCCTCTCCATAGAACGAGCCACAACAGAAATTTGAATTAAAATTCTTGGAGATTCAAGCATCGCAGAGGGGCGTGAATTGAAGATACTTGAAGAATTGATAATTGGTGCAATCTTTTCATTCTTCGTTGTTATTTTCAATGAACGTCATTATATTTTGTTTTTGCTATTTAAATATGATGTGTAGTTAAATTTGATGTTGGGATGAACGATGTAGCCGAGTTAATTATTTTAATTCCATATTCCTTGTTTTAACGCTTTAATGCATGTGTTGATTTATTATTGCGTTTAATGCGTGAATGAACTGGCCACTTATTCATGATTTTATGTGTTATTTCCATAATCCGAGAGGTGAGTTAATAACATAGATCTAGGTAATAAATCCGGTAATTGAACGAGAGATAGAGATATACTCTTGTAATTATTGCGGTCATATGTGAATTCTTGAATGTAATGCAGCTAGATAAGGATTATTCAGACCCGCTGTAGAGATACATGGTTGACTTATTTAGGTAGAGTTGATTTAAACTCGAGAGGGAAATTTCAATTTAAATTAGTGAATTCGACCGAATGCATATTTAGGAAATAAAACTGGAATTGGAGTTAATTTAATTGGTTAGGTGAAATCGTAAATCCCAACTACTTTAAAATCTTCTTTTAAAACAAAACAATTTCACAATTTAATTATTTAATTCATCTTCTTAGTTTTAATTTAAAACCTCAAATTCATTTCTTCGTTCAAATAAAGTGTAGAACTAAAATATTTCGGTAATTAATAGCAGTCCTCGTGGGACGATAATCCGGACTCTTAGGTCCACTTTATTACTTCTCACGACCTGTGCACTTGCGGGGATATCTTGCATCGCGAGATATCAGGTGAACAGTGATTTATCATTTATGCATTTTGTTTAAGAATTTTCCATAATGTTACATATGCCTTTATTAGTGATGCATAACGACACACACATCATTATTATCAACATGCTATAACTTTTGGGGTTTACGATATAGTTTTTGATATATTCATTTGCTTATGAATTTGTCATAACATCATATATGTCGTTATCCGTGATCTATAACGGCACCCATGCCGTTATATTATTTTTCCACTTTCAAAGGGCATAATACTTTTCATGTGACAATTGTGGTTAAATATATGTTTATTTTATTGAGTGAACATCTTAGTGTAGTTATATTTTAAAGTAAATATAAGTATACCATTATTCACAATGCATAACGTCACAGATGGCGTTATCTAATTTATGACTGACACCATCTACCTAACATTGGGTATGATAATTGGCTTTGAAAATATCAATATTTTAGTGCTATTGGACATATGCCAACTATTAGCGCTCATCATGTATTGATTGGAATTTTTTTTTATGCACTTTGACTTGTATAATATAGCACTCTGTCATATGATCAACTAAAATCTATTTGTTTTATGTTAAATTGATTTCATGGGTGTATTGAATAAGGTGTAGATATCAAATTTTTATTTTATTAATTTTTGGGATAAAAAATGTGGTGGGTGGACATGGAGGCATACGATTGAGCAAATATGACATTATTTAAGTCAAAGTATTTGAAAACTGGCCACAAGCTGACTACTTGTACAAATCATTTACCAGCTACAGAGAGAACTGAACACACTTATGTAGTCATTGAACATCTTTTTGAACTAGTATGTAATTTGTATTTCAATTTCTAAATCATTTTGATATTCTTGAAAATGTAAAGTGGTGTTATTTTTACATAATTTTTCTTGTTAAAGTGTTAATTACATGATGAACGTGTCGTTATGGTCCTAAACGGACTTGTCTATCATTTGCCTCAGTATTGAATATCTCATTTTTTTATACAAACACTATAATAAGTCAGTGTATCAGTTTCAATGTCATTCCAAGAAGTTTAGACATGTAATGGCACAATGTCGTTATGGATACACTAAAGCGACATATGTGCCGTTACTGTCCTAAACGAGCTTGTCTATCGTTTGGATTGACATTGAACATCTTATGTTTTATAAAATCACTCTTCTAAGTCAGAGTATTGACTTCGAATTCATTCCAAAACATTTAGACTTATAACAACACAAATGTAATTATGGGTACACTAAAGCGGCATACGTGCCTTTAAGGTCCCAAAAGTGCTTATCTATCGCTTGAATCGACATTTAACATCTTATTTTTAATAAAAATCACTCTACTAAGTTCTACTATTTTTCTTTGAAGTGATTTCGAATCCTTTAGACAATAATGATACGAATAACATTATGGGTACACTAAAGCGACATACGTGACTTTATGATCCTAAAAGTGCTTGTATGTCGTTTACTGAACATTGAATATCTATTTTTCAGTAAAATTACTCTTGTAAGTCATATTATTAACTTCTAAGTCATTTCAAATTGTTTAGACACATAATTATAAAAATGTCGTTATGGGTATACTAAAGCGATGTATATGTCTTTATGGTCATAAATGTACTTGTCTATCACTTGTATCGACATTGAACATCCTATTTTTAATAAAATCACTCTAATAAGTCATTTTCATTGTCATTCCAAATAGTTTAGACACATAACTACACCAATGACGTTATGGATACACTAAATCGGCATGTTTGCAGTTATGGTCCTCAACGAGCTTGTCTATCATTTGTATCGGTATTGCACATCTTATTTTTAATAAAACTACTTTCATAAGTCATTTTTTTAGTTTCAATGTCATTCAAAATAACTTAGACGCATAATGGTACAATTGCAATTATGGGTACTCTAAAATGGCATGTGTGCCGTTATGATCCTAAACAAGCTTGTCTATTATTTGCATCAAGATTTAACATCTTACTTTCGAAAAAAATCACTTTTTTAAATCATTGTATCAATCTCAATGTCATTACAAACAGTTTATACACATAAAGGAACAATTGCCGTTATATGTACACAAAAATGGTATTTGTGTTGTTATGGTCCTAAACGAGTTTGTCTATCATTTGCATTGGGATTACAAATCTTATTTTTATAAATAACTTTAATAATTCATTGTATCAATCTCAATGTCATTCCAAATAGTTTAGACACAGCGATACGATTGCTGTTATGGACACATTAAAGCGGCATACGAACAGTTATGGGCCAAAGTTACTAATTTCTAGATTTATTCTTCCCCTAAATATGTAAATATTTAAAACTAATCAAAATTAGAGTCTTACTAGTTATAATGACTTGGACAACACTTAGTTTTGTTGATTTCATAACAAATAAATCAAGCGTCTTAAATGAATGCATAGCGTTTAAGATGGAGTAGATGTGATAGACTAGTTAGTGTTGGAGAGATTATTTTTGAATTAGTATAATAATGCTTCTAACATTGGCAAGAACCTACAGTGCTCGAGAAACCAATTTGAAAGCGAATAATGGAATAATGTCAAACCCGCCGTTACTATATAACTAGAATGACAAAAATGCCATTATCCAATCTATTCATCTATTTTGACACCCCTAAACTACATTTCAATGTCCAAAAGTACCTAAATTTCATAATTTTAGAAGTTAGAACATGCCAGGTTGCATTTAAGTCATAATGGCATTCACGCCATTACGATATAACTAGAACAACAAGTACGTCGTTATCCAATCTACTTAAGCATTCATCTATTTCTACATCTCCAAATGACAATTCGATGTCCAAAAGTACCTAAATTTCATAATTTTAGGAGTTATAACATGTTCGGTTCCATTTAAATTCATAACGACATGCACACTATTATAGTATAACTAGAACGACAAGTATGACGTTATCCAATCTACTTAAGCATTCACATGTTCCGACACCTTCAAATGATATTTTAACGTCCAAAAGTACCTAGTTTTATAATTTAGATCATGTCATGTTGAAAGGCATTATGACATGCATGCAGTTACTGTAGAACAAGAACGACAAGTATGATGTTATCCAGTCTACTTAAAGATTTATCTATTTCGACGTCTCCAAACAACATTTCGATGTCAAAAAATACCTAAATTTATAATTACCTGTCCAATTCTATTTAAACTCACAACATCAAGCATGTCATTACTATATAACAAAAGATCTAAGTTTTGGGATTATAAAGTCATTCATATGTTCAAATTGCATAAATATACCCACTAATATCAAACATACTCCTACACAAGTAATAATTCAATAATGGAAAGTGTGCGAGAAGATGAAGTCAAACAAGAAATAACTAGTCAAGGAAATACAAGTTCTATGTCATCCATTATTCAAGCTAAAGCAAAAGGTGAATCCAAATTATTTCCTAGACAATAAACAAATCAACAAATTTTTCAAATATTTGAATTTCTTTTTCAAGTTTTCAATGTTTTTGTATTTTGTATCCCAAAGAATCGAATGGATGCAAAAGAATGAGATTTCCATCCCCTCAAACTAGAAATATACATTTCCCTCAATGTATGTCAAAAAGATATATCAATTATACATAAAACATAAGAGAGGGGTTCAAGAACTTCCTGGGTTTGGAGATGCAATGCAATCACTTGAAGCTTTTCTTTAAGTACTTTGGATGTTTCAACCATTTTCTTACGTTTACAAGTTTGATTCGATGTATTTGAAGTGGTGTTTTCCTGGAAAATAAGAGATAAAAAACATTAAGAAGTATAAACACCATTAAGAAAGTGCAAAAAAAAAAAAAAAATGAAACACCAAAACCCCCCAAATAAAACATAGCAAAAATCTGAAATTTTCAAACATGGTTTAGCACTCATATTTAGGCCCTGACATCATCATGAGAAAATGAAATTTCCCTGAGCCATCTTTCGACACATGAAAGTAGGTAACCTGGTCTACAACATATTAAAATTTCAGCACATTTGGAGTTCATTTGGGTCGTGAAAACATGTAGCAATGTTAGGACCTAAAGCTATTTTCAGGTGTAGGGACCGTGTAGTGAGTGCATTGTGATGCCTATGATATTCACTTCAAGTTTTATACATTAAACCAGTGTAAAACATGTATGAATGATACACATATGATGTATAACATGTATTTAAGGTGATCATTCAAAAAAGTTTGTAAAAACTTAAAGAAAAACTCATTGTGACATTTTATCAAACACATATCATGTGCACATGTGAGAAGCAAGAAGAATCAAAGAGTTGGGAACTCGAAGTTATCCCAAAATTTTCACCTAGTTTTCACAATCAATTACACACCAAAGCCTAGCCTAACCCATGTTTCAATCATACTTATAATCAAAATTCCACAAAAGTATGAAAACTTCCAAGTTAGTGTGAAAATCATACCTTTTTAGAGGATTTTGATGTGATGCAAACTTGTATGATGCTCAATTCCATGTGAAAGGGCCCAATTTAGGTGGTACAAGAAGTTGAGGCCAATTTTGGAGAGAGGAATCGCATTTGATGTTATGAAAGAGTGATAAAACCAGCTCCCTTGTTTAAACAGCCTGACTAATGACTAAACATCTGCGCTGCTGAGTAGAAGGAAGTCTGGTGGCTTCTTCATGTAAACTTGTGAGCATTGTTGATTTTTAATACAGTTGCACAGCCACCCAAGTTTATAAGGTGTGTTTGTGGTTGGAAACAAAATGGGATATCTTAATCACAAAAATTAATTTCTTGTGATTTGGATCACCCCACTGCAGGAATTCACTATTTTATGTATTTGACTAGATTATATAATTTTGTACAGATAAAAGTCTAGTAATCATTACCCTTGTAGCGTGCTTTGACAAATATCCCTGTTGCTCTTGATTTCACCAAGCTTCAAACCTTCAAGTTTTCCTTGGTGTTCTCCAATAGAGGCTATGCAAGTGTGTGTTCACTTTTCTCTAGGTTTATGTTACAATAGGGTTAGAGTTTCAATTAAGAGGAGAAAATACAAACTACACACTTTAGTGTGTGTCCCGCCCACAAGTGTACTAGGTTAAGAAAAATAGTCTTAGAAGACTATTTATTTAAGACTGCTTTTCATTTTTACGTGCAATTTTAAATTTCGCTCAATATTTATGTTAATGTGGTTATAAACTATAAATTTGTGATATTTAATGTCTATAATTCGAATTATTTTGAAGTGGAAGGACTTGGACGCCGTTTCGATCAATGTACCAATTAAAAAGTTTATAGACTTTTATAAAATGATATGCCTAATTGTTTATTTTGCTTGGAAAGCTTGCCAATTCCTATTTTGTCAAAATTATTATAAGTGGTAGATTTTAGGGTATTTTGTAAATTTATGATAGAGGTGTACTTAATTTTAAAAATTAGGGAGAATGAGGAACTAAATTGCAAATTCCCTAAAGATTACACTTAAATTTAACCTAAACCCTCATTCTCACCATCTCTCACCTGACTCCCTCTCTGTCTCAACTCTCTCCCCTGCTTCTCGCTCTCGGACTAGCTCTCTCCCTCATCTCACAACGCCGACCACAACTCACAACCACCATCCACGCACCATAGGTAAGCTCTTCCACTCTCCTCTCACGTAATAAAACACACACGAACACACACACCCGAGCACTCAGTTTCACACTTGTCCCCAGTTTTACGCACACAACATACACATGTAATTATTGTATGCATATATGGATTTTTCTATATATATATATTGATGTATATATATTATCCTCGTATATAAATTTCAGATTTTTAGGTTTATATGGTTCAATTTTCAGATTTCGAAAATGGAAGAATTAATTTGGTTAATTGATATATTTTTTAGTTTAATTTTTATATAATAATCGTAAATTCAAATTTGGGGGAAAATTATATATATGTGTACCTATTTCAGTTTCAAATTTATGAGGTCAGTTAACTGAAATTTTTAGGTAAACTTTGGAATGTAATTGTTTCATTTTTAATTTGGGATTTAAGAATTTAGAGTATTTAAAATGAATAACGAATGCGTTTCTGAACTAAAAGTTATTTTTGTTAACGAATGAAAATTAGTAGGACAATTGTCAATTTGTACATTGACTTCGTGGGCAACCGAGACTTCCACTTGCATATTAAGTAAAGTGACTACTAAGGACTACAGGTAAGTAAACTTCCCCTATGTTCATAGAAGTTAAATGTAAATGTGAAATGTGTAAATGACTATTTGCAACTTACTTGCTTTGATGAATTTCATTTACTTTATGAAAATATATTTTATTAGGAAGAATGTTCAAGCATGCATATTATCATGTCATTGCATCATCAAGCATGCATTGGCATCGAAATTGGGAAGTCAAATGTTTTTAAATGAAAGAAATGTGTCAAGGTGCAAGTTTATTCAAAAGTTATGTATCCCAAGTTTTTAAGAAGAATGGGTGTACTTCTAGTTCATGAAAGATACGAGTGGGAAATGGGGCGCGGGGGACCGGCGTACTCGAATTAAGTCGCTTTGCGACAAATGTTCAACCGTTTTATGTTGGACTGTTAAACCGCTTTGCGGTGGGAAAGTGATTGTTAAACTGCTTTGCGGTGGGAAAGTGAATGTTAAACCGATTTGCGGTGAAAATGTGAATGTTAATCTGGTTCCAAATAAGAATTGTCCACTGTTATCTGATTGACTAGAAGATACACCAAGTGAGCTCACGATGGAAATGTTAAGTAAAAGTTATGAAATGTAAAGTGAAAGTTTTAAAATGTTAAGTGAAAGTCTGAAAAGTTTTGAAAGTTTTGGAAAGTAAAGTAAAAGGGGATACATATTTCGAATTTTAAAGCATTTCATGTCATAAGCATGCATTACATGCATAAAGTTTACTTACTGAGCTTTAGCTCACCCTAATCCCTCCCCAACATTTCAGGTGATGAAAGTTAGGTGATCCGAGGAGAGCACTTGGTGGATGACTCAAACAGTACCCGTTGTCACCCTTATTTAATAAAGTTAAATTTATTTAAGATATCATTTAAATTATTTCTTATTCATTTTATTCATTATGGTTTGATTGAAGTTAGCTTCGAATGAAGAATGGTGTCGCATTAATGATTTAACTATTTACTATTTCATTTTTCAATGTCTATTGTTTTTGGAAATTTTATGTTGAGGAGTTTGGGGATTGAATGAATTGGTTTTGGCGATGATGAATGTGGTTGAGATGTGGTTGATCTTGTTTAAATTTTTATGTCGGTTATGTTGTCTCTCTACAGGTTGGTTAAGTCCAATTTGTAGAGGAGACTCTGCCGAAATTTCTGTAAAAAATTATAATAGATAAATGAAAATTTTAATGTGTAAACGATTTATTTCCGCATATAATGTGAATGGAAGTTAACACTTAGGTTTAGATTTTTAAACTTGGGGTGTTACATTTTTTTGTATCAGAGCTAAGAGTTTTAAAAGCGACTCTGTAGACTTTAAAATGTTTACTTGAAAGTGTTCGGGTACTGAGTCACACCTCAAGTGCATCCTCCTCGATCATCTGGTAAGTTAGTTTTGCTTAAATTATCGTATGTTAGGTGATGCTGCTAATATTGAAATTTCATACACATTTCCCTTCAGATACTCCGGTGATTGTGAATGGAGCGACGGACCGTAATACTGCCCCTTCAAGAACCCCGATAATTGTGAATGAAGGGACAGGAAATAACACTGCCCCTTCCGGCACTCCGACGGTTGTGGAGGCCTTGGTACAAGCGTTAATTACATTGGACAAGCAAGTCATCTTAGGACTAACGAGACACGTGGGCATGGGAGGATATCAGAATTTAAGAGGCCGTCTCCACCATCCTTTGCTGGAACCACTGATCCTCTTGAGACTGAAAAGTGATTAACTGAAATGCAGAAAGCCTACAGGGTTATGGGATGCACCGACGAAGAGAAGGTTAACTTCGCTGCATACATGCTTCAAGGTGGTGCATATGATTGGTGGCTGATGGTTCAGCGCGACATGAAAATAACACCGATCCTTTTACTTGGGAGATGTTTACTACGGCCTTCAATGAAAAATAGTTTCCTAAGAGCCTCTGCCAGCAGAAGGAAGAAAAATTTCTGAGACTAGTGCAAGGGAACAGATCAGTCACGGAATATGAGGCAGAATTTGCTAGACTGACTAAGTTCGCCCCAAACTTAGTGGATACTGAAGAGAGAAGGGCTAGGCGCTTTGAAGGACTTAAACCACAAATCAAACAGGCCGTGATCCCTTTTGAGCTCACTACTTATAGAGAGGTGATCAACAAATCCCTGTTGGTGGAAAGAGCTCTATCCATAGATGGAGAAGAAAATAAACTCAATCCTTTAGCCAGAAATTCAAGGGTGGAAGGTCTAAGGGATGGAATAGAAATGGACAGAAAAGGAAGAACGACCAGGGAAGTAATAAAAATCAACAATCTAGCAAGCAACCGAGAAGGACCTTCCCGAAGTGTGGCAAGGAACACTTGGGGGAGTGCCTTATGGGTAAAGGAGTATGCTTTAAGTGTGGGAAGTCGGGGCATTTTGCAAATGATTGTTAGAGTTGTTTTAAATGTTGGAAGCCAGGGCACCTAGCGAAGGATTGTAGAGAGAAAATGAAAACTACCCGAGCAAGGGTCTATACAATGTCTAAGAAGGAAGCTAAAGACACATGCACCTTGGTATCAGGTATTTTAAATTTTATTTACAACATTTTTTCCCTTCTTTCTTTACATCTCTTACCATTTTAGGCAAATTATGAACATGCATATATCTATAGAAGTATAATCTATTGTGGTAGTTACTGTGTAAGTGTGTGGCAAACTTGCAACTATTCTTTTCGATTCCGGGGCTACTCATTCTTTTGTCAGTCCTGTTTTTGCTGAGAAATTAAAGCATTCATCCCCACAACTGGGTACTCCGTTTGTCGTGTCAACACCATCCGAAGCATTATTGAGTTCAAGTTATGTATTGAGAGATTGTCCAATAGTAGTGAATGGGCATGACTGGTTGGCAGATCTTATAGTGCTTGATATTCACGATTTTGACGTCATACTGGGCATGGATTGGTTATCACGGTTTTATGCTTCAATAGACTGTCATGAGAAGAAGGTGGTGTTTGAGCCTCAAAATAAAACTCCTTTTTGCTTTGTTGGGGTTGAGGTGAAGCCTTCTATTCCAATAGTATCAACGATGAAAGCCCGTCAGTTGATGAATAAGGGCTGTAGGGCTTACTTGGCTACAATAGTCGAGGTACCTAAAGCAGACCCTCTCTTGAACAAATTGCAATCGTTCAAGAATATTCGGACATTTTTCCAGACAATCTTTTTGACCTACCACCTGAAAGAGAGATTGACTTCGTTATAGATTTGGTGCCTGGAACAGCCCCAATATCTAAAGCACCGTATCGGATGGCTCCTGCGGAACTTAAAGAGTTCAAGGAGCAACTACAGGATCTCATGGATAAAGGCTTTGTTCGACCTTATTTCTCTCCATTGGGTGTTCCATTGTTATTCGTGAAGAAGAAGGATGGTTCTATGAAACTTTTTACAGATTACAGAGAATTGAACAAAGTAACAATAAAGAATAAATATCCTTTGCCAAGAATTGAGGATCTATTCGACCAGCTTCAAGGTGCAGGGTATTTTTCCAAGATCGATCTGCGATCTGGTTACAATCAGTTGAGGATTAAAGAAGAGGACATCCCAAAGATAGCCTTCCGTACCAAATATGGGCATTATGAATTTTTGGTGATGCCGTTTGGGTTAACAAATGCTCCTGCGGCATTTATGGACCTGATGCATTGGGTCTTTAAAGAATATCTGGATCAATTTTTTATAGTCTTCATTGACAATATATTGATCTATTCGAGGTCTGAAGAGGAACACGAAAGGCATGTGAGGATCGTGCTTCAGAAACTTGGAGAAGAGAAATTATTTTCGAAGTTCAAGAAGTGTGAATTCTGGCTGAAAAGAGTGTCGTTCTTGGGGCATGTCATATCAAAGGAAGGCATTGAGGTTGACCCGAATAAAATTGAGGCAGTTCGTAGTTGGCCGACACCAAGTAATGTAAAGGAGGTCCGCAGCTTTCTTGGATTAGTTGGTTACTATCGGAGATTCGTAGAAGGATTTTCCAAGATTGCCTCACCTTTCACTAAGCTGACCAGAAAGGATACAAAATTTCAGTGGAATTCGAATTGCGAACAAAGTTTTGAGGAGTTAAAAACGCGGTTGACAACTGCGCCCATTTTAGCTATTCCACAGGGAAATGAGGGATTGGTCATTTACAGTGATGCTTCATTAAAGGGGCTTGGTTGTATTCTTATGCAACACGGCAAGCTGATTGCCTACGCTTCAAGGCAATTGAAAGAGTACGAGAAGAATTACCCAACTCACGATCTCGAGTTGGCAGTCGTCGTATTTGCATTAAAGATATGGAGGCACTATCTCTACGGGGTTAGATGTGAGATCTACACCGATCATAAAAGTCTCAAATACTTCTTCACACAGAAAGAACTAAACATGCGACAGCGCAGGTGGTTAGAACTTGTCAAGGATTATGATTGTGTTATTAACTATCATCCTGGAAAGGCTAATGTCGTAGCTGATGCTCTTAGCAGAAAAAGTCATGGAACAATGAATGCCTTACAAGTTGTCCAAAAATAGCTACTAATTGATATTCAAGGGTTAGAGTTGGAGATCGTTCCAAAAAGCAAATCAGGTTATCTTGCCAACATGACTTTGAAATCGACATTGTTGGAGAAAATCAAGGCTCTATAGTTAGGAGACCCCAATACTTTAAGGGTCCGCACTGAGGTAATTGATGGGAAGCGCACTGTTTTTATTATCACCATAGATGGTGCCCTTCGGCAGGGTAATAGACTGGTAGTCCCCAATTATAAGGAATTGAAACAAGAAATTATGAGGGAAGCTCATAACACTCCTTACTCAATTCACCCTGGAAGTACTAAGATGGCTCGGAATTTGAGGCAGCATTTTTGGTGGATTGGCATGAGTTGGGATGTGGGGGAGTATGTTCAACATTGTCTCACCTTTCAGGAAGTTAAGGCTGAACATCAGCGACCTTCTGGCCTATTACAACCTCTTATGATTCCGGAGTGGAAGTGGGAATGAATAGGCATGGATTTTATTGTTGGCTTACCTAAGACGAAGAAGGGTTACAACTCCATATGGGTGATTGTTGATTGTCTTACCAAGTCGGCACACTTTCTGTCTATAAAAACTACTTATAGTATGGAGAAGTATGCAGAGTTATATGTGGCAGAAATTGTAAGGCTTCATGGGAATCCCCTATCTATTGTGTCTGAACGCGACCCAAAATTTACTTCTTCATTTTGGAAAATTTTACATAAGGCCATGGGTACTCAATTGAAATTCAGGACGACCTTTCACCCTCAGACAGATGGACAGTTAGAGAGAACGATTCAAACCCTGGAAGATATGTTGAGAGCTTGTATTATCGATTTTCCAGGTACTTGGGACGAATTCCTCCCATTAGTTGAGTTCTCCTATAACAATAGCTATCAAGCCTCCATTCACATGGCTCCTATGAGGCGCTATACGGGAGGAAGTGTAGATTGCCAGTTCACTGGGATGAAGTAGGGGAACGAAAATTACTGGGTACAGAAATGGTGCAGCAAACAGCAGAAATTGTTGAGAAGATTCGTCAACGGATGAGAACGGCACAGAGTAGACAAAAAAGCTATGCAGACAAAAGAAAGAAACCATTAGAATTTGCTATAGGTGATGTGATCTTCGTGAAGGTCGCTCCTATGAAGGGAGTTATGAGATTCGGGAAGAAGGGAAAGTTAACTACGCGATTTGTTGGCCCCTTTGAGATACTTGAAAGGGTGGGTGACCTAGCTTATCGGGTTGCATTGCCACCGGCACTATCTGGGGTTCATAAAGTATTTCACGTGTCAATGTTGAGGAAATATATTTCGGATCCTTCTCATATCCTCAGTTATGAGTCGTTAGATCTTCATGAGGATCTAACTTACGAGGAATCACCTGTGAGGATCCTACTGAAGGCAGATAAGGAACTTAGGAGGAAGAAGATAAATCTAGTTAAAGTTCTTTGGAGGAATCATGCAGTAGAAGAGGCTACTTGGGAATGTGAGGACGAAATGTGTGCCAAGTATCCACACCTTTTTGGTAAGTTTTAATTTCGAGGACGAAATTTCTTTTTAGGGGGTAAGGAATTGTAAGACCGCTTTTCATTTTTACGTGCAATTTTAAATATCGTTCAATATTTATGTTAATGTGGTAATAAATTATAAATTTGTGATCTTTAATGTCTATAATTCGAATGATTTTGCAGTGGAAGGACTTGGACGCTGTTTCGATCAATGTACCAATTAAAAAGTTTATAGACTTTGATAGAATGATATGCCTAATTGTTTATTTTGCTTGGCAAGCTTGCCAATTCCTATTTTGTCAAAATTATTATAAGTGGTAGATTTTAGGGTATTTTGAAAATTTATGATAGAGGTGTACTTAATTTTGAAACTTGGGGAGAATGAGGGACTAAATTGCAAAATCCCTAAAGATTACACTTAAATTTAACCTAAACCCTCATTCTCACCATCTCTCACCCGACTCCCTCTCTGTCTCAACTCTCTCCCCTGCTTCTCGCTCTCGGACTCGCTCTCTCCCTTATCTCACAACGCCGACCACCACTCACAACCACCATCCACGCACCATCGGTAAGCTCTTCCACTCTCCTCTCACGTAATAAAACACACACAAACACACACACTCGAGCACTCAGTTTCACACTTGTCCCCAGTTTTACGCACACAACATACACATGTAATTATTGTATGCATATATGGATTTTTATATATATATATATTGATGTATATATATTATCCTCGTATATAAATTTCAGATTTTTAGGTTTATATGGTTCAATTTTCAGATTTCGAAAATGGAAGAATTAATTAGGTTAATTGATATATTTTTTAGTTTAATTTTTATATAATAATCGTAAATTCAAATTTGGGGGAAAATTATATATATGTGTACCTATTTCAGTTTCAAATTTATGAGGTCAGTTAACTGAAATTTTTAGGTAAACTTTGGAATGTAATTGTTTCATTTTTAATTTGGGATTTAAGAATTTAGAGTATTTAAAATGAATAACGAATGCGTTTCTGAACTAAAAGTTATTTTTGTTAACGAATGAAAATTATTAGGACAATTGTCAATTTGTACATTGACTTCGTGGGCAACCGAGACTTCCACCTGCATATTAAGTAAAGTGACTACTAAGGACTACAGGTAAGTAAACTTCCCCTATGTTCATAGAAGTTAAATGTAAATGTGAAATGTGTAAATGACTGTTTGCAACTTACTTGCTTTGATGAATTTCATTTACTTTATGAAAATTTATGTTATTAGGAAGAATGTTCAAGCATGCACATTATCATGTCATTGCATCATCAAGCATGCATTGGCATCGAAATTGGGAAGTCAAATGTTTTTAAATGAAAGAAATGTATCAAGGTACAAGTTTGTTCAAAAGTTATGTATCCCAAGTTTTTAAGAAAGAATGGGTGTACTTCTAGTTCATGAAAGATGCGAGTGGGAAATGAGGTGCGGGGGAGTGGCGTACCCGAATTAAGTCGCGTTGTGACGGAATGTTCAACCATTTTACAGTGGACTGTTAAACCGCTTTGAGATGGGAAAGTGAATGTTAAACCGCTTTGCGGTGGGAATGCGAATGTTAATCTGGTTCCAAATAAGAATTGCCCACTATTATCTGATTGACTAGAAGATACACCAAGTAAGCTCACGATGGAAATGTTAAGTCAAAGTTTTGAAATATCAAGTGAAAGTCTGAAAAGTTAAGTGAAAGTCTGAAAAGTTTTGAAATTTCTGGAAAGTAAAGTAAAAGGAGATACATATTTCGAATTTTAAAGCATTTCATGTCATAAGCATGCATTACATGCATAAAGTTTACTTACTGAGCTTTAGCTCACCCCAATCCCTCCCCAACATTACATGCATAAAGTTTACTTACTGAGCTTTAGGACAATTGTCAATTGGTACATTGACTTCGTGGGCAACCGAGACTTCCACCTGCATATTAAGTAAAGTGACTACTAAGGACTACAGGTAAGTAAACTTCCCCAATGTTCATAGAAGTTAAATGTAAATGTGAAATGTGTAAATGACTGTTTTCAACTTACTTGCTTTGATGAATTTCATTTACTTTATGAAAATATATGTTATTAGGAATAATGTTCAAGCATGCACATTATCATGTCATTGCATCATCTAGCATGCATTGGCATCGAAATTGGGAAGTCAAATGTTTTTAAATGAAAGAAATGTGTCAAGGTGCAAGTTTATTCAAAAGTTATGTATCCCAAGTTTTTAAGAAAGAATGGGTGTACTTCTATTTCATGAAAGATACGAGTGGGAAATGTGGCGCGGGGGACCGGCGTACCCGAATTAAGTCGCTTTGCGACGGAATGTTCAACCATTTTACGGTGGACTGTTAAACTGCTTTGCGGTGGGAAAGTGACTGTTAAACTGCTTTGCGGTGGGAAAGTGAATGTTAAACCGCTTTGCGGTGGAAATGTGAATGTTAATCTGGTTCCAAATAAGAATTGCCCACTGTTATCTGATTGACTAGAAGATACACCAAGTGAGCTCACGATGGAAATGTTATGTAAAAGTTTTGAAATGTCAAGTGAAAGTTTTGAAATGTTAAGTGAAAGTCTGAAAAGTTTTGAAAGTTTTGGAAAGTAAAGTAAAAGGGGATACATATTTCGAATTTTAAAGCATTTCATGTCATAAGCATGCATTACATGCATAAAGTTTACTTACTGAGGAGAGCACTTGGTGGCTGACTCAAACAGTACCCGTTGTCACCCTTATTTAATAAAGTTAAATTTATTTAAGATATCATTTAAATTATTTCTTATTCATTTTATTGATTATGGTTTGGTTGAAGTTAGCTTCGAATGAAGAATGGTGTCGCATTAATGATTTCACTATTTACTATTTCATTTGTCAATGTCTATTGTTTTTGGAAATTTTATGTTGAGGAGTTTGGGGATTGAATGAATTGGTTTTGGCGATGATGAATGTGGTTGAGATGTGGTTGATCTTGTTTAAATTTTTATGTCGGTTATGTTGTCTCTCTACAGGTTGGTTAAGTCCAATTTATAGAGGAGACTCTGCCGAAATTTCTATAAAATTTTATAATAGATAAATGAAAATTTTAATGTGTAAACGATTTATTTCCGCATATAATGTGAATGGAAGTTAATACGCCTAGGTTTTAGATTTTTAAACTTGGGGTGTTACAATTTATAACTTCCTTGTCCTCTAAAACCCTACCAACCGTAATACTATAACCCAGCCCCACTTTTGCACGGTCCAATACAAGTTATAAGATTGTATATGCCTATTATAGTGAAGCCACCAAGGAAACCTGATCGGACCCAATTGAACAAAGCTCTAATAAATTAATTCTGATCCAATCAACACTTGACCAGTTAAAATAATTTATTAATCACGTTCTATTCCACTAAAAGAACGAAAGTGCATTCTTAGTAAAATTATAATTACTGAAACAATGACCAATAATTATATCCTTTGACTTATCACTCTTACATGTTACCCCCGTCGATCAAATCGAAGTAAGGTAAAATGAACAAAATACCCTTATCCGAATATTCATAAATTATCAACTCTCATCTTCTATCTGCCAACCCTCAAAGTATGCTCCCCTTCATTGAAATAAAGATAAACTTCTCCAATAGCTCTCACAGATATCACTGCTCCTATGCCAACCCTTAAAGTATGCTCCCCTTCATTGAGTTTCCAAATTACTTAGAACTCCTACAATTAATTACAAACATGATTAGTGGCTCCAGAATCTAATATCCAAGTATATGTAGAATCAACCACTAAACAAGACTCAATATAAGATAACTCACCATTACCTTGCTTTTTGGAAGCTAGGTATCCCTGGCAGTTCCTCTTCCAGTGACCTTTTTGTCCACAATGAAAGCATTTCTCCTTTGGCTTGCCATCCGTCTTTACTTTCTTGTCATGCTACGTGGTCCCTTCTTGTTAGACTTCTTCCCCTTGTTGCCTCCTTTTTCCTATCAACTTGGAAGATGATGGTCCATTAGAAGTAATAGCCAGCACATCATTGGCCCTGGTCTTAAGAACAGTCTCAGCATTTTGAAGCTCCTTCATCAACTCGGTCAGTGACATATCCAGCTTGTTCATGTTATAACTAATTTTGAACTTAGAGAACATCTCTGGGAGAGTCTCTAAAGTCATGTCACTCTGCGTCTCTGTATTGATTTCAGCCACCAAAACCTTAGCCACGTTAAACTGATCAATCAATGAAAGCATATGACCTCTAACAGGCATACCAAGTTTCATGCGAATGTTCATAATCGACCTTGGAAACCGACGGGCCTGACGACCTTGATGTTGAACATTTTGTTAGCCCAAGAGTAAACTAACCAAGAGGGGGGTGAATTGGTTTTTAAAACTTTTTCGATAAATAATCTCTAACTTAAAAATCAATGTGTACAAGTATGAGCACTTAGTGTTTTAAGTAACTTAACTATCAATGTAGTGTACTATAAATGTGTAAACTTAATTGATAAAGCAAGTATAGCACTTAGATATAGTGTTGCACAATATAAATTGATAGAATAGAGTAAGTGCAATGTAAGTAGGTAAAAGGGATAAGAGAATGCAAACGCGATTTATGGAGGTTCAATCAACCAACGTGATCTACGTCCCCCGTTACCGAGCTCTCCGTCACGAGCAAGGCCAAATCCACTATATTGGTAACTTACAACAAGGAGTACCAAATCCTTAGGCGACTTACAACAAGGAGCACCTATCCTTAACCAACAATCGAGTTTTCACAAGGCTCTCGAAACCATAAGATATAATGAATTGAATTTACAATTGAAATAACTCTCTTGACAAATGATATACTCAAATTAAGTACCGAGAGAGTTAGGCTAACACTTCAATAGATAGCAATGAATTAAGCTCGAGTGTTAGAGAAAAACTTTGATGCAAATGATAATGAAAAGTTCAATGCAATCAAACAAAGTTTTTCAAATAATCTCTTGTTAAAATATTGAATCAAATTAAGTACCAAGAGATGCCACACTTGAATAATTAACAATGAGTTAAGCTCAAAGTGTTTTGGCAATGAAACTTTGATGAATCAAATGATAATGAAAAATGTAGCACAAATAATCAAAGTTCCTTAATTGGAATTTCTCTCTTTTAAAAGATTAAAACAAGTTTAGAACAAAGAGAGACTTACACTTCAATTCCAATATAGTGTGAAGATGTTGAGGAAGTTTAAACAATATAAAACCAAGAATCTTCACAAAACTTTCTTCCAAAAACTTTGATGATTTGATAAAACAAAGTTTAGATCAATCAAAGTTTTATAATAATAATAGATGAATATAAACAAAGTAAGAACAATGAATTTTCACAAGAAAGTTTCTATAAAATCTTTTCTATGTTGTTAAAAATGAATGTAAATGAGATGGCTATTTATAGATCAAGATATTCAAGTTCAGCAACTTTCGGTTGACCATTTCTGGAGTTTCGGTCAACCGAAAAATGCATATAGCCGTTACAGATTTTCAGCCGTTGAACTTTCGGCTGACCAATTTCGGTTGACCGAAAGTTGACTTTCGGTTGACCGAAAATTGACTTTTGAAAAACATGAAAATTTAGGATTTTTAGGTTTCTAACTTGTTTTTCAAAGTGGTTTAACATAGTATAATCATGATTTAAGATCAAATGACATTTGAAAAGCAATATTGACTTATATAAAAATATTTTATGCAAGTGATGAATTTTTAAGTAAGTTTCTTGATGCATAAAAATCATTTTCGAGCTCGTTGAATGTCATCGCTAAAGATTGAGAGTGTTGTACCTTTACATAGGTTAAATCAACTCTTGAACTTGAACTCTAATCTTGTATGCTTGAATTCTTGATCTTCATGTCATGCTTTTTAACTTCAATTTTGATCTTTGAATATCTTCAATTCTTTCATGATCTTCTTTGCGTCTCATGTGCTTGATCACATAGTTTTGATTTATATCTTTGAGAGACGATTTGAACATAGAGTGCTTTGAATATTTATCATTACATGAAACACTTGAAGCACACTTGTTAATAACACAATATATTCTTGTTTGTTATGATCAAAACAATAAGATTAAGTTAACCATAGGTCAACACATTTGCTGAAGGCTCTCCATAACCTGAGCAGCAATTTCCGTATTCTGATCTTTCTGCTGCAACACATTTGAGATAGAACCCGAAATGTAGTAGCGGGCAATCTCATTAGAATGGATCCACTTCTCATATGCGACCTTCTGCTCGGGTGTGGAAGTTCGAGTAGGTGCATTGAGACGGGGTTCAGTTAGAACAAATTTATGCTTCTCAACAGTGAGAACAATCATCAAATTACGTTTCCAATCAATGAAATTTTCTCCAACCAGTTGATTTTTAGTTAAGATAATGGACAGTGAAGTTCCAGACATTTTTCTGAAATAAAATAAAATAAAAAAAATGAGCTATGTATTCGATAATTTCATCTATGATGAATGAATAAAAAATTATGCACAAGTAGACCCAAAACTATTATATTATGATGACAACCTAAAACCCCAAAATCTTAAACACATTTCTCTATAGGAGAAATAAATAAAGAAAATGAGCTATGCATTCGATAATTTCATATGTGATGCATGAAGAAAGAATTATGCACAAGTAGACCCAAAACTATTATATTATGACGACAACTTAAAACTTCAAAACCTTAAACACATTTCTCTATAGGAGAAATAAATTTGACTTATGGTTAAGCTGGGACCCTCCCACTAAAATCAATATATCTATCATCTCATGCAATATTAATTTTATTGTCATTAAAATTTGGACATAATTGATATCGTTTGGTTATTCTATAGGAAATCCCTATGATGTCTTTGATTTAAGTTCTCAACCCTTATATTGATGTTTTTTCAAGTACCAAATTAATTACATTACTTATAGGGTAATCATGATTAATTCATTAAAGAATCACCACTTGATTGGGCCTAAACCAGTAACCAAAATAGTACAGCCCTCCTATAGGGAAACTAAATATATTAGCACGACACATACACAAATTTTTGCTAATGGGCTAACAAGGGAGGCCGTGCGTTAAAAAATTTGCACCCTTACTCACTTAGGCCTTATTCTCTTTGTTGTTTTGAGGTCATTTTCTGTTTTTATTTTCGAAAATTCTAAAAACGTGTTCTCTTTATCATTTTCGAAAATGTATTTTAGAAAACAAAAAAATATTTGTACACAAAACACAAAACGTCCAGACCTCGTCTTGGGCGTTTTCAATGTATTTCAACTAAAAAAGTTCAAAACGTGGAAAACGCTTTTTTTTTAAAAAAAAAAGAATTATCTTAGCTTGGAACTAAGAATAGAATAAATTTTATTAAATTCAATATTAATATTACGGAAAACATTCAATGGAGATTCTTGATTATTTTGGCTTAGGAAAACTTGCATCCATTTTGTTGAGTCAAACTCTTTATATGATTATTTTGTTTACATGGACTCATGTTTAATTGCAACAATAATTAGATAATCTAATTTTTTATAATATTTTTGGGATATGATCATTAATGGCTTTATTTATTTTTATAATATTTTCTAGTCATTATTAAATCAGTCCAATAAAAATTAGATAAGCTAATTTCTTATAATAGAAAATAAATCTTCGAAAGAAATTTTTTTAAATAATTTAACCCATAAGCAAATTAATTACAAATAGTCAAAGCAGTATTCTACAAAGTTTTAAACATAACGTATTTTCCAATTTTTCATTTTAGAAACAATTTTTAGAAATGGCAAACAGAACGGGTTTTCAGCAAATTTAAAAATAGGAAATGAAAATAAAAATAGAAAATGAAATACAAACAGAACGCCACCTTAATATTTTTAAACTCTTGGGTTTTCATTTAATAATTATTTAATCAATTTTAACTTTTGAAATTGATATAATAATTATCAAATTTATTTTCTAATCTAACATTTAGAAAGAAAATGAAATATAAAACAATGGATGACAATGTCGTACCTAGAGCAGTGTTTATGTGATTTACACAACATGTTATCAAATGACATTCATCCACAATTCAATTAAAGCATTAAATAAATGCAATAATAAAATAAACAAGAACATGATTTATGACCAAAACTTAGACACAAATTACAAATTAATTAAAGATTACATTGAGCCACAACTCGGCCCAATTCTTCAATTTCCATTTACAAATGTCCAGCCCATTACTTGAACTCTTCAAATAATATTACTGAGTCCAAGCTGAACTCCAGCCACACTGAAATTGATAGCCCAAGAATGGCCGATCTCCTTCCTCTCTCTTCTTGCATGGTTGTCGTAACCTAACCGAGAACCAAGTCACCAACTATGGAAATGTCGTTGCCGAAAAACACCTGGGATCATGTCACCACGGAACTAACCTTCGTGTACCACTTCCATCACTGCCATCAAGGTGGTATAAACCATCGATCACAGTAGTGGCAGACTGCAACGCTGCACGGGCAGTTGCACTTGAGGTGCTACTACCGCCTCAATCCAGGTGAGATCACGACGCCAACGGCACTACGATCAAACACCTATCGCAGTGACAACACCCACAGGTGATGTCGACCGTATGTAGCGGCACCTGTGGGTGACGTTGTCGCTGTGATCGAGGCACGATAGCCGCCCAAAAGTGCCACCATTGACTGCCGATCACAGTGGCAGTACCCACGAGTGTCGACTGCCTGCATGTCATTCATGGCTTATTTCTAGAAATTGAAAGTTAGGTCCTTCATGTGTTGAGGAAGATTAAGTTTTATCTTTTTCAAAATTGCTACAGAAGTCCTCCATATTCTATGTGATGGATTCGGTCCTCAGATTTTGATTACAGCAAAAATATAATTAAACTAATTTCTAATTATATTTACCAATAAATCAAAACCAAAGGGGAAAAATGGAGTCGTAATCCACCCCATTTGTTACAAGACTCTATAAAACAAATACATGATTTACAACAAATAATCTAGGGCCATAAACCAGTTCAATAAAAAATATCATTCAACAAATAACAAATTAAATCATATAAAACCTACACCACTCTACTAACATGTGCAAAACAAAATTATATAATCCTAAATACACAAAATAGTATAAAAAACCTAAGCTCTGATACCACTGTTGGGAAACACAACGGGGTATCTTAATTACAAAAATTAATTTTTTGTGATTTGGATCATCCCGTCCCAGGAATTCACTGTTTTATGTATTTGACTAGATTATATAATTTTGTACAGATACAAGTCTAGTAATCATTACCCTTATAACCTGCTTTCACAATTATCCGTGTTGCTCTTGATTCCACCAAGCTTCAAACCTTCAAGTTTTCCTTTGTGTTCTCCAATAGACGATATGCAAGTGTGTGGTCACTTTTCTCTAGGTCTAAGTTACACTAGGGTTAAGGTTTTAACCAAGAGGAGAAAACATACACTACACACTTCAATGTGTGTCCCGCCCACAAGTGTACTAGGTTAAGAAAAATAGTCTTAGATGACTATTTATAACTTCTTTACCTTCTAAAACCCTACCAACCCTAATACTATAACCTAGGCCCACTTCTGCACGGCTCAATACAAGTTATAAGCATGTATATGCCTGTTAGTGAAGCCACCAAGGGGACCTGATCGAACTCAATTGAACTAAGCTCCAATAAGTTATTTCTGATCTGGTCAACTCTTGAACAATCAAAATAATTTATTAATCATATTCTATTCCACTAAAAGAACGAGTCTGCAATCTTAGTAAAATTTTAATTATTGAAACAATAGCCAATAATTATATCTTCTGACTTATTGCTCTTACATGTTACCCCTGTTGATCAACTCGAATATTCAAAGTAAGGTAAAATGAACAAAATACCCTTATCTGAAATTCTCAACTCTCATCTTCTATCTGGAAGTTCTATGTGATCACATCACATCATAGAATTCAACAATCACTATCGAGTAACTGAGCTCATATTTTACTTGTCCAATAGACGAACCAGTGAGATCATGATCATACCCAAAAGTGATGAATTCCATAATACAAATATATGTTCCTCATTAGTTTACTTTAATTCCCAAAGTTCTGAGATTTTGATGAACAATTTGATCTCACACGTTGATACTTGAAAGAACTTTAAGCTAGTAATCGAAGTCCATTATTCGATCAGGATTTAGGTCCCATGTATGATAGTAAAGTGAAATTAAATTTTTATGGTCAATGTCACAAATTAATATCACGTGGTCCCGTTCAATACATTCTAAATGTATTCTAAATTTTATTACCAAAATGAAAGATAGATTTTAATAAAATCGAGATGATCAAAATAAATTGTCAATATTTATTTGCTGATCATGAGCAATAATTTTAGATCGAATTACAAATTGAATCTTTCTGTGTTTAACATCTTAAATACTCAATTTGTAATATCGAATCGATCTACGGACTAATGCAAGCTCAAAATAATATAATGAAAGATTTAATTAAACAATATTTTATTCCAAAATGTCACTAGTACAAATAAATTAACTCGACAGACATACACTATCCAATAGTCTGCGCAGTATTTTGGCTGGAACCCAAAATTTTTGCAGTCAACCACTGATGTGTATTGCAATACACCAATATTAAATTAAATTTCCTCATTTACTATTACTAATAATGTATTAATGGAAGCAAGGGTCGATCCCACAAGGAATGAAAACTAAAATAGTGTTAATGTCAATTAGAACCAATAGGTTTTGAGTTTGGAATGTTGTAAATGACTTGGTTAATAAAACAAAGCAATTAAAGTTTATTGGAATAAAAGTCAAATATTAAGGAATATAGTTCTTAGGTGGTTCGGTTGTATTCTATTGCAATGTTATCACTTCCCAAGTAATGTGTATCTATTCTATCTCTTTATTTATCACTCGTAAGTAGTTAACAAGCTCTAACAACACCAATTCTTCCTTAATAGTTTTTAGAAAAGGCTCTCTAACCAAACCTTAGCTATTGGATAACCTAAAATAAGCACTTTAAGTTTAATGCAATAACTAGATGAATTTTAGAAGAAATAGGGAAAACTAGGTCACTAATCACACAAGCTCACATTGATTAACCTAGGTTGGATTTTTAATGGAAATACAATATTCTCAATTGCTACTATGAAATAAACAATAAGATAATTACGGACCCAATCATTCAATCTCGCATACAACAACACAGCAAAATATAAGATAAGGCCTTAATCAAATAAATCATTTCATTGATTGAATTGACAAGTTCATAAAAACCCACCAATCAAAAGTACAGAAAATAGAACTCTATTACTAGTTTCGGAAAAATGATAAAGATAAGAAGTACAACGTCCCCTTCGAACTAGGTAGAGAAGCTTAGCCGAGCATAGTCATGGAGAAATCAAGAATTTTCATTTTTCTTTTAACCTCTTTGTTGAATCTATCATTGTTCCCCAGATCCAAGGATAGCTACTCAAACCCTATATTTTCCAATCTCCATTCTGTGGTGATTTTCTCCTTTTTATATCCTTCAAAACATGCCCTTGGGATCCCAATAATTTATGCCAAAGATAGAGTCCTCAACTAGTTTGGAAAGTTACAGTCTCATTTATAGCCGTAAATCTGTTCTTGGAGATTTTTTTTTTACTATCCACAGTTACGGCCGTAACTTTATAAGTTATGGTCATGAGTAAAATTCTGCTTCTCTCATCTCTAAGCCCGATATACACTTACGTCCATAACCTTGATTCTTACGGCCATAAGTTAATTGCACCTAGGTGCCCAATCTTTTTTTTAAGTACTTTTTTGGTCATTTTTCCTCTTTCTCGTCCTTTGTGATCCTATACAACACAAAACATAAAAATGTATTAAACAATACTTTAATGAAACAAAACCAATAACAAGATACGACAATAGGTGAACTAAATAAGTGCTAATAAAGCACTTATCAAATCCTCCCACACTTGAACCATTGTTCGTCCTCGAACGATGATGTAAAAGAAAAAGAAAAAAACTTAAATAAACAGATGGACCCATAATTTGGAAACTAAAAAGTTATAGCCCACTTCTCTCTAGCATGAAAATTCAATTGCATAATCGGAGTGTGTTAGTGTGTGCAAGAGATGCATCATCCAATATCTTCCGAACAGAAACAAAAATTCAATACTCCTGACCTAATTCATAACCCAATGTGGTTTATATCCTCCTACCTCTCATGAGTTCTCTCTTAAATTTTATCAATTAGTTACTATAAGGGTTATAGTTTCGCCCAACTCCGGCAAAAGCCACTAGATTAGTGCGAGTTGCCCATGGTGGAAATTCAGTAGGAATGACAATGGGTCGGGTTCGGGGCGGGTCGGGGCCGACCTGCCCCGAACCCGATATGGCAGAATCCCGCCCCGACATGACACGCCCCGCGAACAGTCGTGGGGCGGGGCGGGTAGCGGTCCCGCCCCACCAAATGACTTGAAATTAATTTTTTTTTTAAATTGGTAATAAAATTTTAGGTGAAAAACTTAGGAGTCGAACTAGTTAGAGTTTTTAAGTTTGAACTTTAAACATAATATGTATATTTGAAGGGAAAAAAAATCAATAAACAACATAATGGTATAGTGGTTATGTATTCTCATACTCTTAAATTTAACCAAGGTTCAATTCTTCTAGACCTCATTAAATTTATTTTTAGTTTCTCATTCCCACAAAAAAAAAATTCTCAAGTCACGGGTCGGGGCGGTCCGCCCCGAAATGCTGTTCAGGGCGAAAAACCCGCCCCGCGGATTCAACGGGGCGGGTAATTTTCAGTGCGGGTCGTTTCGGGTCCTCCGGGTTTCGGTTCGTTCGAGTTTTTTTGCCATCCCTAAAATTCAGTTAACAAAATATCACTAGCCCCAAATCAACAATACAGAACCTAGATCAAGCAATTCAAACCATCCATAAGTATATGTAATGGGAACCAACACCCTCACTAGATATTTTCTCTCTTCGGACAAAAGTGTATAAGTGTAAGAATTTCACTGAACTCATTGTATGGAGAATTCATTATCACAGACTGTTCATATGTCATAACTAGAGCAAACCATAACACAAGTGGAAAGTAAAGGTCTTTACTTGGTTGTAATGGGGCTTCGGGTCAGGTAGGATAAAAGGGAAACATTTAGGCTGAATTGAGAGGAAAATTCACAAGCTAAATTGGTTTAACATGAACATTTCGTCCTCCACCTCCAATGTGAGTTTCATGATTTTCTATTAACCAATTGATTCAACACTTGATTTTGGGTTTGCGCAACTTGTGGGTTTGTTTTCCTCACCAGTAAATTTTCTTGATCATAAGCATTTGACTTAACTTTCCCCTTTTTATCAAATAAATCATGTAACTTTTCTCTTTTGGCCACACTGTCACATGATCCTTAGTCAACATAAGATGGAACTGCCAATTTTGAAACTTAGTCTGCCACACACTTCTCTTGGTAAATTTATCATGGTGGGCCCTTTTAGAAAGTCAAAATTGGCTTATCCTAATGCCTCTACTATATTTTGCACTTGAGCCAAGCAGCTACAACAGCATGTATACGAAAGCAGATCCAAGAACAAACGAACCATGCAGGACACACATCAAAGAAATAAGAGCTTAATATAAAGAGTAAAAGTAGCTCATAGGCTCAAAAGCTCACAAATTACGGTTTATATGTGTTGTTCCCATCCAATTATGAAGTATAGGTCATTGCTCAATCTTAGTTCTAAACTCCAAATCTATTTGCTAAGAATAGTGTCCTACAAAAAATTCAAGCCATGGCTACTCACAAATTCCTGATAAGTTTATAAAAATCCACCAATCAAAAGTACAGAATAAATATAAGATAAGGCCTTAATCAAATAAATCATCGCATTGATTGAATTGACAAATTTATAAAAATCCACCAATCAAAAGTACAAAAATTAGAACTACATTACTAGTTTGGTAAAAATGATAAAGTAGTGATAATAAGTACAACGTCCCCTTCAGACTAGGTAGAGAAGCTTAGCCGAGCATAGTCATGGGGAAATCCAGAATTTTCATTCTTCTTTTCACATCTTTGTTGAATCTGTCCTTGTTCCCCATGAATGAGGAGTTTAAGTCTATGCAAGATAATAAAGTTTTGGATCTTGTCCCATTACCAGAAGGTGCGAAGCCCATTGATTGTAAATGGATCTTTAAAATCAAAAGGGATTCAAAAGGTAATTTGAAAAGATATAAAGTTCGTCTTATATCTAAAAGCTTTACACAGAAAGAAGGCATTGAATATAAAGAGACTTTCTCTTCGGTTTCGATGAAAGACTCTTTCAGGAAAGTTAGGTTGTTACACATTTTGACCTCAAGTTACATCAAATGGATGCTAAGGTGACGTTTCTCAATGGCGACACTGATGGAACGATGTATATGGTGCAACCAGAAAGCTTTGTATCAGGAGACCCAAAGAAAATGGTTTGCAAATTAAAGAAATCCATTTGTGTGCTCAAGCCAGCTTCCCATTAAGTGTAATACAAATTTCATCAAGTAATTATCTTATTTGGTCTTGAGATTAATGTTGTTGATGGTTGTGTGTATTACAAGTTCAGTGGGAGTAGGTATATTTTCCTAATTTTATATGTTGATTATTGCTTTCCACCAATGATATAGGCATGTCACATAAAATTGTGAGATTTTTTGTCAAGGAATTTTGAGATTAAAAATCTTGGTGACGCCTCTTTTGTATTAGGGATTCAGATACACCGGGATTGCTCTCGAGGTATTCTTGGATTGTCACAAAAGGGCTATATCGATGAAGTACTTAAGAGGTTTGGCGTGCAAGACAGTAAATTAGGGGACACTCTTATCGCTAAGAGAGACAAATTTATTCTCAACCAATGCTCGAAAAGTTATCTTGAAGTTATAGAAATGCGGAGGATCCTATATAGTTCAGCTATAGGAAGTCTGATGTATGCTCAAATTTGTATGCGTTCGAACATTGCATACATTATTGGGGTACTAAAGAGATATTTAAGTAACCCTGGGATGGATCATTTGGAAAGCAGTCAAACATTGGTTATAAGTTATTTCAAGAGAACAAAAGATTACATGCTCACATATAGAAAATCGGATCAGTTGAAGATCATATGGTATTATGATTTCGATTTTGCTAAATGCCAAAACAGTAGGAGATCTACATCAGGCTACATCTATCTGCTAGTTGGAGGAGCTATTTCCGGAAGGAGTGCTTATCAAACACTTTAGCTTCTTTCACCATGGCAACAGAGTTTGTACCATTTTTTAGGGGCATATAATTATGGAATATAGCTGCGAAATTTTATCATTGGGCTACGTATTCTGTATGGTATAGAAAGACCACTAAAGTTATATTGTGACAATAACTTAGCAGATTTATATTCCAGTAACAATAGGAGCTCAACTGAGTCAAAATACATTGACATAAGTTCCTGGTTGTGAAGGATATAGTTCAGAGTGAACACATGTCAATAAGAGCACATTGGGACAAACTCCATAATTGCGGATCCGCTTATTAAGGTATTACCGCCCAAGGTCTTTCATGAGCACATTGCTCATATGGGTGTTGTATTTTTTGAGGATATTTGGTTTCAGTGGGAGTTTGTATTTTGGGTGCTTTAGATAAATTTACTGTCCTTTTGGATACAGTTTAAAGTTAAAGTTATTTACAGCTGTAAGGTTTTAGATTTAGTATCTCTGAACTTGTTTGAGGATGATCTCACCTAAGGAATAAAGTCGGACCAATTGAAAATAGACATGTTTGGATCACATAACATGTAATTTTCATACTACACTCTCATGATTGATCTATGTCATTTGGTTGTATTGGTATACGTGACCATTGATGGATTTAGTTACGATTAATTTAAAGAAACTCGCTTTGATCCTATATTGATATGACTGATGGACGAGATTGTTTGAAAATACCCTTAATAATGATAGCAAAAAGTTGAGCTCATAAGGTTGTGCACATTTGTACGGATACATGTATGGCCCAGTGGAAAATATGTCTCCAAGTGGGAGATTTTTGGGACAAATATTAGTGGATTAGTGGAGAGAATTATGAAAGTGGAATGTCTTTTGACCATTTGGTGGAAGAATTAGGTGCACATGAGAGATTGTTGGATGAATTCAACATATGGGTCAAACATGTATAAAATAAAATGTGTGGTGCTATCTTAATGATTTAGTCAATAAAGCGATCCACTAAAGATTATTCAGGACTAATAGGTATTAAGTGTCATGAGAATAAAGTGTAGAGACGGATACAATATTTTAAATTGATGAGGGGCCAATTTAATAACATTGAAAGACATTTATCTATATATACAGGTCATGGTCTCCAATTGAATGTGACTTTTCATATTCTCTGCATCCCCATCAACAGAGGAGAAAACCATGAATCAGTTGGAAGACCATAACCCCGTTCAATCAATCAAAATCATGGATTCAGGTACGCTTCCGCTTTAGTCTCAATCTTGAAAATTACAGCATGATGTTCTTGGTTTTTAGATGAATAATCATCTATGTTAAAGTATTTTTAACAAGAGGTATTTTTATAACAGATGTTTCTTCTGTCATGTCTGAACAATTACCTATGGAGTGTCTTCTGTTATCAGTCTCATTACCCTCCTCCTCTAGTTGCTTGCTTTGCAGGAAGTTGAATTTACACAAATCAATACAGAAATCCATCTCCTCGTGTGTTTTCTCTTCCTTCTCAGTGTGTTATGGTTGCATAGTGATGATCTCACCAAATGTTTTAGATGTTTCACCAACATAAATGACTCCTCCATGATTAATTTAAAAGTTACTAGGGCTATCCCAATCCTTTAAATTTTCCTTAGCTTTTCCAGAGATCTACAAGACATCCTCCTTGATGATGTTATTAGTTCTTTCAGCCTCTTCTCTTTCAACTTCTTCTTCAATACCTTGGAGGGATTCAACGGAGTTTTTCATATTTAATGCAACAACTTTCCCCTCTGTAGAGGCAACACTTTCATTTTAATATTATTAGTGGCAATCCAATGCATGCTTTTTTCTCCTTAGTTTCATTAGGTATTCTTGCTACTTTTCTTTTCTTCTCCACCACGCTTCTTTATCTTTCTCAAGGGGATAGTCATTTTTAGCATTTGTTTGTTTCTCATTAAAATGAGCTTTTCTACCAAAAACTCATTTTCGCATCGTGGAAGGGAGTCAATAATGGTAGGCACCTAAGAAAGAAAAATGTTTGTGGGCCCCCATATAGTCAAAATTACTGTAGCAAAATGAAGTTTTAATTGAAACCAAACAGGCGCTAGTAACATTAGTCGTGTTAGGTCATTAGCTAGTAGACTGGGAGCTGCTTTCTAGTAATAGTATGTCTCCAAATGGCCAATATGTTGACAGAAAGTACAATAATTCCTCATAGACAACCTTTTACCAAATTGCGAATTTGTCATTTCCATTTCTGATTCCATCAATTTTAGGTTTGCTAATGTCAACCTTCACACAAATCCTTGCAAGACTAGGCCTAGATCTCTCAGCAGTTGGTTACTATTTTAAGCGGTTTTCCAATAGCAGATGCTATAGAATAAAATATTGCTTTATCATAGTATATCAATTGCAATTTAGGAAGGAAAATCCATATAGGTACCACAGGTGATTCCTTACTAGCCTCATAATCAAAGCTGTATTTCAGGATTCTCATCGGGAATCCTTTTATATACCTGGTAGGCTTCATGATTACGCATATATAATCATCCTCAAGTTCAAAGTTTATAATAATGTGTTTCAGCTCTAGCTGTCCAACAGTGAACTTACCTCGAAATCCAATGGTAGCTAATGCATATTGAACTTCAGACCTCGAAGGTTTGTTGTGTGGAGACTTTCCAATTATAGTGTGTTTAAGCTAGCTAGCCAGTATATCAATCCCAACTGAAGTGGTTGGTATGAATGGTTCATTTCTGAAAACCGAAGCCTCTCAAATGGGAACAAACTCAAATTTGCTTTCTTGAGTCACAACTTCAAATGATTTTGCCCTCGCATTTAGAGTTTTCCTTCCTTGTGCAATTTTCCGCGAATGATTTCCTCCTAGCTGGAGGATTCTCCATTGTGACAATACTTCAGTTATTGTGTGATCATACAAATAGAAATTAGATTAAGCCTTCAGCTCTACAAAGTGATGAACCTCTGAAGGTTGTTGAAATCCAGGCAAGGTAACACTAGCCTCCAGTGGAAATCAATCAATGATGATTGCAAACAAAAATTCTCAACAATCAGAAGGATAAATACTATTCTGATCACTGGAATAGGGAAGACGATCAAACAGTGTTTTATTCACCTCATATGTTTGAGCAAAAACGATGATGTTGGAAGAATTACTACTTCTAATCTGCAACTGATGTTCCTTAGAAGTATTAAGTTGGTTGTATAATCATATAAAAGTTGATTACAAAACAAATTTCCTATCTGATTACCAAAATTTTTGAATTGTTTGATACTGTGTGAAAATTGCACCCTCAGTGCGTGTGTTTTGGCGGCAGTTCGTTATTTCCCATCCATTTTACTTAAACTATGTCTTATGGATTGTAACATATATTGAATCTCCCAAGGACCATTATATTTGTGTATGAGAAGAAATGCTACCTTAGAGTCAATTTCCAGGCAGATTTTTTGTTGTTAGATTGTCTGCACAGTTGAAGTCCCTTAATCATGGCTATGATATTTGCTTTAGAAGTGAACATTCTTCATAATAATCATAAAATCCTCAAAGCACCTCTCATTTATTATTCCTAAGTACTCCCCCTCCAACCGCCTATTTATTGGATTTGAGAGAGCCATCAGTATTAAGTTTTAACCATCCTTTCCCAGGTTTTTTCCCATCAGACTATCCCTAGTTTAGCTATTCGCTTTTTTATTTTGGACTTAATACCACAAGCACTTTGAAGAGAACCAGCTAAGACATTGATCTGCTTGATGATCCTATTGATACTCATTCTCCTTTGATTGTATTTTTGCTTCATTTCTTTTCATCCATAGGAACCACATAATTAGTAACGATAATGTGGATATGATATCTCCAGCATTAGAGTGAACGAACCAATGCATTATCACTTCACTGGGATGGTTTCATTCAATCTCTCTAACATCCATACTTCTACAATAATACCTCTGGACTAATTTGGAAATTTTACAATCAAGAAATACATGTTTAATTGTTTCTGAGTCCCTGCAGCATTTGCTCCTTGATGCCATTTGAACTCCTAACATGTGTTACATAATTTCATCAACTGAGATCCAATTGTTCCATAGTCTCCAGACTAAGAATTAATTTTTTTGAGGAACTCCCCTTTGCCAAATGGGCTTATAAGAAACTTGCCTAGTTTTACTTTGCTGAAACTGTTCAATACATGACGATATTGAAAACTCTCTGTTAGCACTTTGTTTCTAATAAATCTTGTCAACCTCATTACTGATGAGAATAGTTTTTATGATATCAGCAGGAAGTATTATGGACAACTTGTTGATATTCCAATCTTTGCCATCTCTATAACCCATCACATATTTGTTCTCTATGTTATCAATCTTCATTCTCCCTTGTGTGATACCAGATTTGAACCAAGCATCGCGTTTGAAATCAATTTGGCCTTCCCCCACTCTTCAAGCAATATGTGGTTCAATAATGGATCTCACCTGTAACATCCTTTCCAGATTGGGGAATCATTATTACTAGCAAGTATGTTCCCTTCCTCGTATTCTATTCATAATAACCTAGGTAATACTAGATTTTCATTTTGTACTGTTAATAACATTCTATCATCTTTGATATAATATGATTTTACTTGCTCTAAGAAACCTGTTTCTAATAATAATTATGTACTTACCTTTCTTGTATGTTCTACATACATATTTATGATTATTTCATTTATTCTTATTGGTAATTCGACATAAGTATTCATATGATGAATATTTCCTATTATAATATAATATTAAGACTTCATTTTTGCTTTGCTCTCTCATAATTATGCTAAAATTTGATCTTATTGTAAATTTTTTACTTTCTGATATATTGAATTTCCTATTACGATTCATATTAAAGTATCTTGTACTGAACTTACAATTATATCATCCATAATATAGAATTTTGTAAGTGTATCTATACCTTCTCTAAAATATGATTTAGTTATAATTTGCACATCTCCTAAATAGATATTTTTTATCTTTCCTTTTAATTCAGGATTTAATAAATTTACTTCTTGTCTTATAATGTCCTCATTAATTATAGGTATTAATGTGTTTCCTAATAGACAAGATATATGAGTTGAATTGAATTCTTTATTGATGTGGGAGAGTATATATAATATACATATTCTTGAGTTACAAGTAAGTCAAAAGATTTACATAAGGAAAATATAATACAAAAAAATAATCCTTCTACACGTAGGACTCTAAATATGTTATGACTTAGATTCCACGATTGTAGGGCAATCCCGAGATTCTTGATGATTTGGCTCATGATCTTCATAATCTTTTATAGGACCCCACAAGATGGAGCTCCCATTGGAGACACCAATCTTGGGACGAAAAGCAAGAAATTTTGGAATTTGGAAGTGGCTTTGTGAAAACATGAGCTAGCTGATCATGTGTAGAGATGTAGGAGACACCAAAAGAAATGGAAGACACATGATGACGAACAAAGTGATAATCGATGGCAATATGTTTCATTCGAGAATGAAAGACAGGACTAACAGAGAGATACGTGGCACCAACATTATCACAGTGGATGATAGGTTTGGAGGATAAATGAAGATGAATTTTAGAGAGAAGATTTTTTATCTAGAGAATTTCAGTGGTACAAGATGCCAAAGCACGGTATTTAGCCTCAATAGAAAAGCGGCAATTGTTCGTTGTTTCTTGGAGCTCCAAGAGACTGGGTAGCTGCCAAGGTACACAATATATGCCGAGGTGGAGGAACGATCATCATGATTTCCAGCCCAGTCAGAATTTAGAAAAGGTAGATAGAGTCGTAGAGGGATTTTTGCGTAAGAGAAGCCCATGGAAGATAGTATTCTTGAGTTATCGAAGTAGCCTCTTGACTGCGGTTCAGTGGGTGTCAGAAGGTCGATGCATAAACTAAGAAAGTTTGTTGACAGCAAAGCAAATGTCAGGGCAAGTGAGGGAAAGATACTGAAGGGCACCAACCACATGTCGATATTCGGTGGTATATACTGAAGCAGAGCCGTCAAATAGAATTAGAGAGGAAGAGCATGAAATGGGTGTGGAAACCTCTTTGGCACTAAGCATATTGGTGCGGTCAAGAAGGTCGCGGATATATTTGTGCTGACTCAGAAAGACTCCTGAAGGTGAGCGAATAACCTCAACACCAAGAAAATAGTTTACCTGACCAAGGTCCTTGACAGAGAAACGAGCAGATAAAGTGGTGAGAAATTTAGAGAGTTCAGTCGGATTATTTCAAGTCACCAAGAGGTCATCGACATAGCGAAGAAAGTAGAGTGTGAAGGTGAGGCAGAATAGAAGAAAAAGAGAGGAATCACTTGTAGAATTTGAGAATCCATATGAAAGAAGAAAGGTTCTTAATTTTGGGTACCATGCACGAGGGGCTTGCTTAAGGCCATAGATTTCCTTATGCAATCGACACACATGGTCGGGAAATTGTGGATCAACAAAGCCAGGAGGTTGAGACATGAATACCTCGTCAGAGAGAGTGCCTTGAAAAAAAAAACATTATTAACGTCAAGTTGATGAATGGGCCAATCAAAGTTTAGGGCTAAGGTGAGGAAGATTCGAATAGTAGTGGGTTTTACCACGAGACTAAAGGTTTCTAAGAAGTCAATCTCGGGCCATTGATGAAATCCTTTGGCAACAAGGCGAGCCTTGTAGAGGGAGATTGAACAATCTGGGTTACGTTTGACACAAAATACCCGTTTCTAGCCCACAGGATGAGTGGTGGAGGTTGGGGGAATAAGGTCCCACGTATTATTATTTAATAGGGCAAATATTTCATCAGACATTGCTTGTCACCATACAGTGGATTTAAGGGCAGCAGATACACAGGAAGTGTAACACCCCAAGTTTAAAATCTTAAACCTAGGCATGTTAACTTCCTTTCACTTTAAATGCGGAAATAAAACATTTCAAATACTAACTTTTCTTTACTTACACGCAGAAACAAATCATCTAAAATCTCAACATTTTCACTTTTCTATTATAAAATACTCCAAAATTTCGGCAGTCTCCTCTATAAATTGGACTTAACCAACCTGTAAAGGGATCTCATAATAATTTAAATCATCAAACACAACCCATTCAACATCCAACCTTCTACAATAATTCAAAATCAATCCCAAACTCCTCAACATAAATAAATTTAAATCATGAGCTCCATTTAACTAAATGGAGGATTGACAAACTACTAAAGATATAAATAACTTATCAAAACTAAATCCAATAAACAATTAGAAGAATGAACTAATAAAAATAACTAAAACATTTATGAAATTCCAATTCAAACTTTATTTAAAAATGAGGAATCGTGGTACTATGCGAGTCTGCCACCAAATTCTCTATCCTCAGATCATCTAACTTCATCACCTGAAATATTGACGAGGGATTGGGGCGAGCTAAAGCTCAATAAGAAAACTTCGTGCAAGTGATGCATGCTTATGATATGAAATTCTTTAAAAGAATTTGAAATATGTATCCCCATTCACTTTAACCTTTCACACCTTTCAAACTTTGCAAATTTTCACTTAACATTTCAAAATTTTTACTTCATTCCCATCATTAGCTCACTTGATGTATCTTCTAGTCAATCAGATAACAGTGGGAAATTTTTATTTGGAACCAAATCACATTTACAAGTAAAACCGCAAAGCGGTTAACATTTATTCCACCGCAAAGCGGCTCATTCACTTTATTCCACCGCAAAGCGGCTCATTATATTCGGGTACGCCGGTCCCCCATGCCCCATTTCCCACTCGCATCTTTCATGACATAGAAGTACATCCATTCTTTCTAAAAAAATTTGGGATACATACTTTTTGACAAACTTGCATCTTGACACATTTCTTTCATTAAAACATTTGACCTCCAAATTTCGATGCCAATGCATGCTTGATGATGCAATGACATGATAACGTGTATGCTTGAACATTTCTTAAATACTCATACTTGCGTATCGTAAATCAAAAGCAACAAAATTTGTAATTAACACGAAAGCATTTAAGCACATTAATTCCACATTAACTTTCTACTTTGATGAAAATAGGGGAAGTTTACTTACCTGAAATCTTTAGTATTCATCATTCTGAATTTGCAAGTGGAAAAGTCTCGGATGCCCATGACGTCAATGTACCAAGAGTCCTAATTATTCACATTCATCAATAAATATGACTTTTGACTCGAAACACATTTAAAATTCTTTTAAATGCTAACAAAATCCCAAGCATACCATATTCAAAACGAACAATAAAATTTCACTAAACATTACAAAGTCACATTATTCTTTTTAATAATAACAGAACATCCAATCGAGATCAAAATCTCAAATTAACCTAAGTGTGACTTTAGGATATGACAAAACACATAAAACCCATATTCAAGACAAGGAATGAATCTCAATGCACATTAGAATGTCTTCTCATCTTTTAAATCCAAATTGAAACTCAAAATTACATAACTTTACAAAATTACTTAATCATGATTCTAACAAGTTCACAAATCTAAAAATAACCATTTGTTACAAACTTTACCCAAAAGCAGTTAATTAAACTCCAAATTTTCACAGCTTTAACGTTATACATTTACAATTAAAATTTCAACAATTCATCAAGGTTCCAAACAAAATTCTCAATTGGTCTATGATTTAAAAAATCTAAAAAAAATCAAAATTTGAAACTTTAACTAAAACTTTGGATCGTAATTTATATACATATATATATATACAATCTGAAATTTATATATGTAGATCTTCCATTATCGAAATCTGAAACCCATAAATCTGAAAGGTGCACACACACACACACACACACACACACACACATATAGCCCCAATCTGAGTTTAACAGTTTAAAAAAATTCGAAATTTAACCAAAACTCACATCTGAAATTTATACATGAGGATCATTCATATACATAAGTTTATACATAAAATTCCATATATGTACATATAATAAATTTCATGTGTGAGTTGTGTGCGTGTGTGGGCGCATTGAGCTGTGTGTGTGTTGTGTCGTGTGTGTGTGTGTGTGCGAGCATGCGCGCGCGCGTGAGGGAGCAGGGTAGGGGTTACGGGTGGTGCAGCGACGAGAGGGAGGAGGTGGGGCAAATGGAAGGAGGAATCGATGAGGGAGGGAGAGACGGGAAGTTGACAGAGAGGGGAGCCGAGAGTGAGAGCCAGAGTGAGCTCGGCTTGGTGGAGAGGAAATTAGGTTAGATTTCAAATTTCGTTAATTGCAACTCGGTCCCTCAATTCTCCTCTTTTGTGTAATAAAAATCACAACTTTCAAATAAATTTCAAAGTGCCACCAAACTTCTCCCAAATTTCAATTTAATGCAATATAGGCAGCTTACTACTCAATTAAAATAGAAATTGACAAGTAACAATTAAAATGAACAATTAGACATAAAATTGCATGTAAATAATTTATAAACTTTCTAATTGGTACATTAATCGAAACGGCGTCCAAGTCCTTCCACTGCAAAATAATTCAATTTTAGACATTAAAATTATCAATTTAAAATTTACAATAACATTAACATAATTATTACGTGGAATTTAAAGATGCACGTCATGAATGAAAAGCAGTATTACAATTCCTTGCCCCCCAAAAGAAATTTCATCCTCGAAATTAAATTAAAACTTACCAAAAAAATGTGGATACTTGGAACGCATTTTGTCCTTGCGTTCCCAAGTAGCCTCTTTTACTGTATGATTCCTTCAAAGAACTTTAACTAGTGTTATCTTCTTCCTCCTAAGTTCCTTGTCTGCTTTAATTAGGATTCTCACAAGTGATTCCTCATAAGTTATATCCTCACGCAAATCCAAGGATTCATAGCTGAGAATATGAGAGGGATCTGAAATATACTTCCTCAATATTGAGACATGAAAAACATTATGTGCCCTTGAAAGTACTGGTGGCAATGCAACCTGATAAGCTAGGTCACTCACCCTTTCAAGTATCTCAAAGGGGCCAACAAAACGCGGACCTAGCTTTCCTTTCTTCCCGAATCTCATAACTCCTTTCATAGGAGCTACTTTCAAAAAGATCATATCACATGCAGCGAATTCTAAAGGATTCCTTCTTTTGTCCGCATAACTCTTCTGTCTACTCTGTGCAGTTTTCATCCATTTACAAATCATTTCAACAACTTCAGTTGTTTGTTGTACTATTTTCGAACCCAATAATTTCCTTTCTCCTACCTCATCCTAGTGAACTGGCGATCTACACTTCCACCTTTGTAGTACCTCATGCATAGCAATATGAATGGAAGCCTAATAGCTATTGTTGTAGGAGAACTCAACCAATTGGGAGGAATTCGTCCTTAGTACCAGGAAATCAATAATACAAGCTCTCAATATCTCTTCCAAAGTTTGAATCGTTCTCTCTGACGTCCATCTGTCTATGGATGAAAGGCTACACTGGATTTCAATTGATTACCCATGGCCTTATGTAGACTTTTCAAGAATGTGGAAGTAAATTCCCGGTCGCTATCACACATAATGGATAAGGGAATTCCATAAAGTCTTACAATTTATACCATATATAATTTCGCATACTTCTCTACATTAATCATATCAACCATATAACTAAACTAAAATTAGAATTTAAAGTCCTAAAATAAAATAAAAACACGAACAAAAATAAACAAGAATAAAATAAAAATAAATGAAAATAAATTGGTAAAAAGTCCGAATTAGTGAAAGTAATCTAAAAATAAATTTAAAGAACAATCCCCGGCAACGGCGCCAAAAACTTGATACGCTCCGCAAGTGCACGGGTCGCACAAGTAATAAAGTGAACGTGAGTCCAAGTATCGATCCCACAGAGATTGTTTTTAATCGTATTTTAGACTACAAACCTTAACCGGAACAAGAAACTTTGAATTTGGAATTTTGAATTGAAAATTTGACTAAGATTAAAATAAAAGAAAACAAAGAAAATTTGATTTGTTAAAAAGATGAGATGAATACGTTAGAATTATGAATCCACATTAATCATATCAACCATGTATTTGACTTAAACATTTAATAACAAGGTATGAATATTGAAAATCCGTGTTCCTATATTTATTTATGTCCCCTTTCGAGTGATGCATAAACACCTTTTCCTACATGAGATGAGCCTATATTTCTATGACAAATCCAAACATGTAGAAAAGCATTAACAAATTATGAACACTTTTAAAGATAACACGAAGCATAGGGGTATATTTCTATCCCCTATCGGACTTCGCGGCAATTAATCAAGGTCTAATAGATTCCTACTCTTTCGAACATAGAACTCTATCATAAACATCAATAATTATGCGTCCACAATCATAGATGAGAATAAAAACGTAATTAATTGCATCAATCTCATAAATTGCATAATATAAATGTACCGTCAAAACATGGAATCAATAAATTAAAGTTTCATCACAATTCTAACGATGAAAACCTAGCCTAGATACATAATTGAATATAAATCACAAAAGGAATGGATAGATGTCACCCTATTCATGCCCTTGATCTTCGTTCTTCAATTGTGTCTTGGCTTGGAATGGATTCCTCCACAATCCGACAACGTTTTGATCTCTCTTCAATGAATTGGGAACCCCTAATCTCGTGCCTTAGGTCTAGTATTTATAGATTTCCTCGAGAATTAGGTTAATTGAGGAGAAAACTGCTGAAGCAAAAAGCCCAGCTGCTACCCAGTCGGATAACCGTGCGACCGCACGGTTCAAATATGTGCGATCACACGACTCTGCAAGTAAGTTTCATTCGCTGATTTTTTTGGCCGTGCGACCGCACGATTATAGCACTGTGCGACTGCACGGTATTAAGGTCGAAGGCAATTTTTGACTTTTAAATGTTACAAGTTGGTCCCTGTCTTTTAATTACACAGCAAGTCCTCCAACCTCTGATTGTTGCAATTTAGCCCCTGGACTTCTGATTTCTTCCAAATTTGATTTCTTCTTCCAATTAGCCCTTTAATTAACTGCATCAATTCTTGATTTGCTCACTTTGACACTTTTTACATCTAATTGCTCAATTTTGGATTCAATTCCATTGTTTTCACAACTTTTGGGTTATTCCTAAAATATAAACAAATGACATAGAATAAATAGCAAATATTCTTGAATAAACAATAAAAATCCTACTTTTAGGATAGAAATAAGTGTATAAAATATACTTATCACTGATAGGTGAGACAATGCTGATAAAATCTACCACGCTGACTCATGCCAACCCACCAAAAATGTTTTCACAAATCTCGAGCCATCTTAGTACTTCCAGGGTGAATTGAGTAAGGAGTGTTATGAGCTTCCTTCATAATTTCTTGTTTCAATTCCTTATTATTAGAAACTGCCAATCTACTACCATGCCGAAGGGCACTATCTGTAGTGATAATGAAATCAGTGCGCTTTCCCCCAGTAACCATAGTATGAACTTTCATTATTCAGTGGTCCTCAAACTGCAAAGCCTTGATTTTCTCAAGCAATGTCGGTTCCAAAGTCATGTTATTGAGATACCCAACTTTCCTTTTGGAACTACTTCTAACCTTTGGATGTCAATAAGCAATTGTTTTTTAGTAACTTGTAAGGAAACTATTGTTCCATGACTCTTTCTACTAAGTGAATCAGCCACATCATTAGTCTTGCCAGGATGATAATAAATAATACAGTCATAATCCTTGACAAATTCCAACCATCTGCGCTGTCTCATGTTCAATTCCTCCTGAGTGAAGAAGTATTTGAAGCTTTTATTGATCTCACATCTAATTCCGTAAAGATAGTACCTCCGTGTCTTTAATACAAATGTGACAGCTGCCATTTCGAGGTCATGAGTTGGATAATTCTTTCCATACTCCTGTAGTTTCCTTGAAGCATAGGAAATCATCTCGCCATGTTACATAATAACACAACCAAGCCCTTTCAATTAAGCATCACTGTAAGTGACGAACCCCTTCATTACCTGGTGGAATTGTTAGGATTATCGCAGTTCTCCATCATGTCTATCACTCTCCAAAGTCTGCTCAATCCGAGCTCCATTGAAATTTTGTATAATTTTTGGTTAACTTAGCCAAACGTGAGGCAATCTTGGGAAATCCTTCCACAAATCTTCGATAGTAACCGCTAATCCAAGGAAACTACTGACTTCCTTAATATTAGAGGGCGTAGGCCTGTTTTTAACTCAATTTTACTTGGGTTAACCTCAATACTTTAATTGATACGATATGCCCCAAGAATGGCATTCTATCCGGTCAGAACTTAAACTTCTTAAACTTAGCAGAAAATTTCTCTTCTCTAAATTTCTGAAGCATGATTCTCAAATGCCTTTCATGTTCTTCTTCAGACCTCAAATAGATCACTATGTCATAACTGAAGACTATGAAAAATTGATACAAATATTCCTTAAAGAATCGATGCATTAAGTTCATTAATATCGTAAGAGCATTCTTTAACCCAACCAGCATCACTAAGAACTCATAATGCCCATATCTTGTATGGTAATATTTACGGCCGTGAATATATTGGTTACGGCAGTGAAGGTCCTCTTTTACAGCCGTAATAGCTTTTCTGCTCAAATTACTTCGTTTTCTCGACTCGACTTGATCTGTCCCTCTTCTCGGCTCGATCCCAACACGGAACTTGCTCCGTTTTGCACGTAGATCATTGTCATATTGTCGATGGCTCGACTTCGTCCTTCGATGCCTGGTCCGGATCACATCATACTCCCTCTCTTGAAAAGGATTCGACCTCGAATCCATTTTTGGTCGGCTTTTCAAATTTCTCCTGCTTTCCTGGGCTCGATGATCATTTTTAAGCTTCGTGCAATCCTTTAGACTCTTGGGCTGCTTATTTTGGCCAATAAATTTATGCCCCGTCTTAAATCCATGGCTTGATTTATGTCCCTACAAAACAGATTTCGTAGAACTGGGGAGGGATGTGTTAGTAAATAAACTCATTTTTGTGGTGGACTCTCGTTTCTTTTTCTTTTCACTCTCAAGCTCACCTTTTTTTGAGGTCGTGGTCTCAACTCTCTTGTTTTCAATTTTCACATCCTCTCCTTTTTCTGACGTTGTGGCCTCAACGTTCTTATTTTTCCTCTCAAACTCGCTCTTTACTTTCAATTGGTCCTCTTGGACCTCTTTAGGTGATAGCGGAGCAAGAGTGATCCTTTTTCCACCCTTGACGAAAGAATATCGATTTTTAAACCCATCGTGCACTACCCTCCTATCATGTTGCCAGGGTCTCCCCAACAAAATATGGCCAACATGCATAGGTACCACGTCACAAACTACCTCATCTTTATAACCCCCAATGGCGAAATTGACCCTAGCCTGCTTATTTACCTTAATTTCTCCCGACTCGATCAGCCATTGCAATTTATAAGGGTTCGGATGTTTTATCAAACTCAAACCCAATTTCACAACCAACATTGTACTAACCACATTAGTACAACTTCCCCCGTCAATCACCATACCACAAACCTTTTTACCCACTAAGCATCTAGTATGGAAGAGGTTATCCCTTTGCTCACCAATTTCATCCACCCTGACCCTAGTACTAAGGACACGCCGATTAACAAGTGAATCCTTAACAGCATAGGTCATCCCTTCCTCATCACTACTACTACTAGCCCCAACATCTACTAACTTAGGCATTCCCTTAAATTCGTCCTCGGAACTAATTTCACCATTATCACGTAAGATCATTAGCTTCCTATTTGGACACTGGGATGCTATATGACCCATTCCCAAGCACTTAAAACACTTAATATTTATATCCCGAGTAGTTTGAAAATCAGAAATATTTTTACCTTTCGTTGTAGGCTCCTCCTTCCCTTTCAGGTTATGTTCAACGTTGGATTCCTGCTTCGGTTGTGATGTAGGATAAGATGGTGAGTGTCTTGCTGCCCCCTTTCACCTTAGCTACCTTTCCACCTTCATGGCCATATGCACCATATCTTCTAGCTCCACATAATGTTGCAGTTCAATGACATTGGCAATATCTCTATTCAGCTCACTCAGAAACCTAGCCATCGTAGCTTCCCGATCCTCCACCACGTTAGCCCGAATCATCGCCACCTCCATATCCTTATGATAATCTTCTACATTCCTCGACCCCTGAGTCATACCCTGCAGCATCTGATAAATATCCCTATAATAATGAGTCGGCACAAACCGCTTCCTCATTATGGTTTTTAATTCACTCCAAGTTTCCACCGGCTCCTCAAGGTTCCTCCTCCTACCCGTCACTAGTTGATCCCACCAAATATTGGCATAATCTGTGAATTCAATAAGAGCTAATTTTACCTTCTTCTTTTCCGAATAATTGTGACAATCAAATAGTCGTTCAACCTTGGTCTCCCAATCCAAGTATGCCTCCGGATCACTCCTACCCTGGAACGATGGTAATTTCACTTTAATTTTCCCAAGGTCATCATCAACAACACCTCTACCTCCACGATGCCTCCTAGCATCACGACGCTCCCTATCCTGCCTCCTCTCATACCTATCTCCTCTATCCCTCCTTCGCACACTTCCCAAGGATATACTTCCACTTTCACTTCCCATATCCTCATCACCCATACCAACCTCACGCCTATTACCTCTCCTAACCCGAGAACCATCATGAGATTGATTCTGAGGTCTTTGTTCACGCTCTGCACCTCTATTCTCCATCTGTGCCATAAACCTCTCAAATTGTGCCCTCATTGCTGCTATATCATTATTACCTTGTTCATTCCTTCAATTCACACCCCCGAGCTGTTTTCTGTCTCCAATAGAAGATGAAGATGTAGAAACCTCTCTATCAGACATTTTTAAGGCACGAACAATGAAATTCGGAATATTTGGGGAATATTTGGGAATTTTTGATTTTTTTTAATCTGCCAGATAATTTGACTACGAGTACGCCAGAAAAAACGGAACTGGATTTGGACGAAAAACGAAGAAGAAAAACACTTTTGAATTTTTGGGACTAACTCTTATTGATCAAACTGAAGAAAATTATGACTGACACGAAGAACGCGAAGAACACGAAAAAAGTCAAGAAAATCAATAAACGCAAGAATCTGAAATAGATCCAAGCTCTGATACCAGATGATGAGATCCCGGTCGGGGAATCTCGTCGAAAACGCGGAATAACGAAATCTAAAACCCTAGGAAAGATCTAAATCAGATTTGACACGAAAATAACAATAACACGATTAAATAAATGGAAATTAAAAGATAGATTTGACGGTAAAACCTTGACCCGAAAATCACGACGCAATTAATGACGATGCGGATTGAAGAACCAAGATTGGTGAACGCCACAAGGGATGTCAATTCCTTGATAAGTTCGTTGGGTGAATGCCACAAAGAACAGATCTTTGATAAGTTCGAAATAAAGGGAATAACTCGACCTTTCAATTTTGGAGAATCCTCTCTCAAATATTATTAATCTCAAAATCAAACTTATGTTTTTACAATGAATGGAAAGAATATAAATAAGCAAAATAACCTAGCCTCTAATTTGCTCAAAATAGAATTCTAATTAAACTAAAATACTAAATTAGGAAAATAACCTAAAAACCAAAAAGGAAATAAAATAATTATAAAATCCGAAAAATCTGGCCCGCTCCCCATTTACGGCCGTGAGGAACTTTCTTACGGCCGTAATGGCCATTCTAAACAAAATCTGTCTTATTGGTTACGGCCGTGACGAATCTCTTACGGCCGTGAAATGCCCCTTTTAGGGCCGTAACTTCCAGGCTTACGGCCGTAAGTCTTGTTCTGCTTAATTTCTTCCTTTTTTTCCGATAGCTGGTTACGGCCGTGATGGTAATATTTACGGCCATGAATATATTGGTTACGGCCGTGAAGGTCCTCTTTTACGGCCGTAATAGCTTTTCTGCCCAAATTACTTCATTTTCTCGACTCGGCTTGACCAGTCCCTCTTCTCGGCTCGATCCCAACACGGAACTTGCTCCGTTTTGCACGTAGATCATTATCATATTGTCGATGGCTCGACTTCGCCCTTCGATGCCTGGTCCGGATCACATCAAGTTGTCTTTCAAATTTCTTCTTCTTTGATCCTCAATTGATCGTAACCAGATCACTGATCAATCTTAGAAAAATACATTGTAACTTGAAGCTGAGGAAACATATCATCAATTCTTGGCAATGGATATTTATTATTTATCGTCACCTTATCTAACTCTATGTAATATAGGTAAAGTCTTATAGAATCATCTTTCTTCTTTACGAGAGCACCTCATGATGAAAATCTAGGTCGAACAAAACTTCCTATCCATGAGATGTTGTAGGTAATCCTTGAGCTCTTTGAAGTTCAGTAGGAGCCATCCGATATGGATCCTTAGATATTTGAGGTGTTCCAGGCACTAAATCGATGGCAAAGTCAATCTCTCTTTTAAGTGGTAGATCATAAAGATCATCTGGAAACACGTCTGAATATTCTTGAACGATTGCAATTTGTTGAAGAGAAAAGGGCCTATTTTAAATTGGCTCAATTACGGCAGCCAATTAGCCTTTACAACTCGTATTCACCAACTGACGAGCATTGATCGCATATACTATCGAAATAGAAAACTTCACCTCAACCCTAACAACCTGAAAAGGGGGTTTCATTTGGAGGTTCAGACACTGCCTTATCGTGACTGAAAATTGAAGCCTTATATCGTAAAAAAAATTCCATTCCTAGTATAAGATCAAGATCGTGGCTATCCGTTGTTATGAGATCTATCATCTACTCCTTCCCATTCACCACGATCGGGAAATCTCTAAACACATAACTTGAGTTTAAAAATTCCCCAAATGGTGTTGACAATATAAACCTGGTCTCCTATTGTGAAGATGGATGATTCAGTCTTTCAGTAAACGCAGGAATCACAAAAGAATTGAGTAGCCTCAGAATCGAAAAGGGTAGTTGTAAGTTTGCCGAATATGTACACAGTTCCGGCTGCGCTTCACGCATCATCGACTTCCAGCTTGGACATTGAATATCCACGTGTCAGTATAGTCTTCGTGACTCTAAGTACTATTCACATTCACTTCTTATTTTTCACTTAGGGAACTTAGGAACATCACCCAAATTTTTAAAAATCATTATCTTATACTTTCTCATTGACACAGCCGAGACATACTCGTCAACATCACTAACAATTATGAAAGTGGAATTTCTTTTGACCATTTGGTGGAATAATTCTGTGCACATGGGAGATTGTTCGATGAATTCAACATATGGGCCAAGCATGTATAAAATAAAATGTGTGGTGTTATCTTAAGATTTTAGTCAATAAAGTGATCCACTAAAGATTACTCAGGACTAATGGGTATTACGTGTCATGAGAATAAAGTGTAGAGACGGATACAATGTTTTAAATTGATGAGGGGCCAATTAAATAACATTAAAAGACATTTTTCTATATATACAGGTCATGGCCCAATTGAATGTGGGATTTTCATAATTCTCTGCATCCCCATCAAGAGAGGAGAAAATTAAGGAGAAAACCACATATCAATTTTGGAAGACCATAACCCCATTCGATCAAACAATCATAGATTCAGGTAAGCTTCCACTTCAGTCTCGATCTTGATAATTATAGCATGATGTTCATGGGTTTTAGATGAATAATCATCTATGTGTTAAAGTATTTCTAACAAGTGGTATCAGTGTCAATCATCACGTTGGATTATCAGATCTATATTTAATATTACGGTATGATTCTGGAAATTCAAGTTTTAATTAAGAATGGGATATATGCATATTTAAATCTGGTTTTGAAACTTATCATTACTGCCTCTGTATATGAATTTTGGATGATAAATTGGGTTTGAGTTTTGTGCTGAGTTTTGAATTCAGATTCTCGGTGAAGGGATATTATTTTTTTTCGAATCTGGTGTTGAGTATGCCTGTATATTTATAAGTGTATTTTATACACTTATTTATATGTCTAAATTAGAATATATTATTGTTGTTTTGGAATATATGCTACCTAATTAATTGTTATTTATTTAATTTTTAGAAAATATCTCAAAATCAAGTGAATAAAGCAATTTATGCAAATAAAGGGCAAAAAGGATGACAATTGTAGCTAAGATGAGCAATTTGGAAATTGGCGAGGTCAAAAGGGTGATCTAGTGGGTTGTAGGGACCGAGAATTTTTCATGACTTATTTAAATAAAAAAAAATTTAAATGTGTCGCTATGACTTTGTCCATTTATTTTTAAAAACGTGATCATCTAGCCAATGAAGTGAAATTAAATTTATTTAAAAATCTTAGTCAAATTCCAAGTTTTATTAAATGATGTACAAGTCCAAAATGTTTTAAATCCAAACTCCTAAAATTAGTATTATTTTTATCATTTCAGATTTCTATCAAAACCAATCACAATTATCTTGGCTCAATCTTGAAAACCAATTCACTAGCAATTCCTCATTTTCCTCAATCTTTTCCCTCGATCCAGTCATTCTGCCATAAACCCAAATTTCCATAATTTACCATACATTAATCACAATCAACCCCAAACATTCTCCCCCTCCCATTTTTCACACGTTTCATAACTTCAGCCTCTAAATCATCCCTAAACCGCTAGCAAATCAGCCACAATTCCTAAAGCACAGTAAGATTTCATCCAATTATCCCAAAATTTTCACCCCAACTTCCATTTTTTGCATATTCAGCACATTTTTCCCTTCCTCATGATCACTCTTCAAAGCCTCCCAAATTCACAAAATTTTCCTTCCCCGTCATCACCCTGAATCACGTTAATGAAGTCTAAACCAAAAATCTGTCAAGCTACCCTAAATTACCAAATCGAAAATAGAACCAACGCATATATCTCTCCCAAATCCTTCACACAACAGACCACTCCAACAAGTAGCAAATTTCTGGGTAAGCTTTCAACTGAGCCTCAACCATCATAGCAGACCCAACACATCACTAGCCTCGATCTTCATTTTCGAACCCTGCTGCACATTCATACACAGAAACTTCAGTAAGCACTCCAATTTCACAAACTGGAATGAAACAATTTCAACCTAACAAAGGTGTCACTGCCAAATCACTTTCTCGAACCAGCACTCCAATCTGTAATATCGAATCACCACGCTGCCAAGCCACTACCGCCCCTGCCACGGCCAGAATCCAAACACCACCTCCATCACCCACACCATCCCAAATTCAAAATCACACCAACAGACACCACCACTCGACTGCCCCTACTTCAATCCCCAACCAAATCAAAATCCCAAACTTTAACCCAAAACCCAAGAATCAGGCTAACCCATAACTTACCTCAATAATGGCCGGAGTTCTTCGCCGGAAAGCCCATGAATCCGAGCATTCAGCCTCAGTTTGGTCTTGTTTTTCACACCCAAATCTACCCCAAATTGCACCTTTACCCATACACCGGAGCCACCACCCTACGATGGCGCTAACGCCGACCACCAGGCGCCGGCGGTTTGAAGTGGAGAGGGGGCGAAACCCCTCCTTCCCTGTCGCAGCTCTCTCTCTCATCTCTCTTCTCTACTTCACGCACCAGAGAGAGAGAGACAGAGAGAGAGAGAGAGAGAGAGATAGTTATATGTGTTTGATGTTTTTAAAATTTATCTTTGAGCCCCAGTTTTTCAAAATGCATTTATTTTAGTCCTTTAAGTTTAAAATGATTTAATTCAGTTTTAAAGTTTTCAGTATTTAACAAATCGGTCCCTAAAATCTTTAACTCCTACAGCCAGACCCGTTATTTTTGAAAAAAAGCCCATTTTAGCCCCTACAATTTTAAAATCCATGCTTTTCTTTAAAATTTCAATTTAACCCTTAAGCTTTATTTTGTCACTTTAATAATTCGAAATACTAAATTAGTTTAATTTTTCTTTTGGCTGGACAATACACTTGGTGATTTAGAAGATTGACGTGGTATTGCTGCTCTACATTCAAACTCGCAAATTTAAGGTAGACTCTCCCCCACTAATTAGTTTAAATTATAATTTACATGTCTTATGTGAAATTATGTGATTTACAAGCTTTGATGCATGAGACGAGACGAGAATATCTCTTATGAGATAAGATGAGAAATGATGTTATGCATAACTTACATGTTTTAATGCATGAGACGAGACTACCCACACCCTATAATTTTTAAAGAGCCTTTGATTTTATTAAAAGAGCCTATGATTATGATGATGATGTCACTGTATGATTGCATAAGTATGTGTTAAATTATTCTGTAAATTAATTATTGGCGATGAGTCTATTGAGTATTTCTTTCGAAATGCTCATTCCATTTTTACAGCTTTTGCAGATCTCGGAGATGGCGGCGAATGAAAGGGCACCGTTGGAAAATTTAACAATGATGTAAAAATTTTAGTCTATTTTATGAATATTTTATTATTCATCTTATTAAGTTTTTGCTGATGTTTCAAATAATGAATGTGATGATTGGAATTAAATTTATTTTTTTCGAAATAAAGTCAATTTTAAAGGATGAAATGGGATCCCGAATTTCACGAAATTTGGGGCATTACAAATTAACTCAAGAAAAGGCAAAAATTCAAGGATTTAATTACCAATTGAAGAGATGACCAACTTACCTTATGTGGAAGAATTACTTTGTTGAAGTGTAAAACCAACATTGATTGTAAATGGGCTCCAAAACCAATTGCAAAGGAATTAAGTGGGCTTTTAATTTACAAGAGAATTGGACTCCTTGGGGCTGAAGGAATGACGGCGGCAAAGGGAATAAAGACGAGGTGGAATTCAACAGAAAAAGTGTGTTGCGGCTGAGGATTAAAACGGAGAGACATTACGCAACTGGAGGGAGCCGACACAGAGACTATACACAGCGGAATTAGGGGGCTGACCAAGGGGAATTAAACACAAAAAGAGGGCAGATACGGATTGAAAAGCAGGGAGCAAACAGAGAAATAAAAATAGGACACAATACGAGTCTTGAAGATTGCAAAAGAGATAAATTCTTGGTGCAAGATTTCCTCTCTTTTGTTAATTTGATGAATTTAATTATGTTTTCTTATTTTTATTGCGTTTATAATTCTTTTGTGATGTGTAACTAATTTCCTATGTTGGGATGAACAATGTAGCCTAGTTTATTATTTTAATTTCAAATTTCACTGTTTTAACGATTTCGTTGCATGTGTTGATTTATTATTGTGTTTAATGCATGAATTAGCTGGCCACTAATTCATGATTTAATTTGTTATTTTCATAATCCGAGAGGTGAGCTAATAACATAGATCAAGGTAATAAATTCGGTCATTGAACAAGAGATAGAGATATACTTTTGTTATTACTGCGGTTGTGTGTGAATTCTTAGGTGTTATGCATATAGATAAAGAATATTCGGACCCACTGTAGAGATATATGGTTGAATTATTTAGGTATGATTGATTTAAACTTGAAAGAGGAATCTCAATTTGAATTAGTGAATTCGACCGAACGCATATTTAGAAAATAGAACTTGGAATTGGAATTGATTTAATTGGTTAGGTGAAATCGTGAATCCCAACTACATTACAATCATATTTAAAAAACAAAACAAATTTAACAAATTTAATTCCTTAATTGATTTTCTTAGTTTTTGATTTCAAACATCAACAGAAATTCATCTGTTCAAATAAGGTCTAGAACTGAAATATTTTGATATTTAATAGCAGTCCTTATGGGAAAGATAATCCGGACTCTCAGGTCCACTTATTACTTTTCACGATCCCGTATACTTGCGGTGTATCTCGCGTTGCGAGATATCAGTGAACAAGTTTTTGGCATCGTTGTCGGGGACTGTTTTTATATTAATATCGATACTCAATAGTTCTATCTTTACTTTGAACTTTATTTCTTCTTTATTTTTATTTTTAGTTTAAATTTTTAATTTAATTTAATTTATTTTATGTTAAGAAAGACTAAGTCTTTTGAATTGCTTCCTCTTGATGCAGAAATTTAACGTACCTTTCGATAGAGGAGTAGAGAACAGTTGAAAGTAGCTCAACAAACAGATTTGGACATGGTAGACGATAGAATTCCAATCAATCGGGTTGATCCGAATAATCTGCCAGCAGTTGTCATTGAACAACAACAATAGCAACCAAATCGTGGGAGGCGCATTTTGAGAGATTACATGATTCCTCTTGTAGGGAACATTGGAGCTTGCATAGTACCTCCTGCAATCCAAGCCAACAATTTTGAGATCAAGACCTCTTTGATCTCACTGATCCAAAACTCATGTGTCTTTCATGGATTGCCATCTGAAGATCGTGATGCACATCTTCGATCTTTTCTGGAATTGTGTGATATGCAGCGCATGAATTGAGTTTCAGATGATGTTGTGAAGTTGAAATTATTCTCATTCTCTTCGATAGACAAAGCTAAAGTTTGGTTCTACACTTTGCCCCTACACACAATCACTACATTTGAAGTTATGAGCCAGAAGTTTATTGATAAATTCTTCCCACCTGGTCGAATGTCTAAGCTCAGACGTGAAATTATGTCTTTCAGTCAACAGTCGGGGGAATCCATTTTTGAAGCTTGGGAAAGGTTCAATGAGCTTATCAGACAATGTCCTACCCATGGAATGGTATATTGGATTTTAGTTCAGACATTCTACAATGGGTTGACAAATGAAAATAAGAAGCACGCGGACTCAGCAGTCGGGGGATCAGTAATGGACATGACCTATGAACAAGCATCTGAGATCTTTGAGAAGATGGCTGCAAATAGTTACCAATGGTATTCAGAGAGGTCTGTACCTAAGTCTGGGGGAGTTATTGCCGTTAATGAGATTACATCATTAAGGGCTAAAATGGATGCCTTGACGACGAAAATCGACAATATGGGTGTGCAGACAGTCCATTCAGTTCAAACAACGCTGTGTGATTTTTGTTTTGAAAATAACCCTTTAAATTTTTGTCCCATACAGAAAAGTCAATCAAATCCAAAACAAGTCAATTTCATGGGAAACAGGCAATAGGGTGGTCCTTATTCACAAGCCTACAACCCAGAATGGAAAAATCACCCCAACTTCTCCTGGTCTAATAATCAGAATGTTCAGCGCTTACCTGGTTTTCAACAACAGCAGCAACAACAATCTCAGAGAACCATGGCAGAAAACATGGAGATGTTAATTCAACTAGTCAAAAGTCAGAATGGTGAGATCATGAATCAAGCAGCTGAGATAAAAATTTTGAAGAAACAGATAGGGGAGTTGGCAGCGAGCAGTGCAAGAAGGCAGCCAGGACAGTTACCGAGTAACACCGAAATCCCTCGTGAACATGTGCATGTGATAACAACAAGAAGTGGGGTTCGAATACCTGAAGTGACTATTGAAGAATATGAAAAGAAGAAGAATCATAAGGAAAACGAGATGAAGAATGCAGTGCCATCTTATAGGAAAAATTAACACAAAAACTAAAAGATCCAAGGAGTTTCTATATCCCTTACACTATTGGTAATTTCAGTTTTGATAATGTTTTATGTGATCTTGGAGCCAGTATTAATTTAATGCCTTTATCTATATACAGGAAACTTGGTTTGGGGAATCCTAAACCAACCAATATCACACTGAAGCTAGCCAACAGATCCATTCAGTGCCCATATGGTATTGTGAAGGTTAACAAATTCTTCTTCCTATTTGACTTTGTGATCCTTGATATAGAAGAAGACACTCAGATGCCTCTAATATTTGGAAGACATTTCCTCGCTACGTGAAGAGCGCTAATTGACATTGAAAGGGGAGAAATCATTTTTAGGGTCGAGAAGGAATAATTCACTTTTAGTATCAAGCCAAGGCAAGATCTTGAAATTCTAAAAGAAAATTGCTTCAAAGTGGAGGGAGTGGTCCAGAAACCAGAAGAAAAGACGAAGCATGGGATTAAGTTGGAGGAGGTTCCAATCACAAATAATGAGTTTGTGAAGGCAAAAGATGAATGGAGAGATAAAAAGGAAGAAAAAGCGAACATCCCTCAACAAACAGTTAAAAGTAAGGCTTTGCAATTAAAGAAAGTGAGAAAACAGGTTGAAATATGCAAGGCAGGGAATTGCAAGCAATGCAAAGCTTCAAGAGGATCATTTATGCCTCCATGATTTGAATGTGCAAAAAGTAGGGCTTGGGACTCAAAATGGAGTGCTCATTGGGAGACAACCCAATTTTTTTTACCTTTTTACTTATTTGGCTTTGAGTTTTATTTTAATTACTTGTTTTAGATATATGCATGGTAGGAAACTTGTTTGAGTGTTGTGCATGTTTCATGTTAAGAACACTTTTGCATATTGGTCTATTATTGCATATTTATGTATGTTTTTTATTTTGCATATTTTCATTAGGATAGGCTTTTTTTCGTCATCCCAAACACACATACACTATTTTAGATCATGAAGAAAATGTTTGGAAATTCACAACGTAGATCATGCAGTGATTTGGGGATTAAAATTGAAGTTGGAATTCAAAACCAAGTGAAAAGGTCTTTCTATCGGTAAACCAAGCGATTGCTGGTTTCACAACCATGCAATCGCTCAATACATCTTGTGGCAGAAATGGCAGTTTAAAGGCTTTTTATCATTCTTTCATTTTTAAATTGTCCAAACTTGTTTTCTCTCCCCAAATCATTGCCATTATGATCTCTCATCATTTGAGCATCATCATCAACGTGTTGTTGCATCAAATTTCATTGCTTTTATCATCTCAACAACTTTAAAGGTATGAATACTTAATTTATTTAAAATTTATTCAAATTGTGAGAATTTCTTGAAATTCATGAATTGTAAAGTGTTGAGATGTGAAGTTTGGGTTTAGGTTAGTTGTTGGAGATTGTGGTTTGTGCTTTGATAAGTAAAATTTTTTGGGTCAATCTGTGTTTCCAAATTGATCCACATACTTGGATTTTTGTAATACACATTAAGTGTTTGATGAAATAACACGAAGAAATTTTTGTTCAAATCTGACAATATCTTCCGAGCATTTATCTCCATGACATGCTTATCATTGATTATGTGTGTTTAGTCCATAAGTTAGTTCACTACATCACATTAAAATCATGAAAACCATTTGTGCATCATGGTAGCCTCATTGCAAGGCCATTTTAGGACATTGCACCTGAAAACTGACTCACTTAACCCACTTTTCCACAATGCTTCATGACCCTATTGATCTTCAAATGAACTGAATTTTTAATATATTGTCAACCATGCTGTGAACTTTAACATATCAAAAGACGGCTCAGGAAAACTTGAGTTTTTTTAGGCGATGTCGGAGCATGAACATGTGTAGTCGAATATCTTTGAAAATTCAAGATTTTGCTTTAACTTTAGTTTGGAGGTGTGGTACTGAACTTCCATTATTTCTTATTGGTGTTTATGACTTCTAATTTTACTTATCTCTTATTTGCAAGGTAAAACACAAATCAAGACACCTCAAACCAAGTCAGGAAAAGCAAGAAAAGGGCCCAATTCATCCAAATGCAATGCTAATGGAGGCTTCAAGGCTACAAAATATCTCCAATGCACCTGGGAAGTTCTCGTTCTCTCTTCTCTGTCTTGTTTTACATTTTTAATGTTTTTTGACAAACATTGAGAACAATGTTTCTTTCTAGTTTGGGGGTGGAAAATCTCACTTATGCAAATTGCTTCCATATTCATGATATTCCTTCTATGCTCCCATTCGATTTTATTGGAATTTCGTTGCAAAAAAAATATTGAATTTTTTTTTGAAAATGTGTGTTGACTTGTTTATTGCCTAGGATATAGTATGAATAAATTTGTGCTTAGACTTGGAAATTGGACAACATGAAAGCATGAACTTATTTCGAACTAGTTTTGTTTTGCTAGATTCCATATTCATTGCGCACATAGCCAGTGTTAGATTATTGCTTGTGTAAGGGATTTTGTTTAACACGTGTGGGGTGAGTTTTATGCAACTTGAACTTAGGTATGACTTGTTAATCCCATAACTTAGATCATAAGATATCCGTCCCTAAATTAGAACCAAATATGCTCAAAAGGCAAGTTTGGGAATAGACTGGTTTGAAGGTGCATGTATTAGTGGGTTGGAGGTCTGTGATTCTTGGTTTTGCACTTTAGTTTAGACGGTTTGGTTAACGAGTATAAACCATATCCAGCATAATAGTAGAAAAATGTTGAAGGTCTTATTCTACTCTTCAAATGCCTTTTTTACTTGAGTAATTAAGTCTGAGGGGTTTTTCAAACTTGGTGCCCTAAACCCGTCTGGCTTCAAAGTCACCGACTTAAAGCTCGCTGCAGGGGTCAATTAGAAAGGAAGTACAGAGAGTGGACTTACACATAAGACAATAAAACATCTTTAACTTTTCTGTTTAAGCATTTATGACTCGGGTAATTAAGTCTGAGGGGTTCTCTAAACCCGGTGCCCTAAAGCCGTTTTGTTTGTGAGTCACCAACCTAAAGCTCGCTACAGGGGTCATCTCGAAAGCAAGTATGAAAAGTTCTGCACAAAGATGACAAAAGAGAGGGAAATTAAAACAGAAAAAGTCGTCCATAAAAAAAGAAATTTGCATGGTATAAGCTTAGTTGACTTAAATTGTAGAGATTGGAGTTGTAGAATTGGGAAGTGCTTACCTTTGACTTTTTTTGCATGCATACTTCCAATTCTGACTATTTTGTGTTGAAAAAGCAAATAATATTTTTAGAAACCACTATAGATAAACCAGGGATGTGAGGGAAAAGCAGCAAGTTGTGATCACCCATTAGCGATGCAAGGAAATAATTAGATTAATTAGGGTGACCACATGGAATTCGGGCTTGATTGTGCATAATAAGCTACGCAGTGTTAGGTATACATCTGCATGAGTAAGAGTTTGATATTGATTATTCACACACACACTTGAAAATTTGGTATGAAATAACTAGAAATTATTTTACTATGTTGTTCATAACTCTTGCTCAAAGCGTGAACTGGTTTAAACTATTGAGGAATATGGTATACATGTTGACAAAACAAAAATAATTGCATTTTGTTATTTTGATTTATTAGTTTAGCTTCACACTGTTCGAGGACGAACAATAATTCTAGTTTGGGGGTATTTGATAAGTGTATTTTATACACTTATTTATATGTCTAAATTAAAATATACTATTGTTATTTTGGAATATATGCTACCTAATTAATTATTATTTATTTACTTTATAGAAAATATCTCAAAATCAAGAGAATAAAGCAATTTATGCAAATAAAGGGCAAAAAGGATGACAATTGTAGCTAAGATGAGCAATTTGGAAACTGACGAGGTCAAAAGGGTGATCAAGTGGGTATTAACTCAAGAAAAGGCAAAAATTCAAGGATTTAATTACCAATTGAAGAGATGACCAACTTACCTTATGTGGAAGAATTAAGGCTTTGTTGAAGTGTAAAACCAACATTGATTGTAAATGGGCTCAAAAACCAATTGCAAAGGAATTAAGTGGGCTTTTAATTGACAAGATAGTTGGACTCCTTGGGGCTGAAGGAATGACGGCAGCAAAGGGAATAAAGACGTGGTGGAATTCAACAGAAAAAGTGTGTTGCGGCTGAGGATTAAAAGGGAGAGACATTACGCAACTGGAGGGAGCCGACACATAGACCAATACACGGCGGAATTAGGGAGCTAACCAAGTGGAATTAAACGTAAAAAGAGGGCAGATACGGACTGAAAAGCAGGAAGCAAACAGAGAAATAAAAAGAGGACACAATATGAGTCTTGAAGATTGCAAAAGAGGTAAATTCTTGGTGCAAGATTTCCTCTCTTTTGTTAATTTGATGAACTTAATTATGTTTTCTTATTTTTATTGCGTTTATAATTCTTTTGTGATGTGTAACTAATTTCCTATGTTGGGATGAACACAGGCCTAATTTATTATTTTAATTTCAAATTCCAATGTTTTAAAGATTTCGTTGCATGTGTTAATTTATTATTGTATTTAATGCATGAGTTAACTGGCCACTAATTCATGATTTAATATGTTATTTTCATAATTCGAGGGTGAGCTAATAATATAGATCAAGGTAATAAATTCGGTAATTGAATAAGAGATAGAGATATACTTTTGTTATTACTGCGGTTGTGTGTGAATTCTTGGGTGTTATGCATCTATATAAGGAATATTCGGACCCGCTGTAGAGATACATGGTTGACTTATTTAGGTAAGAATGATTTAAACTTGAGAGAGGAATCTCAATTTGAGTTAGTGAATTCGACCGAACGCATATTTAGAAAATAGAACCAGGGATTGGAATTGATTTAATTGGTTAGGTGAAATCGTGAATCCCAACTACATTACAATCATATTTAAAAAAACAAAACAAATTTCTCAATTTTAATTCTTTTATTGATTTTCTTAGTTTTAGATTTCAAACATCAACACAAATTCATCTGTTCAAATAAGGTCTAGAACTAGAATATTTTGATACTTAATAGCAGTCCTTGTGGGAACGATAATCCGGACTCTCAAGTCCACTTATTACTTTTCACGATCCCTTACACTTGCGGGTGTATCTCGCATTGCGAGATATCGGTGAACATATATTAACCTTAGATCTAAAATTGATTTTGCATATTCTGAAAATTGGATCTTGATTCGGTTTCCATACGTGTGAATCTGTATGTATATATATTTCGAGATTATGGTATGGGTTTCTCTGTTTTGGATTTGTATTTTCGATTTCGAATATGGATAGATATTATCTGGGCTTTGATTTTGTGATTAAGATTCAGATATTTGGGATTTCACGATCGAAACATTCAAAATTGGGAATTTGTGTATGGTTGAATCTGTGGATTTATGTTGAGATTTTTGTTGTTGAATCGAGTGTGGCCGTGTGGTGGAGGTATGGGCTGGTCACACACGAAAGCCGTGGTACTTGCGTCACTTTCGGACGCTGGCAATGCGCAGCACTGCAGGAAAACAAGGCCGAAAATGGCACTGCAACATTGGGGGTTCGTTGGTAGTGGCGTCCGCCAATGGTGGTGGCGCCGCGTTCTCCATTTATTTTTGGTGCTGCGCTTAGGGTTTGTGCGAAATCCTTTTTGGGGCAGGGGGTTTTGTTTGGAAATTTGAAGTCTTCTGGAGGTGCTTTGCAATTTTAGATAATTATGGTTAATTGCACCTCCAGTCCTCCATATTTATTTTGAATTAAAGCTTAAGCCCTATAGTTATGGAATTTACAACTTCAGCCCTTGAAGTTATAAAATTATTAAAGTTTGGACCTTTTAAGGTTAAGGGTATAATATTTCAGCCCCTAAGGTTTGAGAATTTTCTAATTCAATCCATAAAGCTTGAAATTTCTCTAATTTGGTCCCTTAAAGTTTGAAAATTTTCATATTCAGTCCTTAAAGTTTGAAAATTTCTAAATTAGCACTTACAGTTTTGAAAATTTTCTAAATTCGTACTAAAGTTTAAAAATTTTCTAAATTGTTCCTAAAGTTTGAAATTTTTTAAAATCAGCCTCCAAAGATTGAAAATTTTCTAGTTTGGCTCCTAAATTTGATATTATTTCAAATTGGGACCTAAAATTTGGAATTTCTCTAAATCGACCAATAAGGTTTTGGAGAAATTGTAATTTAAGTCCTTCAAATTTAAAATTTTTCATAATTGGCCACCTAAGGTTTAATTAAATTGCAATTTAACCATCCAACTTAATGATTACTTAATCCTAAAGTATTGAATTTCATAATTCAAATCCTAAAGTCTTAAATACATGCAAAACAGTCAATTCAAGTTCAAATTTTGGTATGACAGACTCTTTTGAGAAATATAATATTTCAAAGTGAATTAGTTGAAACAACATCTCGTGTGGAAATTAATTAACATAGAATATTAGAAGGTTTTGTGTGAGTGTTGTTCATGCGGATAGTGATCGGTCCAAAGGAAGGTCAATGTTTGGCTAGAATTTCACATGCACTTGTGGTGATAAACACGTGACGATTATTTCACATGCACTTGTGGTGATAAACACGTGACGATTATTTAGTTTAATGTGTGATCAATAAATCGGTCCAAAGAAAGATTTATTGGTTGACATGTCTTATTTTCAGTGTTTGATTGCTACATCGAGAGTACTACTTACAAGTCAATATTTCTGTCCAAAGACTAAATGTTGATGTTGTGCTATATCTTGTGATGGGGCCTACAATTATTTGAAAGTATGATTTGCATAATAAGGTACTTATGTGAGCTATTTTTTGTTTAAGTGTTCTCTATTCGGTTTCAAATTCTACTAGTAGTATATCTACAAGCTCAAATTTAATCCTTATGTTTATGGAACAACTTCAAGGATTGGACAGAGAACATTAATATTGTTCTTGGCTGCATGGATCTAGACCGTGCACTAAGGATTGAGCAACCTGCTCCTCTGACGAATGAAAGTTCATATAATCAAAGGAGGAACTTTGAGAAGTGAGATTGCTCATGTCATATGAGTCTAATGATCATTAAGCGCGACATTTCGGAAGCCTTTAGCGGCACAGTATCTGAGAAGGTAAATGATGCCAATGAGTTCATTTCCGAAATTAAGAAACGTTTTGCGAAAAACGATAAGGTTGAAACAAGCACGCTTATGCAAAGCTTGATTTAAATAAAGTATAAAGGCAATGTATACATAAGGGAGTACATCATGTAAATGTCTCACACTACTAACTACTTCAAAACTTAAGGCACTGAAACTTGACTTATCTGATGACTTGCTCGTGCATTTGGTATTGATATCGCTTCCTACAAAATTCAATTAACTTAAGGTCAGTTATAACTGTCAAAAGGAGAAATGGACTCTCAATGATCTCATTTCATAGGGTGCAAGGTTCTTGCACAATTCAGTCAATTTAAGGTCAGTTGTAACTATCAAAGGGATAAATGAACTCTAAATAGGTTCATTCTATTTTTGTGTGCGAGAGGAAGAAAAGTTGAAGTAGAAAAGAATTGAAAGTATTCACTTGGAAAACACCTCTAAAGATTCTATTTTTGTGTGCAAGAGGAAGAAAAGTTGAAGTAGAAAAGAATTGAAAGTGTTCACTTGGAAAACACCTCTAAAGATAAGGGCAATAAAATAAATAAAGAACATAAAGTTACTAAGAGTCCAAAATAAAAGAAATCATATGAAGATATTGAGAGTTGTTTCTTTTACCAGAAATCTGGACATTTAAAGAAAGATTGTACAGAGTACCAACTAAAGCAGCTACTAAAACACCTTATGAGCTTTTGACAGACAGAAAACCTAGTCTAAAGCATTTCCACATTTGGGGATGTCCAGCTAAGGCTAGGCCTTATGAAATTGGATTCCAAAACAGTCAGCAGTTACTTTATTGGTTATTCTGAGCGATCGAGGGGCTATAAATTTTATGATCCCACACTTTAGTCAATTTTTGAAACGGTAACTGCAATATATTTTGAGGATGTTGAGTTTGGGGGAGAAGTAAGGTTAGAGATATTATCTTTAAGGAAGAAGTTGAGGAATGATCGGTTTCGATTCCTACTATTGCTTTTGAATACCATGACTGCTTAAAGGACTGAAACAATTGCCTAGATCTGAACTTTTAAAAAATATCAAATTTTGCACAAGATTGTCATGGAAAATTTTGACCAACTAATTCATGAATCGAGTTTTAAACGTTAGTATGCTCTGACTCTTTCTCTCCTCAACAATAAAAGGAATATTGATTTGGCTACTCATATTTGGAACTTTGTCGGTCGTGTTTCAGGTTCATAAGTATATTTTATACACTAATTTGTATGTCTAAATTAGAATTAATTATTGTCGTTTTAGAATAATTTCTATTTAATTCGTGTTTAATTATTTACATTTCAGAAAATATCTCAACAGATGAAGAATGAAGCAATTAATGGAAAAATGCACAATTGGATGCTAATTGGAGCTTATTTGAGCAATTGAGGATGTGATGAAAAAAATTGGGAATCATGCAACGTGCCAAAATGAATAAATTGAAAGTTGGAGGACCAAATTGAAGGATTTGAGAGTTGAAATGAGCTAATTTAGAAGACTTAGAAGTTTGAGGACTAAAATGCTTCAATTGAAAGTGGAGGGCTTGAGGTGTAAATAAAAGTCAAGGACCAACTTAAATGGATTTTAAACGAAGATTGTACTAGAAGTTATAATTGTGCGGCCACGCAAGTGTTGCGTGTGAGTCGGCATGACTTCTCATTGAATGGTTAGAATTGAAATATTTTTCCTGCAAGCCCTCGATATTTTTTCCTGCGAGCAAGTGCAAGCATTCGCTAGAAGTCGGGTTGGGCTTTTTCTGCAATTTTCACCAACTTTTCCTCCACTTTCACTTATGGTTTTCCAAAACCTATTTATACAACATATGATGCACGAATTCGAGACCTTTGGCTCACCTAAAAACATCATACAATTGTGCTTTTCACTTCAAATTCTTGGGAGATCAACGCATAGCAAAGGGGCTCGACTTGGAGATCACGGGGAGAATTGACACTTGGTGCAAGCTTTCCATTCTTCTTTATTATTTTCAATGAACACTATATTTCATTGTTCATTTTGTTTAATTATGATGTGTAGCTAAATTTCTTATTGGGATGAACATTGTGTTGACCTATGGTTAACTTAACCTTATTGTTTTGATCATAACAAACAAGAATATATTGTGTTATTAACAAGTGTACTTCAAGTGTTTCATGTAATGATAAATATTCAAAGCACTCAATGTTCAATTCATCTCTCAAAGATATAAATCAAAACTATGTGCTCAAGCACATGAGACACAAAGAAGATCAAGAAAGAATTGAAGATATTCAAGATCAAAATTGAAGTTGAAAAGCATGACATGAAGATCAAGAATTCAAGCATAAAAGATTAGAGTTCAAGTTCAATAGTTGATTTAACCTATGTAACGGTATAACACTCTCAATCTTTAACGATGAAACCCAACGAGCTCGAAAATGATTTTTATGCATCAAGAAACTTACTTGAAAATTTGTCACTTGCATAAAATATTTTTATCTAAATCAATATTGCTTTTCAAAGGTTATTTGATCTTAAATCATGATTATACTATGTTAAACCACTTTGAAAAAAAAAAGTTAGAAACCTAAAAATCGTGCATTTTCATGTTTTTCAAAAGTCAATTTTCGGTCAACCGTAAGTCAACTTTCAGTCAACCAAAATTGGTCAACCGAAAGTCCAACAGTTGAAAATGTGTTACTGCTATATGCATTTTTCGGTTGATCGAAACTCCAGAAATGGTCAATCGAAAGTTGCTGAATTTGATTTTCTTGATCTATAAATAGCATTCTCTTTTGCTTTGAATTTAAAAAAAACATAGAAAAGATTTTATAGAAACTTTCTTGTAAAAATTCATTGTTCTTACTTGGTTTGTATTCATCTATTATTATTATTATAAAACTTTGATTTATCAAATTTATCAAAGTTTTTGGAAGAAATTTTTGTAAAGATCCTTGGTTTTATATTGTTTAAACTTCTTCAACATCTTCACACCATATTGGAATTGAAGTGTAAGTCTCTCTTTGTTATAAACTTGTTTTAATCTTTTAAAAGAGAGAAATTCCAATTAAGGAACTATTATTATTTGTGCTACATTTTTCATTATCATTTGATTCATCAAAGTTCCATTGCCTAAACACTTTGAGTGTAACGCCCTGGGTTCTGAACACCCGGAACGCCACTTCATCTTCTCAAATTAACTTTGAAAATTATATAATTTAGCGGAAAAATAAAACAGTAATTGAAATTTGATTTCACATAATTTTTATAAAAATGGATTTGATCGGTCAAAAGGTTCAAACATGGAAAATAACTTGAACATAATAAAATAAGTTTATAATTTCAAACAAAACATTCTAAAGTCTCATTAATAGCGACCATCGTACGCCTCGCCACCAACTCCATCATCTGCAAAAAAAAAAATTATTTTGGAAAACGTGAGTATTTCAAAGAAATACTCAGTAGACTCGCGCACAGTAATCATTTAACATCATAAATTAAAACAAATAATCATGATATTCAAGTCTCAAGTGTCTAACGTCACCAGTATTCTCATGAACAAGTAAATAAATACAAGTTCAAGTCTCATGCATTTAAGCTAGTAAATTCTCGTAACACAGTCTCATGCTTAGAAAGAAGGTAATTCTCATGAACACAATTATACATGCTAAACTTATAATCCAAATAATTATTGATGCACATTTTTGAAAAACGTAAATTTGTAAATAAGAGTCTACCTTATTTCTCGAGTATTGAGCAAACGGGATAAATACTTTCCAATGTTCTCGCGCCTCATCTAGACCTAAAAATAAATAAATTAAAATTAGTATTTTAAGATGAAAAATAAAAGCTTAGGGGTTGAATTGAAAATCCAAAATAATTGGTTTGAAAAGAGTTTGGCTAAAACAGAGTTTTCAGAAATCTTGGGGACTAAATCATGAATTTTAAAATTAAGGGCTGAATTCAATACTTTAGGAATTGGGGACTGATTAAATCATTCTCAAAACTAAAGGACTGAAATGAAAAGATTCTGAAAACTGGGGACTAAAGGGATAAATTTTTATAATATCAAAAATAAGTATCACATCTTCTCCTCTCTCTCTCTCATTTCAAAAATGAGACAGAGGAGAGCAGGCAATCGGCCCATTTTCACTCAAGGCTAGCGCTAGCGAGTTGGCAGCGGTACTGTCGCCATCACTTGGCGGCGGCGGATGTGATTTTGGGTGTGAAAAATGAGACTAAACCGAGGCTTTCGGGCTTGGGTTTGTGGTTTTCCGGCGAAGAAACTCCGGTAAAGATTGAGGTAAGTTATGGGTAATTTTTCTAACTTAGTTTTGGGTTTGATTTGGGAGAAAAATGGTGTGGATTGAGGTTAGGTAGTGGCTGATTCGGTGTGGTGGATGATGGTGGCCGAATCGTGGTGTGTTGGTTGTGGAATTAGGGTTTGACTGGGAGTTTGGATGATGGTGGTGGCTCGATTGCTGACCACGAAGGAGGCAACGTGGTGGTGTAATGGGTGAATGCCATAGTTTTGGGCTGGGCAAAAATGATGGTGATCAAATTTTGGAAATTTAGGAGGTTAGTTCCTGTAATGTAGAGGTTCGGTTGGGCAGTGGTTGTGTGGTTGCTGGAAGAAATGAAATTTTTGGTGCGGTTGGGTCAGAAGAAATAGGGCGGGCCGAGGCTGTGGATATGGAGTTTGGGAATTGGTTGGGCAATTGGTGGAGGTTTGGGTTAAGGAGTGTTGGCTGCCGTGGGGTGTTGCAGGTATTGAGGTTCGACTGGGAGGAATGGAGGTTCTGGCAGTGGTGTGCAGTATGGTTCTTGTGCTATGCAAGAAAGAAGATGGGGAAGGGATGCATTCCAAGAATTCTGCAAAGATTTGCTGTGAATGCTTTATTTGTTTGTGAACTTGAGTTGTGATGGGGATGAAGGGGAGTATATGCTGCTGGTGGTTAACTAATTTTTGGTAAGTTTGGGCAGCATATAATTTGGGGAAGATTGAAGGGATTTGCAAGAGAATTAAAGTTGATTGATGACTGAAATTATGGGATTAAGAATCAGCCAAATTGAGGGAGACGTATGAATAAGAAATGGGAGGAAATGGTGTTGATTTGCGAGAGGATTAAGGTTGATTGAGGGGTTGAACTTATGGGATTGTGGGGGAAGGGAAACTACCAAAATGGGATAGAGTGATCTGTGATTGGGTTTTCAAAATGGCCAGAAAGTAATTGATCAGTTTAAATTTGGCTGGATCAAGAATTTTAGAAAAATTGGATTAGATTTTACTGTAATTGAACGTGTGAAACTGAATATTAGTTTGGCATCTGGCTTGTAGAATATTGTGGTCATATTGAAATTTGATAATAATAAATTTGATCCAAGATGAATAGAATTTGGACTTAAGGTAAAAAATAAATTTGGACTTTAAAATAATGAAAATGAGAAACTTTTAATAAAATTGAAATTGGATTAAGATTTTAAATAAATTTAATTTCACTTAAATTGGTTAGACGAACAAGTGTTTAAAAAAATAAAGGGGCAAAGCCGTAGCGACACATCTTTTAAAAATAAATAATATTTATTCAAAATTAGTCACGAAAATTCTTAGTCGCTACATTGAGCTTAACTTATTGTTAATTATTCAAGTGTGGTATCTCTTGGTACTTAATTTTATTCAATATTTTAACAAGAGATTATTTGAAAAACTTTATTTGATTGCATTGACCTTTTCATTATCATTTGTATCAAAGTTTTTCTTTAACACTCGAGCTTAATTCATTGCTATCTATTGAAGTGTTAGCCTAACTCTCTCGGTACTTAATTTGAGTATATCATTTGTCAAAAGAGTTATTTCAATTGTAAATTCAACTCATTATATCTTGTCGTTTCGAGAGCCTTGTGAAAACTCGATTGTTGGTTAAGGGTAGGTGCTCCTTGTTGTAAGTCACCTAAGGATAAGTGCTCCTTATTGTAAGTCACTTAAGGGTAGGTACTCCTTGTTGTAAGTTACCTAAGGGCAAGTGCCCCTTATTATAAGTCACTTAAGGATTTGGTTAGTTTTTGAAATTTGATTCATTTTAGTTGCACATCAATTTCTATTGTAATCCATGTTTGCTCTATTTTTTTGAAAATTCTCTCCTTAATTCTAGATTTTTCAGATGCTTATTCATTTATAATCTGAATTATTGTGAATTATTGAGATGAATTGAGGCACGGTAGGGAATGACATGAGTAGTTGAATTTTTGTTTACTGCACGAGATTGATTGATCTTGATGGTGGATTGGATAAAGGGTGTGTGAGATTTGATGCACATTAACCCCATTTTGTGACCTTTTTGAGCCTCTTGAGCATTTATATATATATACACTACGTCATGCTCTATTCCTTTGATTGTGTGATTGTTATGTGTAGTTGATCTCTTCTAGAACTTGCTCTGTTATGCATGTTGAGATGTCTCTTGGTAATTGGATGCACTAAATAAATAAGGGCACTTAGGTGAAGCCAAGTTTAGCTTTCTTAAAATGCCTACCTTGAAATATACCCCCTAGAAAGCCACTTTTGAGTTATAGCCTTTTTGTTGGAAATTAACCACAATACAAGCCATGAGAAATCTTATTCTTTGCTAATCTTCCATTCTTTTGAACCTTGCATTGAAGGAATATGTAGTCTTATTCACATGAGCTTCAATTTATTTTGGTTGAGATTGAAAGATATTGAGAACCAAAGACCTATGATTTAGGTCTTCTCTTTCTTTTGAGAAGTGGTTATGTGAAAGAAATGTTGGGGATAAAGTGGTTGAGTTGCAATCTATGATGTTCTTTATTTGTAAATAAAAAATTTCTGTAACTTAATTAAGTCAAACCAAAGTTGATATGATGTAACACCACCCTGATTAACCTAGGCCACTAGATTTTGAGCTCGAAACCAAGACCGAGCAATGACCTATATCTCATAAATGGATGGGAGCAACACATATAAACTGTAATTCGTGAGCTTCTGAGCCTATGAGCTACTTTCACTCTTTATATTAAGCTCTTATTTCTTTTATGTGTGTCCGGCATGGTTAGTTTGTTCTTGGATGTGTTCTCTTCTGCATGCCATTGTAGCTTCTTGACTCATGTGCAAAAATATAGTAAAGGAATTATGTTAAACCCAATTTGAACGTTCTAAAAGGGCCTACTATGATACATGTACCAATAGGAATCCCTTTGAGCCTTAGCCTATCTTTGAAATTTTGGTGCCACACTACAAGCAACGGATACCCGTTCTATCATGCTATCTCTATCTTGAACCCACAAGAGAGGAATTTCACAAGCTTGTATTGGTTGAGAAGTATGAGACGAACTAAGCTTCAAAAAGCTGAGCGATTTCACTTGGGCAATGTCACTTTGTGCTAATCAAGGATTGGGCTGTAATACCCCGACTAAGAAAGCTTAAAAGATTTGATTGGTACTACTCATACCAACAAGGTGCACCTTCTTTTTCAGAAGTCCATCGTTAGAAACTCCACAGTTAAGCGTGTTTGGCTTGGAGAAATTTTAGGATGGGTGACCTTCTGGGAAGTTTTCTTGGGGAGCATGAGAGTGAGGAAAAAGCATGCTGAAAAGACTCGTGTTGGTACAGAGGGGACAGTACGCCATCATCTAACGGTCAGGACAGCCCGTTAAGTGAGACCCGGGTCGTTACATAGGTGGTAATGGGGTCAAAAGGAAACAAGCTGCAGTAAACTCATTTGAAAAAGAAAAAAAAAATTGTTCAAGGGATCGGATCAAGAAAATCCCCCTATAAAGAGAATAAACCCTCAAGTACATAATAAGAATCAAGTGATGAATCGATTGGATAGTAGGAAATAATGCAAAATCGCTTTGAAAGGTGGAGGAAGAGATGATTGTGTTGAACCAATTCAGCTTGTGAATTCTCCTTTCAACTTAGCCTAAATATTTTTCTTTTATCCTACCTGACCCAAATCCGTATTATAACCAAGTAAAGACCTTTATTTTGCACTAGTGTTATTGTTGGCTCCGATCATGACATCTGAGCAGTCTGTGGCAATAAATTCTCCATGCAGCGAGTTGAGTGAAAATTCTCAACCTTATACACTTTGTGAGAAGAGAGAAATATCTAGTGAGGATGTTAACTCCCATTACATATACTTATGAGTGGTTTGAATTGCTTGGTCTATATTCCGTGCCTTCAAATTGATTGAAACTAACACCCATGCAGTAATTCATTGATAGATATTAAGAGCATACTCGAGAGAGGTGAAAGGATATAAACTACACTGGGTTATGAAGTGATTTGATTGAAGTACATGAATTCTAAGTGAGCTCTTGTGAAGAAGTTTGTATAATTCCTTCAATGAAAATAGCCAAAAATATATCCTCTTTTATCCTACCTTACCCAAGTCCCAGTGTTAAGACCCTTACTTTGCATTCAAAACCATTGGTGACTCTAATGTGATATATTAGCAAGTTTATGGCAAGAATTTTCTATGCTTTGACTTGAGAGTACATATACTTTACACCCTAAAAACTTTGAGGGTATTGTGCTAACCCAATGTGAGGTGTTAAATTCCACTACATGTGGATTTCAAAAAATTGGTGAAGTGATTAGCCTTGTGCTGGTAGATGGGGATTTATTCTATTTTTGCCTGTATTAAGATTTAAATCCTTAAGGCATTATGGTTTTGATTGTGGATGGATAGGTGGACGTAGAAGAATGAATGATGATGAGAACAATTGATAAACTTAATCTATTTTATGCTTGAGGACAAGCATTGCCTAAGTGTGGGGGGATTTGATAGAGCGACAATTGTTACTTAATTTGTGATATTTCCTCTTACTCCATTGATTTTAAATGCTTAAAATGTTGATATTAATCATATTTTATGTTTTGTGCACTAGGAGAAGGGGTTGGATCAAAGTAGATTCAATATCACAAATTAAAGGAAGAAGTTTGAAACTCAAAAGTACACAATCAGAGAAGGACTTGACATAAGGCGTGGGCATGCCTTATTGTTTCAGGAAGACATGACTTATATGGGCGGATTTTTTAAGAAGAAAAGCTAACCATTGGGCCATGTTTATCTTCTAAATGGGTGGAAACATTAAGAGAAAATTATTTATGTGATTGAAATATTTTTCTTCGATAGCAACTTTGGTTGGACTTTATTTTTATTTGGGCCACAACTAGACATTTGGGACATATTTTTGGGGTGAACAAAAGTCGATAGGCTGATTTTCTTAGAAGAAGAAGGCCCAACAACACAATTGGAGAAGACTTGGGCCAAAAAAGGAAGACAACAGACTCGGATAGGGATTGGCGGTATTAACGGCATTGGAGGGACACAATTCTAGCAACAACATTTTTTGTATTGGGCCATGATTGCTTTTCTTTTTTTGAGCCTAGCTATTGAACCTAAAAAAGTTGGCAACAACTACACAATGGAGGGGAGCCAAGACACTAGATGAGAGGAGAAGCAGCCACACATTTTTGGTTCCCGTCATTCATTATTAGATTTCTCTTTTATTCTTTCTTTCAAGCTTTTAGTTTTTTATTTCAATTGTTGATGGATAGCTAAATTAATATTCCGGTTCAAGGATAATCGAAGTTTTGATTCTTCAAGAATTGTGAGATCTAATTAATTTCATTGTTCTTTTATCTATTTTCTATTTATATATCTTTTGTGTGTATCTGAAGTTATTGTTTTGATTAATTAATACAAAGTGCACATTATTTTAATTGTCAAAATGATACTTAGTCAATTAGAAATCTAAATCCTTAATTGTTTAGGTTTTCTAATATAAGTGACAAATAACATAGTTGACTGTAGATTGATTTTTGATTTATGTTATGGAGATATATAACCTAACTTAAATGAATCACACGTGTGAATTTGTTGGTTATAATTGGTAGTCTCTCTAGAGGTTAATGATATTGGTAAATTAAATCCTAAGATTGTATCTAGGGTTGTTTATCGATTAGGGAAATAATCAACGAACGTCTCTTGATTATCAAGATGGTAAGGAGAGATAAGTTGTTAGAACGTATCAAAAATCATAACCAATTTAGAAAATGAGTAAAGGATTTTATTTTTCCATCCATGATCAATTCTATGAATCAATTCTGAGATTATACCTTGGGCAGAATATTTATTTAATTTGATATTCTCATCACTTTAATTTCACAATTGTTTATTTACAAATTGATTTTACATTCAAAATTCAAAATCCCCCATTTTTAATTTACTGTGTTTAATTTCTGAAGAATTAAATCTAACTAATCCCTATGGATTCGACCTTGCTCACCACTATTACAATTTATTTTATAAGAACAAGAAAATATTATTATTTATTGAATTCGACACCCATCATTCATTCTATGCTTTCATTCGATTTTTATTGGGATACCAAAAAAAAATTGAAAAATTTAAAAATTTTGTGGACATGTTTATTGCCTAGGATACAATATAAATCAAATTTTGCTTTGGTTTAAATTGTGGACAACCTGAAAACACAAAATTTTATGAACTAGTTATTACTTGCAAGATTTAATCTTCATGTGCACATGGTCATTATTGGATTATTACTTGTGTAGAAATCTTAATACATGTGGGGCAAATTTTATGCATCTTGAACTTAGAAATGACCTGATAATCTCTAACCTTAGATCATTGGACATCCTGTCCCTAAATTAGAACCAAACACAGCTCAAAAAGCAAGTTTGGGGATGGGATGGTTAGAATGTGAATGTATTGATGGGTTAGAGATGGAAAAAATCCGATCCGCCCTGTTGATCCGTCGATTCGATTCGATCTGATCCGATCCGATCGGTGGATCGACGGATCGAAATTTATGTGATCCGCCCCAATCCTAAAATTTACAGAGTGGATTTGGATCGGGGGTGATCCGATTCGCCCCGATCCGTGGTAATAAAAAATTGAATTTTTCTCCACCAGATTTTTTAGATTAAAAAAGGAGAATAAAATAAAAGTAATAAAGTCAAAAATCCCATACATGATATGCCGACCCACTACCCATGTAACCCAACCATAGAGTCAAAACCTAATCCTCCCATTTCATTTCCAATCAATTGCTAATACACTCTCCAGCGCCACTTCCATCCAATCTCTCTCTCTCTCTCTCTCTCTCTCTCTCTCTCTCTCTCATCGTCGGACTTCGATTGTACCCGACCACCGCTTGGAAAACTTCAATCTTCACTCACGGTCATAGCCTAAGTGTACTCATCCTGGCCATCTGATCTGAACCTGATTTAAAATGGAGTCATGGACGTTTGAAGAAGCAAGATTACCGAAATTTGCTTGTAGTATGGAGTATGAATGTTGTCAGTCGATTTATGTTCATTTTTATATTTTTCCTTCATTAAATTTGGATTTTGATGTATTAGTTTGTGAGATTTTCTTCAATCTATTATTCTATCGCTATACAGCTTCTACCTTGATTTTTTTGTGGTAATTTTGGTTTTTTGGCTTTGCTTTTAGCACTTGAATCATTATATTTGCATTTTTGTGTTCCATTTTCCGAAATTCGAATCATCAGTGATTAAATAAAAGGACTTATCAGGTAGGCGGTTATGTACATGATCTGCCCCGCCCTGTGATCTGCTCCGCCCCGATCCGATTAAAAAATGGTGGATCATGGGGAAGATGGGATTGGATGCTTCATCGACGGGGCTGATACAGATCGGGGCGATCTGCCCCGAATCCACCCCATTGCTAACGCTATGATGGGTTGGAGGTCTGTGATTCTTGGTTTTGCACTGTAGTTAAAACTATTTGGTCAACGGGTATAAACCATAACCAACATAAAAATAGATAATGCTGAATGTCTTATTCTACTCTTCAAAAGCCGTTTTGACTCGAGCAAGTAAGCTTGTAAAGGTGTTGAACCCTGATACCCTAAACTCAACTGAGTTGGAATATATAAACCCATAGCTCGTTACAAGAGTCAATTAGAAAGCAAGTACAAAGAGTGGAATTACACATAAGATAATGAAACATCTTTAACTTTTCAATATCAACTGTCTGGCTCGAGCAATTAAGTATGAGGGATATTTCAAACTTGGTGCCCTAAAGTCGTCTGGCTTGAGAGTTACCGACCTAAAGCTCATTACAAGGGTCACATAGAAAGCAAATGAGAAAAGTATTGCACAAAGATGGTAAGAGACAAGGACATGATATAAAAAGAAAAGAAAAAGTTGTCGATAAAAAAATGGTATTAGCCTTGTTGACTAAAACTGTGAAGATAAATAGTGTAGAATTGAGGATTGCTTACTTTTGACTTGTTGTGCATGCATATTTCTAATTCTGACTATCTTGTGTGAAAAAAAAGAAGCAAATAAAATGTTTAGAAAATACCATAGATAAACCAAGGATGTGAGAGTAAAGCAGTAAGTTGTGATCATCCATGAGAGATGAAAGGAAAATCTTTAGATTCATTAGATTGACCACATGGGATTCGGAATTGATTATGCATAATGAGCTACAAAGTGTTAAGTATATCTTTAACATAAGTAAGCATTTGACATTGACTATTCACACACACACACACACTTGAAAATCTGGTATGAGATAACTAGAATAATTTTATTTTGTTGTTCATAACTCTTGCTGAGGTATGAATTGATTAAAATTTTTGAGACATATGGTAAACATGTTACATGACAAAAAAATATTTGATATATATTTTTATTTTAATATATTATTTTAGTTTTATATTGTTTGAGGACGAACGATAATTTTAGTTTTGAGGTGTTTGATAAGTGTATTTTATACACTTATTTGTAAGTCTAAATTATAATTAATTCTTGTTGTTTTAGAATAATTTCTATTTAATTAGTGTTTATTTGTTTACATTTCAAGAAATATCCAAAAGATGAAGAATGAAACAATTAATTGGAAAAATGCACAATTGGATGCTAATCGGAGCTTATTTGAGCAGTTAAGGAGGTGATGACAACAACCGGGAATCACACAAGGTGCCAAAATGAATAAATTGAAAGTTGGAGGACCAAATTGAAGGATTTGAGAGTAAAATTGAGCTAATTGAGAAGATTTAGAAGTTTGATGACTAAAATGCTTCAATTGAAAGTGGCGGGCTTGAGGCGCAAATAAAAGTCAAGGACCTACTTAAATGGATTTCAAAATTGAAAATTGCACTAAAAGTTATAACTGTGCATCCGCGAGAGTATTGTCCGTGTAGGCATCTACTGTGCAGGCATCTACTGAAAGTCAGGTTGGGCTTTTTTTCATGATTTTCAACAGCTTTTCCTCCTCTTTCACTTAGGGTTTTCCAAATCATATATAAACAACATATGATGCACGAATTCGAGACATTTTCCTCACCTAAGAACATCATACAATTGGGCTTTTCACGTCAAATTCTTGGGAGATCAACGCATAGCAAAGGGGCATGACTTGGAGATCACATGGAGAATTGATACTTGGTGCAAGCTTTCCATTCTTCTTTATTATTTTAAATGAATGCTATATTTCATTGTTCTTGTTATTTAATTATGATGTGTAGCTAAATTTCATGTTGAGATGAACGATGTAACCCAGTTTATTTATTTTAATTTCAAATTCCCTTGTTTTAGAAATTTGTTGCTTGTATTGATTTACTATTGTGTTTAATGCATGATTTAACTGACCACTAATTCATGATTAAATGTGTTATTTTCATAATTCGAAAGGTGAGTTAATAACATAGATCAATGTAATAAATCTGATAATTGGACAAGAGATAGAGATATACTTTTGTTATTATCGCGGTCGTGTTTGAATTCTTATGTTCTATGTGTCTAGGTACGGAATAATTTAGACCCCCTGTAGAGAAACATGATGACTTATTTAGATAGAATTGATTTAAATCCGAGAAAGAAATTTCAATATAAATAAAGGGAATTCAACTTAATACATATTGAGGAAATAAAAATGGAATTGGAGTTAATTTAATTGGTTAGGTGAAATCGTGAATCCCAACTAATTTACAATCATTCTTGAAAACAAAACAATTCTACAATTTTAATTCTTTAGTTTAATTTCTTAGTTTTAATTTAAACACCAAACAAATTATTTTGTTTGTTCAAATAGGGTTTAGAACTAAAATATTTCGGTACTTAATAGTAGTCTCTATGGGACGATAATCCGAACTTGTAGGTCCACTTTATTACTTCTCAAGACATGTACGCTTGCTGGGATATTTCGCTTGGCGAAATATTATTGAACCCAGTAGTTGTCTCCAACAAGAGAATACATACTTTCTGGCTTATCCATGGGTAATTTCACAATATTTGGCTGATCAGGGTGTCAAGAGACTTGAAGATGATCTGGCCATCACTCTCGAAGAACTAAATAGGGTAAAATGTAAGAAGAGTCTTGACACAAAAACTCCTGATAAAAAAAGAATACGGGAGCTATTGATGAATCTGGAAAGTAGGATACATCTGGACATGATGACATAATTTGCAACCTGAATAAGAAGTTGTTGCTCTAAAAGCAGAAGTCTTTTAACTCAAGACCACTATCAAAAGGCTTGAAGATAAACTGAATATGTTTTCTACAGGTTCTTCCAGAGTTGTGACCTTAAATGCTACTAATAAAAAAAGAGGAAGACCGAGCTCAAGAAGCTTATTGGAGCAAAGAAGCAGAAAAAGAATTGAGATCCATCTCAATAACAGAGCCTCAGTCCAGATGCACCTGTCCTCAATGATTTTAAAGTTTTTTTAACTTTTATAAAGCACTACTTTTACTTCCAACTTACTTGGTCTGTAACCAAATATTGCCTATTTTTGTCTCTTGTACTTATTTTGGAAGGTTACAAGACAAGGAAGGTTTTCCCTATTTCTTCCAAAAAGGGGAAGTAGTAGTTTTAGTAATCTTTTTTGGATTATTTGAATTTAGAAGTTACTTTTGGATATTTCTTATGTTCTTATTATTTTTCTCGTTGCATGCATGAATTGTTTGAAATAAGCTTACTATAATGCATGCCTTTAGGGGGAGTAGTCTGGTTGTTTGTTACTTCTGCATATGATTGTAAAAAGATGATTAGATTTTGGAAAACTAAAAAAGGCCAAAGGGGGAGATTGATAACTTGTTTTAAGTTGGAATTTTCAATTTTCCTATGGGTCAATAATTTGGTAAATTTAATTTAATTGCTAAATATTTTTCTTTAGTAATTTATTAAATTTATTTAAATTACTAGTTGTTTACTTGGACTTGAGTTTATATTTATGTCATATTCTAATGATATTAATTTATTACCTGGAGATAAATTATAAACTTGCTATGCTTATCTCTTATTATTTACGATAAATGTTTATGTATGAGATAATGTTTTAGCTTGGCCAATATTCTTGTAGCAACCAAGAATTTTTACGCGATTAATAATTATTTTAATAGAAAATCGTGTCGCTACTATTTCACCCATTTTTATTAAGTTAGCGCAGCGACGTATTCGTATAGCCAAGTCAAGAAATAATCGAGATCGTTCGATTTTAAATTAAATTCTGAATTTCTAAAAATATCTCCATTTTCTTGATTTAAAGTATATTAAGTCCAAATACTTAATTCAATGTTATCCCAATATTTATTTATACAAAAATTACTTTTATTATTTAAATTAAGAAAATATATGCAAGCATGAGAGGTTCCATTATATGTAATCATGAAGAGCATAATATTTGTATAAAAAAGGGAAAAGTATATGAATGATTTATATACTCCATTATATATAATCATGAAGAGCATAATATTTGTATAAATATGGAAAAGTATATGAATGATTTATATACTCCATTATATATAATCATGAAGAGCATAATATTTGTATAAATATGGAAAATATATGAATGATTGATAGACTCCATTATATATAATCATGAAGAGCATATTATTTGTATAAATATGGAAAAGTATATGAATGGTGCTTTACTTTAAGAAAAGGATGTGTTAAAATTAATAGAATTGAATGATTATGTTTACAGTATGCCAACTTTATACATCTATTTAAACCCATCTCTTTTACACACAACTCTACACATATACACTTATTTCCAACCTCTTGACAAAATCCACAAGTAAGAGAAATTCAAGGTGGTCAAGAAAGTTTTGGTCCATTTACTACTACACTTCATTTTAATCTTTTAAAATGTAAGTATATCTTATGTTTTTATGAAAAGTAAGTATGTTTTTATGAAAGGTAAATACACCTTATGTTTTTATGAAAAGTAAGTATGTTTTTATGACAAGTAAGTATATCTTATATTTTTATGAAAAGTAAGTATGTTTTTATGAAAGGTAAATACACCTTATGTTTTTATGAAAAGTAAGTATGTTTTTATGAAAGGTAAATACACCTTATGTTTTTATGAAAAGTAAGTATGTTTTTATGACAAGTAAGTATATCTTATGTTTTTATGAAAATTAAGTATGTTGTTATGAAATGTAAGTATATCTTATGTTTTTATGAAAATTAAGTATGTTGTTATGAAATGTAAGTATATCTTATGTTTTTATGAAAAGTAAGTATGTTTTTATGAAAGGTAAATACACCTTATGTTTTTATGAAAAGTAAGTATGTTTTTATGACAAGTAAGTATATCTTATATTTTTATGAAAAGTAAGTATGTTTTTATGAAAGGTAAATACACCTTATGTTTTTATGAAAAGTAAGTATGTTTTTATGAAAGGTAAATACACCTTATGTTTTTATGAAAAGTAAGTATGTTTTTATGACAAGTAAGTATATCTTATGTTTTTATGAAAATTAAGTATGTTGTTATGAAATGTAAGTATATCTTATGTTTTTATGAAAATTAAGTATGTTGTTATGAAATGTAAGTATATCTTATGTTTTTATGAAAATTAAGTATGTTGTTATGAAATGTAAGTATATCTTATGTTTTAATGAAAATTAAGTATGTTGTTATGAAATGTAAGTATATCTTATGTTTTTATGAAAAGTAAGTATGTTTTTATGAAAGGTAAATACACCTTATGTTTTTATGAAAAGTAAGTATGTTTTTATGAAAGGTAAATACACCTTATGTTTTTATGACAAGTAAGTATATCTTATGTTTTTATGATAAGTAAGTATATCTTATGTTTTTATGAAAATTAAGTATGTTGTTATGAAATGTAAGTATATCTTATGTTTTTATGAAAATTAAGTATGTTGTTATGAAATGTAAGTATATCTTATGTTTTTATGAAAATTAAGTATGTTGTTATGAAATGTAAGTATATCTTATGTTTTAATGAAAATTAAGTATGTTGTTATGAAATGTAAGTATATCTTATGTTTTTATGAAAAGTAAGTATGTTTTTATGAAAGGTAAATACACCTTATGTTTTTATGAAAAGTAAGTATGTTTTTATGAAAGGTAAATACACCTTATGTTTTTATGACAAGTAAGTATATCTTATGTTTTTATGATAAGTAAGTATATCTTATGTTTTTATGAAAAGTAAGTATGTTTTTATGAAAGGTAAATACACCTTATGTTTTTATGAAAAGTAAGTATGTTTTTATGACAAGTAAGTATATCTTATATTTTTATGAAAAGTAAGTATGTTTTTATGAAAGGTAAATACACCTTATGTTTTTATGAAAAGTAAGTATGTTTTTATGACAAGTAAGTATATCTTATGTTTTTATGAAAATGTTTGGATCATTGCTATGAAATCAATCTCACAAGATTGTTATGGGTTCCATATGATATGTTTATGATTATGCTAAGGGGACCGGAGTTTAGTAGCGCTACACATAAGAATTCTTGCCATTTAAGTTCGGTAAAATTCTTGTGTCTCCCTATGTTTATGAGTATTTCGATCCTATCCTATGTTATGATGAAAATGATCCATATGCTTTCAAAAGAAAATTTATGCTTGGTATACTTACTGGGATTTTATAAATCTCACTCCACGATATTTACCATTTTCAGATAATTGAAGGTTCGAGGCGGTCAACATGGAAGTGGCAAAAGTGGTTAAGATTGATGAGATAATTATGTTGAACTTTATGAAAGAAAATTATGTTCTATTTTTATTCACAAATAAAATTATGGGATTCTAATTATTCTTTTGAATAATTTTACATTACTATTTAAGTCTCGATAATATGATATGAGTCACTTTTAGTGGCACTCGAATGGTCGAGAATTCGGGTCGTCACAGTTGGTATCAGAGCCAAGAGTTTTAAAAACGATTCTGTAGATTTTTGAAATTTTATTTCTAAAAAAAAAAAAAAAAAAAAAAACACTATTCACGTGAACAGTAAAACGACGTGCTATTCATGATGAACAGTGAACGAAATCACTATTCATTTTAAAAAAAAAAAAATTGAATTTTCACATGTCAAGTATGGTTATGATTTTGAAAAGTATGATGAAATTTGATGTGCGAATTTCAAGGACAAAATTCATTTTTAGCAAGGGAGTTTGTAATGTCCTGAAAATTTTATGGAATATAATTAGTTAGTGATATGATGTTTATATTGATGTCTTTGATAAATTTCTAGAAGTTCGGGGACTAAAGGAAAATAAGATTTGACAATAAATTTTTATTTGGGTTAATTAGGCCCAATCTTATGTAAAGATGCGAAATGATTAATAATAATTTTTTTTAAAAATATTTTAACTCATCACTCTACTATGTCACTCTCCACGTATTGACTCCTCGAACCAGGTATGTTATATGCTTTGCAAGTCATTTACGATTTTATTAAGACATGTTAAGTATGAAATATTCATATGTTATGAATCTTTAAGTGAAATATACATGTTGAGTATGATATGAATTGATAGAACCCTAAATTTTAATTTATTCATTTTAATGTAGAATCATGAGACATAGAGGATATTGATATGAATTTTGGTTCGTATTAAGCTTAGTAAGATTGACTCAATTAGAAATTAAGTTGGGTTGTAACTTTGGCCCAAAATATATGGAATAATATATTAAACAAACAAAATTGATAATGAATTGTACAATAATTTATCCCTTTATCACTACCTTTGTGTAAAAACAAGGGAAAAACTGTGGATGGTTATTAGTACTTCCTCTTCAAGTTTCAATTTTCGGTTCAATAATTTATCCCTTTATCACTACCTTTACTTAAAAGCAAGGAAAAACTGTGGATGATTATTGGTACCACTCTTCAAGTTTCAATTTTGAAAAAAAAAAAAAAAAAAAAATATGATTTACGAATGATTTTCAAAATAATCTTTGTCGTCAAGTTTAGAAATGATGAGCCCTAAATGGACTTTGCATAATTGATTTTAGACATGGCACTAAGTATGAGAAGTCAACAGAAAGGACTAGATAATATTTTCGAATTATTCATCGTTTAGATTAAACGAGAAATAGAAAGTCAGTTTTATGAAGTTATGATGAGATGTTGAGATTATAAGTGATATGATTTTATTGAGATTTTTATGAGAAGAATTATGAAGTTGGAGATTTAAAGTTTAGGCTCTTAATTATTGAGAAATAAGGACTTGATATGGTGATATTAGAAATTATGATTTGAAATTTCTATGTTGAGGAATTATGAATTGATTTTCTGGAATATTTATGATGATATTGAAGTTTGATGAAATTGTGATCAAATGTACAATTAGTTATTATTGTGAGTTATGAAGTATGCTTACGATTTGGATAAGTCCAAATTTCAAAGGAAAACTCTGCCTAGAATTTTATCGTTTGGAGTTAAGAGCATAGTATGGTATGCAATCACTAAGAGAATTGAAGTTAAACATACAAGTTCATTTACATCACAAACGAGATTTAGTAGATGATAACAGAGATATTATTATTTTCTCATAAGGAGAACACACAAGAGTCACCCTAGAAAGGAAATACATGAAAACACGCAAAAGCAAAAGAAAGCAACATGGGAAATTCCTCAAATTGAGAGATGTGTTTCCGGAGTAGCCGTATCCTACCACCTCTGACCTTTTGAGGAAATAAAGAAACCTTCAAAAAGGTGTGTTTCGAGAGTAAGAATACTCCGTAATCTACCACCTGGAACCTTTGAGGTACACACAAGATTTAAACATTAAGGAAAATCCTAGGAAATTAGAGGGGTGTCTCGAGAGTAAGAATACTCCGTACTCTACCCCCACCTATTCTAAGATTCATAAAGTTAAGTTTACATTAACCGGACTCCATTTTCGCTTGATTCCCCTTCCTTGCGACCAATCTATCTTAACCCCTGCTGGATCTTGTATTGAGATATATGACTGCAGCTTATCCAGTAGTTCATCAATAGTAGGAGCAGAAATAAGAAGCCTTCTGGAAAATGGAGAGATGAATCCCTGTTCCACAGCATAATCAAGAAAGGTTAACAAGCCATCAAAGAAATTGTTAACATTCAAAAGCCCAATAGGCTTAGTATGGAGATCTAGTTGAGCCCATGAGGTAATGTTAAAGATTTCTTCTAAGGTACCAAAACCTCCGGGCAGGGCTATAAAGGCATCAGAACCATATAGCATACAAGTTATGCGTTCATGGATGGATAAGGTTTGAACTTCATGCCCTCGTGTTTTTCCTGCAACATCTACCAAAGGGACAGGTATGACACCGATTACTTTTGATTTCTCTGCAAGAGCAGATTGGGAAACACAACCCATTAGACCACTGCTACCACCCCCATACACAAGAGTGATACATTTTTCCCCCAGTTTCTTTCCAAGATCTACGGCCGCTTCTAGATAACTGAAGCCTTTCCCCACTTTTGATCCACAAAATACACAAATAGTTTTGATCTGTCGAAGTTTTGGTGCTTCCATCTTTGATAGTATAGAAGAGAAAACTTACCAAGAAGATGTGATTTTGGGATGCTTGAACTATGAAATATGTTTGACTATTTAAAGCCGGAAAAATTTACTGTTTTTGATTGATTCTGAAAAAGTAAAGATTTACTTTTGACAAAATCAGCCTACTTTTGACTATTTTATCAAAGCTTTCATCTTTCGGTGATTTATTTTCCAGCTTTATCAAACCTCGAGAAAGGAAAATATATTTTTACCAACCTTTATCAAAACGCGTGAAAGGAAACAGAAGAATATTTTAAATATGTATCAAGAGATTTACCTTATATCAATGCTGATTTGCCACAACCTCATTGTGTAAAACAGACTGGCAGATAGGATCTTTTGCAGTTATATTTTTGAGACTATAACGATTTTTGTCTTCGTTAAACTGAGCGTATAAGGAGAGAAGTTCACGTTGCACATAACCACTTGGGTGCGTCTCAAGAGTCAGTCGAATATCATCCAAAGACTCCTTACTCAGTCCACCCTTTATGAATTTGATTTTATCATCCCGATTAGTAGAAGAATATCCTACTGTTTTGCAACGAGTATCACAGTTCCAACGAGCACATTTGTAGCAACCATTCAGCCTTTTTGCTCTTCGTTTCTTTGCGAAGGTGCTTTTGCCTAAACCAGGCATGTGCTTTGGAAATGTCATAGGTAATTCACCAGATAATCGAACTTTTGCTTCGATCAACCAGCGAACATCTTCTGGAATACCATGAGCCATCAGCAACCTCAACCTTTCGAGCCTAATTCGATAAATTTTTCTCAGATCATTCATAGGAAGATTGGAATAATACTTGCGAATGTTTGAAAGGATGATATCCATTTTTGATGGATCTAACCTCTTCCCAACATGATCTATTTAAAGGTATAAAGGAACTAAGTGGATCCATCTGATATTGATTCCAGCAAGAAAGCGCGGAATAGAATAATGAAAAGAAGAGACAAGAATTAATGCGCTGTTTAATTTTATCGATAAAGGAAGATTTGATGATAAGATTTTGAGATACAGAATATTTTCTTGGATTTGGTACTGATATTTTAGGTATAATAATAAGTAATTAAGGTATGGTGTGATGATACGGGAATACGTGAAAGTGAAATAAGGACCGTATCGAATCAGAATTCATAAGTATGTACAAGTGAAAGAAATACCTTGCGGGAAATGTTGTGACAATTAAGTGAAGAATTTTAGTTATTTGGGAGCTAATTATTTATTTGAATTTTGCAGAACGTTTTGGTTACAAATATGGGAAAAGATAAGCTGATGATATTATGTTGATTTATGAATAATATGTTTGGATATATTACATAGGGGATATTCAGGTAACCATTTTATTTACTTTGGGATATTTGGTGATAAGAAGAAATGACTAATTATTATGGTATGATATGTTAGTAAAGATTTATTGAAATTTTAGAGATATTAATACGAATATTTGAGGTCACATGATACGATGATAAGTGACAGGTTACATGAGTACTACAAGACATGATGAAATATCACATACGATTGGGAATTTTCCTTTTGAGTCAGAATTTATGAGTAGACACATATGTCTATTATTGATAGAAAAGTCCATGTTTTTAAGAAAAACAAAGATATGCATTTAGTCAAAGTCCAGTGGGTTAAATATAGTAGCAATGATACTACCTAAGAGAAGAAGAGAAGAGATTCTGATTAAGTGTTCAGAAATCATAAGATCAAGTAAGTTTAATTTCGAGGACGAAATTATTTTAAGGGGGTAAGTTTGTAGCAACCAAGAATTTTTACGCGATTAATAATTATTTTAATAGAAAATCGTGTCGCTACTATTTCACCCATTTTTATTAAGTTAACGCAGCGACGTATTCGTATAGCCAAGTCAAGAAATAATCGAGATCGTTCGATTTTAAATTAAATTCTGAATTTCTAAAAATATCTCCATTTTCTTGATTTAAAGTATATTAAGTCCAAATACTTAATTCAATGTTATCCCAATATTTATTTATACAAAAATTACTTTTATTATTTAAATTAAGAAAATATATGCAAGCATGAGAGGTTCCATTATATGTAATCATGAAGAGCATAATATTTGTATAAAAAATGGAAAAGTATATGAATGATTTATATACTCCATTATATATAATCATGAAGAGCATAATATTTGTATAAATATGGAAAAGTATATGAATGATTTATATACTCCATTATATATAATCATGAAGAGCATAATATTTGTATAAATATGGAAAAATATATGAATGATTGATAGACTCCATTATATATAATCATGAAGAGCATATTATTTGTATAAATATGGAAAAGTATATGAATGGTGCTTTACTTTAAGAAAATGATGTGTTAAAATTAATAGAATTGAATGATTATGTTTACAATATGCCAACTTTATACATCTATTTAAACCCATCTCTTTTACACACAACTCTACACATATACACTTATTTCCAACCTCTTGACAAAATCCACAAGTAAGAGAAATTCAAGGTGGTCAAGAAAGTTTTGGTCCATTTACTACTACACTTCATTTTAATCTTTTAAAATGTAAGTATATCTTATGTTTTTATGAAAAGTAAGTATGTTTTTATGAAAGGTAAATACACCTTATGTTTTTATGAAAAGTAAGTATGTTTTTATGACAAGTAAGTATATCTTATATTTTTATGAAAAGTAAGTATGTTTTTATGAAAGGTAAATACACCTTATGTTTTTATGAAAAGTAAGTATGTTTTTATGAAAGGTAAATACACCTTATGTTTTTATGAAAAGTAAGTATGTTTTTATGACAAGTAAGTATATCTTATGTTTTTATGAAAATTAAGTATGTTGTTATGAAATGTAAGTATATATCTTATGTTTTTATGAAAATTAAGTATGTTGTTATGAAATGTAAGTATATCTTATGTTTTTATGAAAAGTAAGTATGTTTTTATGAAAGGTAAATACACCTTATGTTTTTATGAAAAGTAAGTATGTTTTTATGGCAAGTAAGTATATCTTATATTTTTATGAAAAGTAAGTATGTTTTTATGAAAGGTAAATACACCTTATGTTTTTATGAAAAGTAAGTATGTTTTTATGAAAGGTAAATACACCTTATGTTTTTATGACAAGTAAGTATATCTTATGTTTTTATGAAAATTAAGTATGTTGTTATGAAATGTAAGTATATCTTATGTTTTTATGAAAATTAAGTATGTTGTTATGAAATGTAAGTATATCTTATGTTTTTATGAAAATTAAGTATGTTGTTATGAAATGTAAGTATATCTTATGTTTTTATGAAAATTAAGTATGTTGTTATGAAATGTAAGTATATCTTATGTTTTTATGAAAAGTAAGTATGTTTTTATGAAAGGTAAATACACCTTATGTTTTTATGAAAAGTAAGTATGTTTTTATGACAAGTAAGTATATCTTATGTTTTTATGAAAAGTAAGTATGTTTTTATGAAAGGTAAATACACCTTATGTTTTTATGAAAAGTAAGTATGTTTTTATGACAAGTAAGTATATCTTATATTTTTATGAAAATTAAGTATGTTTTTATGAAAGGTAAATACACCTTATGTTTTTATGAAAAGTAAGTATGTTTTTATGACAAGTAAGTATATCTTATGTTTTTATGAAAATGTTTGGATCATTGCTATGAAATCAATCTCACAAGATTGTTATGGGTTCCATATGATATGTTTATGATTATGCTAAGGGGACCGGAGTTTAGTAGCGCTACACATAAGAATTCTTGCCATTTAAGTTCGGTAAAATTCTTGTGTCTCCCTATGTTTATGAGTATTTCGATCCTATCCTATGTTATGATGAAAATGATCCATATGCTTTCAAAAGAAAATTTATGCTTGGTATACTTACTGGGATTTTATAAATCTCACTCCACGATATTTACCATTTTCAGATAATTGAAGGTTCGAGGCGGTCAACATGGAAGTGGCAAAAGTGGTTAAGATTGATGAGATAATTATGTTGAACTTTATGAAAGAAAATTATGTTCTATTTTTATTCACAAATAAAATTATGGGATTCTAATTATTCTTTTGAATAATTTTACATTACTATTTAAGTCTCGATAATATGATATGAGTCACTTTTAGTGGCACTCGAATGGTCGAGAATTCGGGTCGTCACAATTCTTGTTGGCCAAAAATTCTAGGATGTTATTTCTTAGAGTTCAAGTTTGTTTCTATCACTTAGTTGGTAAGTTATTCCTTTTTGGTAGGATTGTTTTTAATTAATTATTATCTTCCCTTATCACTATTGATTTGTAATTATCTTTGATTTCGCAGAAAATAGAGATTTTGCACAATTAGAATTCTTGGTGGACAAGAAACTTGGGTGTGCATAAATAAAGAAAACATGGGACGTTTTTTTCAAGCCTTGGAAGTAGAAATCTATGATAGAACGAGAACAATACAAGGCTTCCTTTTTTGTGACTTCTCCATTGTAAGAATATCATAAAGATTTAGGTGGCGTTCTGTTTGTATTTTATTTTGTATTTTTATTTTCGAAAATGTTTTATATTTCCTGTTTTCATTTTTGTTTTCAAATTTGCTGAAAACGCGTTTGATTTGTCATTTCTGAAAACTATTTTTGAAAATGAAAAGTTGGAAAACATATTCTGTTTAAAATTTTCTAGAATACTATTTAAACAATTTTTAATTAATTTGCTTACAGAATACTACTGGTTCAAACTCAAATTTCCTTTCAAAATACATTGAAAATATGTTTACCTGTAACACACTAATGTGAGCACTAAGAATCTATATTAACACAGCTTGGTCATGTTCGAAATTTAGGATGCTCTGATTCTATTAAAATTCAGAAAGTGCAAGTTGTTTCAAAAACACCAGAGTCCATTTATCAATGTATTTTTTAAAATATAACAACAAGAATTCTCACGTAATTTTTTTTTTAATGTTGATATTGAATTCAGTAAAATTTTATTTAGGCTTAGTTCCAAGTTAGGATAATTCTAAAAAAAGAAAAAAAAAATTATTTAAACTTAATTCCAAGCTATGATAATTCCCAAAAAAAAAAAAAAAAAAAAAAAAAAAAAAAAAAAAAAAAAAAAAAATTATTTTAAGTTTAGTTCTAAGTTAGGATAATTCTTTAAAAAAAAATAATCCCAAAACACGTTTTCCGCATTTTTTTTTTCTTCCAAAATGCGTTTTCCAAAATAATAAAGAGAACGCGTTTTTTGTATTTTCGAAAATAAAAATAGGAAACGACCTCAAACAGCAAAGAGAACAAGGCCTTAGTGCTTATACATTCATGCAAAAAAAAATCTTCAAATGACAAATCTAAAAAGTTCTCTGGGAGGAGTCTCAATTATTTATTTCGTTTAACGTTATTTGCTCAATTCATTTTTCACTCCTCTTATTACTTGTGGGAAATTTTTTGAGAGCTCCATTTTGTAACTGAACAAGTACTTCAAGACAAATTCTTGATTCCAAATTCTATGTAAGTAGAGATAAAAATGCTGAAAATTGACGAGTAAAAGGAACTCTCAATGAACAGCATGTAGGTTTCGAAATATTGAATTTTTTATTTTGATATATTAGCAGAAAAGTGGTAAAAGAATGAAGTTCTTATCTGGACATAAATAAAACATGAGGGGCTTACCATTTTTTTTTTATTTTGATTTTGATATCAGATTTTTTCTTTTTACTTAATACTTGAACTGATATGGAATTCTGGTTCAGAAATTATTAAAAGGGAAATCTTTTTCATTCAAAGTAAGCCTCGATTGAGAATAAAAGTAAATATTCTTTAATTTGTGTTACATTTCTTTTATAATTAGTCCACTAAATGAATTACCTTGAACATATTATAGTGATCGAAAGCAATGCACCCATTTGTATCATCCGCAATGCTATCTGCCATTCCAATTAATAAATATAAATGATCATTGTGTAAACCGTAAGTACATTTTCTTGTGTATGTATAAATTAATGCATGTTTATTTGTCCATTATCGGTATTTGAATTGTTTCTTAACATATCAATTTTATTAAAAGGAGTAGCATAAAACCTTATATTATATATAACATTTTCGTGGTATTATATGCTTAACATACATCCGTAAGATAGTGACTTGTTTGAACACATTTGTGTATTAATATGTTTATTAAATTATTTGTTTGAGCTTGTTGGACTCTAATAAAATATTAAGAATAAGAATTTTCATCTCAAAATATCAACCTTCTTACTGGGAGTAGAAAATTAAAATACAGGTAAATTAATGGACCATTGACTTATTTACTCGCACATTCTTGACCATCTGACACACATTCATGATGTTATTAATGAAATTAATAATAAGGTGTATTTAATAGTACTGAACAGTATTAACGAAGTAATGATTATAGGCTAAAGAAATATCCATTTTTTCTGTCCAATTCTGCTTCATACAACATACAAAAATATAACCATCACACACTTGATACACCGATGTTATAGTGCTGAAGATAAACTATTTAAAGAATTAGACCTTTTGGATGCGATCCATTAGAATTAATATTACAAATATTTTTACCATCAGATAATACATGCAAGGACAAATTTGGTTGCTCCCTCACAAAATACCTTAGATTAGATATGTACTCGTACTTTGATGATGATTTTAGCAAATCTTCATTGTTTTCAAACATTAGTGGTATGTTTAATTATGTTTACGTAATAATAGAAGACAGTGATGACAAACTAAAAATATTTTAAAATTATATCCATTTTAGTGTTCGTACTGTGACAAGATATTAGAGAGAGAGAGAGAGAGAGAGAGAGAGAGAGAGAGAGAGAGAGAGAGAGAGAGAGAGAGAGAGAGAGAGAGAGAGAGGGGTGTGTTATTCCTCTAGTCCATGCACTTTATTTAAAGACTCAGGATTTTGAATACTTATAGCCTAGAGAGAGAGAGAGAGGTGTGTTATTCCTCTAGTCCATGCACTTTATTTAAAGACTCAGGATTTTGAATACTTATAGCCTATTATTAGACAACAAGTATAAAGTAAATATAATATTTTTTGCAAGGTATAATACTTTTCTTTATTCTATTTAAAGTAAATAAAATTACATGCAGGTTGAAGTCATTCTTTACTTTTTTTTGTTACTTGTCAACACATTTCTTTGTTTCTCCTTGCTAGGTAGCTTGAGCTAATTATGAATTTTTGTGTCTGTGTGGTAACCATAAAAAATTAGCTATCATCATTCTATCAAATCAGTCTTCTAGTTTACAAGGCATAGATTATTTTATTTTTATATGCAATTTCTTCCCGAAATTTCAGAGTTTTATCCAACAAAATAGATAAAAATTCTTTGTTTGCAGAGACAACGAGCATAAAGTAAATATAATATTTTTGCAAGGTATGAGTACTTCTCTTTATTCTATTTAAAGTAAATAAAAGTACATACAGGTTGAAGTCATTCTTTACTTCTTTTCGTTACTTGTCAACACCTTTCTTTGTTTCTATATATAAGGTTTCGGATCATATATGCATAGTGAAAATTACACATACTGGAAAATATATCCCTGATGAACATTGCACTTAAGTAGAATCTGTGATAGAAATAATACTTTTGATGAATGCCGTGATTCTGAAATCTGAAACATGAGGTACAATCTTGTCACCACCAGCTATCTAATTGTCTAGCCTCTAACAGAATTCCACACATCGAGTTGAATCTAAAACTCCATCAATCTCCAACAGTTGGAATGGATTTGAGAGAATTGATTTTTCTCTTTATGCTAGCAAGAGAAAAATTCTACGTTAGAATATTACTAAAAACTAACACTTTTTTTTTTTTCTTTTGTAACTAAATCTATTTATTGTACGGTTTAAGTGATAGGGTTTAAGTGATACCCTATTAGGGTTAAGATAACGGGCTTGGCCATTCTTGTCCAACAAGTAACCAAAGTCCAGCCCAACCAATTGGGCTTGGACACTATTCCAACAATCTCCCACTTGGAAAAGATCCAATTCCAGATACTCAATTCTCACCTTTTATATGTGACCTATTAGGTTTCGTTCACAATGGCAAACGTCGCATTATTATTAATCCAATCTGATTGGAATACGACGAATTGAAATCTCTATTCTAATTCATCCTTGGCTCACCAAGATCGATTAATCCGCGTAGCCATCCAAGATTGACATCTAGCAATGTGTCAAGGCAATCCACGTGAAAGGAAAAATCATGTCGCATGAAAAAACCTGTTTATGTGTGGTTACCGTGAAAATAGAATCCCTTCATCAAATATAACCCAATTGGTTAAGAGATATGGACAACGTCAATCTCATTGCAACCAATTATGTTATTCGCATCTTCTCTTAGTTGATTATGTTATGACTGAAAACCCTTTTCCAATTCATAGCTTCACCCCAGCCGAGGAATTTAAATCAATTTAAGTGGGCGAAATACAGGTTATAATCTCCTACTACCTAGGAGTGAAGAATCCTCATATTGGACATACAAAACCTTCATATGACTCTCACTATACCCGTACGGCGTTATCCTGATTACTCCCTCTCAATAGCCAACATCAACGATCGCCAAAGCATAGCAATCCTCATATAAGATTCTATGATGTCCTCAAGTCAAAGGACCAAATCCACAGCCGCGCATTAGAGATTCACCACTAACGCTTGGATAGCTATCCATGTGAAGTCTATAGGCAAACCATCCAATACTTTGTTCATCTAACAATGCATTCACATGTTTATTCAAATGTCCCTCTACAATCTAGCTTGTGAGATGAGCTTACTTTCTTCATAAGAAAGAAATGCAACACATGCTAGTCTAACTGCGACAACAATATCTGTATCTTATTATTACTTTGACTAGGGACAATTTTAGAATAAGTTATCAATGATTTGTATCTCACAGTCACAACACTTTGTGGCTTACAATTTATTTAAACTTACTCTACGAACTCTATTATTTAAATGATGAGTTAAACTCAGTGTAATAATATATTTTCCTTTATTGAGACAATGATAATATATATGTTATGCTATCTCAACGATTGGATTTAGAGCATAACATCGATATTCTCCCACTAGATCCAATACCTTATGTATCCTATACATATATGTTTATATGACAGTCATATTCTTGTTGGGATAGTGGTTTTACAGGTGGATCTTCAATATGTGACTCTTCACATATTCAACATTCTCAAGGTTAGTGGGCATGAATTCTATTTTACTACAATCTTTGAATGAGATAGTAGTCTATAAATACATACTCAGATCATCGATGAGGCCCAGTTCCCTTGCTTGTGCGATGGCTCCAATGTCGTCACAGTACTCATTATCGGAGTTGCAATGTAAGGAACAATCATAGTTCACTAATGAACTAAACGATGGAGATTGCTTCGCAAGCACCTATGTATTTGGTCTCGGTTGTATAGTTAGCGATCTTCCTCATTTTAACCATTTCAAATTGACCACACCACTACCATGAGTTAATTCACAACCAGACTGGATATCATTCATCCTTTCCCGGATTGAATGATGGTATCTCTATACCCAAAGACTGTAAGTCTACATTTCTTCTCATGTCTATTGTATTCTTAGTGCTTCTCAAGTACTCAATAATACAAAAAGTATCATACATACTGTCTCGTTTAAGAAGATCTTATTGTCAAACAATCAAGCATCTTCTTCATATCATTCTTTCTCAATATGTGTTCTAAACACCATTTTGAGAAGATTAACCCCAAAACTTTTGGGATAAAATCCTACATTGGATTCATTCATGCTAAGTCATTAGCTTTTTATCTATGTACATGGACTGAGAAATCAAAAGAACTTTCCAGATCTATCACTATAGATTCTGGTTCCCAAAGTGAAGGTCTTATTCTCATCCATCTTAGAGAAATTTTAAATAATTGCACTTTCACTTTCAAGGTTAGATATTCAACTTTTGATCAATAGTATGTTATCTACATATAATATTAGACATATTGAACACTCTCACTAGCCTTTTATATACACACAATCTTTATCTTCATCTTTTGATAAAATCAAACATTTTGATTATCTCATCAAAAATGAAAATTCTAGCTCCTCAAGCAGAATCCGAGTTGATTCATAGTAAACACATTTACAGCCTCTGGGTCTTACCCGTTTCAGGAAAATCAAGCAAATTCCAAAAGTTTTTTTTTTATCTCAGATTCCATAACTTCCTACCATCTCATTTAGTTAACATTTTACTTAGCTTATATGTAAATATAGGCTAATTATCTTTGATAACTAATACAATATTAGTAATCAGGAGTAGTGATCATGTCCCAAGCATCGATTTGTGCCTCAACCAATGCAAGCACATATTCTAGCTTATTTAATCGATTGAGTATATATGTGTAATCATGAACTCTTTCATGTTCTACTTTTACTACCATTGTCTTCTCTTAGATGAACTATTTCTCCTAGATATTGACAAAATTCGAGATAGAATTTCTTTCTCGATAGGAATGCAGAAATAATATCCAACCAACTTTTGGATATCCCACAAATATATATATTGGACTAAGGCTATTGCTTATCCAAATTTGGTATACTTCTAATAAGTATTAAGTTCTAAAATCTTAACGCAAGGAAGATTTGACAACTAAAATCCATATCTTTATGGACCAACCGATTTTTGTGGAACATGACTAAGTGTGTAACATAAAGTATTCTGTGCAAAGCTCCAAAAACTGTTTTGGAGATTTTGCATGGCTTCATCAATTATTGCATCGATTGCAATCTTTCTCCTTTCACACACGTCATTGTGTTGAGGCGTGTGTGAAAGAGTTTTCTAAGCGAAAATTATGTTCTTATAACATAATCTTGAAGTCAATTATTTTAAAAATATTCTTCACATTGATCAAATTTATGTACTTAGAATATTTTTCTCAATTTGACCTTCTAATTTATATATGTATTATTTGAACTTTTCAAACTACCAGATCTAAGTTTCGTTATAAATAACAATGACAATCAAGGTTATCTAATTACTAAAGACCACTCTGACATATGCTCACTTACATCCGAATGTAACATACTCAGTGGATTAACCGTCCCACTTTTCCTTTTTCCAAGAAAAATTGACTTGTCAATTTACCTACAAGGTGAGATATACATATATTTCTATTAATTGAATCATTCAAGTGTCAGATTTAATTGTGACTTCTTCTTTTCCATAATCAATATTTAGAATGTAGCTATTTGTTATTTACCTCACTTCCATAATATCCCATCTAAGTTAACAAATAACTATTATTCTTAATTAAATAGGACAATCACTTCATGTCCAAACATGAAGGGGAAATGTTGTTCTTCATGAGAACTGAAATTAACAATTGTCTAATTTTAACCTGAATGAGAAGGCAAAGATATGAGATAGCTTCTTAAGTTATTCAAACAACATTTGCTTTATCACCTACAAATAGGTATATCACCATTTTTCACAATTATTATACTTTTAACCATTGTATATTATCGATATCTAATACTCGATTGGCTAAGTAGATTATTTAACCTCTATCAAATAGAAAATGGAAGTAGAAGATTCACTAAACTTCTCACTTCTTCAGTTCGGTTAAGGAAGCCTTGCAATTATGAGTTTAGTGTTCTATTATTGGCATGATCGAGAAGAGTATTCTCAATCATATTGTGTTTGAGATCAGTTCTCAAAGGACGACGCCAATTCAAGTATTTTAGCCAATGAACTTACTTAGTGTCAATTACACTGTATAAGTTCATGTAATAACTCAAACTTTAAAACTCATACAACAACAATAATAAATTAAAATAGAATCATGTATTATCATGCATAAATCAATTTAATAAGATCTTTTATTAAATCGATCACTCCCACTATTTTATTGGAATTAATGACCATCAACATTAATCTCGTGAAATCCTGTTAGATTAACAGTGGGCTAGGATCCCTTTTTGTTTTATTAGAACCTTGAGTGACTGAACAAGTCCTAATAAAACATCCAGATAGATACTCCTATCAATCACATCTCCATGTGACTCCTAGATCATCAAGTAGACAACTCTTTTTCGCACACATCTTATGTATTTACTTGACTGTACCTCCAAAATCTCATCTCCTTAAGAGACTCAACAAAGATAGATTTCAGTTAAATTCTACCCATTTTCCAGAAACATCTTATGTTTCATAGTGATAAAACACACCTTCCCACTTGCATCGTTGAGTGACTAAACAAACCGCATCGAGGGCGAATTCTGATTTTTCACTATAATAATGGTAGGCACTTTGTATTAACCATTAATACGAATTTAATAAATGGCTTCCAAAAATTATATCTCTTTTGATTTACTCAATAAAGAATGTGGTTTTGGTTAAGTCCGACTCATTATTCAAAAGTATCTGATATTTCATAATGAGAAACATATCTACCACCAAATAGCCTTGAGTAACTCAACAAGCTAACATCAATAGTAGACTGTGGTTTTTCATTATAATAATGGAAAGCATAGGAATTTTAGTGAGGGATTTTGTCTCATCATTCCTATGCATATTAACTAACATCAACCGTGCAATTAATCATACATATAATATTAGTGTGGATGATTATGGATGGTATCTATCTAGTCTTCTTGAACCATGAAGAAGACTAGTTGGTCAAATTCTATGGGACATTGCATTCAATCATCGAATGCTAAATGCAATAATTTCCATCTGCTGGTGCAACCTGTATCCTCTACTAGTTATCTTCTTGTGACCAGCTCCAACCTAAATCCTATACTAGTTGGCTCGCACGCTTGTATCAAAGGACGCTCAGACCCATATCTACAAACTAGAGCTCGTAGGTCCAAATAAAATAAAAAATAGGCATGCAGGCCCAACCAACAAAAGTAGAATAAATTAACTATACATCCAACCAATTGCACGGGCCGAGTCCACAACCATCCACTAAACACACATTCATCATGTAAATGTAAAATTTAATATCTAATATTATATAAATAAATTTCAAGTTTCTAGCAATTTAGGTCGTCTAAACATGTAGATAAAATGGATCGGAACAATAATTAATCAAATTAATTAACGGGTCATATTCAATTAAAATTATAATTTAATCGAATATCAAATCAGAGTCCAACTCTAATTCCTAAAGGGGAAACATTGAATTAACATCTTAATTTAGGATAAAACTCCTAAAATAAAATAAAATTTAATTTAGTAATTAATAAATCAAATAAACCATTTGCTTTAATTAACGAGTTTATTTAATTAAAATATGATTTTAATTAAATATTAAATTAGAGTCCAACTCCAATTTCAAGATTCTAGGGCTAATCGAATTCAAGTAATAATCAATTAATCGAATTAACTAATTATTTAATTTAATTAAAATCAAATTTTAATTCCAACTAAAATTCTAATATTAGGAAAATTGAATTAACATTTTAATTTAGAATAAAAATCCTAAATAAAATAAAGTTCAATTTACGGTAAAAGTTATATATATATTGTTAAATCCAATTTTAACAATAATTTAAAAATCGTGAATTTTAATATCAAAATTTGAATTGGATCAAAGATAAATTTTTGTCAAAGTTTTAAATTGGGTCAAGTCCATTCAAAATCAAAATTTAAACCCTTTTAAAAATTGGAATTTGACCCCATAATTCAAAATTACAAGTAGACCCTCCAATTTCAAAAATTTTAACACATGCACTCTACTAATAAAATTATAATTTGACCCTTATTTCATAATTGTAGACAGGGGCATAAAATTTCAAAAATTTCAATAATGCCCCCCCTTAATTCTAAACCCTAATCAGAAATTGCAAATGGGCCCTTTCAAATTTCCAAATTTTGAAGGAAGCCCCCGCCCCCAAAAATCTGAAAATTGAAACTGAGTCTCCTTCCCTTACCTTCTGGTCGTCCATAACCGGCACTCACTTCTGTTAACTGCGGCGGGATCTGCCACTATGCAACGAAGGCACCCCGCTACAGCAGCGCCATCCCGTTGCAGTGTGGTTCGCCTAGTTCCTGCAACCTTGAAGCACCGCGCTTGTAAGTGGTGATTGCTGCTGTTGTAGTTAGCAGCGGCGACAATCGCCGCTACAGTTCGCACACTGCGCCCTGCCACTGCTATATTGGTGGTGGTTGATGCTGCCAGTCCTTTCGGCAGTTGTAACTGCCACCTCACTTTTCTATCAATTTTTCGACCAAAAAACTAATTTTTCTTTCAAAATAAGATTTAGACAAGAAGAGTTAATTTTCTCAAAATATACAAACAAGAAAATTACTTCAATCATATTGAATTCACCAAAGAATTAAACAAATTTTGACAAGTAACAAGATAGGCTCTGATACTATTGTAAGGTTTCGGGTCATACATGCACAGTGAAAATTAAACAGACTCCAAACTATATCCCGGATCAGCCTTGTACTTAAATAGAATTTGTGATAGAAATAATACCTTTTATGAATACCGTGAATTTGTAATCTGAAGCAGGAGGTGCAATATTGTCACCACCAGCTGTCCAATTGTCCAGCCTCTAACAGAAATCCACACGGCGAGTTGAATCTGGAAGTCCATCAATCTCCAACAGTTGGAATGTATTTGAAAGCATTGGTTTTTCTCTTTGTGCTAACAAGAGAAAAGCTTTGCGCTAGAATATTACTAAAAAGCTAGTCTCTTTTTTTTCTTTATAACTAAACCTCTTTCTTGTAGGTTTAAATGATATCCGAATTAGAATTAAGATAACATGCTTGGGCCATTCTTGTTCAACAAGTAACTCAAGTCCTGCCCAACCAATTGGGCTTGGACACTATTCAAACAGTTTCTCCTTGCTAGGCATCTTGAGTTAATTATGATTTCTTGTGTGTGTGTGTGTGTGTGTATTATTTTACAAGGTCTAGATTTATTTATAAGGCATAGATTATTTTATTTTTATATGTAATTTCTTCTCGAAATTCCTGAGTTTTATCCAACAAAATAGATAAAATTCTTTATTTGCAGATTATTGAAGCCTCAAATATCATCTAGAAGTCTATAATTATGGTAAAAAAAATATTATTTTTGCTTGTTGTTTGGAACATCATCACATTCTCTCGCATATGGAAGAGGAAATTCCTGAGAAGGATAAATTTGAGTGAGATGAGATAGAGAAAGTACCGGAATTAGTGACACGTATGTCTCTTTACTAAGTATATGATTATCTCTCTGCATGATTTCTCGATGACGGTTCTTTTTTTTTTTTGTTATTTTATTGGATTCATTTGGTGAAATCATCACTGGGGAGAGGATTCCTAGTATAACCTATGTAAGTTTTTGAAACTATTGTAGGAACTTTGTATAGAAAATTATTTTGACAAATTTAATGTGATTACTTTAGTGGATCCTAGTCGGTAAATGAGAGATTAAGCCGCTTAAAAATGTGACATCGTTGGTAGATTATTAGAATATTATTGAATATTCTAGAACCTAATTGGATGAATAGGTGTATCCTTTTAGATAAACTAGTAGTAACCACATGCATCATACATTTTATGTATATAAGATGAATGATATGAGTAATGTTTTTGTAATACTAATATTATTTTTGAAAGTGGTAGATGTAATAGATATCATTAAAAGAAAAGTTATATATGAATAACTTATAACTTCTTTTTTATGAAATTATGTATATAACGTGAAATGTTGAATAAAATGAAATGTTATGTAGCGTTTTGATTACGAAAACACTTCTTTGGCCATAATATTTTTTATTAACTTCTCAATTTTTATTTTTATTTTTATTATCTATTTCTACCATTAATTTTATAATTTGTATTGAAATTTTGTGAGAAAGTGCCAAAGGAACCATAGCTTCCATGCCAAAAGCCTGCGTAAATGGGGTCTCAGCCGTAGTTATGTTGGATGTCATACGATTTGTCCAAAGGATTGAAGGAAGAAGATCGGGCAAGGTGCCTTTGGCTTCGTCAAGACGAGTGCATAGATCTTGTAGTATAAGCTTGTTTGTGACTTTTGCCAGCCCATTGCTCTATGGATGTAAGACCGAGGTTAAACAGTGCTCAATCCCCAAATTGACACAAGATTCTCTAAAGGCCTGCATTCAAACTGTTGCCCATTTTCGGTGATCAAGACTCTTGGAAGGCCAAAGTGACAGATAATATTCGATAAGATGACATTTTTCATCTCATGCCTCAAATGACCCAACTGTATGTCTAACTACTAGCTATGAATCGCTTAGTACTTTGACGTACTCAACCCTCAAATGAAGTGCGACCTATAGTCCTGCGATGACGGCTTCATATTCTACATCGTTATTATTTGTCGAAAAAAAAAGAACCTTACTACACATTGAACTTCCATTGTACCAACATTTTTTTAGTATGATGTCAACCCCCGAGCCTATTGCATTGGATTTTCCATCCACATGCAAGGTCCAAAATTTGCCAAGATCAGTGCTTTAATTGCTAGTCGTAGGGATTTTGCAATTTCAGTAGTCGATTTTAGGAGGCGTCTAGAGAAGTAGGGATTTTGCAAGATCTGCTTCAGAGGTTGATTTATGAGGCACGTTATGGCATGAGCTTGAAAATAATTCCTTATTTTCTCGGGTTGTAGTAACAATGGCAAAGGATAATTGATCCACTAAAGTGTACCTTGTTTTTGCGTCGAGTAACATCTTACTGACATAATAGATTGGTTTTTTTTAGCTCTTTTATATTCTTTCATAAGAGCAGCACTGACTGCATGTTCTGAGATAGCCAAATATAATAGAAGATTATCCATGGGATTTGTCTTGACCAATATCAAAGTTGACCCCAAGTATTATTTCAACTGTCTGAATGCGACTTCAAAATCTCTACCAACCATTTTTTAGGAATAATGGGCTCAATAAACCCAATTATTCACTTTTTTTTTTTTTTAAATGGCTGAGCCATTTATAGTTTATCCTTGTACGGGCTAGGAGCTAACATTAAAATGAAATAATACGTGTAAGAAGGGGGCATAGACCTGACCTCCGAGAAACAGATAAGGTAGCACAACAAAATAACAAAGTGAAAGAAATAAATGGGGAAAAACATACCTCTTACATCAAAAGAAAAACAGATAAATTCTAGGCTATAATCCTCTGAAGCTGGAAAGTCCAGGTCTATCAATTTGTACAAGTACCCTGATGCTGCATGGTAGATCCTATGGTCCATACACTCGGTACTTTCTCTAATCCTATCCTCAAAAGCAAGTGAGTTAGCAACCTGATTGTAACGATCCGGGTGCCACTTAACGGGCTGTCCCAGCCGTTAAATGACGGCGTACTGTCCCCACTGTACCAACATGAGTCTTTTCAGCATGCTTTGTCCTCACTCGCACGTTCCCCGAGAAAACTTCCGAGGAGGTCATCCATCCCAGAATTGCTCCAAGCCAAGCACGCTTAACTTTGGAGTTTCTAACGATGGACTTCCGGAAAAGAAGGTGCACCTTGTTGATATGAGTAGTACCTATCATTTCTTTTAAACTTTCCTGGTCTGGGGTGTTACAATCACCCCCCGTTAGACTAGCGACGTCCTCGTCGCGCTTAATCCATCTGAGGATCTGTTGTCAGGCGTTGGGATTCTAGAGGTTGCTTCCGCCCTATGGCGTAGCACTTAGTTCCCGATTTTCCAGCGGCGACCAACTCTGATACCATTTGTAACGACCCGGGTCCCTTGATTTACTTAAGAATCCCCACATCGATCCCGAATGATTAAACATAGCGTAACGCTTCGAAAATTTTAAAAGAATAGAATTATTTAACGATTTTATCTTTGATGTCTTTTAACAATTTTGAAAAGTCGAATGACTAAAGTATTTTATGTTTTGACGATAAATTTATTTTGGGCCAAATATTTAATTGTTGATAGAGAGAGATAATTAGTATATCAATATTGGACTCATTTTGTAGATCGTAATTAATCAGGAGTCTTAAAAAAAAAGTAATTTTGAATAAAATCACGTCTGGTTATATTTCACTCAAAGTATAGGAGTTTAAATCTAATTTTTATTTTATTGGTTCCAATTCCTAGGACACATTCTTTTGCTAATGACGTATGATAATTTTATAATCCATAATGATTCAACTTATCCTTTGTTCACCAAAAGGTATTAGATTTTAAATTTATCGGTCTAATACTTGATTTGCACTGGAATTGAGTATCAAAATCCTATTCAACTAACAACTTATCAATTTATTGTGTTAGACGCCTCTTTCATTATAGTTTTATTAGGACTCAATTAGGTACAATATTGTATCTATAAATACTGATGAAAGTGGTAAACGAATCACACACAAATATTTATTCTCGGCCAAACTAAGAGAAATATTGGAGCTAGTGCAGTTTATTTTCCTTAAAGAAATTATTTCATTTTTTTTTTAGGTAAGATACATTATGTGTCAGTGGTTAAATTTTTAATTCTTCATGATGTCGATATATTGCTACTTTTAATGCTTTAGGCTTTCGGGTCGATTTGCAAAATTTAAATCCTTCGGGATCGATGTTAAATCCTTCGGGATGCTATGTTAAATCCTTCGGGATCGATGTGGAGATTCTTAAGTAATTCCTTGAGCTAGTTGTTATCGCGGCCAGCTGCTCTAAACGAGGAAAATGTTTTGTATTGAATGTATCATATATTTATATTATGTTGAATTGAAATTGACACGTATCTTACTGGGTATTTTTTTATACTCACTCTTCCTTTAAAATTTTCCATGGTAGTTCGGGTCGATTGGATTGTGACGAAATAGTGATGCGGACTGCCAATGAGATTTGAAGAATTAAAGTTATAAAGTTTCCGATTCCAATTTTATTTAATGTTAGAGATATTTTTATTTATTAAATTAAGTTATTATGATTTGTAGGGAAATCTTTTAAATTTCATGTTTAGAAAGTTTTTGAATACCATTTATTTTTAAAAGTAAAATTGTATTTGGTTTTTACGCTTCCGCATTTATTTAAAGAAAAATGAATTATTTTTAGTAACACTCCTGGTTTATTTACGAACAATCCGGGACGTTACACTGATTACCCTCGCAATAGATGTGAGAGATAGTGTCCTCGTCCAGATGAAGAATATCTCTGATCTATCTAAGAATCCCCTAAATCAACCAAGGTCCTCCCATCCTAATGATACAATGAATTTCCAATGGAGAGTCAGCCTCAATTCAAATAGATGTGATACCCAGTCGGCGAGCAAGAAGAATCCCATCGAGAATAGCTCGCAGCTCCACTTCAAGTATAAGATAGTCTCCGTAGAATGCTGAGAATGCCCTGATACATTGTCCACTGTGGTCCCTGATGATACCTCCCTCCATTGGCAGAACCGTCCTTAATGCATCCATCAGTGTAGAACTTGTAGGCCCCTACTAATGGAATGCACCAAAGGACTCGAATAAGGGGTGAAGGGGTAGAGAGAGCAAGTGTAATCCCAATAATGGGGCAATAACTATATCTCCATGCCAATGCTGCTATCTGATGAGCCGTCGAATGTGAAGGAACAAAATAATGCAATACACCCTCCAAATAATCCTCCAGGGCTCCATCCGAATTACATGTGAAAATGTGCGTAATAGTCTCCATCTGTGTGCATCATTGACACCATGATGCTAAGTGATAGCCAATCCTCCTCTAAATAATTGTGTCAGCAGGGATAAGCCACTACCAAAGCCTCCAGCTAAAAAAGAAACAGTTACAGGAACAATAGTGGTCCACAACATCTGATAAGAATCCTGTGACCAATGTCATGTTCGAACAAACTCCCAAGCATACCTGGTAGAGAATCTACCATCTGATGTATCCCTCTAAACAATCTGATCAGGGACGTCAACAGATAAAGGAATAGCCCCAATCTGCTCTGCCATAATGGGTGGGAGGATCTGAAGGAGTCTATCAAAATCCTATCCAGTGTCCTCATAGAAGTCCTGCACCCTCTCCGATGTATGCTAAGTATATGGAAAGAGTGCAACCACTATAGTGTCCCCCATCCAATAGTCGTGCAAGAAAAAATCTATCCAGCTCTAAGATGCAACGCAATGTGTGACTCAGCCCATGATCCCATCCTCTTCAACCACTCCCAAGCTTACCCAGTAAGAATCGAGCCCAAAGAGATCTCTAAGATTGAAAATCCACCAAAGCTTCAAAGAGAAAACATCCACTGTATCTTGCAATCGTTCGAAGCCAAGGCCCCCCTCAACAGTAGGGAGGCATAAATCCTTTCATCTACGCCAGTGTAACCGATGTGCATGATCCATGGAATTCTAAAGGAATCGTGCAAAGATGCTCTCAATCTTCTTCAGTATAGCCTTAGGAGGCTACAGAATTTGAAGAAGATATAATGGGAGAGAGCCAAGGACTGATCTAATCAATGTAATGCACCCTCCAAATCAATGTAATGCACCCTCCAGGTGAAAGCAAGTTTGATGCCCAACAAGAAATCCGGCTCCTGATCTTTTGAATAAGGTCATCATAAAGAAAGGTCCTTTTGGCCCCTTTACACAAAGGGACCCTGGGGTAAGTGAACAGCTCCTACTAATTTCTGAACCCCGTCAAGTGCTCAAGTCATCTAATTTGACTAATAGAAGTCATCTAGGGAGGATAAGTTCGCTATTTTCCTTGTTCACCAACTGGACAGAAACTCCCTCGTAATGCTCCAAGCAATCAAGCACCCTCCTAAAAGACTATTTCTGACCATTGGTAAAAATGATCATATCATTAGAAAATGAAAAATGCAAGACAAGAATAGCCCCACCATATTAAGAAGCCATACTAGGATACCTCTCAAACTGCATTGTGAGTAAACATGAGAATTAGTCAGTAGTAATGATGAAGAGAGATGGCGATATATGATCTCCCTACTGAGTCCCCGCGAGGATGGAAATAAACCACATGGTCACCCGTTCAAGAGCACCGAGAACATACATCTTGAAACACATCTCCTGATCCTGTCAATCCGGATCTGGTCAAATCCGAAGCCCTCAAGCACGCATAAGGGAAACCCCAATCCTTGTGATCAAATGCTTTAGCCATATCAAGCTTCAACATAGTATTCCCTCCTCTTACCTTATTATCCAAAATATGGAGGAGTTCCTAAGCCTATAAAACATTATCCCTAATAAGCCTACCAAGGATAAATCTACTTTGCTAGGGATATGAGGCAGCAACAAACTCAGTCTCGTACTCAAAATCTTAGTGATGAGCTTATTGAACATCGTGCACAAGCTGATAGGTCTAAAGTCCATCTATCTGCAAGTTCCATCCCTCTTAGGGATTAAAACAATAGAAGTAGCAGCAAACCCCCTAGGCGGAACACCACCTATAAATAAATCCATGACTGAACTGACAACATCATCCTGAATAATATCCCAACACTGCCAAAAGAACAATGATAAGAATCCTTCTGGTCCCACGATGCTATCATAATCAATAATGAAGTTCATCTCCCGTATCTCTTGAATCGAAGGAGGACGGTTTAGAGCCATACTGTCTTCCTCCATCATAGTTTTGGGAATAATATCATCTCAGATGGGCATCAATGTCTATGACTGAGAAGACTGGAGATCCTGAAAGAATGAAATAGCCGAAGTCTGAATATCACATGCCAATCATGAACCGGACTTTTTCTTTCAATAACCCTCCTCAATAGCCAACGTATGGTTCTGTGTAGCCTGTGCTTGATGTAAAGAATCACGGTGCACAAGTGTCGGATCCAAATCATACAATATCTCTAACTCAACCATCTTGCACTCAGAATCCCTGACCGTCTGAAAAATATCCCCGAATACATGATGATTCCACCAACGTGACCCTGTTTCAACGAAAACAACTTCTCCCAAAGAGCAGCCATCCCTGTATGATGGATAGGAAATGACCACTTCTGAGAGACAAAGGCTAAAAACATGATGCTTGGTCCAGTTATTGAGGAATCAAAACAATCTAGGCCCCAAGTTGTCCTCATCATCCCACTGAAGCAAAAGGGATGCATGGTCATACAAAGTCAATTCAAATGCCTAATAGTAAGCTAATGACACAATGATGCTGAATCCTGTCCAGTCTCTTCCAAACCCTATCATTGGTCAAAGTATAACTGCTACCAGTAAATCCAGCGTCCTCCAAACCATAATCAATCACCATATCTAAGAAGGCTATAGTACATCTGTCCCTGGTGTTATGATCAGTGAGCTCCCCATCGTGAGCTATAACGTTAAAGTCTCCCACAACTATCCATGGTCCGTCCACAGTGAGGGAAATGTGATGAAGACCCTCCCAAAAAGTCCTTCCTACCAGAAACCATACAAGTAGCATAAACTGGAGTCAAGAATAAGGCCATGACAGTCTGAGATCATCAAATCTAACATTCAGATACTGGGATGATCATCCAATGAAGTAACAATAGTCACAGAATTCCAGAAAGCCCAAATATTCCCTAATGAATTCTACGTCCCAATATCAAAGTGAAGCTAAAGTCTGATATAATTAAATCTCTCTTAAAGTATAATGGGCTCCAAGATGACTAAAAAATAAACTTGATGAAGCTAAACCAAGCTCTTTAGGTTCCTGTAAGTAGCTGTGTTAGCTACACCCCTCACATTCCAAATGATGACACTCATCGAGACTGGGAACGCGAGGTATCCAATGACCAACTCGTGGTCATCATCCTACTAGGTGGAAATCTTGTATCACTAGTACGCAGGTTTTTCTTCCAAGTGACTGAAATAAAACCATCATCCTCTGTATGCTAAGCAAGACCAACAAAATCATCGTTCGAAGATCTCTGCTAATGAAGCTACAACTGGGCAGCATTCTTAGTATTAGAGTAAATCCCAGAATCAAAAGGAATGGAAGGCTCCACATTCTGATGGCAAATGTGAGGAGCATCAGAAGGAACAGCTACAAGAGCATTAGAATTGGAGGGTTGCCCCCTCTAAAGAATATCATCAAGCAATAGGTCAGAAAGTGAAGCTAGAGAAAAATTGAAAGTGGGATCTTCTATGAGAGGTGGCATCATGGTGAAAGATCCCTGCTAGTGTGAGGTCTGAACCGCTGACGGAATGATGGATATAGGAATAAACTACTGAGTAACTGTCATAGTAGAAGGCTGAGTGTTGATTGGCTGAGCTAAGACTATCAATGTTGTAGACTGAATGGTAGAATGAACTATAGAAAGTGGACGTGGAGTTGTAGTAGTGGAGGTAGCCGCATGAGTGGTGATCGATGGAGTGATCACTGCATGTGGTGTATGCTGAAAAGCAAGACTAGAAGTCCTGGGACCTTACTGTCCACTGGATACTCTAGGCATTGGTACCCAATGTCTAGGCAGGTCATCAATCACAATTCCTTTGCCCTTATCCTTCACCCTATCAACAGGCTTAGAAGGAGAGGTAGCGGTAGGAAGGACACAAGTATTAGGAACAAAAGAAGTAGCCAGAGGAGCAGAGGTAGCACCTGAATGTGCATGTGGCAAACAATTATCTACTGTATGACCCAAATGTCTGCAACAACTACAAAATACTGGCTTCTTATCATAAACAACATGCTGGCAATTTCCAGGATATTTCTCATGCTAAATCCATAAGCGTCAGGAAGAGCAAAAGACAAATCAACCTCAATGCAGACTCTGGCCTCACTAGGCCTCCTCAAATCAGTAGTGGCATCATCAATGCGTAGCGGTATCCCAATGTCCTGAGCTAAAGAAAATAGACCACCCTTTGCATGGAAATGCATGGGCAATAATGGAAAAGAAACCCAAACAGGGACTAGAGGGCTCTCTTGCATAGGGTGAAATCCAAGAGTCCATTTGATGGCCCTCATAAGGCACCCATCAATATACCAAGAAGGCTTGAGGAAAATCCGAGCATAATTATCCTCGTACGACAAGTGAATGAGGATGTGGTGTGCATCAATTAAGTCAATAGAAAAATCACCATAAATCCAAATTTAAGGAAGCTCTCACCTACCTTAGTAATAGGAGGCTTCCTGATCAAGAATTTTCCAACAAGTGTGAACTTGTATGGCACAGCTAAAAAATGCTCATCTTCATCATAAAAAATAACAGCAGGTTCATTCAAGTGTAATGAGGGGGTCTTAGTAGCCAACCTGCGTGACTGATGCAAAAGACTTATTCTGGCTTCTCTGAGTCTGGGCGATGGATGGCTTTCCAGGAGCGACAGTTAATGTCTCAGTAGCCTTAGGTGGAGTTGTATTACCACATGAGCTAGCACGTGGGGGTGGAGGTTGCCCAAGCATAGGTAGGCGAGGTGCATCCCGAGGTGGTGTACCTTTAACCAAAGAATCATTATTCTTTACCAATTATTCTAAGGATCATTACCAAGAGCTTTAGAAGGTACCAAATCAATAGGAGCAAGTTTGGAAATTTGGTTGGAGGCATTAGCAACTGAAGAAATAGCCTTGATATGTGTGCTCAAATGTACGCTTCCCAATGCAGACAAACCGAGAGGATTAGGTACCAAAGAGGGCTCTCTAAGTATTTGCTAGTGCGTAGGAGCTGATGGAGGAGGTTTCTTGATCAGATTTCCAGCAGAAAGAACCCAAATCGCTACCTCGATTTTCGAACAAGAAGGCACGAATTCCAATGTAGAGTTACAGTACTTGGAGGAACGGGGACCAAACTTGGGTAATTTGGGTCATTTGAGATCAGTGGAGTTACTGGCTCGCCAATTCTACCCAAAAATCCCAAAATTCGCTGCCTTAATTTGCATGCCATTTTACATTCCCAATGCATCATGAATTACAACATTTTTTGGAACTAATGACATATCCATGGTTTTTAGGTGTTCTGAAACTGTTGGTGATGATTTCAGACCTAAAATCAGGCCAGAACTTGTTCCCTCAAAATTCGTGCCCAAAAGCGCATTTTCCAATGTAGAATTCACCCCCACAATTGACAGAATAAAGAGGATTTGATGTCATTTCCATGGTTTTCATGTGCTCTGGAGCCAATGTGATTGTTTTAGATTCTAATTCTAATCAGAAATCACTACCTCATTATTCGTGCCAAAATCTCTACCAACTTGAAATCTTTGTTTCCCCTAACTGCATTAAAGAAAGAGAGGCACATGTTTGTTGCTTTTAAATAAAATGACGAAGGGTCGTAACCCTTCCTGTAAGTAATTAAAATTCTCTTATGGTTTAGGGAACTCCATCAATATGAGTGTTGTAGTCTTATTGAAGTTGACCTCAATACCTCTCTCAATGATCATGAATCCTAAGAACTTGCCTGATCCAACTCTGAATGTACGCTTGGTCGGGTTTAATTTCATCTTATGCTAGCAGAGGTGGGAAAAGATGTTTTCCAAGTTGGAAACATGATCTACCCTTCTTGAGCTCTTGAAAACCATGTAATCCACGTACACCTCAATACTTTGTCTTATGTGTTTTCCAAAAACCATGTTTACCAACCATTAAAATGTTGTCCTTTATGTGTTTGCCAAAAACCATGTTTAACGACTATTAAAATGTTGTCCTTACATTCTTTAAACCAAACAACATGATATTATAACAATATATATCTTTGTCTACCATGAAAGAGGTTTTCTCTTGGTCTTCCTCGGTCATTCTTATCTGATGATATATCTTGATAATACGTCAAGAAAACTCTAGAGTTAGAAACATGAGGTCTAATCTACCAACCTACCAATTCAAGGGAGGGGTAACTATCTTTGGGACATGTTGTGTTCAAATATGTGAAGTCTATGCACGCAAGCCACTTTTTGTTGGCCTCCTTTACCAAGACTACATTGTCCAACCATTCTGGATATTTTACCTCTCAAATAAGCTGTACCTTTAAGAGTTTATGGAGTTCTTCCCTAATGACTTGTCTCCTTTCAGCGGCATATTGTCTTCTTCATTGTTTTATTGGATTTTTATTGGTTTGCACACTAAGCCAGTGTACAACAATGTCGAGATATATCCCTAGCTTGTCTTTTACACTCTTGGCGAACACGTCAAGATATCTTCTTAAGCAGTCTAGTAGTTTTTTCTTTAATACTATGGTAGGTCTTTCCCAATGATGAAGGATTTTCCTTCAGCGATCATGACTCCTCCAATTCTTTTACTAGGGACATGCATTCTTCGATCAATGGCCAAGTTATCATCAAGTATATCTTCCATTTGCTTATGCAACCGATGTAACAACGTCGTGATGCTACTTGACCTCCATGTACTATTTAAGTAGCTGTCGGTGTGGAAGTTTGACTATCAGAAAGTATGTTGTGATGAGTTCCGGAGTGGCTCGACGAGCGTTGACCCGTTGCACGTGCCCGTAGGACCCATAACGAGACAAAGAGCCAAAAGAATCAAGCAGGCAATGCAAGGATTCATGCAAGCGTGGATGGACGAGTGCTCTAGTGCAAGGACTTCATTTACGTTGCATAAGAATATAGAAGAGGAGCCAAAGTTATTGCAATGCATTTGGATCAAGGAAGAACAAGAAATTGGGCAGCAGCTGAGTCACGGCCGTAAAGACTGAAATCACGGCCGTAAAGCCAAAATTACGGCCGTAACACTACAATGGCGAAATTATGCAGAAGAGGACTTACGGTCGTAACCCACATCTTCACGGCCGTAAAGAGTTTTGTAGTTTTAATCCAGAATATTGATTACGGCCGTAAATGGTATTGTCAAGGCCGTAACAAATGTTTTCAATTTTCATCCGTAGCTTGCTTACGGCCGTAAACTCATAAGTCACGGCCGTAACTTAGGTTCCAAATTTTAAGACAATGTTAGGCGTTTAGTTTATTTTGGAATTCTAGTTTATTTAGGTTTCTTTATTTTGTTAGCCTATATATATGGCTTTATTCAGCATTGTAAAGACACAACTTTTATTCTTGAGATTAATGATATTGAAGGTGAGATATTCCCTTATATTTTCTTCGTGTTCTCGTCGAACAAATTAAACTTATCAAAGGATTTGACAACCTTTGTGGCGTTCCCCCTTTGTGGTTCTTATCTCCGCATCGTAACGGGTTTTGGGTTTAATATACCCATAGTTCTTGCTTCGTGAGGTCGGGGTTGCATTGTTACCGTCTACTATCTTGGATTTTAGAGCTTTCCGGTGTTTAATTTCGCGTGTTCTTGGTGATCCCCATAACGGATCATATCATCTTGTATCAGAGCCTGTCTCTAAATCCAATTATTTAGTATTCCAGTTCTTTTTCTTTTATTTCCAGTTATTAATCATTCAAAAAAAAAATATTTCCATTCCAATTCGTGTTTCTTGAAATTTCTCCAGAAAATTCAAGATTTGCCAATTTCTGTTTTTCTTGTTCTTGATTATTCTTGTTGAATAGGATATATAAAAAAAAAAAAAAGGAAGAAAAAAGATAGTTGTTGATTTGGACAAGAAATCAAGAAAATAATCTTGGGCAAATCTTTCCAACAAATCCTTGTTTCCATAAAATTCTTTATTCTTGTTTCCATAAAACTTCTTCTTGCAATAGAATTCTTGTTTCCATAATTTCTTTCTTAAATTTCCTAATTCCAATATTTTCCATCAACTTTCCTTATTTACACTTTGGGGTTTATTCCACAAGGACCAAATCCGTGACTAGTTTGGTGGGTTCTTTGAGAACGTGGGAAAAAAAGGGAATAGAGAGGAAAAAGGCAGAGTGGTGAGATTAATAGAGGGAAAAAGCCAAATTGAGTGATACACGAGCGATAAAACACGTGAGGATCTTTATTTAATTTTTTTTCTCTTTTCTTTATTACTAACCATGTCACAGAAGGAAGTTTCGTCAACGGAAAAGGATCTTCAAGATTTCAAAATGCTTGCAATGGTGGAGGAACGTTTTGCAAAATTTGAGGCGAGGTTGGATGCCAAGTTGGAAGCAAAATTTGGTCCACAATCCGGCGTGAATGTGGAAAGGGCTAATAATCTAGGGGAAAGACGAGGTGCGGGAAATGTTCAACCACGTCAGGAACAACTGCGCAATTTTCCTAATTTACGGAGACCACTAAGGTATGACTTCAACCCACAATTTAGAGCTAGGACTGAACGTGTTGAGGTTGTTGATAGTGATGAGGATAGTGGTGATTTATCTATTACTAGTGTTGGTAGGAGACGAGATCGGGGAGAAAGACGTGATAGGGGATATAGGCGTGATCGTAGGGATGATGTAGATGGACATATTGGTAATATAAAAATGTCCATTCCCTCATTTCAAGGTAAAAGTAATCCGGACGTTTATTTTGAATGGGAAAAGAGGGTAGAATTGATTTTCGATTGTCATAATTATTCTGAATCAAAAAAGGTTAAATTGGCAGTCGTAGAGTTTACTGATTATGCTATAGTATGGTGGGATCAATTGGTTACTAGTAAAAGGAGAAACGGGGAGAGGCCAATTGAAACTTGGGATGAGTTGAAGGCCCTTATGAGAAAACGATTTGTGCCTGGACATTACTATAGGGATCTCTACCAAAAACTACAAACCCTTTCCCAAGGTAGTAAGAGTGTGGAGGATTACCATAGGGAGATGGAGGTTGCCATGATTAGGGCTAATATAGAGGAAGACCCGGAGGCAACCATGGCTAGGTTTTTAAATGGTTTAAATCGAGATATTGCTAATGTTATTGAATTGCAGCATTATATCGATTTGGAGGAAATGCTTCACATGGCCATGAAAGTGGAGCGACAATTAAAAAGGAAGGGAACTTCAAAATTCTCTACAACTTCTAATTCTTTTGGTAAGTCTACATGGAGTGGGACTTCTAAAAATGAGGGGGTTGTACAGAAAAATAAATTTGAGGCACCGAAGGGAAAAGTAGAGCCACCCAACAAAGGTAAAATTACTTCTGACTCTCAAACTTCTACGACTAGAGATATCCGTTGCTTTAAATGTTCGGGATTAGGACATATTTCTTCACAATGTCCAAATAAACGAATATTGGTTATGCGTGATGGGGTATTAAGTTCGGAGGATGAGAAAGAGAGAGAGGTGGAGGATGAGTATAAGGATATGCCAGCTCTAAAGGATGTTAGTGAAAATGATGATGCGGACTATGCAGTAGCTAAATCACTTGTCACTAGGAGAGCCCTTAGTACTCAAGTTAAGGTGGAAGAGTCGGGTGAGCAGCGAGAAAATATATTTCATACTAGGTGCTTTGTGAATAACAAGGTGTGTAGTTTGATAATAGATGGGGGTAGTTGTGCGAACGTTGCTAGCACTACTCTAGTGGAGAAACTGTGCCTACCTATACTAAAACACCCTAGGCCATATAAGCTACAGTGGTTAAATGAATCGGGTGAGATTAAGGTAAATAAACAGGTGGTAGTTGATTTGGCGATTGGGAAGTATGAAGATAGCGTGGTTTGTGATGTGGTACCCATGCATGCGGGGCACATCTTGTTGGGCAGGCCATGGCAATTCGATAGGAAGGTTATTCATGATGGATTTAAAAATAGGTATACCTTCACTAAGGATGGGAAAAATGTCAAACTAATGCCTTTGTCACCTCAACAGGTCTATGAAGACCAACTGAAATTAAAAAGTGAGGAAGAGAGAAAGAGGGTCGGGACCACGATCCCGGAAAAAGGAGAGTTGAGTGAACAAAAGAGGGTCGGGACCACGATCCCGAAAAAAGGAGAGTTGAGTGAACAAAAGAGGGTCGGGACCACGATCCCGGAAAAAGGAGAGTTGTGTGAAAAATCGAGAGTTGGGACCACGATCCCAGAAAAAGGAGAGGGTGTGAAGAGTGCCAGTAAAAGAGAGAAAACAAAGGTAAGCTTCTACGCAAAACAGAGTGATATCACCAAAGCTATTTCTACAAATAAACCTGTGATTTTACTAATGTACAAGGAATCTCTCCTTGTGTTCGATGAAGCTAACCACTCCCTCCCCAGTTTAGCTATGTCTCTTTTGCAGGAATTTGCAGATTTATTTCCCGAGGAGATTCCGAGTGGGCTGCCGCCAATTCGAGGGATTGAACACCAGATTGACTTCGTGCCAGGAGCGGTCATTCCAAACAGGCCAGCTTATAGGAGCAATCCAGAAGAGACCAAGGAGCTACAAAAGCAGGTTGAAGAGCTGCTGAAAAAGGGCTATGTTCGGGAAAGCATGAGTCCATGTGCAGTACCAGTTCTGTTGGTACCCAAAAAGGATGGGACTTGGAGGATGTGCGTGGACTGTAGGGCAGTCAACAATATTACGGTAAAGTATCGCCATCCCATACCTAGACTTGATGACATGCTTGATGAACTTTATGGTGCTAGTATTTTTAGTAAAATAGACCTTAAGAGTGGTTATCACCAAATTCGTATGAAAGAAGGTGATGAATGGAAAACCGCCTTCAAAACCAAATATGGTTTATATGAATGGATGGTTATGCCGTTCGGCCTCTCAAATGCACCTAGCACTTTTATGAGATTAATGAATCATGTCTTGCGTGCTTACATTGGTAAATTTTTCGTGGTATACTTTGATGACATTCTGGTATATAGTAAAAACTTAGGTGATCACATTGAACATTTAAGATCTGTTTTGGAAGTTTTGAAAACTGATAAACTATATGCTAATTTTAAAAAGTGTACTTTTTGCATGGAAAAGGTAATTTTTCTTGGTTTTGTCGTTAGTTCTAATGGTGTTGAGGTAGATGAGGAGAAAATTCGTGCTATTAAAGAATGGCCAACTCCCAAAAGTATTACGGAGGTTAGGAGCTTTCACGGGTTGACTGGGTTTTATAGGAGGTTTGTTAAAGATTTTAGCACACTTGTAGCACCACTAACAGAAATTGTAACGCCCCGAGTTCCGAGGAGCACGGGAACGTCACTTTTCTAAATTCTTGAAATAAACTTTGTTGCGGAAAATGACTAAATATTAAATATCGCATTTATTGAATAAAAGTTTAGCGATAATTCAATAATTCAGATGAAATAAGTAAATTCGTACAAATTTATAAGAATTGAGAATTCTTGATAAAATGAAATAATTATTTCAAAGCTCATGACTTTTAAAAATATCAATTTATAATTTTTCCGTCATTGCCCATCATTCGCCATCGTCTCCGAAATCTGCAAAAGTTGTTAAAATAATGGGTTGAGCATTTCAAAAATGAAATACTCAGTAGACTCATCGCCAATAATTAATCTACAAGATAATTGAACAAGAAATTATGCAAATAATGTAGTGACATTCTTTTCTTATTCATAGGCATCACATAGTGAACGCAAATGAACACATTCTTTTCTTTTCTTGGCTAGCAGATAAGTTATGCCAAGCATAACATAAATTATTTATCTCAAAAGAGATATTCTTTTCTTTATCTCAAAGGAGATATTCTTTTCTCATGCAATTAAGCACAAAATCACACAAATCCACATAACACATGCAATTATAATATAAATCAATTAGTGGGGGCGAGTCTACCTCAATTCCGACGAGTGCAAAGTTGAGCGGGATATGACTTCAATCTTTCAAATCTCCGTACGCTTCGTCTAGCCCATAAGTTACATTAGTCTTTTGAAATTTATATTTTAAATATGATAATTTACAATTTGGGGACTGAAATTGATGATTTGAAAGTTGAGGGACTAAAATGAGTACTTTTGAAAGGTGAGGGACTAAAATGAATACTTTGAAATTTGAGTTGAAACTCAAAACGAATATTAAACAATAGGGCTGAAATAATAGATTTTAAAACTATAGGACTGATTTAAATAACTTTGGAAAAACGAAGGACCAAAATGCAATTTTTGAAAATTTAAAGTATAATATCTCAGAGCTTATCTCTCTCTTTCTCTCAAACGCGATCAGGGGAGGGGAGAAAAGGTTGTGACGGCGGCGAGAAAATTGGGAGAAACCGGTCTTCAGCCGGCGGAACACCGGCGCAAAGCCGGCGCAGGTTGCAGCCCACGGCGAGGGTAGCTGTAGGCTAGGTTTTTCTTTGTGGATTTGGTGCGAGAAAAGGGGTACGAAGCCGAGGTGAAAGATCGTGACTTGGTCTGAAATTCCGACCATGAACCCGACGATTCAAGGTGAGTGTTTAGTATTGAATTCTCCTTGGTCTTGGGTTTTGATTTGGGTTGGGGTTGGCCGCTATTTGGTGGATGGCAGTGGTCGGTTTTGGAGTTGGTGGTTTGCGATGTGGATTTAAATTTGGGTTTTGGTTGTCATTGATGGATGTAGATGGTAGTTGGTGATGAACTGATGATGGTGCAGGCGGCGCTATGGTGTTGGAGGCAGAGTGGTGTTGCTGCAGTGATGATAGCGATGGCTATTTAACAGATTGATGGTTTTGATTCTGAAATGGTTCTATTGTGGTGGTTATGGCAGTGATTCGTTGGTGTTGGGGGCAGTGAGCTGGTGTTCGACGATTGTTGTGGTGGTGTGGTCCGCGTGTGGGGGTGGCTAGAGGTTTTTGAATTTGGTTGTGAAGAAGGCAGAGGATAGGCGAGCGGCTTAGGTGGTGGTTCGACCATGGTGTTGTGGCGATTGCTTCGAATTAGGGTGGTGGTGTGGAATATAGCAGATTGTGGTTTGATGGTGTGGCTGCTGTCGTGAATATAGCTTGGCCATGGCTGATTTGTGCAGTTTGTGGGTTGGGAAAAAGTGGTGGTTGCCAGTTGGGTGATGGTGGAATACTGGTCGGAAGTTTGAGGCTCGACATTGGTTGAGGTTCACGGTGATGCTGGGATGGGTATGTTGCGTGGTGTTGCAATTGGAGAGTTTTTGGGTTTGAGGAATGAATTGTGTGTTTGGTGGACGTAAGGTGCACCAAGGTTTTTAACGTGGTGCTTGTGCTCTAATTTTAGTAGATTAGGGTGAATATTGGTTTTATGGAAAATTAGCAAGAATTTTGGAAATAAGTATCGCTTGTGTAAGGAATGACTTGGTGAGGAAGAAGTTGTTGAATTAATTGGGCCAAGAAATGACTTATTGAGTTTTAAATGGGCTTGAATGATTGGTAAAAATATTTGGGCTCGATAAATTGGATTGGGTTAAAACAGTTGAAATTTGGACTTAATATAATTAATACTTGGACTTTGAAAATAAACTGTGATATTGAAATATATTTGATAAAAATTAAAATTTGATTAAGTATTTGAATAAATTAAATTTTCCACTTAACTGGCTAGACGAGCACGCGTTTAAAAATAAAATAACTAAATGATGGGCAAGGTCGAAGCGACACGTTTTTAAAAATACTTATTTGAATAAAATCACGAAAATTCTCGGTCGCTACAACCCTACCCCCTTAAAATAATTTCGTCCTCGAAATTAAACTTACTTGATCTATGATATCTGGATATTTAACCAGAATTTCTTCTTCTTTCTCCCAACAATTTCATCATTATTATATCTACCCCCACTGGACTTTGACTATAGGAATCTCTTTGTTTCTTAAGACATGGACTTTTCTCTCTACTATGCACATAGGTGCCTCTTCATAAGTCAAATATTTCTGGACTAAAATAAACTAATAATTCACCATGTGATTTGAATCATGAACATACTTTCTCAGTAGGTAAACATGAAAGACTTTGTGATCAGTTGCAAGTTCTGGTGGCGAAGTTAAACAATAAGCCACATTACCTACTTTCTCCAATTTTTCGAATGATCCGATAAAATGAGATCTTAAATTTCCTCTCTTGTCAAAACGAAAGGTACCTTTTATAGGATCTATACTAATATCGAAACCACAAAATATTCATTGATCCAAAAGCTTAACCTAAAAATCAAGAATATTGATCAAGAATAAATCCTTATGATCCAAAATATATAAGCGCGATATCAATTCCAAAATATTGAGTACAAAACCCAAACTTGGTAGAATCTTTCTGAAAAGATGTACCAACGAAATCATTCATAAATTCGACTGAAACTTCCTTTTCAAAATCGGAGAATTCAAACTTAAATCCTTTAATCCATACTTTTAAATCATGCATCCAGTACTCGGTATCACATGCTCATTCTAACTGAGGACTTAAAGCATCACACGGATCAGATATGTTATTCTCAAACTTAAGAAACCTCACTAATTTCCCAATCTGAAGTTCAAGATTCAACTTTTCCTGTTCTCCCAAAACTCCAATTCATGTCACACTATGAACAATACTCTGATTAAGCCTAGCACCATTGAATAAGACTTCTGTGAATCATATAGTATAACTCATCATGTTTGCTCAACCTAAAGATACAATCCCATTATAAGTAAAAGTCACACAAATGATCTTCTTCCGGTTTCCTATTTTCGTAGCAAAATACTTTACTCACATCAAAAGTACAACCGATAATAATTAATCGAAACTGCATCACCAAAATCTTAAATAAATCCATATATTATGACTCAAAATGAAAATTCTCAATCGTATGTAATATTTCACCATAATGTAATAGACCATCAAAATAATATCAATTAACCTAATATTCACACGATTCCTCACGGGATAACCATAACATCTTTTAACCGTCTAATCACCATATCCTGTAGTAATCATGTAATCTGTCACTTATCATCGTATCATATGACCTCAAATATTCATATCAATCTCTCTATAATACCCATCATACCTATCACGTGAACCTTATACGTCAATCTGCTCACTAAGATTATATATCAATCTCTCAGACTAATAAATCTTGGATTCTACCGTTGTCACTCTTCTGCACATCACTCCAAAATAAGTCATCACTGTGAAGTCTTATCCCTATTTTCCATAAATTCTATCCACAAAGACAATTTCGTAAAATTTCATTTCTTATTTTCGAACCAATATACCATTAGTAAAAATTTCCAAAATTTCAAGGTATGATCTTATCATAAACTTTCCTCAGATCAATTGCAATACTTCATCAATACTTGTACAAACTCTAGGACTTAATAACATTTTCTTTCATCAGTTTCATTCAAAAATTTTCTCTCATGATCTTCTAGTATCATAAATAAAAACTTAACGTACATCAGTGAATCATTCAAATTACGAGGAAACCTGATTTATTTTCCATGACTGAGATTCATCATTCTTTGAATTCCACTTAGGACCAAATACATCATAACTTATTCATGGAAAGTCAACTTATTTCATCATCTCAACACATCCTCTCCTTAAATTCTCGACCTAAGAAAATCACATTATTCCTTATAATTGTCTCTTGTACCTTTTGTATTCAAATGACCTTATGACCATCATCATCATCATCTCACATAATCCCAAACATTCAATCACATGTTCCCAATTTTTCACTATAAAATACTTTCAATATCTCTCATTCATGATAACTGACTATTCCCAATAATCATATTACATGTAAATTCAACAAACGGTAAATGGTTTTCCTAACCATCACAAAGGTCTAAAATACAAACTCTCAACATAGCCTCTGTATTAAGAAATATTTGCTGACTACTTAAGTCATTACTCAATAATCCAAAGGACATCACGTCTCTTCACTAATCTTTGTAAACCCATGAAAATTTTCTCCAAATTTCAATAAATCTTTACTATTTCTTTAAAAACATATCAAACCATAATCATTTGTCATCTCTAACTTCTTATCACCAAATATCACCAAAACAATTAAAACGATAGAAATTACCTGAATATTCTCTCTATGTAGTATACCCAATAACATATCATTCACAAATCAATATAATGTCATCAGCTTATCTTCTAACATATCTACTCGATCAAATTCCAAAATAAATCAACAGTACAATCTCCTATCCTCATAATTCATAATTTATAATATTCTCCAATCCAAGTGATCATTCCTTACTAGTGATCAATCCGTTCCCAAGAATAATTAAGATTCTTCCCAATAACGCCATAATACTTTTCTTCACTCATCTTTCAAAATATAACTTATCATTATTAAATCTCGCTTATGGTGTAAATGAACTTGCAATTCTAACCTCAATTCCCTTAGTGGTTGCATACCGTATTATGCTCTTAATTCCAAATGATAAAATTCTAGGCAGAGTCTCCCTTGTAATTTGGACTTATCTGACCCGTAGGTATACTTCATAACCAACAATAACAAATAACTCCACATTTGTCCACAATGATTTAAATATTGACAACAATTCCAACACTTCAGTATCATCAAAAATATCCCAGAAAATCAATTCATAAATCCTCAACATAACAATTTCAAATCCTAGTTTCCAATATCAATATCTCACTTCCTTCAATACATTAATTGGCTCAAATGATCACCCATTAGTCATACTTATAAATATATGTCACAAATCATAATCCCAAAATTTAATCACAAGGCCAAACTACATAATAAGTTTCTCTCAAAATAGAGGAATAATTCACTTACTCAACACAATATCCATTACTTAATTTCCAATAATTAAGAACCAAATCTTTAAACCTCTAATTTCATAATTCTTCTAATAAAGGTCTCAATAAAATCACATCACTTATAATCTCTACATCTCATCACAACTTCATAAAACTGACTTGCTATTTCTCGTTTAGTCTAAACGATAGATATTCCGAAAATATTGTCTAATCCTTTCTGTTGACTTCTCGTAAATAGTGCCATGTCTAAAATCAATTATGTAAAGTCCAGGTAGGGTTCATCATTTCTAAATTCGAGGACAAAAATTATTATAAAATCATTCTTAAATCATATTATTCCAATTATGCTCAACACTCGTTCTCTTTCTTTTCTTTCTTTATTTCTTTCTCATTATTTCGGATACTAGTTTTCTTATTCTTTCTCGTCTTTTCTTTTCTTTTCTTTTCTCGTCAAATTCTCAAAACATTTATTCTCAAGTATCCGAAATAAATCAATAAAGTAACCATACTAAACTTCGTTACCTTCGGAGTCGGCGGAAAATGATGGCAATGGCAAAAAGTTGTCAAAACATTATTTCTATTATTTTTAGAAAAAATTATTTTCTTATTTTGTAAAAAAAAAAAAATTTGTAAGTCTACAGAAACGTAGACCCGCTCTGATACCATGCTGTAACGCCCCGAGTTCCGAGGAGCACGGGAACGTCACTTTTCTAAATTCTTGAAATAAACTTTGTTGCGGAAAATGACTAAATATTAAATATCGCATTTATTGAATAAAAGTTTAGCGATAATTCAATAATTCAGATGAAATAAGTAAATTCGTACAAATTTATAAGAATTGAAAATTCTTGATAAAATGAAATAATTATTTCAAAGCTCATGACTTTTAAAAATATCAATTTATAATTTTTCCGTCATTGCCCATCATTCGCCATCGTCTCCGAAATCTGCAAAAGTTGTTAAAATAACGGGTTGAGCATTTCAAAAATGAAATACTCAGTAGACTCATCGCCAATAATTAATCTACAAGATAATTGAACAAGAAATTATGCAAATAATGTAGTGACATTCTTTTCTTATTCATAGGCATCACATAGTGAACGCAAATGAACACATTCTTTTCTTTTCTTGGCTAGCAGATAAGTTATGCCCAGCATAACATAAATTATTTATCTCAAAAGAGATATTCTTTTCTTTATCTCAAAGGAGATATTCTTTTCTCATGCAATTAAGCACAAAATCACACAAATCCACATAACACATGCAATTATAATATAAATCAATTAGTGGGAGCGAGTCTACCTCAATTCCGACGAGTGCAAAGTTGAGCAGGATATGACTTCAATCTTTCAAATCTCCGTACGCTTCGTCTAGCCCATAAGTTACATTAGTCTTTTGAAATTTATATTTTTAAATATGATAATTTACAATTTGGGGACTGAAATTGATGATTTGAAAGTTGAGGGACTAAAATGAGTACTTTTGAAAGGTGAGGGACTAAAATGAATACTTTGAAATTTGAGTTGAAACTCAAAACGAATATTAAACAATAGGGCTGAAATAATAGATTTTAAAACTATAGGACTGATTTAAATAACTTTGGAAAAACGAAGGACCAAAATGCAATTTCTGAAAATTTAAAGTATAATATCTCAGAGCTTATCTCTCTCTTTCTCTCAAACGCGATCAGGGGAGGGGAGAAAAGGTTGTGACGGCGGCGAGAAAATTTGGAGAAACCGGTCTTCAGCCGGTGGAACACCGGCGCAGGTTGCAGCCCACGACGAGGGTAGCTGTAGGCTAGGTTTTTCTTTGTAGATTTGGTGCGAGAAAAGGGGTACGAAGCCGAGGTGAAAGATCGTGACTTGGTCTGAAATTCCGACCATGAACCCGACGATTCAAGGTGAGTGTTTAGTATTGAATTCTCCTTGGTCTTGGGTTTTAATTTGGGTTGGGGTTGGCCGCTATTTGGTGGATGGCAGTGGTCGGTTTTGGAGTTGGTGGTTTGCGATGTGGATTTAAATTTGGGTTTTGGTTGTCATTGATGGATGTAGATGGTAGTTGGTGATGAACTGATGATGGTGCAGGCGGCGCTATGGTGTTGGAGGCAGAGTGGTGTTGCTGCAGTGATGATAGCGATGGCTATTTAACAGATTGATGGTTTTGATTCTGAAATGGTTCTATTGTGGTGGTTATGGCAGTGATTCGTTGGTGTTGGGGGCAGTGAGCTGGTGTTCGACGATTGTTGTGGTGGTGTGGTCCGCGTGTGGGGGTGGCTAGAGGTTTTTGAATTTGGTTGTGAAGAAGGCAGAGGATAGGCGAGCGGCTTAGGTGGTGGTTCGACCATGGTGTTGTGGCGATTGCTTCGAATTAGGGTGGTGGTGTGGAATATAGCAGATTGTGGTTTGATGGTGTGGCTGCTGTCGTGAATATAGCTTGGCCATGGCTGATTTGTGCAGTTTGTGGGTTGGGAAAAAGTGGTGGTTGCCAGTTGGGTGATGGTGGAATACTGGTCGGAAGTTTGAGGCTCGACATTGGTTGAGGTTCACGGTGATGCTGGGATGGGTATGTTGCGTGGTGTTGCAATTGGAGAGTTTTTGGGTTTGAGGAATGAATTGTGTGTTTGGTGGACGTAAGGTGCACCAAGGTTTTTAACGTGGTGCTTGTGCTCTAATTTTAGTAGATTAGGGTGAATATTGGTTTTATGGAAAATTAGCAAGAATTTTGGAAATAAGTATCGCTTGTGTAAGGAATGACTTGGTGAGGAAGAAGTTGTTGAATTAATTGGGCCAAGAAATGACTTATTGAGTTTTAAATGGGCTTGAATGATTGGTAAAAATATTTGGGCTCGATAAATTGGATTGGGTTAAAACAGTTGAAATTTGGACTTAATATAATTAATACTTGGACTTTGAAAATAAACTGTGATATTGAAATATATTTGATAAAAATTAAAATTTGATTAAGTATTTGAATAAATTAAATTTTCCACTTAACTGGCTAGACGAGCACGCGTTTAAAAATAAAATAACTAAATGATGGGCAAGGTCGAAGCGACACGTTTTTAAAAATACTTATTTGAATAAAATCACGAAAATTCTCGGTCGCTACAGAAATAGTCAAGAAAAGTGTAGGATTCCATTGGGGGAAGCACAAGAAAATGTTTTTAAAGTGCTTAAGGATAGGTTATGTTCTGCACCGGTTTTTGCTTTACCTAACTTTAACCAAACCTTTGAGATTGAATGTGATGCATCAGGAATAGGTATTGGAGTTGTTCTTATGCAGGAAAAAAGACCGATTGCATTTTTCAGTGAAAAGCTGAGTGGGGCAGTCTTGAATTATCCTACCTACGACAAGGAGCTTTATGCTCTTGTTCGTGCCTTGGAAACATGGCAGCACTATCTGTGGCCAAAGGAATTCGTTATACACACTGACCACGAGTCACTGAAACACCTCAAGGGACAAGGTAAGCTAAACAAAAGACACGCCCGTTGGATGGAATTCATTGAGACATTTCCATATGTCATTCTCTATAAGCAAGGTAAGGAGAATATGGTAGCAGATGCCCTTTCTCGCAGGTATGTTCTCTTAACTTCTTTAAATGCGAAGTTGCTTGGGTTCGAATATATTAAAGGTATGTATGCTAATGACCCTAATTTTTCTACCATTTATGCTTCATGTGAAAAAGTTGCAATTGATAAATTTTATAGGCATGATGGCTATTTGTTTAGGGAAAGTAAACTTTGTGTGCCTAATTGTTCTATGCGTGAATTGCTTGTGCGTGAGGCTCATGGTGGGGGGTTAATGGGGGCACTTTGGTGTTTTTAAGACATTAGAAACTTTACAAGAGCATTTTTATTGGCCTAAAATGAAAAGGGATGTTCACCATATTTGTGAAAGATGCATAACTTGTAAACAATCTAAGTCTAGAGTCTTACCACAAGGTTTGTATACACCTTTGCCCGTACCTAATGAACCTTGGGTAGATATATCTATGGATTTTGTGTTAGGTCTGCCTAGGACAAAAAAAGGTAAAGACTCGATATTTGTGTTGGTAGACAGGTTTAGAAAATGGCGCATTTTATTCCTTGTAATAAAACTGATGACGCAACTAACATAGCGGACCTATTCTTTAGGGAAGTTGTAAGACTCCATGGGGTACCTAGGAGTATTGTGTCTGATAGGGATGTTAAGTTCCTAAGCTACTTTTGGAAAGTCTTGTGGGGGAAAATGGGTACTAAATTGTTATTTTCTACTACATGTCACCCGCAAACTGATGGTCAAACCGAGGTAGTTAATAGGACATTAATCCAACTTTTGCGCACTATAATAAATAAGAATCTAAAAAGTTGGGAGGAATGTTTGCCATTTGTGGAATTTTCTTATAATCGATCTGTGCATTCTACTACTTCATGTTCACCTTTTGAAGTTGTTTATGGTTTCAACCCGCTAACTCCTCTTGATTTAATTCCTTTACCTGCAGATGAACGGAGCAGTTTGGACGGGGCGAAAAAGGCTAAGTTTGTGAAAGAACTTCATGAGAAGGTGAAAGGGCAAATTGAAAAGAAAAATGAGCGTTATGCGACTCATGCCAACAAAGGTAGGAGGCAAGTGACGCTGGAGCCGGGTGATTGGGTGTGGGTGCACTTGCGAAAGGAGCGATTCCCAACCCAAAGAAAATCTAGGTTGCATCCAAGAGGCGATGGACCTTTTCAGATCCTTGAAAAGATAAATGAGAATGCATATAAGCTCGATCTTCCAGGTGAGTATAATGTGTCTGCTTCTTTTAATGTTGCTGATCTTTCTTTGTTTGATGCAGGTGATGATTCGAGGACGAATCCTTTTCAACAGGGAGGCGATGATGAGTTCCGGAGTGGCTCGACGAGCGTTGACCCGTTGCACGTGCCCGTAGGACCCATAACGAGACAAAGAGCCAAAAGAATCGAGCAGGCAATGCAAGGATTCATGCAAGCGTGGATGGACGAGTGCTCTAGTGCAAGGACTTCATTTACGTTGCATAAGAATGTGGAAGAGGAGCCAAAGTTATTGCAATGCATTTGGATCAAGGAAGAACAAGAAATTGGGCAGCAGCTGAGTCACGGCCGTAAAGACTGAAATCACGGCCGTAACGGATTCACGGCCGTAAAGCCAAAATTATGGCCGTAACACTACAATGGCGAAATTATGCAGAAGAGGACTTACGGCCGTAACCCACATCTTCACGGTCGTAAAGAGTTTTTCAGTTTTAATCCAGAATATTGATTACGGCCGTAAATGGTATTGTCACGGCCGTAACAAATGTTTTCAATTTTAATCCGTAGCTTGCTTACGGCCGTAAACTCATAAGTCACGGCCGTAACTTAGGTTCCGAATTTTAAGACAATGTTAGGCGTTTAGTTTATTTTGCAATTCTAGTTTATTTAGGTTTCTTTATTTTGTTAGCCTATATATATGGCTTTAGTCAGCGTTGTAAAGACACAACTTTTATTCTTGAGATTAATGATATTGAAGGTGAGATATTCCCTTATATTTTCTTCGTGTTCTCGTCGAACAAATTAAACTTATCAAAGGATTTGACAACCTTTGTGCCGTTCCCCCTTTGTGGTTCTTATCTCCGCATCGTAACGGGTTTTGGGTTTAATATACTCATAGTTCTTTCGTCGTGAGGTCGGGGTTGCATTGTTACCGTCTACTATCTTTGATTTTAGAGCTTTCAGGCGTTTAATTCCGCGTGTTCTTGGTGATCCCCATAACGGATCACATCATGTTGACACAATTTCTTTGATGTGTTAAGGAAAGGTCTTCCCAGAATAGCATTATAGGGCATTAGAATTCTTACTACCTGGAAGGGGCATCTCTCATTTGATTCCAAGGAAGTAGGTAGATCTATCAGGCCTTCTAGTTTAATAGATCATCCCTAAATCCTGTCAGTGGGGTTACGACTGGTTGAAGCCCGTTTTCTAGAAGTCGCATCTGATAGAAAGCATATAGAGAAGGGACATTTGCTGCACTTCAATTGTCAATGAGTATTCTTTTTACGCTAAATTTTGCAATTATGGCTAAGATAACCACTAAGTCATCATGCGGATAAGAAGCACCTTCCATGTCAGTACTTTCGAAAGTGATACTTGTCATGAGGTCAAGTTCTGAGATGACTACTCACGTTCTCTGATTTCCTAATGCATAAAGATAATTATTTCTAGCATTTCTTACATCCTAACTGGAGCAATTTCTCCTATAATGAAATTTATTATGAAGAATGTCGACTACACTTTCGATCCTCTTTCTCAACATTACGGCCATTCTTATTATTCTTTTTCACATATTGTCCCAGGTGGTCTCTCTTGATGAGAGCCTCAAGTTCTCTTTGAAGATCCCTGTGTTCATCCATGGTAGGACCTTGACTTCCATGAAATTCACAATATTTGTTACGATTGCCATCGATGATCTTCTCCTTGATAGGTTGTGGCCACTGTAAGTCTTTCATATCCTTGATCTCCATCAGAATGTGAGATAAGGATGTATTTAGTGAGATGGGATCTAGAATTTCGTAATCACTTCCCATCATCAGGTCTCAGATGCTTGCTTCTCTTTTATGAAAGTTCTAAGGGCAATGTAGTGATCGTTCTTTGGGGGTAGAGCTTATGTTTTAACTAAGGACAATATTTCCTCCATGTTTAAATATTTCTCTACCTTTTGCGGAGTTCAGTCACTATGCCAAGGGGATTTTCTGACAAAGACATCTTGAAATTCTGACTTCTTACTATAAGGATAAGGGTTGTTATGGCGGCGGTAATGTGAAGCTTAGGGATTTGAAGTCTTTCGTTATTGAAATGGGTCATGAACTCTCATAATATTTCATTAGATTCATGTCATTACTATATGAAAGAGGCTACAATTTTCTTTATTTGTTTTTTATTGTCAAAGAAGACTGTAAACTTGTAAGTAAGGTCACCAAAAAAAGAGATTGAAGCCAGTGGTATGGTGGAAAACCAATCTTGAATTGCGTTGGTCAAGGTTTTAGGAAAGGTCTTGCACAAGATCTGATCTAGGGCATTCTGCATATCCATAACATCGATATATGTGTTCGGATGGTTGTTTTGGATCTAAAGTCCCATCATATTCCTTCATTTGGGGATATTTGAACTGATCTAGCAAGGGGAAAGTGGTTATTTCTAAGCTAAATGGAGTTCTCCATCTGAAGGTAGGTAGACCTAGTGTGCTTTGTCTGATCTCATTTCTTATTCCTTCTTGGATGATCCTAGAGATTTCTTGTTGTGTCATGTTCTTCGATCCTTCCATGATGGAAGGAACATTTCTGATTCCTAAAAACCCCATGCCCATGAGTGTGGCTTGTATGTGCTCACCCTGAGGCATGACCTCTAGAGTTCTCTCTTCTGGAAGGGAATGAGGAACGACGTGTATTGTTAGAGAATTCGGTGGAGGTCTTTCAATTTCTATTGGAGTTCATTAACATCTCGGCTTATAGGTCCACCTTCGGGTTGGACTTGCTGGCTCCTGACCTCTTGGATTTCATCAAGAGGGTGAGGATCTCTCCGACGACTAGTAGGCTTGTTGGAAGGGAGAACCATATATACGTGGAAGGACGAGTTTTTCGAGTGTTAATCTTGACTATTTGTATTATTTCTCACCAACGACGCCAATTGATGACGTAACCTTTACACGGCAAGACCAAACACTATGTATGTGGGGCACACGATCCCATGTAACACTTTTTGTAACACGCTGGCCAAGAAAGCTTAAAAGTTAAGATAGGTACTGCTCATACCAACAAGGTGCACCTTCTTTTCCGGAAATCCATCGTTAGAATCTCTACAGTTAAGTGTGCTTGGTTTGGAGCAATTCTATGATAGGTGACCTCCTGAGAAGTTTTCTCAGGGAGTGTGCGAGTGCGGACAAAGCATGCTGAAAAGATCCATGCTGGTACAGTGGGGATAGTACGTAGTCTCTAATGACTAGGACAACCTATTAAGTGGGACCCAGGTCGTTACAAATGATATCAGAGCTGACTGCTAGCCGAAAATTGGGAACTAAGTGCTATGCGGGACAAAGTGCTACGCCACAGGGTGGGAGCCACCTCTTGAACACGTAGGAGCCACCTCTAGAATCCCAATGCCTGGCAATGGATCCTCAGATTGTTTAAGTACGACGAGGACATCGTGAGTCTAACGAGGGGGGTTTGTAACACCCTGGCCAGGAAAGTTTAAAAAATATGATAGGTACTACTCATACCAACAAGGTGCACCTTCTTTTCCGGAAGTCCATTGTTAGAAACTCCACAGTTAACCGTGCTTAGCTTGGAGCAATTCTATGATGGGTGACCTCCTGGGAAGTTTTCTCAGGGAGTGTGCAAGTGAGGACAAAGCATGCAGAAAAGACCATGTTGGTACAGTAGGAACAATACGTCTTTATATAATGGCCGAGACAGCTCGTTAAGTGGGACCCGGGTCGTTACACTTTTTTTCATAATTATGCAACAGAAACAAAATTAAATATTAAATATTAATAATTACATAGCGGAATTTAATTTAGTATAATTTTAACAGTTCTGCTACTGCATATATCGATACATATATAGATACATTCATAACTATTTTAGAAATGAAAAGCCAGATTTCTGATTTAGTACTTAAACTTTATATTTGTATTGAATGTATTAAGAATGCATTCCATGATTTTATTAAAATAAACAGTTTTAATTAAATATACTGCATGTATCGATACATGTATATTTACATACAAAAATACTTAACGCTTTTAAATTGAAGCAATTGAAGTTCAAAGCTATTAAAATTTACTTTGATTGTTTTTTACTAATAACTATAATATAACGTATTTAAGTTAATCATGAATTTATGAAACAACATTTATTGAATTAAAAATATGAAAAGTAAATTAAAACAGTAGTTTTATGAAACACACATACGCATTTTGGCTTATCAAATCAATCATATTTGTATTCCATACTATTTACTAGAAATCTAATTTTTTATCACTACATCTATATGTATTAATGCAATGTATTGATATATTATATCGATATATATAGAGCAGCAGTTATTTCCTACAGTTTGAAACTTGGTCCCTAAGTTCGTTAAACAAAACTAACTTATATGTATCGATACATGTGTATATAACAGTGGACAACAATGAACGTAACACGTAATTTACATATCAACATAGTTAACCTTTTTACATGATTGACACGGGGTTTGACGGGTTTCAATAAGTAACCCCGTGTCTTTATTTATGCAATACTATATATTCGTAAAAAATATATTCATCGGTATATAGTAACTTAAAAGTAAGGGTATCAAAATATTCATCATTTACTTTAGTGAACTCGTAACGATACAAGGTCGGGAACTCGGGCGGATAACTCAAAATATCTACTTCGGTGGTGTATATGTACACGAAGCCATCCCTTGATAGCTTCCACCCATTAGATTTTGCTTTAATAATATTACGCTCAAGCATTTGCACATGTGAAAAATATGGAAAATACAAATACAAAAGTATTCAGTAACATGTTTTGTTTTAAAAATATTATTTCATATGGGCTCGTATTACAAATCAAATATTATCCCATGCACGCAATAGTTCACAAAGGGTATATAACTCCAATTCAAATATTTCACACGATGTTCACTCAGGGCATCAACCCCAATATTCAAATGTTTCTATGATATAACACAAGCATTGTTAGGTGTAATCACAAGTGGGATAACATAATGATTGTAATCATGAATGCAAATCTTTTAACATGACGCGTTCACATAATCAAATAATTGCATGAAGTAGCATTTAAGTCCATTAAAAAGGTGCAGTGTTACTGACCTTTTTGAAAACCTGAAAATAACAAAAGAATCAAAATTAAACTTCTGTATTCTGAAAATAGTTCAATGTATCTATATGTATTCTTCATGTATCGATACATTGTATGGATACATATAGAATTGCTTCTACTGTTGATTTTGATCCTTCTAAAAATCCCCTATCTTTGGTTGTTTTAACACCCCAGGATCATTGCAGGAACATATAAGATCATGTTAGAATACCAGCACGACCTTGGACATATATCAACATGAATTGAAGATCAAAACTTGCATTTTTACCTTTGAAACCGAACTTAAGCCTTTAAATCCTGAATTTCCACGTATTCTGAGTTTTGTAAAGTGTGTGCTAAGTACAAGGATCAAACTTTCTATTTAAACACGAATTAAGGGATCAAAACAAACTTTTAAATGTTAAAATTGGGACCTTATAGCTTATGGTTGCTCTAGGTTTAGATTTAAGACTCATGTAGGCTATAAGCCGGACGTGTTTGCATGCATGGAATTAGCCTCTACATTTTCAACAAGTATGTTGACATGACTGGTCGAAAATCAAGCAAATTAGTCTTGAACAAGTGTAAACCCTAGCGAAATCGTCTGCATGTATCGATACATGTATTTAGGGTTTCAAATTTTGAATTTAGTAGTTATGGAAAATTGTAGTTTGTTACAACGAAACTACTAGAAAAGATGAACCGATGCTTCCAATGAACCTGCAAAATCGAGATTATTACACAAATTTTGTTGGGGGTTGAATCCAGCCCGGAGGTGTTACGAACCCGTCTACACACGAATTGCCCACTATGAAGCAGGTTTGTTGATTATTGTCCAATTTTACGTATTTTAGATAGGTAAATAAATGAAAAATACAATTTTGAGATATAAATTATGTAATTTAGAGTAAAATTTATAAAATATTCAATTTTAATTCTTTAACTCTAAATTAATTTTAATTGCTAAAGATTTCATTTATTTAATTGCAGGGAAAGATTGAACAATATTTCAAATTGAATTTGAATTTCTTCTCAAAATTCTCTAACCTAATTCGACTGAAAAATCAAGAATGGTGCATATTTTTTGGCCCAATTTCCCAGCCCAAAAATCATCTTCAACCTACAGCCCTCTCTCTCCACTGAACAGCCCCTCTCACGCCACACCATTCTCTGCTCTCAACCCACAGCACGCATTCCCTTCTCTGTCTGATCTTCTACAGCAACTTCCAGCCATCTTCCCTCACAACACCAGCAGCTGGGGAACCCATTCCGTCTTCTCTCACGCAAACTTCCAACTGGAACTTAGCATCTTCTCACCAACTTCACCAGCCGCAAGCAATCCTTTCTCTCAATTCCCTCAGCCTCTGTCTTTGGCTTTCACCGTCAACCCACAGCCTCTCCTCTCACACGCAGCTCTCCTCTATCTTCTCTCCTCTGGCACGCATTCTGTCACCATTCTCCTCTCCCACACAAAAAAAACCAGCCGTCCTTCTCCCTCACCATACACCACTTCACCTCTCCACTCCCAGCTGCAACCTGTTCTCTCACTCTCTGCCTCGTCTCTCACTTCTCTCTCACAGCCAGCACTCCTTTTTCCACCAGACCCGCGTTCCCAGCTTCACTTCTCTACCGCCCTCACACAACTCAGCCGCAACTCTGGTTGCTCTCTTCCTCACGAGCCGCAACTCACGCTGCCAACAGCTCCACTTTCACTCGGCAGCCTCCTCCATAGAAATAACTCAGCCACACTTCCCTCCAGCACTCCATACAACCATCCGGCCATCTCTCTTTCTTCAGCCTCCATCGCAATACACAGCAGCGGCAAGGAGGAGAAAACACAATCCCAACCTATACTCAAAAGTCTGCAACACACACCAGCATCGGCCGGCCTCGTTTCACCTCATATAGCGACCTTGGTTTTGGTTATTTGTTCTAGTTTGATTTGTTGCATTTTGTCTAGATTCTCAATTATTTTGATTGTTAGTCCACATACATTTATCTTATTGATGTTAGTTTGATTTTAGATTTATTTTAGTATTGAAATCTCATTTCCGAATTTGAATTTCGTTTGATTAATGGTTATGGTTTGTTTGAATTTTATTTCGTTTAATTTAATTATGTTCGACTAAGTTATATTTGAGGGGAGTTATTCTTAGCGTCAATGGGTGTGTTTTAATTTCTTATGGGTGAATTGTTGTTATTATAAGAGTTTATAAATTGTTTTAAGTTTTCAAATTATTTTACATGGATGAATGTCGCTGATGTGGTGTGTATTAAATATGCACACAACATGCTCGACTAAATGCCATAAAATAAATTGACTAATTTTCTGCTAATGTGTTTAAATCTTATCGATATCAAGAAAATTCACACTAATCTTATTTGAAAAGCCCAATTGATAGCGAAAGAATAACTCCGCTGGAATTCCTTTTCATAGCAATTTAATTATATTCTCTCCAAATTCATTTTAGCAAAAATTGAAATAATAGTTTAAAACTTGAATTTAGCAAATATTATTATACCAATAAAATCCCTAGGAAGAATGACCCTGGATTATTGCTAGGCTGTAACCTGACCCCTTTATACTTGGAGGGTAGATTTAACATCGAGTCAAGTTTTTGGTGCCGTTGCCGGGGATTAATTTGGTGTTAACTGATTTTTGCTGAATTCTGTTATTTTATTATTATTGTTTTGTTCGACTACTATTCTTGATATTGTTCATTGTTATGTCCGTTTGGTTCTGAGATAATACTAAGCGAATAGTAAGATCGAAACCCACTAACCAATTTTTAATTCTTGAAAATCAGCAGGTAGAAATGGCAAATAATGCAGATCCAAATGAGGCGACATTCGTTCGAAGTCTTAGAGATTACATTTTTCCAACGATGACAAGCACTCCGTCATGTATAGTGACTCCTGCAAATGCAACGGTCTTCAACTTCAAACCGGGAATGATTGATCATCTGCCACGCTTCCATGGGATGCCATCAGAGAGTCCATATCACCACATCCAGGAATTCGAAGGGGTTTGTTTTACTTTTCTTGAAAGAAATTTCACTGAGGAAGTCATTCGACTCAAGCTTTTCCCTTTTTCACTAAAGGATAAAGCTAAGTCGTGGCTTAACTCTTTGAGGCTTAGTTCAATTAGAAATTGGGCAAATATGCAGAAAGAGTTCATTAAAAAGTTTTTTCCACCACAAAGAACCACCGCTATTCAAAGACAAAACATGAATTTTTCTCAAAAGAATAATGGAAATTTTTACACTAGTTGGGAAAGATTCAAAGATTTGTTGTTATCTTGTCCCCATCATGGTTATGAAAAATGGATGTTAAAGAAATTTTTTTATGAAGGGCTTAGACCAGAAATGAGGCAATTTGTGCAAACCATGAGTAATGGTGACTTCTTTGCAAAAGACCCGAATGAAGTTTTTACATTTTTTGATGATTTAGCTGAAAATGCCCAATCGTGGGATAACATTGATGAGTTTGATAGGGGTGTTACAATGAAAACTGAATTTCCAAAGATTGCATCTGAAAATGGAATTCATTCACTTAGAACAGAGGATGACATAAATGCCCGATTGGCTGTCATCACTCGAAAACTTGAAAATTTGGAAACTCAAAAAGTGAATGAAGTCAATTCCTCTTCCACTATTTTAGAAAAATGTTCAATTTGTGATGATGCACAGCATTTAACCTCTGATTGTCCTGCACTTCCCCAACTAAAAGAGATGTATTTTGATCAATCTATTGCTGTTAATATGATTTCCAAACCTTATTCTAACCCATATTCGAGTACTTATAATCCAGGTTGGAGAAATCATCCAAATTTCAGTTGGAGGAATGATCAAGGAGGAAGCAATAATGTTGGCAACAATGCTGGACCTTCACAACCAACACCTTATATGCCACTGCAGAAGAGAAGTCTGGAAGACCAAATTCAACAATTCATGCAAAGCCAAGCTGCCATCAACAATCAAAACTCTTAGGCCATTAATGACATCCGATCTCAGCATACAAAGCTGACTACCCAGGCAAGTGCGCAAGAAAAAGGTAATTTTCCAGCTCAACCAATGCCTAATCCTCAAACTCAATACAATGGGGGCGATGAGTCCAATCTAAGACATGTGAAAGCAGTAACTACCTTGAGAAGTGGTAAGCAAATCCAAGTTCCTGAACCTAAAGAGAACTTGGTGGGTAAGCAAGTTGAACCTCCTATTGATAATACTGTACTAAAATCTCTATCTGGTGTTCAAGAACCACCTAGGCTAATAGTAGGTGCACCCCCTGCCCCTTTTCCTCAAAGATTACAACCTGGTAATAAGACCAAAAATCAAACGGAAATTCATGAGATTTTTAAGCAAGTTATGGTAAATATTCCTCTGTTAGATGCAATTCAACAAGTCCCTGCCTATGCTAAATTTCTTAAAGATTTGTGTACAGTGAAAAGGAAGCTAGCTGTTAAGAATAAGGCCTTTTTGACTGAACAAGTGAGTTCTATCATACAATGTCAAACTCCTCAAAAATTTAAAGATCCTGGTTCTCCAACCATTGCTTGTATGATAGGAACCACTCGTATTGGTCATGCCTTGCTAGATTTAGGTTCAAGTGTGAATCTTTTACCCTTTAGTGTATACACACAACTTGGTCTAGGTGAACTTAAACCCACCCCCATGATTTTACAAATGGCAGATAGATCTGTTAAGATGCCTAGAGGGATAATTGAGGATGTTTTGGTTCAAGTCGATAAATTCTATTACCCAGTTGATTTTGTTGTTATTGATGTTCAAAGTACACCTAAAACTTCTCCTCAAATCCCTGTTATTCTTGGTAGACCATTTCTTGCAACGTCAAATGCTTTGATAAATTGTAGGAGTGGTATTTTAAAGTTGACTTTTGGTAATATGTCTTTGGAACTTAAGCCCCTGTTCTCTTTGCTGTTTTGAAGTCGTTTTCTGTTTTTATTTTCGAAAACGCTAAAAACGCGTTCTCTTTACCATTTTCGAAAACGCATTTTGGAAAACAAAAAAAAAATTTGTACACAAAACGGAAAACGCCCGAAACATCGTTTTGGGCGTTTTGTGTGTATTTCGACAAAAAATGTCCAAAACGCGTTTTGGAATTTTTTTTTTATAGAATTATCTTAACTTAGAACTAAGCTTAATATAAAGTTTTTATTTATTTTTTATTTTTTTATTATTTTTTTTAGAATTATCCTAACTTGGAATTAAGCCTAAATAAAGATTTTTTTTTTTTTTTTTGAGAATTATCCTAACTTGGAACTTAGTTTAAATAAAGTTTTATTGAATTCAATATCAACATTACAAAAAAAAATTAAATGGGAATTCTTGTTGTTATATTTCAAAAAATGCAATGATAAATGGACTCTGGTGGTTTTGAAAGAACTTGCATTTTCTGGATTTTAATAGAAGTAGAGTTTTCTCAAGTCCCGAACCTGACCAAGCTGTGTTAATATAGACTCTTAATGCTCACATTAGTGTGTTGCATGTAGCCATATTTTTAATGTATTGTGAAAGGAAATTTGAGTTGGAGTTAGTAGTATTCTGCAAGCAAATTAATTAAAAATAGTTTAAATAGTGTTCTGTAAAAAATTTCAAACAGAACGTGTTTTCCAGCTTTTCATTTTCAAAAACAGTTTTCAGAAATGACAAACCAAACGCGTTTTCAGCAAATTTGAAAACAAAAATGAAAACACAAAACACAAAACATTTTTCGAAAATGAAAATACAAAATAAAATACAAACAGAACGCCACCTAACATTTTCAATGCTTGTAGACAACCAAAAGATTTTGATGAAGTGCAAGAAGTTAATGTGCTGGAAGAGCTGCTAGTTGAGTTAGAAGATCCTAATGAGCAACTTGAGCAGAATCTCGAATTAGACAGCATTCAGGACTCTTCAAAAAGTATAACAACAGCAGCTGTAAGAGCTTGGCAGCCAAACATTGAGCCTCTAAATGTCAGCCAGACACCAATGCAAACATCAGCAGAGAAGATGCCAACTCTAGAGCTTAAACCTCTTCCATCGGAGCTAAAGTATGCATTCTTGGGACCTAATGAATCATACCATGTGGTAATCTCTTCTACTCTTACTTGTGATCAGGAAAATATGTTGTTGAAAGTGTTGAATGATCATAGATCTACAATAGGTTGGACTATAGCTGATATTAAGGGAATTAGTCCTTTAGTGTGCACTCATAGAATTTTTCTAGAAGAAAATGCTAATCCTTCAAGGGAATCTCAAAGAAGGCTAAACCCTAACATGAAAGAGGTTGTTAAAAATGAAGTTTTAAAATTACTTGATGCAGGTATTATTTATCCTATTGCAGACAACAAGTGGGTAAGTCCTACTCAAGTAGTACCTAAGAAAACTGGGGTTACTGTTGTTGAAAATGAACATTGAGAAATGATAACAAAAAGGGTACCCACTAGTTGGAGAATGTGCATTGATTATAGGAAATTGAATTCCATGACCAGAAAAGACCATTTTCCTTTACCATTTTTAGATCAAGTGCTAGAAAGAGTTGCTGGACATTCATTCTATTGTTTTTTGGATGGTTTTTCAGGCTATCATCAAATTGAAATAGCATTAGAAGATCAAGAAAAAACTACTTTTACTTGCCCTTTTGGGACGTTTGCTTTTAAAAGAATGCATTTTGGTCTTTGTAATGCCCCAGCAACCTTTCAAAGATGCATGCTTAGCATATTCAGTGACATGATAGAAAACATTTTGGAAGTTTTTATGGATGATTTCTCTGTGTATGGTAATTCATTTGATGATTGCCTAACAAATTTGAAAGCTGTTTTATGCAGGTGTGACGATAAGCAACTTCTCCTTAATTGGGAGAAATGTCAATTCATGGTAACAAGAGGAATTGTTTTAGGTCATATAATTTCTTCTAAAGGCATGGAAGTAGATAAGGCAAAAGTAGATTCAATTTCTAGGTTGCCTATTCCTTCAAGTGTAAAAGACGTTCGATCATTTTTAGGCCATGCAGGTTTTTATAGGAGGTTCATAAAAGATTTTAGTATCATAGCTAAGCCTTTGACTACACTTTTGATGCATGATACAAAATTTGTTTGGACTAATGAATGCACTGCAGCTTTTGAACATTTAAAGAAGGCACTCACCACTGCACCCATAGTTAGATCATCTGATTGGTCTCTACCTTTTGAATTAATGTGTGATGCAAGTGATATAGCTGTAGGGGCAGTGCTTGGCCAGAGGAAAGGTAAGGAACCTTATGTAATCTACTATGCTAGCAGAACTTTGAATCAAGCTCAATTAAATTACACAACTACTGAAAAAGAGCCGCTAGCAATAGTTTTTGCACTGGAAAAATTTCGAACTTATCTTATTGGGACCCCTGTTACCATCTTTACTGATCATTCTGCTCTTAAATATTTGTTCACAAAGAAAGATGCTAAACCTAGACTCATTCGATGGATTTTGTTATTGCAGGAATTTGACATCACAATTAAGGATAAAAAAGGGGTGGAAAATGTTGTCCCTGATCATTTATCCAGATTAAATTCTGAAAATTCAAAAGTTTCTCACCCTTTAAATGATTCATTTCCTGATTAACAGTTATTTAGCTTGAACATTGTTCCATGGTTCGCTGACTTGGTTAATTATCTTGTTACAGGTCAGATGCCCTCAAATTGGAGTGTCCAAGATAAAATGAGGATGAAAGCTATTGCAAGGAACTTCTTCTATAATGATCCATACTTATTCAAATATTGTGCTGATCAGATCATCCGAAGATGTGTTCCTGATGACGAGGTACAATAAGTTCTTAATTTCTGTCATTCTCATGCTTGCGGAGGCCATTTCTCTTCGCAGAAAACAACTGCTAAGGTACTTCAATGTGGTTTTTATTGGCCTAGTTTATTTAAGGATGCTCATACCTTTTGTAAAAGCTGTGAAGCATGTCAGAAACTTGGTAGTCTCAGCCATAGGAATATGATGCCATTAGCTCCAATCCTTGTTCTTGAAATTTTGGATTGTTGGGGATTAGATTTTATGGGCCCTTTTCCCCCTTCTTTTGGATATCTTTATATATTGGTAGCTGTTGATTATGTTTCAAAATGGGTAGAGGCTATTCCATGTAGAACAAATGACCATAAAGTTGTGCTCAAATTTTTGAAAGAACATATTTTTTCTAGGTTTGGTATGCCTAAGGCCATAATTAGCGATGGAGGAACTCATTTTTGTAATAAACCTTTTGAAACTCTGTTAAAGAAATATGGCATTAGGCATAAAGTTTCCACCCCCTATCACCCTCAAACTAATGGTCAAACTGAATTAGCCAACCGGGAAATTAAAGGCATTTTGACAAAAACAGTTAATCCAAATAGAAAAGATTGGGCTATAAAATTGGATGATGCTTTATGGGCCTATAGGACTGCTTTTAAAACTGTTCTTGGAATGTCTCCTTATAGAATTGTATTTGGAAAACCTTGTCACTTGCCGGTTGAAATCGAACATAAAGCTTATTGGGCAATCAAAACACTCAACTTTGACTTAGATCAAGCTGGTGAATTTAGGAAAATGAAATTGAATGAGTTAGATGAATTGCGTTTGGAAGCATATGAGAATGCAAAAATTTCAAAAGAGAAAATGAAAGTTTTTCACGATAAGAGAATTTTTAGAAAATCATTTTTTCCTTCTCAAAAAGTATTGCTATATGACTCTAAGCTTCATCTGTTTCCTGGTAAGTTGAGAACTAAATGGATTGGCCCTTACATTGTGCAAACTGTTTACCTTTATGGAGCAGTTGAAATCTTGGATCCAAAAACTGGTACTGTTTTTAAAGTTAATGGACAACGTCTAAAACCATTTTTGGATAATTTTTCTGCTGAAGTTAATGAACTACCTCTGCTGGACCCTGTTTCCAGCAGCTGATTTTCTTGGAACTAACTTTTATTATTATGTATATATTTTCTTTTCTTTTTGCAGATTTTATTCTTCTCTTCATTTTTTTTTAGTTTTTCATTCTTGAATAATTGCTCATGTGCATAAGCCTCCTCTCAGGTACACTCTTCTCCTTTAGCTTGATTTAATTTTGAGTCGTGTCTATTACTCACTGTTCATTTTTCTTCTCTTTGAGTCATTGAGGACAATGTCTGATTTTAGTTGGGGGGAGAGTGACTCAAATGTACTTGTTTTACATTAATTCTTCTGTGATAGTTGAGCATTAAAATTGAGTACATCTTGAGTCTTGAATTATATCTTTGTTATTCTGTAAAGACCTCCCTCCTAAAAAAAAAAAAAAAAAAATTATGCACGAATTTAAGCCTTGTGGTAAGATGGATAGTCAACACATACAACTAGAGCTCTCTCAAGTTTAAGTAATTTTATTTATTCATCATGAGAGTTGAGTGATTGGTAGTTTTCTTATATTGCCCTTGTTTGATATTGCTACTTCCATTGGGCATCATTACACGGATTGTGGATTGTTGGTGGTTTATACTTAAGAAACGATGAAGGTCAATGTCAAATGAAAATTCGATCCTTTGAAGCCAACCTTATCATCTTCTCTTCCATCACAAATCCCTTCATATCACAAATTCCCTCATAGCCACAAATCTCTTTCATTTATTTCACATTAAAGATGACATTACATCCAGACACTGCTCCCATAAATACATAAACTTGTTTCTACTTTCAAATATAAGTGAGGATGATTATTTTTGCTCCATATTTGAGAAAAAACGTTCAGTGCATGAAAAAGAAAGAAAAGTGAAGTTAGAAAATATTTGACAGTCATTGAGACTACTGGAGAATGTTGAAGAATTATTTGAGAGGATTTCAGTTTCAAAAAAAAAAGGTAGAAAGAAAAGGGAGACATATTGAAGAGAAAGTAAAAGATGTGAAGAAGAAAGTAAGCTTGAAGTGTGATTAAAAGTGAAAATTATTATCATCGCTTATATTTTGGAAGTCATCAATCTCTACTCACTTCTTTTATTTCCTTATCCTATCAAAAAATATATATATAAAAAAATGCTACCATTGCATCGTATACTTCCATTGGAATTTCTTGTTCTATTATTATCACTGAAATATGAAAACCTCTTCTTCCATCACTCTTTATCAATTCTCTTGAGAACACCATCATTACCTTTACGTTGACATTGACATTTTGATCTTAAGTAGGCTTGTGGTAAGAATGATTGAGTCCCAATGGTTGTGAGCTTTTCATGAGGTCAATATTTACATTACTGTCATCCACATATATATGGCCTTTGTTTACTGAATGCTTGAGTGATCAATTTTCAAACTCCATGAGTGACCCCCTAACCAGTTCAGAAACAAAATACACATACCCGTGAGTATATGGAGTTTATACTTGGCTTGAGTGAATACTCGACACTGTATGTGTTGGGGTTAGTGGTTTGATGGATCGGCTTAAAACACACACACACACATACACACAAAATTTTGGGAAAGTTTTTATGGATTAATTTGGATATAATGCTTGATCTTTTGATTTTGCAAAGTTACTGTGCTCGACTATCTAAATTCATTCTCAATTGAAGTTTTTTGTAGAGGTAGACGTGTTTTTAATTCGCTTGAATTGCTAGAGACTATCAAACAGCGAGTTGGGGAGTGTGATTATTGTCCAATTTTACGTATTTTAGATAGGTAAATAAATGAAAAATACAATTTTGGGATATAAATTATGTAATTTAGAGTAAAATTTATAAAATATTCAATTTTAATTTTTTAACTCTAAATTAATTTTAATTGCTAAAAATTTCATTTATTTAATTGCAGGGAAAGATTGGACTATATTTCAAATTGAATTTGAATTTCTTCTCAAAATTCTCTAACCTAATTCGACTGAAAAATCAAGAATGGTGCATATTTTTTGGCCCAATTTCCCAGCCCAAAAATCATCTTCAACCTACAGCCCTCTCTCACCACTGAACAGCCCCTCTCATGCCATACCATTCTCTGCTCTCAACCCACAGCACGCATTCTCTTCTCTGTCTGATCTTCTACAGCAACTTCTAGCCATCTTCCCTCACAACACCAGCAGCTGGGGAACCCATTCTGTCTTCTCTCACGCCAACTTCCAACTGGAACTCAGCATCTTCTCACCAACTTCACCAGTCGCAAGCAATCCTTTCTCTCAATTCCCTCAGCCTCTGTCTTTGGCTTTCACCGTCAACCCACAGCCTCTCCTCTCACACGCAGCTCTCCTCTATCTTCTCTCCTCTGGCACGCATTCTGTCACCATTCTCCTCTCCCACACAAAAAAACCAGCCATCCTTCTCCCTCACCATACACCACTTCACCTCTCCACTCCCAGCCGCAACCTGTTCTCTCACTCTCTGCCTCGTCTCTCACAGCCAGCACTCCTTTTTCCACCAGACCCGCGTTCCCAGCTTCACTTCTCTACCGCCCTCACACAACTCAGCCGCAACTCTGGTTGCTCTCTTCCTCACGAGCCGCAACTCACGCTGCCAACAGCTCCACTTTCACTCGGCAACCTCCTCCATAGAAATAACTCAGCCACACTTCCCTCCAGCACTCCATACAACCAGCCGGCCATCTTTCTTTCTTCAGCCTCCATCGCAATACATAGCAGCGGGAAGGAGGAGAAAACACAATCCCAACCTCTACTCAAAAGTCTGCAACACACACCAGCATCGGCCGGCCTCGTTTCACCTCATATAGCGGCCTTGGTTTTGGTTATTTGTTCTAGTTTGATTTATTGCATTTTGTCTAGATTCTCAATTATTTTGATTGTTAGTCCACATACATTTATCTTATTGATGTTAGTTTGATTTTAGATTTATTTTAGTATTGAAATCTCATTTCCGAATTTGAATTTCGTTTGATTAATGGTTATGGTTTGTTTGAATTTTATTTCGTTTAATTTAATTATGTTCGACTAAGTTATATTTGAGGGGAGTTATTCTTAGCGTCAATGGGTGTGTTTTAATTTCTTATGGGTGAATTGTTGTTATTATAAGAGTTTATAAATTGTTTTAAGTTTTCAAATTATTTTACATGGATGAATATCGTTGATGTGGTATGTATTAAATATGCACACAACATGCTCGACTAAATGCCATAAAATAAATTGACTAATTTTCTGCTAATGTGTTTAAATCTTATCGATATCAAGAAAATTCACACTAATCTTATTTGAAAAGCTCAATTGATAGCGAAAGAATAACTCTGCTCGAATTCCTTTTCATAGCAATTTAATTATATTCTCTCCAAATTTATTTTAGGAAAAATTGAAATCATAGTTTAAAACTTGAATTTAGAAAATATTATTATACCAATAAAATCCCTAGGAAGAATGACCCTGGATTATTGCTGGGCTATAACCTGACCCCTTTATACTTGGAGGGTAGATTTAACATCGAGTCATTTGTTCCACTTAAAGTGGACGCAACCCGAGGAGGAATTAAACCAAAGACCTCTTGATATGAGGATTCTTGGGGCAAACCCACTTCACAGTGGACAATTCATATGTTGACGAGTCCGTAACACCTCCGGGCTGGACTCAACTTCCAACAACTTCTATTATAAGTCTGTAAGTCTATATTAATATGTTTCCCTATATAATAAAAGAATCTCTTTTCAGTTACTATTCATAAGCCACATTAGGATTGTTCATCGACTCGAGCTCAATTTCAGCCACACTGTTCAACTAATTGCATCATTCACTTATTTCATTTCTCAAAATACCCTTCTTCTCCTATATGCTATACATTCATATCTCTACAAAACCTAGAGGAACTCATGCAAACAAATAGTAGTGTCATCATCTACTGACTACTTCACCGCCATGGTCTCAATCTTTCATCTACCCGACACTGTACCACCATGTTCTGCGTTCATCTTTCCACAAAATCCTAGACAAACTCTTGCAACCAAACCAGGAAGGTCGTCATCATCTTCCAGCTAATTCACCACCATGGTCTCTATCTTTCATCTACCCTGCACCCTCTTTGTAACTTCATGTATCTGTATGCATATAAATTCCTCTCACTTATTTACAAGTCATGTTAAGATGTGAGGCTTTGACTTTCTGGGAGAAAATAGGCTCCAAAGGCATGGAGGATTGGATTGGGTTCAAATGGATATTGAGTTTTTCCCAATTTTCATCTTAAACACATAATCTTCATAGGATTGAAAAAAAAATCTGAGGGTTTGTTTGATTGGAAAGATGGAAAATTGGTGGTAAGAAAATGTTTTCTAGGGAATTGATTTGCCTGGAAATTATTTTCCTGGGAAAATGCATTTAACTGTGTTTGATTAGTTTAAAATATTTTTACCAGGAAAATCCAATTCCTCCTCTTTTCGCACGCTAGGGATTCTCTCTCTCTCACAACCGTTGCCCAAAACTCTTTCTCAATTCGACACAACAGCTGGAGTCCATCAATTTCTAGGTGTAATCTCTCGAAATGACTTGAAAATTCATCGCGATCGTCTCAAGTAGTGACCTGATTCAAGGATTAGGTTGAAGGTATTGGTTTCTCAATTTTTCGAATGTTTGTGAATCGAATCCTTGAAATTCTTTCGTAAAGTTCAACACTTTTGCTTCCAAGTTTAGCAACCTTGTCAAACAACCCACACGTTCTTCTTTCTGTTTCCAACTACTGCAAGGTAATTCCGATGCTCTTTTTTTTAGCTTCTGTTTCTTGTTGTGTGGCTTGATTTTATATAAATCTGGAACTAAGTATTCATATACGTTCACATGTTTGCTGTAATACTTCAATATGTTGTAATTCTTTTTGTGTTCATTATTCTGTAGTAATGGAAAAATATGTTGCAATTTCACTGAGATTGAGGCTTAGATTTCATGAGACAATATGGAGAAGGAGCTCTTGAGATTGGGTTGTATGTTGGAATGGAGAAGGGGAAGGACAAAGTAGTATGCTATCCTTTGTTTCGCCTTGGAAAGTATTTTATCTACTCCAGCTAAAGAAAATATTTTCCTGCAATTCAAGGAAAACAAAGTCACGTGAGGGGAAGTTAGAAAATATTTGGTTTGGAAAATTTGGCTCACCAAACACAACAAAAGATGGAAAATATGATAAAATTTGCCATTTTCCATGGTAAATCTTGCCAATCGAACAGGGCCTAAAGGTAATTAAGTTTTTCTTCTAATCTTCGAACCAAAATGTGTTGTGCTTTTCATTGACATTGGTGGAAATTTATTGTAAGTATTTGTACTAATGGTTCAAGTGTTCCGTATTCATTTTGTATGATTTACATTTTTGGAGTCTTAGAATTGTTACCAATTTACATGTGGTTGATTGGATAAATATAGAGTTGTTGTGTTCAATTCATTTCTCTAACCCGATTCTTTGACTGTCTTCAAGTTATTGTTGTTCTTTTCCGTTCTCCAACATAGGTTAAGTGTTCACGTATTTCAAGTTTTTGTAAGATCTGCGTTTCCTGAAATTCTTGCTTGAAATTCTTGTTGATATTGAGTTGGCCAATTTTATTCTACAATTTATATGTTGTATTAAATTGTTCTCATGGAAACTATAGGATATCCTTCATTGGAAGTTCTCACCGTGGTTTTGTTTTCTAAGAAATTTAATTATTTCAACAACTCAAAGATCACTTACATCTATACAGTGTACAAAGAAACATGACTATCTTGATGAGAAAAATTCGGATATGTAGTGTTCTTAACATAAATCAATAAAATCAAGTATTTTTCCAGTTTATTAATTCTTGGTAATTTGGCACGATTTTATTGGGAACTAAAGAATTAAGGCATGATTCTAACAAGATAAGCCACTCTACGAGTTATACACCTATAAATGTAGGATTGTTGCATGTAACATACATATAAGAATGAACGTTGTTTGAGAATTAAGTGAAAGTTTTGTCAAGGTGCTGCGTTGAGTAGAGGAGTTTTGTAGTGTGATAGGCACATGTGCTTCCTTGAGTTTGTTAAAATTATTATTATTGAGTTGGTGTATATGTGCCATTGAAATAGATTTTAACATACTATTTTCTTTGGTTTTAAATTCTACAGAGTACAACCATGGAAGCTAAATAGTATCTGTTTTCATTGATTCTGGTTGGTTTCCTTGTTATTATGTATTCCATTATCTTCGTTTCATTACCAGAGAAATGATGAGTTGTATGAGTAAATGGATGAAAGTGAGTGTGTAATGACCCGAGTTCCACTTAACGGGCTGTTCCGATCGTTAGATGACGACGTACTATCCCCACTGTACCAACATTGATTTTTCAGCATGCTTTGCCCTCACTTACACGCTCCCCGAGAAAACTACCCAGAAAGTCACCCATCATAGAATTGCTCCAAGTCAAGCACGCTTAACTGTGGAGTTTCTAACGATGGACTTCCAGAAAAGAAGGTGCACCTTATTGGTATGAGTAGTACCTATCAAATCTTTTAAGCTTTCCTGGTCTGGGTATTACAATCACCCCAGTTAGACTCACGACGTCCTCGTCACGTTTAATCCATTTGAGGATCCTTTGCCAGGCATTGAGATCCTAGAGGTGGCTCCTACGGGTTCAAGAGGTGGCTCCGGCTCTATGGCGTAGCACTTTGTCCTGCATAGCACTTAGGCGATCGGCTCTGATACCATTTGTAACGACCCGGGTCCCGACCATTAGATGATGACGTACTGTCCCCACTACACTAACAGAGGTCTCTTCAGCATGTTTTATCCTCACTCGCACGCTCCCCGAGAAAACTTCCCAGGAGGTCACCCATCCTAAAATTGCTCCAAGCCAAGCACGCTTAACTGTGGAATTTCTAATGATCGACTTCCGAAAAAGAAGGTGCACCTTGTTTGTATGAGTAGTACGTATCCTTTCTTTTAAGCTTTACTGGCTTGGGTGCTATAATCAAGCCTCGAGTTTCGTAAAGCTCGGGATGCCACGTCTCCATTAAAATTGACTTTCAAATAATAATTGGTGCGAAAAAATAACTGAGATTTAATTTAAATAATTTCATTCAACAAATTAAACATTAAATAAATTCAAAATTTAACATAATTGGATAAAGTAAATAAGCTCTCAAAATTCTAAACAAAAGCATGTTTTAAAACTTGTTCAGTAGCCACTATCGCACGCTTCGTCGTTAACTCCGAAATCTGCAATTTGTAAGTTTAAAATAGGGTGAGCGTTTCGAAAATACTCAGTAGGTTAAGTGCAATTTAAATAAACTGTACAATAAATAACACATATAATCATGCAACTTAAGTCATAAATTCTCATTCTCATCAAATAAGCAAATGAATCTCATGCTCGAAAGTAAATAGGTCATGCTTGAAGACATGTGGATCTAAGCCTAAAGGCAATGGTCCATGCCCGAAAACATGTGGATATGGGCCCGAATGCAACTAGTTCTCATAAATTACGTAATCACATGCATAAATTTACAGTATGGGTTTACTTAATATTGTGCATTTAACATAAAAGATTTTTGAAGTAATGAACATACCTTAAGATATTCCTGATTTGTTGAAAAATGATTCTAGGTTTCTTGAAAACACCGCGCCTCGTCTATCTTTAGAATAAATGAACTTTAATTAGAAACTCGTAATAAATGTTTTATAAATGAATTTAAATGTTGAGGATTTAATTGAAAACTTGGGAATAAAGATAAATATTTTAAAACTAAAGGAATGAAATAACTTAATTTAAAAATAGGGGCTGAAATAAGTGACTTTATAACTAAAGGGACGGGATTAAATGATTTTGCAACTTGAGGCCTGAAATGATCACTTTTCAAACTTTGAGGCTTAAGGAGTAATTTTATAAAAATCAAAATTATAAAACTCTCTCTCATTTGTCTCTCTCTCTAAAATTGGTAGAGGGAGAACAGAGGGGAGAGACACCGGCTCCTCTTCGGTGTCAGCGTTGCCGCCACCCTTTCGCCGGCGACCTACTGGGTGGTGACACCTTCGAGGGGCGGTGATGAGAGGAGGAGGTGAATGGTGGCATTTTGGGTCGGATATTTATTCAAAACCGAGGCTGAGTCTGGTTCTTGAAGCTATGGTTTCCGGCCAAATCTCCGGTGACGAAGTGGCGGTTCAAGGTGAGTTTGTGGGTTGGTTTATTCTTTGGTTTTAAGTTTTAATTTGGGTTTGATTGGAGGTTGATTGGAGTGAGCAATGGCAGTGGCATTGGTGGTCGGTTTGTGCGTGAGTGTTAGGGGTGGCGATTGTAGCGGTTTAGGTTGTCTGTTGATGAGGCGGCAGTGTGTTAAGGCAATGAATTTCACACAGTGGTGGAGGCAGTGATTTGGTAATGTTCGGGTTGAGGTTTCGACTGCGGTGTTGGTGTGGCGATTCTTGATGATTTGAATCTGAATTTGGTTGTCGTTGGTGGATGTATGTGGTGGTTCGAATTTTGCCATTGTGATGAAAATGGTGGTTTACATTGGCTATTGCAAACCGTGGTGGTTGGTGATGATTTTTGGTGGTGATGGTGCTGACGGTTCTAATGGCAGAGGCGGCGGGTGGTGGTGGGTGGTTTAAGGTTCGGCAGTAAGGATAGTGGACGTGTAGCATGGGACTGCTCACATCAGTAATGGCAAGAAATTTATGTTCTTGCATCAACACCGTGTTCCCAAGTTATGGTGACCGTGAGTAGAATTTTTGACGGAGGGATATACATACCTGAGAGTTTGAAGGTTGTAGGATCTCCTGTGTGCCCTTGACGTGAGGAAAGAATGAGGATTATATTATGGTTGATTGTGGTATGGGCATGGTAAGTTAGGTTAAAATCTGCTGTGGAGGAGAAATGAATGGAGATTTTGAGCCAATTATTGGATGGAAAGTGGTGTCAAGATTGGATATACTGTGGAATAATTTTGGAATTAGGTTTGTGTTTGATTTTATAACTTTTTGAAAAAAGAAAATGTTTTGGGAAATCGTGTTGTTAAAAAGTGATTTGAAAAGTAAGAAATTGTGGGTTTGACTTTTTTGAATGGTTGAGATTGATTATTGTAGAAAAAATAGTAGATTTTTTGAGATTTTTAGAAAATCAAACAAGGACCTAGTTAAACATAGTAACATGAATGAAGCTGTCAAAGTTTTGGGCCAAGAATGACTGATTGGGTTTTTAATTGTTAAATGGGCTTGAATGATTGGTAATAACACTTGGGCATAAGAACTTGGATCTTGATTAAAATGGTTTTGGACTAAAGTTTGGACAAAAAGTTTGAACCTAAAATAATTAAAGGGAAAATTACATAGAACCATGTACTTTAAAGTTACAATTCAAACCTAAGGGGCCACTGAAAAGTTTTTCAAATTTCAGGTGCTAATTAAGTTTTTTTTAATTAATTAGACATAATTATTAATTACTGATTTAAATGTGTCGCTATCTATCTCTCTCATTCTGTATCAGTTCCTTGCTTGCCGTAGAAACCCACGATCTCCATCTTCTCCACGATCCCCACTGCCCATTATCCTCGCCGCTACTCTTATCATTTTCTTCTATACTCGTTTAACCGAGGAAATTTTCTTCACCATCGACATTTTCGTTTCTTCAACAACCCATATTTCTGTCAAAATGACCCGTAGTGCAGAGGCTAAGAATAAAGAAGAAGACAAAGGAAAGAGATCCCGTGGCGTTAATGTGAAGAACGTAGAAGAAGAAGAAAAAGGAAAGAGGAAGTTTAGCACCGGAGAGTCATCTACGCGGAAGAGGGTTAAGATGTCTGCTACCGGAGGGAGGTCGACAGTGAAGGTTAAAAAAATATCTTGATTTTTTCATTTCATGTGCAAATAAGTTCATTTCAAATCTTTTATTGAATGGAGGGAGATCATTGAGGAAGGATAATTTCCTATTACTTAGTAGATTGATTTGCGCGCCCTGATTCCTATTACCTGTGACCTGGGTTGCCTTCAAATGTAACCTATCAAGTTGTTAGTTCGTGTGTATGAATTTGATGGATTGTGGGACCTTATGTCGTTTAAATGGGACATGTCTTTTTTCTAATTGTGACCTATTTTGGGGATAATGAGACCTGCATATGTATTTTTGGTTTGTCTGAAACTGATCTATTTGTGTGACCTGAGTTCAACTATGTGTGACTTATATTTTGTTTTTTTCCCCTAAATGTGACCAATTATGTATAGATGTGACTTTATCTTTTTGGGTTCACAAATAGCATTATTTGTGGTAAAGGTGACATAAACAATGTTTGAAGCAAACAGTCAATAATCTCACAGTATTACTTGCAGGAATGGAAATTTTTAATAAAACCAAGCAAGTGGTTTACTGGTAAAATCACTACCAGTTGCATAAAAAATGTGATCCTGAATTTCATGATGAAATTCACTGCTGAACAAAAACGGATGATTGAAGAGACTTGTTTCTCACACTTCCTACAGTGCAGAGAGATTGTTGTGCAGCCTCAACTGTTACACTATGTACTTCTGCGTCAGGTAAAACAGGGCAACAGGCAAGAGATGTGGTTCAAAATTCATGACAGATATATTCGATTTTCTGTGGCTGAATTTTGTCTTGTGACTGGTTTAAGATACGAGGGGGTTAATGAACGGGAGAGGCTTGAGGATAAACCATCCGAGCTGAAGGAGAAATATTTTGGTGATCTAAGAGTAGTAACTAGTGATGATATTGGAAATATGTTCCTTGGGGATAAAGTGGATAATGAACACGATCTTGTTAGAATTGGGATTTTGTACCTGCTTTCGTGCTATTTGTTTTCTACCTCATACACTAAGGTGGTTGACCACTACATGTTTGTATTGGTAGAAGATTTCGATTCGATGAAAGTGTTTCCTTGGGGGAAGATTCTTTTTTATATCACCTTATCATCCTTGAAGAGAGGATTAGATAAGCAGATATCACATTATAAATTGAATGGATTTCTCATTGCTTTTCAAGTGTGGTTGTACGAGTGTATACCGAGTATGAAGGGAAATGTTGCAACAAGAATTGCTAGGAATTATCCTAGGATTGTAAATTGGACAGCGCACAAGCATCCATCCGTTCCATTGTTGGATGGAAAAGTATTTAAGAATGAGGTAAAGATTAAAGCATGTTTTATGTGGAGGTAACAAATAATTATATTTGTTTTAACGTGATAAGGTTTACATTTGTATGTGTAACAGGTTGAGATAAATGATATTGAACCCTCCATTGCAGAGCTTGGTATGCCGTATATGAGAGGTTGGGATTTATTTCTATGAGATTTATATACCTTGAGAACAGTCTGTAAACTGATTGAAAAGCTGTGACCAATATTTAATAAAATGTGACCTGAATATTGTATAAACTGTGACCTGAATATACAATACTGGGACCAATATTGTATAAACTGTGACCAATATTGTATAAACTGTGACCTGAATATATAGAACTGGGACAAATGTTCATGGGTATCTGTGACTTTATATATTTATACTGTGACCAATATTATATATCTATATGTGACTATACAGACATTCTCAATATTCATGATAGTATATGTTTGGATTCTATAGATAAACTGTGACATGAATACATGATGTGGTACCAAGTTAATGCTATTTGTGATCAATTGTTTGTATTTGTACATATTTTTGTATGAAAGGGGTCCAATACTCGAAACCAAGACAGCCTCGTGAGACCGTGCAAAGATCAACAGCTCAAGTTGGCACAGGCGAGGCTGCTCCTCCTGGTGATACTAATGTGCCACGTTCAAAGGTTGATAAACAACAGGATGATGATATTTTTGTGGACCCACCATTACACAGACAAAAGGATGACAGTCCCAGGACGCCTGCACAGCATCGCACAACACATGATCCTCAATGTTCATGTGTTGAAGTAAGTAATTTATTTGATTCCTAATATTTTAACCCTCAATAATATTTTAGAAAATGAATATTTATATTTATTTCATCAGGAATGTGACCGCTTAAAGAAGATATTTCATGATGAAATTTCTGATCTTCGAAGTGAGAATAGAGGTTTGAAAACAGAGATTGCACAACTTGTATCACGAATGGCTGAAATAAATGATGAGTTGAGGAATTCCAACCGCGCTATGAAGTTGAATGATGTCATTAATAACCAAGAGTTATTGAAAGTTGGAATTAGTGATTTAAGGTCAAACATGAAGATTCTTGAAGAATCGGTGGCTGGTTTGATATCTTCTTTTACCGATGAGGTTAAAACAATGTTGAAAACAGAACATGTATCCAATGAAGATGTGAGTGACTAAAAACATATGAATGTGACTTTGCATTTGGCTTTGATTGAAGTGACAAAATGTGACCACATTTGTCTTAATATTGTCACTACAGAATCAAGGGATTAATGTACAAGAGAAGGTCGATGAAGCAAAGCAGCATGCTGATGAGGTGAAATTATATGTTCTAACGTGACATTTTGTATCTTCATTGATTGGACTGACAAAATTTGACCACATTTGTTTTTATGGTAGAATGAAGGGACAAATGTTGATGAAAATCTAGACAGAAATGAGAAGGCATCTATGCAACCAGATCCCTCAAACGACCCGAAGTCATCTGAAGTCGAACAAACTAAGGTGAGTTTTGACTGAATGTGATTTACAAATTTTTTACGAATTTGGGCAATTGTGACTAGAATTACAAAATGTGACCAGATATGTTTCAATTCTTTTGTTATAGAATGACGAGACTAGGGTGGATGAAGATGTGGACAAAAAAGGGAAGGCTCCCATGAGATCTGATCCTTCAAATGACGATGAAGATTTCTACATGATACCAACACCTTCATTTGATCTTGGTGTTTGCACTCCCACACCTGCAAGGAGTGATGATGTAAAGTTGAAGGCTGATCAAGTGCAGGAGCAGGTTGATGAGGTCATAACATCTGTTCTGAAGTCGAGTGATCTCCAAGTTATGACTGAAGGTGATTTATCTGAGGTGAGGTGGATTTTTATGTTTTTTCAAAACCTTGTATGAATATGGATAGTGTGTGACTCAAGGTTAATGTGGATAAAGATTTGTCTCAACAGAATAATGTTTCTAGATCTGACCGTGGTTATACACTTTTATTGTGTGACTTAGGAATCTAATCCTACTCATGATTCATCCGGTCTTCCTGTGAAAAGGGCACCAAAGCCATCGAAGACTTTACAATCTCCATTTGTTAATGTGGAAGGGCGAAGCTGCTGTTGGAACAAACTACGATACACAAATTATTGTTTTTGATGGATGTTTGGATGGTGTGGATAATGCAGACTTGACAGCATTTTACAATTGGTTTAACAGAGGCTACAAGCCAAGGAACAGGTATTTTTTTAATGAAATATCTCAAACAGGTCACAGTCTAGAATATCAGGTCACATTATGCATATGATATGAGGTCACATTATGTATATAAGGTCACAGTGTGGGCAAACAAAAGACTGATATGTTAATGTTTCTACAGGACTAAGTTTAATTCAATTGATGACCTGATTAGTCCAGCCTATGTCTGCGGCACTGTCCCCGTGCATTCCAAAACTTGGTGGCATGTTTTAATTGATACTGGATCATCATTAAACAGCACGATAAATTTGATTATATGTTTAGGCAATTTTAAATAGTATATCGCACAATAACATGTTATTTATTCTTAATTAATTGTTGACAGCATATCGATGCATGCTTTTATTATGTGCGACAACTTGCCAAGTTTGGAGATAAGGTGAAGATGAAGGCGACAACCACGGATTTTCTATTTGACTCCACAATCCGCACAATGTACTCAAAGTACGTTCAAGATCCAAGCATCATAAATGACCAGGAAGACCTTATGCAAACTATAAATGGAGAACGTTTGATGTTTAATACTCCTTGGAGAGAGGTTGAGTATGTGCTTTTGCCTATCATGCCTACAAATAAAGCACATTGGATGCTTGGACAGCTTGACCTAAACAGCCGTGTCCTGTACATTTTCAATTCAAGCTACAAAACTTATCGGGACAACATGGTTCGAGAGGGTATTGTGCCTCACATCAAGATTCTTACACAGTTGATGAAAATGGCAGGATTGTGGGTCTCAAGCGCAGATGGTGGAGATGATAGTACAAGTGAGTTGCAAACTACCATTGTAAGTGGTTTACCGCATCAACAAAATGGGTATGTATTCTAATTGTATATTACACCCGTATGACAACTAGGAAACATCTTATGTACTTTCTGTAATGCATTTTTGTTTCATATTTGTACAGGGATGATTGTGGCATTTTTGTGATAAAATATGCTCAATACTTGCTCCAAAATGATATTGCAAATATGCCAATGAAATTTGATACAACAGCAGCACGGATGGAAATTGCAACTTTGTTGTTCAAGCACAAGTATATCAGGCCGATTGGGAAGAAAGGGGAAGCATAGATGGAAGTTTGATTCATATTATTCATATTTTACTATGCTAGATAATGATTAGTTACTTATTTTTGGTGTAACGTTGTAAATGATGCGTGGGATATTCACTAGTTTCACATTTTTCTTTTCAGTAAGTAGTTTCATATTTAGTTTCACTACCTTTGTTGATTTTGTAAATATGTTTTTTGGAATGACAGTCACTTGATTTATTTATATTCAAGCTATATCAGTTTTGCTCACATTCAGTCACAGTGTCAACAAAATTGGTCACAGACGGTAACAATTTTTCATATCGAGCAGTCACGGTGTGTTCAGAAACTAGTAACAATCAGTCACATTTTGCTTAAGCATTGGTCACAATCAGTTATAGTGTGCACGATATGCAACAAGGGAGCCGGAATTTGGTCACAAAAAGGTCACAGTTAATAAATATTCTGTCTGAATTGATTACACGGGATTACAGAGTTGAGTCATTGTTCATGTCAAGAAGTCACAGCGCGCTCCAAAAATTGGTAATAATCAGTCACAGTTTGCTTAAACATTGGTCACAGTCAGTTCTAGTGTGCAAAATAATCAAACAGTGTGACTGGACTTGGTCACAAAAGGTCACAGTTAATAAATATTCTGTCTGAATTAATTACACGGTTGAATCATCGTTGATACCAAGCAGTTACAGTGTGTTAAGAAAACTGGTAACAATTAGCCACAGTTTGTTTAATCATTGGTCACAATCAGTTATGGTGTGCACAAACAATGGTTATAATCATTCACATTGTGCAGGATGAAAAATGAATAGTATTTTATTCAATATATCTGAGAACACAGTTTATATGAAAAAATGTAATAATAAGGCAATACAATGAATATCTTCAAATTCATAATAGAATGATCTATCTGGCTTGTTTTCGCTTTTTGGTTGCTCTCAATTTCCCTTCTTCATGGTTAAGTGGTATCATGTTGGTGCATGTTCGGCGATTCTGACCAAGTCCACCGCACCTTCCACATTTAACAACCTGTGACCTCTCACATGCTGCCTTCTTACGCTTCTCAGTTGGACGTCCAGAAGATCTCTTTTGAATAGGAGCTAGTACAACTCTACTGGTAACTTCTTATGGTATATTCCACTCCATTATATTTCCAATGGGAAACACCGTTGATCTATAGGTGTTCATATATGCATCTTTTGTGTAATAATTTGAGCAAAAATCATACATGTCCAACTTCAACGTAGCTATAACTGCTAATGCATGTGGACATGGGAGTAGATCAACCTGAAACATCCTACAACTACATGTGCGTTCATGTATGTCAATCATGAACAATGAAGAATCATCTCTAACTTCGTACAATGTGTGACTAGCTGGAGAAACCTATAATAATGAATGAATTATGAAATTGAATAGAAGAGTAAAAAAAATCAGTTTTTCATACATGATCTATAGAATATAAATAATGAACTTACCTTTAAATTTCTCAAATCATGGCTCATTTTCCTCAATTGTTTCTCATACTTGGTTGAAAGTTTTGTGAATGTGCAATGTGCATTGTCTCTGTTCTTGCAAAACCAAGACTGAATTGTTTGCCTCAATGACTCTAGAAGTGCTTGAATTGGGTAGTTTTTTGAAGCTCTTGTGACTGCATTCACGGATTCCACAATATTTGATGTCATGGTGGAATATCTGTTCGTTGGCATGTGCAACCGTGACCATTTTTCATTGCCTACACCATCCTACAAAGAAATAAAATATCACAATTGATGTACTTTAGGTTCTCAAAAATAGTTGAGTATCTTTCACACAACAAACCAATCACACATGAAATAGATCTAGTCACAGTAGGTCATATTGTTAAAAAAAAAAAAATTTATAAAAGGTCACAACTAGTCACAGTTAATACATAATATGTCACACATACTACTGATTATATCATACATAAAACAGATCAAATTACAGTAAGATCAAATTACAGTAGATCACATTTACTAAAGTCTGGTCACACAGAGTTAATAAAAAACATAATTTATAAATGGTTACAAACAGTCACAGCTAACACATAATTGGTCACACACAGTACAAGTTGACAGAATTATATGGGAAATACCATATATTTCTTGATTCCTGGATGCATTGCGTACAATTGTTGCATGTGATACTCAAACTCATTGAAGGTATATGCTCGGACTGCACAGTTGAAGGCATGTGTGATATTTTCATTTGACCTCCCAAATTGAGTCCTCAAGTTTTGAAGCAAGTGGTAAGAATATATCCCATGCATTGCCTCAGGATATACAACTTCAATGGCATTCTTTATACTATTATGTCGATCTGACACTATACATAAATGTTCTCTTGATCCATAAGCCCTTTTCAACATTTGAAAAAACCACGTCCAAGACCTATCATTTTCATTGTCCCCAACCCCGAATGCAAGTATAAAAATGTTGTTATTTGCATCTTGTGTACATGCAGTAAATAGTGTCCCGCCATAATGCCCATTCAAATATGTACCATCAACTACAATCACTGGTCTACAAAATTGCCACCCAACTATAGATGCACCCAAAGCCATAAAGCAATACTTAAACCTGTTTCCATGATCTGTTAATATGCTTGTAACTGTTCCACTGTTCACTTGTTGCAACATATAAAAATAAGATGGCAGTCTTTGAAAAGATGTGGTCAGGTCACCTCTTATCAACTTTAATGTCTGCTCACGTGATCTCCAAGCCTTTGCATAGTTAATTGAAACTCCATATGTATGCAAAATATCGTTAGATATATCATTAGGAGTGTATATGGTTCTAGAAGACGTATACTTATACTTGATGCAATTTGACACAATGGAGCTAGATACTTGTCGATGTGACCCCAAAACAATGTTTGTTGAGCATGTGTGACCAATACCCATTTCCCGAATCTTGAACATATTGGTTTCTCCCAACCGCGAAGATCTGAATGTTCAAATACAATCACTATGTGAACATTTGAGTACATACTCTTTTTTGTCAGATCTCTTCACCTTATATTCAAACTTATTTTGGATTGCGTAAAATGCCATGCTCATTTTTAGTATTTCGTTGTTGCGGAATACCCTTCCTTCCACAATTTCTGCTACATCTGCATGGGAGACTAATGTGAAATCTTCTTTAGTGTTTCCTTCTTCAACAATCATAACAGATTCACAAATTTCTGACGCTATCTGTTGCAAAGAGAGCATGTTGGAAGATGATACCTCATTTCCTATTGAGGATTCTGAAGACTGTAAAAGACCACTTGAATGCAAAGTGAGTGCACTTTCAACATCTACATTTATGGGATAACTTGAAACGTCTCCATTCTTAGACTTTAGCCTCAAATATGTGTAGACATTATTGTTATTCAATATACGAACGGGAGGCAAAGAAGTATTCAACAAATATGTCAATTTAACCGATACTTTTATATGCTGAAATCCCAACTCTGAAACTATAATCTCAACAAGTTCAGTGTAATTACAAGTCTCCTCCACTAGAATAAGGGATGGTTGACCATTGTACAACAAACAAACGTGTAAATCAACCATCCTGTTCATACACAAAATAACAGGTCACATTTAGTTTAAAACAACTTTACACACAACGTGAAAAGATTCTGTCATGTTTTATGTCACAGTTACACATAAAATTAAGGTCACACACGAAACATATTGTCACATTTAGTTCAGAATAAGTCACAGCTTCTAGACAATTTGATCACCGTGTTTTATTTGTGATTCTATACACTCCAATGCACGTGTAATTTCATGAAATCATATTTAGCACAACAAACAAATGCATACAGCTACCATCCTGTTCTCATGTCGCTGACACAGAAGAATGACATGAAACACAAGACATCTGGTCACAGTTAGTTCAAAATAAGTCACAGCTACTTCACAAAATGGTCACAGTGTTTTCTTGTGATTCTATACATTCCAATGCTTTCATGGAATCATATTTAGCACAACGAATGAATGTGTAGAGCTACCATACTGTTTTCATGTCACAGTTTACACATAAAAATTACATGAAAAGACAAAAAAATATGGTCACATTTAGTTCAAAACAAGTCACAGTTAGTTGACAAATTTGATCACGGTGTTTATTGTGATTCTGTACATTCGAATGCACATGTTATTCATGAAATCATATTTAGTGCAATGAAATCAAACACGTCGAGGCAATTTTTCTTGATGCGCTATTGGTATTTACGCAGCAACATTCTAATTAAACATGAAACACCTCGTAAATATAGATTTCACATTTCGAGTTTTGAAGAAAACTTCATCTGGAAAACAGAATGGTAGCCAATATGCTTACCTTCAGAATCAATTCAAAGAACCGTAGCTTCTGATTCAAGGATCCGTAGCTTCTGATTCAAGGACCCGTAGCTTCAGAATCAATTTAACGAAAAGTAGCTTCCGATTTACCCAATAAACGATGATGGTGTTTCATAGAATCTTTAATTTCGGGGAAGAATCAATCGATTTTGTAGCTTCAATTGATTTTGCAGATTTTAGGGCAATATTACAGGGAGAGTTCTTCTTGCGTTGGTAAGTTTCTTTTATACATCGAGATTGTGTGTTTATTAACAGGTCATATATATTATATATTATTAATTATATTAATTGTTTTTACGACCTGATTTTTAGAAAAATTATACAAGTTTGTTAATTTTAAAAAGGGATAGTTTTATCTTTGTAGTTATGTATTGTTCCCATAATTAAAACTTGAACTTAAAATAAATAAGGATCTTGGAATATTTTTTGATAAACTTGGACTTTAAAATAAATAATAAAACTGGGATATCTTTAAAATTTTAATTGGACTAAGATTTTAAATAGTTTTAAAATTTATCTAGTTTAAAATAAATTAATATTGCTAGATGAGTGTGCTAATTTGAAAATAGTAACCGTTAAGATTGGAGGTCGTAGCAACAAGTTTGTTAAAACGAATTTTTAAAATATGAAAATTTCTCGATCGCTACATAGTAAAGGCGTGGAAGATAGAATAATCAACCTTTGAAGTGAAATTATTGATCGTATATTAGAATGCACGTCTATTTGGGATGCTGTGAAGACGAGTATCTTGTCAAGAATATGAAGGAATTTTTGGCCTATTGATTTAAAACTAGTCTTTGATGAGCACACTTTAGAGTAATTAAGCATGGCATATTACTAATGCCAGATAACCAGATTGATAAGATAATAAATAAAATTCTGTTACTACATATGGGAGTTGGGACCCATAGTAAAATTTCTCTTGGATGTTTCATATATAAATTCTGCACGAAATCACGAAATGGTATACAAAAACTTCCCCTCATGTATTTGAAGCTAATAGCAAAATCCTAGGGACTGCCTTCCTATGTACTCTCTTGTTCATCATTAGAGCAATGTATTCTCTTGTTCATCATTGGAGCCCTTATGTAACGATCGAGAAATTTTTGATTTAATATTAAATAAATATATTTAATTCCCAAAAATGTGTTGCTATGATTTAATCCATTATTAAAGTTTAAGTACGCCATCTAGCCAAGTTATGAGATTTTGAGCCAATAATAATAAATTTTCAGTCCAACTCGATTTTATGTCCAAAATTCAAAATTTAATTTTTAAAGCCAATTTTATTTTATTCAAATTAAATTCCAGGTTATTTTATTTTATTTTCAAAATTCGAAATATTTGAGTTTATCATTCTGTTAAATTTTAATTTAATTACCCAATTATCTTGATAATTATCTTGGCAATTATTTTGATTAATCCTAACTCAACCCTATCATTTTCCTCATCCGCACTTGATGATAAGATTTTACGGTTCAAATTCTAATCACATTCAAATTCGTTCAGCAATTATAACTGCACTCATGATCAGAATCTACACTCACGGCACTATCACAGAAATCAGGTAGAATTTCAAGACTTTTCTGTTTTCTTTCTATCTTCCCCATGGCCGAGACTCCGCAGCCATGATCAATTCCACAGCCCAAACCAATCTGCAAGTTTCATTACTCCCACTCAACCCAACAGCCCGGCAGTCATGCCTCGACTACCACACGCAAGACCACAACCTGCACCCAATCTGTTGAAATCCGACCACACGCCAAGTTGAACCAACCTACTTCCCCTACCACAACTGGGTGCCAATCTGCAACCAAGATCCCACCACCAACCTCAATCAACAGACTGCAACCTCTTATTTCACAACCCAACCACACAATTTCCGGTCTCAAACACCCATCTCAAGCATCACCGCCGGCCAGAATCACCGCCACCAACCACCTCAAAAACCTTCGACCACCACTACTGAACCAAGAATCGAGCTTCCAACACCCAAAAACCACACACTGCTGGACTCCTCAAGGCCTCAATCGAACCCAAACCAAGAAAAATAAACAAGAATAACCAAGAAACAAATTACCCAAACCCTTACCTCGATCTTCGATCACTTCAACCGGATTAACGCCGGTATTTTTGGCCGGAAAACACTGCCACAAAGCCAAAATTTCAGCCACAGTTTATGAACCAAAAGCACTAAACCTTGACCCAACCACACTCCGGCATCGCCACGTGACGGCGGCACCGTGCCAGGAGAGGACGACAACCTTGGCCTCGTCGGTGCCAGCCGCTCTCTCTCTCTGTTCACTTCTGATTTCCGAAACTATAGAGGGAGAGAGTGTGTTGTTATATTTAAGTTTGATTTTTGAAAATTGTTCTTTCAGTTCCCAAGTTTTAAAGATATTTATTTTAGTTCTGCAATGTTTAAAATGTTTTAAGTTCAGCCTTTAGTTTTAAAACTCGTTACTCCAGTCCCCAGATTACTTTTAAATAATATTTTGTCAAACCTTTTAATTTTTGAAAAATCACGTTTTAGTCCCAAACTTTTCAAATCAATTATTTTAGATTTTCAATTCAATCCCTAAACTTTATTTTCATCTTACAATTTAAATCCCAGAATACTAATTTAAATTTAATTGTTTTTAGGGCTAGACGAGGTACGAGAATATTAGAAAGTTTTATTCCACTTCGCTCAAAACTCGAGAAATAAGGCAGACTCCTATTTATAAACTTATTTTTTTTCCAAAATGCGCATGAATAATTAATTGTATTATAGATCTTGCATGTATGATTGTGTTCATGAGAATTACTTGCTTGTTTAAAGCATGATGTTACGAGAATTACTTGCTTTTAAAGCATGATGTTATGAAAATTACTTGCTTGTTTAAAGCATGATGTTACGAGAATTACTTGCTTGTTTAAGCATGACGTTACGAGAATTTACTTGCTTAAGTGCATGAAACTTGAACTTGTATTTATTACTTGTTCATGAGACTACTTGAATATCATGATTATGTGCTTTATTTGTAATACTAATTATTATTATGCTCTGAGTCTACTAAGTATTTCTATGAAATGCTCACCATTTCTTTAAATTTACAAATTTTCAGATTACGGAGTTGATAACGAAGCATGCAATGGTGGCTATTGAAGAATTTAATATGTTTTGAAATAATTTTGATATTTTGAATTCCCTTATTATTATTTAAGTCATTATGAACATTTGAATCATTGTTCATCGAGTTTTAAATGAAATTAATTTTTTAACTTCTTCCACTCAATTTATTTCATATTTGAAGTATTGACCGTTGAAGTCAATTTTTTAAAAATAATGTGAGTAAATATAGTCATTTTTCACCTCATATATTATTTCAGAAACCATTTTGGAATGATGACGTGGTGTTCCGGGTGCTTAGAACACGGGGCGTTACAACTTAGCACTTCATAATATTATATAGAGCAAGGAAAAAACCGAACCAAATCAATGAACCCGACCAACACAACTTGAAACAACTAGTTTTAGTTGGTTTTTAGGAGGTTGTGTTGGTTTGCTGGTTGAGAAATGCAAATTTTCCTGAAGTTGGTTTGGGTTGCGGTTTAAGTCAAAAACCTAGATTAACAAAATCGAAACCAACCCGTTAACTTAATAAAAAAACACGCAAACGCAAAGTAACAAAATCGAGCAAATTCATGTTGTGAAGTGCACTATTTCTCATTTGTTAATTTTTGTAAATCAGTCAATTAAGCTTATGATAATGAATCATGTAGTGAAGTGATGGCGTGGTGTCTTGAGACTCCTAACATGTTTATATTTGTGAATCTATCAAATTCATAACACAAATTGGGCCTAATATTAACCAAGTTAAATAATAAAATGGGGTGTTCACAAAAATACCCTACTTTTAGGGATCAAACTGAAATTTACTTCAATTTTATAAAATTTGAAAATTACTTATAATAAAATTGTAAAAACTGAAAAATACTCATGATACTTCTCAAGTAGGTTAGTATCATACTATGATACTTTTGATTATATTAGTATCGTAGTATGATACTTATGATACTTTTCAATATTTTTTAGTATCACAGTATGATACTTATGATATTTTTTCTATTTTTTGTAGTATCACGATATGATACTTTTCAATTTTTTCTGATATCAGAATTTGATACTTTACAAATTTTTATGATACTTTATCTCAAACATAAAATCAAACAGTTTTCATACGTTTTTTTTTAAGTATCATAACTTGATACTTTACGAAACTAAACACTTTTCATACATTATTTACTATTTTTTAAGTATCACAACTTGATACTTCACAAATTTTTATGATACTTTGTTTCAGACATAAAATCAAACACTTTCCCTACACTATTCTCTACACTATCATCTGGTGAATGTTTAGCACATCGGAAAATTGTAGCCACGGCGGATTTTCTGGAATATTGGCATATTTGCTCGAAAAAAATACAAGAACCATTATCTCTAAATGCAAAGTGTGAACCACAACACAGTCCAACATCATCATTGCCAAGTGCCAACCATAACAGAGAATTTGAGATGCTAATTTGAAATACGAAATATTAGATCTGATTTTTTTCTCTTACAAAATCGCCCTCAGATCCAATTTTTCTCTCTCGGAAATAGCCTCAGCAGGTGACTTGAAGAGGCGTCAACAATCGGCGTCCATGGTCAGCGACAGTGTTTGAATAGTGGAGTGACTAGAAAAATAATCTGTAATCTTAGCAACAGGCGCTGGAGGGCAGCGGTGGTTTGTTGGCGCTGTGGTGGTGGTGGTGGTGGTTTGGTCGTGGTTGATGTAGGTGGTGGTGGTGGTGGTGGTGGTGATGTAGCGGAGCTTCAGTGGTGTTCGTCCGGTGGCAGTGGGGAGTTTATACAGACACCAGACATCGGTAGTAGGCTTGGGGGAGAGAGTCCGTATTTTTCAAAAAAAAAATTCTTCTATAGTAAAAATCAGTTTGGTTGGTCTAAAGGAGTAATTTGTGCAATTAACCCTAATAAAAATATAGCAATTAATTCAATATAAGGCCCCAATAGGAGGCCCAAAATGAAATCCCAAACCACCCAAGTTTGGGTTGGTTTGGTTTTTTAAATTCTCATTGAGTTGATTGGGTTCACTTTCATGCAAACTGACATGATTGGTTTGGGTTCGGGTTGGCCTTCAATCCAGCCCAACTCAACTCAACCCAAGCCCAGCCAAAATATTATATCAAACCTCATTCCCATGTACTTTTAGGCAACTCACTTCTCCCTCTTTTAAAATTGTCCATTTTGAGTCAAATTCATCTGAAGGTTATTCTTCCTCTCTTAGTACTTGATGCGTGTCGTAATACACCCAAAATTTAATTATTTCCTTACTCACTAAATAAGACTTAATAATGTAGTAGCGAGAGTAAGAGTCAAACCCACGTGGAACAGGTAACCTAATTAGTTGATTGAGAAATTAGAATAGAATGCGAGGTTTTATTGTTTTGCTTTGCTTAAATGAAAATTATGCATAAAAACAAGTAAATGTGTTTAAAGAACTAATATGTGAAAAGATCTCGTTTTCGGGTTCGGTTGTGCTATCAATTATTATATTACCTTTCCATGTAATGCATTTCTATCCCCTTTTCAATTTATCAATCTTGAATGATCAACACACCTTGATTATATCAATTCTTCCTTCAGTGTATCGAATCAAAATAAGCTCTTTGAGTCAATTTTAGTCGATGGATAATACTAAAGAAGCTATTAGGATTTAATACAGGACTAGTGTAAACAAAGAGAAGAATAGTTTGAATTGGATTGCTAAATTCACAAATTCGAATTAATCAATCCAAGTCAAATTATTACTAAACCTGCATGAGATTTATTTGCTACTTTGAGTCAAGACCTGATGACAATTACGAACCAAAGATCTAAACATAGCAGGTACATGAGTTTAAAGATTAAACAATTCAATTTACCAAATCAAATCCATTAATCAAATAAACTCGATCAACATTCAAAATGTAATAATTCAACAATTGAATGAATGGGATATGTACGACGTTAATTGTTTATAGGAAAAGAAAATAACAAAATTGTTTTGACAAAACTTCCCCCTCGAACTAGATAAGGAATTTAGCCGAGCATGGTCATGATGAACTCTTCAATTTGATTCTTGAATTCACCTTCTTGTTGATGTCTCTTTGCTTGAAAATCTCCCAAGAAATTCTATATTGAAACCCTATTTTTCCCGCCGCTTTTAAGTGCTTATTTCTTCCTTTTATACTCCTAAAATCGTACCACAAGAGTCACACAAAATAATTTCCAAAGATAGACTTCCAATCAAATTAGAAAAATATTATGCGCATAAGTTATGGTAGTAAGATATGCAGTTACGGCCGTAACTGGACTTCTGAAATTTTATTCTACTGGATTATGACTTACGGCCGTGATGGATTATACTTACAGCTATAGTTTGTTTTCGGGTTTGATCCCTAATTCTCGACTTTTAGCACTTTTTGGTCTTTTGTGGGCCTACACAAAACAATACACCAAAAATGCGGTAAATGATACTTTAATGAAATGAAACAAGCAACAAAACACAACAATAAGTGAATCAAACACGCGCTCTTAAAGTACTCATCAAGAGCTCCCCATTCTTAAACCATTGTTCATCCTCAAACAATGATGTAAAAGCATGGCTCAACCGAACAGATAGATCCATAATTCGGAAAGTCAAGGTCACGGCCCACTTCTCTTTAGTACAAAAATTAAATCGTATAATCGAAATGTGTTAGTGTGTGTAGGAGATGCATCTTCCAATATCCTCTGAACAGATATGAAAATCAATACCCCCATCCCAATTCATTACCCAATGTAGTTTGTATCCTCCCACCTCTCGAAAGTTCTCTATTAACATTTATCAATGAGTTACTATAAGGGTGTTAGTTTCACCTAAGTCTAGAAAAAGCTACTGATTAGTGCGAGTTGTCTACGGTGAGAATTTTTTCTACACAATATCCCTAGCCCCAAATAAAAAACACAGAACATAGACCAAGAAATTTAAACCACCCATAAGTACATGTAATGGGAGTCCAATCCCTCACCAGATGTTTCCTCTTTTTGCACAACAATGTTTTAGGGCAGAATTTCACTCAATTCACTACATAGATAATTCATTACCACATATTACTCAAATGTCATAACTAGAGTCAACAATACACAAGTGCAAAGTAAAGGTCTTTAATTCGTTGTAATGGGGCTTTGGGTTTGGTAGGATAAAAGGAAACATTTAGGCTGAGACGAGAAGGAATTCCCCAAGCGAAATTAGTTCAACATGATATGATCTGAACCAGGCATCGAAGGGCGAAGTCGAGCCATCGGTAATATGACAGTGATCTACGTGCAAAACGGAGCAAGTTCCATGTTGGGGTCGAGCCGAGAAGAGGGACGGATCAAGCCAAATCAAGGGATCGAAGTTATTTGTGCAGAAAAGTCTTTACGACCGTAATGAAGATCCTTCACGACTGTAACTCTCATACTCACGGTCGTAAAAGCTATTATCACGGCCGTAACCAATTATCGGGGAAAAAGGAAAAATTTCAGCAGAACAAGGCTTATGGCCGTAACATCCAAGCCGGGGGCATTTCATGGCCGTAATCAAATTCATCACGACTGTAACTATTGAAGCAGTTTTTGACCCGAGAGGCCTTTACGGCCGTAACTTTATTCTTCACAGTCGTAACTAAGGAGCGGGCCAGATTTTGCGGAATTTTTAATTATGTTGTTTCCTTTTTGGTTTTTTAGTTATTTTCCTATTTTAGTATTTTAGCTTAATTAGAATTCTATTTTGAGTCAATTAGCGGTTAGGTTATTTTTCTTATTTATATTCTTTTTCATGATTGTAAAGAACAGTTTGAGTTTTGAGATTAATATTATTTGAGAGAGGATTCTCCAAATTGAAAGGTTGATTTTTCCCTTTTTCTTGATCAAAGATCCGATCTTTGTGGCGTTCACCCAACGAACTTATCAAGGAATTGACAACCCATGTGGCGTTCACCAATCTTAGTTCTTCAATCCGCATCGTCATTAATTGCGTCGTGATTGTCGGGTAAAGGTTTTATCGTCGATCTATCTTTAATTCCGTTGTTTATTTCCTGTGTTCTTGTTTATTTTCGTGTTCGATATGATTTAGATCTTTCCTAAGTTTTTAATTGTGTTATTCCGCGTGTTTGTCGAGATTCCCCGATTGGGATCTCATCATCTGTTATCAGAGTTTGGATCTATTTCAGATTCTTACGTTTCTTGTTAATTCTTGATTTTCTTAATTTTTTTCGTGTTCTTCGCGTTCTTCATGTCAGTCATAATTTTCTTCAGTTTGATCCATAAGAGTCAGTCCCAAAAATTCAAAAGTGTTTTTCTTGTTCGTTTTTCGTCCAAATCCAGTTCCGTTTTTTCTGTCATACTCGTAGTCCAATTCTCTGGCAGATTAAAAAAAATTCCGAAAATTCCCAAATATTCCCCAACTATTTCGAATTTTCTCAATTTCCAAATTTCCTTGTTCTTGTTCTCGTCTTACCTTTTTCCAACCCTTGATTAGTTCCTTGGTGAAATTTGAAGGGATAGAGAGAGTGAAACACGAGTGAAAATACAGGTGAGGAGAAATTTATTTTTTGAAATTAAAAATGTCTGATAGAGAGGGTTCCACATCTTCATCTTCTGTTGGAGACATGAAACAGCTCAGGGTGTGAATAGAAAGGATGAACAGGGTAATGGTGATATTGCAGCAATAAGGGCACAATTTGAGAGATTTATGGCTCAGATGGAGAATCGAGGTGCAGAACGTGAACAAAGACCTCAGGATCAATCTCATGATGGTTCTCGGGTTAGGAGAGTTAATAGGCGTGAGGTTGGTATGGATGTTGAGGACATGGGAAGTGAAAGTGGAAGTATATATTTGGGAAGTATGCGAAGGAGGGATAGAGGAGATAGGTATGAGAGTAGGCATGATAGGGAGCGTTGTGATGCTAGGAGGCATCGTGGGGGTAGAGATGATGTTGATGACGACCTTGGGAAAATTAAAGTGAAAATACCATCGTTCCAGGGTAGGAGTGATCTGGAGGCGTACTTGGATTGGGAGACCAAGGTTGAACGGCTATTTGATTGTCACAATTATTTAGAAAAAAGAAGGTGAAATTAGCCGTAATTGAAGTTACAGATTATGCCAATATTTGGTGGGATCAGCTGGTGACGGGTAAGAGAAGGAACCTTAAGGAGCCGGTGGAGACTTGGGGTGAATTAAAAACCATAATGAGGAAGTGGTTTTTGCCGACTCATTATTATAGGGATATTTACCAGAGGCTGCAGGGCATGACTCAGGGGTCGAGGAGTGTAGAAGATTATCATAAGGATATGGAGATGGCGATGATTTGGGATAACGTGGTGGAGGATCGGGAAGCTACGATGGCTAGGTTTCTGAGTGGGCTGATAGAGATATTACCAATGTTATTGAGTTGCAACATTATGTAGAGCTAGAGGACACGGTGCATATGGCCATGAAGGTGGAAAGGCAACTAAGGCGAAAGGGGGCAGCAAGACACTCACCATCTTATCTTATATCACAACCGAAGCAGGAACATCATGATGAACATAACCCGAAAGGGAAGGAGGAGCCTACAACGAAAGGTAAAAATATTTCTGATTCTCAAACTACTCGGGATAGAAATATTAAGTGTTTTAAGTGCTTGGGTACGGGTCATATAGCATCCCATTGTCCAAATAGGAGGCTAATGATCTTGCGTGATAATGGTGAAATTAGTTCAGAGGATGAATTTAAGGGAATGCCTAAGTTAGTGGATGTTGGGGCTAGTAGTAGTGATGAGAAAGGGCTGACCTATGCTGTTAAAGATTCACTTGTTAATCGGCGTGTCCTTAGTACTAGGGTCAGGGTGGATGAAATTGGTGAGCAAAGGGATAATCTCTTTCATACTAGGTGCTTAGTGGGTAAAAAGGTTTGTGGTATGGTGATTGACGGGGAAAGTTGTACTAATGTGGTTAGTACAATGTTGGTTGAGAATTCGGGTTTGAGCTTGATAAAACATCCGAAGCCTTATAAATTGCAATGACTGACCGAGTCGGGAGAAATTAAGGTAAATAAGCAGGCTAGGGTCAATTTTTCCATCGGGGGTTACAAGGATGAGGTGGTTTGTGACGTGGTACCTATGCAAGTTGGCCATATTTTGTTGGGGAGACCATGGAAACATGATAGGAGGGTAGTGCACGATGGGTTTAAGAATTAGTATTCATTTGTGAAGGGTGGGAAGAAAATTACCCTTGTTCCGTTATCTCCGAAAGAGGTTCAAGAGGATCAATTAAAAACCAAGCGTGAGTTTGAAAGAAGAAATAAGAGTGCTGAGGTCACGACCTCAGAAAAAGGAGAGGGTGTGAAAATTGAAAACAATAGAGTTGAGGCCACGACCTCAGAAAAAGGAGATAATGTGATGCGAACCCCTTCGGTATGTTGACCGAAAATTCCCACAACAATTTAATACAAAACCCAAGATTGCTAAAGTGGTAAAAATAAAGGATAAACACCTTAAACCAAGTTTAAACCCACCCAAAATTCAAGGATTAAACTAACCCTAGCCCAATGGGTATCAATCAAACAAATTCCAAGGTGATGGAAAATAAACAACAACACAAGAATAATAATACTCAAGATAAAGTTGATTAATTTCCTAAGAGATACAAGATCAAGAAATGGGATTTACCTCACCCATAAGAGGAACTCTCTCAAGAGCACTTCATGAACATCCAAGTTTTTTAGAAATGAACAAGAAATGTGTATATAAGTACAAAATTGGGCAAAATGTGCAATTTTGGTATTTACAACAAAATCCCGTTTTTGTAAAACGGAGTGTTTCGGTCGACCGAACCGATCGACCGAAATTATTTCGATCGATCACTGGGTCGACCGAAATGGGACTTTCGGTCGACCGCCACTTAGCCGAAAGCGACTGAGGCTAAAACAAAAATTCCTCTGCAGAAGATCGGTCGACCGGAAGAAAGTTCGGTCGACCGAAATTGGCTGAAACTCCAAACTTCTCATTTTTGCCTCCAACTTGATTCTTGGCTTCTTTTCTTGATTTATTCACATTGTTTAGCCTCGAATCTTGAACCTCTTCAACTTCGGATCTCGTCATGGGTCCCACAGGCACGTGCATCGAGGTTTGACTTTCCCGATTCTCATCATAATGAGTGCAAAAAGAAAAGAGAGTCCACCCCCAAATTGAGTTTATTTGCACAAAGGTTGGTGTACAAGGGTTCTTTCCTTGCACTTAACCAAGCTAACCATTCCCTCTCCAGTTCTATTAAATCTGTTTTGCAGGGACATAAATCAAGCCAAGGACTTAAGGCGGGAAATAAGTTCATTGGAAAAAATGAGAAGGCCACAAGTCTAAAAGATCGCACGAAGCTTAAAAATGATCATTGAGTCCAAGAAAGCAGGAGGAGTTTGAAAAGCCTACCAAAAATGGATTCGAGGTTGAATCATTTTCAAGAGAGGGAGTATGATATGATTCGGACCAGGCATCGAAGGGCGAAGTCGAGTCATCGGCAATATGACAGTGATCTACGTGCAAAACGGAGCAAGTTCCATGTTGGGGTTGAGCCGAGAAGAGGGAAGGATCAGGCTAAATCAAGGGATCGAAGTTATTTGTGCAGAAAAATCTTTACGGCCGTAATGAAGATCCTTCACGGCCGTAACTCTCATACTCACGCCCGTAAAAGCTATTATCACGACCGGAACCAATTATCGAGGAAAAAGGAAAATTTCAGCAGAACAAAGCTTACGGCCGTAACTTCCAGACTTACGGCCGTAACATCCAAGCCGGGGGCATTTTACGGCCGTAATCAAATTCGTCACGGCCGTAACTACTGAAGCAGTTTTGGACCCGAGAGGCCTTTTACGGCTGTAACTTTATTCTTCACGGCCGTAACTAAGGAGCTGGCCAGATTTTGCGGGATTTTTAATTATTTTGTTTCCTTTTTGGTTTTTAAGTTATTTGTCTATTTTAGTATTTTAGCTTAATTAGAATTCTATTTTGAGTCAATTAGCGGCTAGGTTATTTTTCTTATTTATATTCCTTTTCATGATTGTAAAGAACATTTTGAGTTTTGAGATTAATATTATTTGAGAGAGGATTCTCCAAATTGAAAGGTTGAGTTTTCCCTTTTTCTTGAACTTATCAAAGATCCGATCTTTATGGCATTCACCCAACAAACTTATCAAGGAATTGACAAGCCTTGTGGCGTTCACCAATCTTGGTTATTCAATCCACATCGTCATTAATTGCGTCATGATTGTCGGGTCAAGGTTTTATCGTCGATCTATCTTTAATTTCGTTGTTTATTTCCTCGTGTTCTTGTTTATTTTCGTGTTCGATCTGATTTAGATCTTTCCTAAGTTTTTAATTGTGTTATTCTGCGTGTTTGTCGAGATTCCCCGATTAGGATCTCATCAGAACATTTCTTCCTTCAACTTCAGTATGAATTTCATGGTTTCCTACTATCTTCCTGAGTCAACAATTGATTTTGATTCTGCGTGAGTTGAAGGTTCATCTTCCTAGCATATTTTCTTTGGTTAGGTAAGTTGAGCTGCAACTTTTTTTTTTTTAACTTAGTCCATCACCACACAATTCTCAATCAAGTCAAGCTTGTGAATCCCTTCTCTACAGGTTCAAAATAGAGATAATATGAAAGAGGGGATATTTACAGTTTGTAACATGGCATCGAAATTCCAACAAAAGGCTAAGGCTCAAAGGGGCTTCTATTGGTAAATTCATTATGGTAGGCCCATTTAGAGAGTCAAGTTTGGCTTAACCTGCCTTTACTTTATTTTTCACTTGATGAAAGAAGCTATGACATCATGTACACAAAAGCAAATCCAATAATATCCCAACCAGTCAAGACACACATCAAAGAAATAAGAGCTTAATATGAAGATATAAAGTAGCTCATAGGCTCAAAAGCTCACAAATTATGGTTCATATTTGTTGCTCCCATCCATTTATGAAGTATAGGTCATTGTTGAGTCTTGGTTCTGAAATCAAAGTCTATTGGCCAAGGATTGTGTCCTACGAAATTCAAACCATAGCTACTCACACAATCTAATAACCTCTACTTGAATTAGGTTACTTATGGTAGTATTTACATATCTATTTCATCTTAGATCGATTATGATGCAAAAGTTTGTCAATTTCTCCAAATTTTCAAACCTATTTAGAAATTATTGGAAAAATCATCTCTTTGTGCTCATTCCTTATCTGATTATGCAATTTAGGAGGTTGATTGCGCAAAATTATCATAAGTGGGGTTGTTTTCTATTAAATTTAGTTTGGACACAACAAAAGCTAAATAAACAAAAGAGTACTAGATCACGAGAAACAAATAAGGAAAATGAGAAATAGCAAAAATTAAAAAAAAAGGATATCCACCCCCACACACATGATTTTCACATTGTCCTCAATGTGAAACTAAACAATACAAAATAAAAGAGGGGATGTGAAAACTCCCCTGGGGGTCTATGGGAAAGGTGGCCCGTTATGGGGCCTCTATAGTCTGCGAATCTCCTCCCAAATCTCTTAGGTCTCCATTCAAACGGATCTCTACTCCTCCAATATCATACGTTGATCATCACTCATAGCAGACATCTAAATTCGGAACCCCTGCAACATATCTAACATCTATAACTCAAATGGCGAGTATGCTGGCTCAGTGGGCACTTCCTCCTCAGCGATGACCTCTTCGGCAGCTTGATCATCGTAGGAATCTCCATAACTCTCATCTCCTCTACCCCTCTTGGCATCAATTTGTTTACGAGCATTCTCTAGGCTTGCCCTTGTGAGGCGATTATTGTGCCCCAAAGTATCATCACTCACAGATGCAGGGACTCTCTAGGCCCGAAAGATAGCAATGATGAGACATGGAAAAAGAATGCCTCACTTTTGTGGAATCATGTGGGCATAGCTTCAGATCATGTCATAAATGTGTTGGCCCAAGTCAAGCTTTCTTCCACAGCATATAGCATAGTAGGCACGAAGGTACGGGATGGAGACAACAATAATACTGGTGGACTGGTACAGACTACCCGACCATCACTAGTGCATGTACGAGGCATCCATTTACAAATCTCGATTCTTGTATTGGGGGAGGATGACATCAAGAGTGTTGTGCGAATGGGATCAGAGCGCCCACCGAAGTATTTTGGAGTCGAGGAACAATTTCGACGCTGTCAAGGAAAAATCCACGGCTCCCGTGCTATCAAGTCCCAAGTAGTTTTCTATTTTAGTCTTTGAGAATCTGATTCATTTCCCTACAACCCTTGTATGATGATAATCGGGGGAGTCCTCATCACCAATCTCTACATTGAATTGTGCATAGTGTTTGGCCACAAGCGAGGGATTGTCACTTGGTAAATCACTTGCATACCCATCCAAAATCAACAAGCGGGCCCAGAAGGGGCGAGGTGCAATGGCTATACCAGCATCTCGCATGCCTTGAAATTCTTCCAGGTAAAACAAATGTCCTTTGATACACTGCTTCGATTAGACCCTCTCTCTATGGGGTGCAGATGAAGATTCTCGTGCCACTTGCTTTCCTTTCTTCTTTGGTGGAGACATAGAGTATCCTACACGGAGAATGAGCAACAAGAATGGATAGATATGACAAATAATAAATAAAAGACAAATTAAAGTAGAGTTAAATCTTCCGGGGGTGCACGTATCTATATTATGGTCTCCATGTGATCAAAAATTCATAGTGTTGTGTTACAAAATGCCAAAGCATGGAATTGAAGAGTTGAACATCATTCAAGCATTTTATCGAACATGTGGTATGCTTGTTTGTGTTAGTGCTTTTGTGTGTGAATTATATGTACTGAATACCATGGGTAGAGAAAATAGAAAGTAAAGGTGGAAGAATTCATACCTTGAGAAATCTTGTGAGGAAAAAGAATGCAAGTGAATCACTGATTCAATGGAAAATCTACTATCCAAGTACAAAGGGGTCAAGTCATAGCCTAGCAATAGTCAAGGGTCATTCTTCCAAAGAATTTTATAGGTATAATAATATTCACTAAATTCAATTGTGCTTAAATGAATAAGAAGAGGATATAGTTAAAATGAAATAAAAGAGAAATTCGAGTGGAGTTATTCTTTCGCTACAATTGGGCTTTGCAAATAAGATCCGTGTGAATTTCTTGAAATTGATAAGATTTAAGCATATAAGTATGAAAATTAATCAATTTATTCTACTGCATTTTGTCGAGCATGTTGTGTGCATATTCAATACATACCACATCAGGGATATTACTCCAAGTAAAATAATCTAATAAGTTAAATACAATTTGTAAATAACAAGAATTCATACATAAGAAATTAACATTTACCCATTGAAGCTAAGAATAACTCCTCTCCAATATAAATTAGCATGCCATAATTGAATTGATTGAAATGAAATTCAAACAAATAATAACCATTACTAGAAAATGAAATTCAAATTTGGAAAATGGGAATTCAATAACTAAATCTAAAAACCAGCTAGCATCAATAATCTAATCTATTTTATGTAAACTAATAATTAAAACAACTAGAAGTCTAAATAAAATAGGATTATAAACTTGGAACACATCACCAAAACACAAACTTTGCACCCTTTTCTCAATCTGTCAGGTGCTGTGAGGGATGGAGAAGTGCTGCCTAGATTGTTAGCTGTTGTGAGGTGGTTCACGGTGGAGGCTGCTGGCTAGAAAAGAAGACTGGTGCACTGGAAAGTGGTAGAGAAAGAGAGGCTGTCGAGTGGTGAGTGGACTGGTGTAGGAGTTGTTGTGTTGCTGGGCACCATGGAGTGAGAAAGAAAGGGTTGAGCGACTGTGAGTGGAGGCTAGGGACGGTGAAGAGAGGAGGCTACCAAGTGTATGTTTTAAGGAGAGGTGTGGGAGAGCTGGTCACTGGAAACTGCTGTAGGTTTTTGACAGAGAGGTTAGGTGTTGAGTTGTAAGAGAGAATTGGTTACGGTTGCTCGCTTGATTGGAAAGAAGTTTTTTTTTTGCTGGTGTGTGTAGTCATAGGATTGTAGAGTTTCTGAAGTTTGAATTAGGTTAGGGATTTACGGGTCAAAGTCAAATTCATTTTAAGAAATCGTCGAATGTATCCCTGTAATTAAATAAATTAAATTATAAGTAAATGAAGTCAATTAAAATTGAATCTGTTATAAGTTTTACTCTAAAGAACATAATTTATATCCTAAAATTGTATTTTTCATTTATTTACTTATAAAAAATAGTAAAATTGGAAAATAATCACACTCACCAACTAGCTTTTTGCTAGTCTCTAGCAATTCATGCGATTTAAAAACATAACTACCTCTATGAAAACTCCAAATGTAAAGTCAAGAGTGAATTTAGTTAGATGGTCGAGCACATCAACTTCAAAAAATCAAGAGATCAAGCATCATATCCGCATTAGCCCATAAAAACATTCCCAAAATTTCGCGCGCGTGTGTATGTTAAGCCAATCCATCAAACTACTAACCTGAACACATACAATTTCGAGTATTCACTCAAGCAAAGCATAAACTTCATATACTCACTGGTATGTGTATTTTATTTTTGAACTTGTCAGGGGGTCACTCATGGAGTTTTAAAAATAACCACTCAAGCATTCAAGAAGGCCATATATATGTGGATAGTAGCAATGCAAATATTGACCCCTTGAAAATTCTACAACCATTGGAACTCGGCTGTTCTTACCACAAGCCAACTCAAGATCAAAATATCAATGTCAATGTCAATGTTAATGTAAAGGTAAAGACGGTGTCATCAAGGGCACTAATGAAGAGTAGTGAACGAAAAGATTTACATATTCCAGTGATAATAGTAAAACAAGGAATTTCAATGGAAATATAGGATACAATGGTAGCAAGAATTTTTTTTTCCTTGGTATTGGGTAGGATAAGAAAATAAATGAAGTGAATAGAATTTAAGGACTTCCAAAATTTAGGAGGTCTTTAAAGAATAACAAAGATATAATTCAAGACTCGAGATATACTCAATTTTAATCCTCAACGATCACAAAAATTCATGCAAAACAAGTACATTGAAAAAAATTCAAGCAAAACAAGTACATTTGAGTTATTCTCCCCCAACTAAAATCAGACATTGTCCTCAATGATTCAAAGAAAAAAAATGAATAGTGATTCACAGACACAACTCAAAATTAAATCAAGATAAAGGAGAAGAGTGTACCTGAAAGGAGGCATATGCACATGAACACTTATTCAAGAATGAAAAATTAAAAAATTGAAGAACAAAGAATAAAATATACAAAATAAATAAATAAACACACACACACACACACACACACACATAATAATAAGAAGTTATCTCCAAGAAAATCATCCTCTAGAATCAGGGTCCAATAGAGGTAGTTCACTAACTTTAGCAGAAAAATAATCCAAAAATGGTTTCAGACGTTGTCCATTAACTTTAAAAACAATGCCAGTTTTTGGATCCAAGATTTCAATTGCTCTATAAAGAGTTTGCACAATGAAAGGACCAATCCATTTAGTTCTCAACTTACTAGGAAATAGATGAAGCTTAGAGTCATATAGCAATACTTTTGAGATGGAAAAAATGATTTTCTAAAAATTTTCATGTCACGAAAAAATTTCATTTTCTCTTTTGAAATTTTTGTATTCTCATATGCTTCCAACCGTAATTTATCTAACTCATTCAATTTCAGTTTCCTAAATTTACCAGCTTGATTTAAATCAAAGTTGGGTGTTTTGATTGCCCAATAAGCTTTATGTTCAATCTCAACCAGCAAATTACAAGGTTTTCCAAACACAATTCTATAAGAAGACATTCCAAGAACTATTTTAAAAGCAATCTGATAAGCCCATAAAGCATCATCCAATTTTGTAGCCCAATCTTTTCTATTTGGATTCACAGTTTTTGTCAAAATGCCTTTAATTTCCCTATTGGCTAATTCAGTTTGACCATTAGTTTGAGAATGATAAGGAGTGGCTATTTCATGTCTAATGTCATATTTCATTAGCAAGGTTTCAAAAGGTTTATTACAAAAAAGTGTTCCTCCATCACTAATTATGGCCTTAGGCATACCAAATCTAGAAAAACATATTCTTTCAAAAATTTTAGCACAACTTTATGGTCATTTTTCCTACATGGAATGGCCTCTACCTATTTTGACACATAATCAACAGCCACCAATATGTAAAGATATCCAAAAGAAGGGAAAAATGACCATAGAATCTAATCCCCAACAATAAAAAATTTCAAGCACAAGGATTGGAGCTAATGGCATCATATTCCTGTGGTTGAGACTACCAGGTTTCTGACATGTTTCACAATTTTTACAAAATGCATGAGCATCCTTAAATAAACTAGGCCAATAAAAACCACATTGAAGTACCTTTGTTGTTGTTTTTTGTGAAGAGAAATGGCCTCCACAAGTATGAGAATGACAGATTGTAAGAACTTGTTGCATCTCATCATCAGGAACACATCTTCAGATAATTTGATCAGTACAATATTTGAATAAGTATAGATCATCATAAAGGAAGTTCTTTGCAATATTCTTCATTCTCATTTTGTCTTGGACACTCCAATTTGAAGGCATATGACATGTAACCAGATAATTAACTAAGTCAGCAAACCAAGGAAGGATATTTAGGCCAAATAACTGTTCATCAGGAAATGAATCATTCAAAGGGTAAGAAACTTTTGAACTCTAGAAATTTAATCTAGATAAATGATCAACAACAACACTTTCAACCTCTTTTTTATCCTTGATTGTAATGTCAAATTACTACAATAATAAAATCCATCGAATGAGTCTAGGTTTAGCATCTTTCTTTGTGAACAAATATTTAAGAGTAGAGTGATTAGTAAGATGGTAACAGGAGTCCCAATATGATAAGTTTGAAAATTTTCCAATGCAAAAACTATAGCTAGCAGCTCTTTTTCAGTAGTTGTGTTATTCAATTGAGTTTGATTCAAAGTTCTGCTAGCATAGTAGATCACATAAGGTTCCTTACCTTTCCTCTGGCCAAGGATTGCCCCTACAGCTATATCACTTGCATCACACATTAATTCAAAAGACACCAATCTGGTGATCTAACTATAGGTGTAGTGGTGAGTGCCTTTTTTAAATGGTCTTGCATCAAAAGTGTAGTAAAAGGTTTTGCTATGACAGTAAAATCTTTTCTGAACCTCCTATAAAAACATGCATGCCCTAAAAATGATCGGACAGTTAAAGGAATAGGAAACCTAGAAATTGAATCTACTTTGGCCTTATCTACTTCCATGCCTTTAGCAGAAATTATATGGCCTAAAACAATTCCTCTCGTAACCATGAAATGACATTTCTCCCAATTAAGGACAAGATGTTTATCCTCACACTTGCATGAAACAGCTTTCGAATTTGTTAGACAATCTTTAAATGAATAACTATATACAGAAAAGTCATCCATAAACACTTCCAAAAAAATTTCTATCGTGTCACTGAATATGCTAAGCATGCACCTTTGAAAAGTTTCTGGGGCATTAAAAGGACCAAAAGGCATTCTTTTAAAAGCGAAAGTCCCTAAATGGCAAGTAACAATTGTTTTTTCTTAGTCTTCTAATGCTATTTCAATTTGATGATAGCCTGAAAAGCCATCCAAGAAACAATAAAACAGATGTCCAGCAACTCTTTTTAGCACTTGATCTAAAAATGGTAAAGGAAAGTGATCCTTTCTGGTCATGAAATTCAACTTCCTATAATCTATGCACATTCTCCAACTAGTGGGTACCCTTTTAGTTATCATTCTCCCTGTTCATTTTCAACAACAGTAATCCCAGTTTTCTTAGGAATTTCTTGAGTAGGACTTACCTACTTGCTGTCCGCAATAGGATAAATGATACCTGCATCAAGTAATTTTAAAACTTCATTTTTAACAACCTCTTTCATATTAGGATTTAGCTATCTTTGGGATTCCCTTGAAGGATTAGCATTTTCTTCTAGGAAAGTTCTATGAGTGCACACTAAAGGACTAATTCCCTTAATATCTTCTATAGTTCAACCTATTGAAAATCTATGATCATTCAGAACTTTTAACATCTTTTCTTGATCAAAAGTAAGAGTAGAGGATATTACCACAGGGTGTGATTCATTAGGTCCCAAAAAAGCATACTTTAATTCCGCTGGAAGAGGTTTAATCTCTAGAGTTGGCATCTTCTCTGCTAAGGTTTGCATAGGTGTCTGACTAATATTTAAAGGCTCAATAATTGGTTGCCACCCTCTTATTGCTGCTGCGTCGCTTTTTGAGAAGTCTTCAATGCTGTCCAATTCGAAATTAAGCTCTAGGTGCTCATCAGGTGCTTCTAACTCAACTTACAACTCTTCTAGCATATTAACTTCCTGCACTTCATCAAAATCTTTTGGTTGCCTAAAAGCATTGAAAATGTAAGTTCCAAAGTCATATTACCAAATGTCAACTTTAAAATACCAATCCTACAATTTATCAAAGCATTTGAAGTTGCAAGAAATGGTCTACCAAGAATCACAGGGATTTGGGGGGAAGTTTTAGGTGTATTTTGAACCTCAATAACAATAAAATCAACTAGATAATAAAATTTATCAACTTAAACCATAACATCCTCAATTATCTCTCTAGGCATCTTAATAGAACTATCTACTAAACGTAAAATCATGGGAATGGGCTTAAGTTCACCTAGACCAAGTTGTGTACAGACACTAAAAGGCAAAAAATTCACACTTGAACCTAGATCGAGCAAGGCATGACCAATACGAGTGGTCCCTATCATACAAGCAATGGTTGGAGAACCAGGATCTTTAAATTTTTGAGGAGTTTGATGATGCGTTTCACGATGCACCAAAATAATAAATAATTCCTTACTCGCTAAATATTAATTAATAATGTAGTAGCAAGAGTAAGGATCGATCCCACGAGGAACGAAAACTAATTTTAGTTGTTCGATCAATTAGAATAGAATGAGGGGGTTTTGTTGTTTGAATTGCTTGAATGAAAACAATACATAAAATAAATAATTAAATATGACTAGAGAATTAATATGAGAAGAAATCTTGTTCTCGGGTTCGGGTGTGCCCTCAATTAATGTTATACATTTCCTTGTAACATGTTTCTATCCCTAGTTCAATTATCAGTCATAAATAATAAACAAGCTCTAATTATCTAAATTCTTCCTTATGTATATTGATTCAAAACAAGCTCTTCGAATCAATTCTAGCCACGGACAATCCTAAACAAGCTCTTAGGATTTAATACACGACTAGTATGAAAATCTGGAAGAATAGATTGAATTGGATCAATAATTTCACAAGCTCGAATTAATCAATCCAAGTTGAATTATTACTAAACATGCACGAGATTTATTTTCTACTAAAGTAAAGATTCAATGACAATTACGAATCAAGAATATAAACATATCATATTCATGAATCCAAAGATCAATAATCCAATTGGCCAAATTAAACTATTAATCAAATAAACTCAATTGAACATTCAAAACATAATAATCCAACAATTGAAATAAAGGAATAAATTCACGCTACTAATTTGTAGGAAAAGAAAATAACATAATCAAGTTAACACAACTTCCCTTTTGAACAATACATAGAATTTAGCCTAGCATGATTGTGGTAGATTCTTCAAATTGCTTCATGAATTCCATTATTGTTGATATTCTTGCGCTTGAAAATCTCCAAAGAATGCTCTATATTTTGCTTTCAATTTTCCTCAATATCCAGCCTCCTTTTTGTGGTGATTTTGCTCCTTTAATACTCCCAAAATCGTGCCCTAGATTTACCCCAAAGATAGACCTTGAATCAGATAAGGAAATTTCTTGGCGAGCAAGTTACGACCGTAACTTTCCTTATCACGGCCGTAAGTGAGCTGCTGAAAATTTTCGGAATTTGGAAGTTACGTCCGTAACTTTGTCATTTACGGTCGTAAGTGCATCTCTGCCTAGAAACACCTGTGCTTGATGTTTTGATCATAACTTTTTCTCCTGAAGTCCGATTATGGTGATTCAAGTTTCGTTGGAAAGTAATCTTAAATATCTACAATTCCTTTTGAAATAGCTCTTCTCAAGTTCGAAAGTCTTCTATGACCAAATTGAGCTTCAATCTATGACTAAAATTCATGATCACAATCCTTGCGGGTTTTTGATTTCCAACTTCATCCCAAACCTTCTTTGACCATAATTTTTGCATCTAATCTTCTTCCCACATGCCATTATTGATTTGGAGCTCTTTGAATATGCCCTTGAACCTCACATCTTGATTTTTTTTGTATTTCTTTGGTCCTGTTTCCTTTCTTTTTCTTCTTTTTGACCTTACATAGCACAATAAGTGAAAGTTCATTAAACGATACTTCAATAGAATCAAACCAATAACAAAATAAGATAATAAGTGAATTAAATACGTGCTAATAAAGTACTTATCAAATCCCCCCACACTTTGTCTTGTATCCTCCTACCTCTCGTGAGTTTTCTCTTAACCTCTATCAATGATTTACTACATGGGTGTTAGTTTTTGGCCAACTTGAAAGCACAGTATATAGACCAAGCAATTCAAACCACTCATAAGCATATGTAATGGGAGTTAACACCCTTACTAGATATTTCTCTCTTAGCACAAAGTGTATAAGGGTGTGAATTTTCACTCAACTCACTGCATGGAGAATATATTCCCACAGAATGCTCAAATGTCATAACCGGAGCCAACAATAACACAAGTGCAAAGTAAAGGTCTTTATTTGGTTGTAATGGGGATTCAGGCTAGGTATGATAAAAGGATATATTTAGGCTGAGTCGAGAAGGAATTTTGTAAGCTCAGTCAATTTAAAATGACATTACTTCCTTCACTCTCAATATGAATTTCATTGTTTCCCGCTACCCAACTTAGTTAACACTGATTTTTTTTTCACAAGTTGAGTGTTTAACTACCTCAACTACTAATTTTCTTAATTAAACTTCATTTTCGTTGCTTTCTCTTTCGATTTTTTTTTCGAGTACAGACTGCAACTTTTTGTTTTTGTTCAAATCATTACGCAGTCACCAATTGGCAAAAGATAGAATTACATTTCCCTGAATTCAGTCCATTACTCACCCGTCACCCAACACAAGATAACCATTTCAACTTCTTAGACTTAGACCACAACACGATTCTCAATCAACAAAAGCTTTCGAATCACTTCTCTATGGGTTCAAAACAGAGACAATGCGAAAGAGAGGGTATTCGTGGCTTGTAGCGTGGCATCAAAAGTTCAAGGAAAGGCTAAGGCTCAAAGGGGCTTCTATTGGTACATGTATCATGGTAGGCCCTTTTAGCAGGTCAAATTTGGTTTAACCTAATGTCTCTACTATATTTTGCACTTGAGTCAAGAAGCTATAACGGCATGCACAAGAGAGCACATCTAAGTACAAACCAACCATAAAGACACACATCAAAAAAAGCTTAATATAAAGAGTAAAAGTAGCTCATAGGCTCAAAAGCTCACAAATTATGGTTTATATGTGCTTCTCCCATCCAATTATGAGTTATAGGTCATTACTCAGTTTTCATTCTGAAGTCAAAATCTAGGGGATAAGGATAGAATGAAGTTACTCGGGGTGGTATTTTATCATATCAATTTTGGTTTGACTCAATTAGGTCGCAGACATTTTTCAATTTGCCCCCATTTTCAAACTAATTCAGAAATTATTAGAAAACTCATCTCTATGTGCTCATTCTTTGTCTGATTATGCAATTTAGGAAGTTGGTGGTTCAAAAATAATCATAAGTGAGGCCGCTTCCTATTATACCAAAATGTGGATCTAAGCACAATTAAAAAAACTAACAAAAAAATTGAAAGAAGATGAATAAAACAGGGATAACAAAAAATAATAGATAATCATTCCCCCCACACTTAAATTCCACATTGTCCTCAATGTGGAGCGTGACAATACAAAACAAAATAGGGGAATGTGAATGGAATCAGAAGAAGAGATGGAATTTTAAAAGTTTGCGAAACTTACGGCCGTGAAGGAATTCACTTACGGTCATAGGTGTCTCGCTGGATAAAAAAATGATTGAGTTAGTTACGGTCGTGAGATAAGTGATTACGACCGTAACTTAACTTTTGTCCCAATTTTTTTTTTTTAAACTTAAACGGGAAAAAATATAAAATGAACTAATAATAATAATAAAACAAAAGAAAAATGGGGGAGTAAAGAGACTCGCCTCTCGGGTTGCCTCCCGAGCAGCGCCTTTGTTTACTGTCGTTGGCTCGACGGGTTGCTTCCTTCTTCATTCGGGATCAACTAGACTCCCAAAGCTCAATTTCTTCTTCATACTCTTCATTAGTGCCTGCAAAATACGGGGTAGAAGCTCTTCATTAGAAATTGGTGATGTGACCTGAGAGATTTTACCTGATTGTGGTGACTTTGGACAGTCCTTTCCACCAAGTTCAAAAATTTCCTGTACTGAAGAATCAATCACATTAACAGACTGAACAGGATTATCATCATCATGATTTTTCACGGAATCATAAATATTGAATTGAATAATCTCATTATTAAATTCCATGATAAGTGAGCCACTACTAACATCTATCTTGGTCTTAGATGTTTTTAGAAATGGTCTGCATAACAAAATAGGAGTAGAGTTGGGGAAGTGGTCATCATTCATGTCCAATACATAAAAATCTGCAGGAAATACTAACCCACCTACTTGCACTAGAATTTCTTCAACTACCCCGTCAGGATAAGCATTAGAATGATCGGCTAGTTGAATTATAACATTAGTTTCAGTCAGTTTGGCAAGTTTTAATGAAGCATAGGTGGACCTAGGCATTACATTGATAGATGCTCCTAAGTCTATTAAAGCACGATTTTTTTTCTTATTGCCTATTTGACAAGGTATGGTAAACATAACTGGATCCTTACACTTGGGAGGTGATTTTCTGTGAAGAAGTGCAGATACAGACTCACCCATTCTTACCATCTCATTTCCCTTTAGCTTTCTCTTATTGGTGCACAGATCCTTCAAAAACTTCGCATATCGGGGCACTTGCTTGATTGCATCTAACAGTGGAATGTTGATTTCCACTTTTCTGAACATCTCCAGTATATCATTTTGCTTGCCCTCCTTAGTCGTTTTTGCCAACCTGCTAGGAAAAGGAGGTGGAGTCAATTTAACAATTGAGTTAGAGTTGGATTTTACCTGCGGGTTTTTCGAAGTGTTGTTTTTCTTTCCGACTCTTCTTCAACTTCCTCCTCTTCAGCTGCAACAGGTTTCATTTGTGGCCCCTAAACCTCTTTTCCATTCCGGAGAGTGATGACACTAACATTTTTAGGATTCACCTCAGGCTGAGATGGTAGTTTACCTCCGGATTGTGCTTCCAACCTGTTGATGGCGGTGGCCATTTGGCTCATCTGGTTCTCCAAATTTTAAATGCTAGACTTTACATCCTATTGAAATTGTAATGTGTTAGTTGCTAGTATTTTTACCATGTCTTCAAGAGACATACCTGAGCCTTGAGGTTTTTGCTGATACTGCCCTTGTTGTTGGAAGGTTCCTTGTTGCTGAAATTGCCCTTAAGGTTTGTTTGAAATGAAACCTGGGGGCTTGTTAATTTCGTAGCTTAGGTTGGGGTGATCCCTCCATCCTGGATTGTAGGTATTAGAGTACGGATTGTACTGTTGTCTTTGGAACGGAAAACCCTCTGCAGCACTTACCTGTTCACCATTTCCCTCTTGCAACACCGGACAAGTATCTGTTGGATGTCCGAAGTTTGCACATATCCCACAAGCTTTGACCTGTTGTGCCTTCCCTACAACAAGTTGTTTAACGAGGTTTGTTAGTTCAAACAATTGACTTTCAATATTGGAACTACTTACCTCATTCACGCGCCGAACTTGCATATCCCTGTTGGAGTTGAACTGCTGAGTGTTCTCAGCCATATTGGAGATTAAAGCCCCTGCTTGTTCCGGTGTCTTGTCCATCAGTGCACCTCCGCTTGCGGTATCTATCATGCTTCTATCCATCGGTGCCAGACCTTCATAAAAATATTGCACCAAGAGTTGCTCACTGATCTGATGATGGGGGCAACTCGAGATGAGCTTTTTGAAGCGCTCCCAATACTCATATAATGATTCACCATTTTTTTGGCGCACCCCACATATTTCCTTTCTGATCGTTCCAGCTCTCGATGCAGGAAAGTACTTTTCTAGGAATAGCCTCTTCATGTCGTTCCAGGTGGTGACTGATCCAGATGGTAGACAGTATAACCAGTCAATAGCAGCATCCTTCAGCGAGAATGGAAAGGCCCTCATCTTGATTTGTTCCTCAGTAATACCCGTAGGTCTCATGCTATTACAAATGACATGGAACTCCTTCAGATGTCTGTATGGATCCTCACCGGGATGTCCTCTGAAAGTTGGCAGAAGATGGATCAGTCCGGATTTTAGATCAAAGTTATGCCTTCTTCCATTGCCGGAAAAGTGATGCTTAGCGGTTGTTGAGCAACATCCGGGGTAATTAGTTGCTTGAGAGTCAGATTATTGTTAGCTACTGTCATTGGTTGTGCAGCTCTTCTTTACTGTTGAAGATTTCTCTCGATTTCTGGGTCAAAATAAAAAAATTCAAAATTAGTTGATCGAGTTTTACGTATATAAGCAAAGAAGTAAACAGGCAATTTTTTTTTTTTTTTTTGAAAAATTATAGAAATAACGTGAAAAATAAATTAAAATGCAGAAAAAAAAGAAAATTCTAATTGATTAAACACTAAATTGGTTAACCGTTCCCCGGAAACAACGCCAAAAATTTGATGCGTGTCACGATGCACCAAAATAATAAATAATTCTTTACTCGCTAAATATTAATTAATAATGTAGTAGCGAGAGTAAGGGTCGATCCCACGAGGAACGAAAACTAATTTTAGTTGTTCGATCAATTAGAATAGAATGAGGGGGTTTTTTTGTTTGAATTGCTTGAATGAAAACTATGCATAAAATAAATAATTAAATATGACTAGAGAATTAATATGAGAAGAAATCTTGTTCTCGGGTTCGGTTGTGCCCTCAATTAATGTTATATCTTTCCTTGTAACGTGTTTCTATCCCTAGTTCAATTATCAATCATAAATAATCAACAAGCTCTGATTATCTAAATTCTTCCTTAGTATTGATTCAAAACAAGTTCTTCGAACCAATTCTAGCCACGGACAATCCTAAATAAACTCTTAGGATTTAATGCAGGACTAGTATGAAAATCTAGAAGAATAGATTGAATTGGATCGTTAATTTCACAAGCTCGAATTAATCAATCCAAGTTGAATTATTACTAAACCTGCACGAGATTTATTTTCTACTAAAGTAAAGATTCAATGACAATTACTGATCAAGAATCTAAACATAGCATATTCATGAGTCCAAAGATCAATAATCCAATTGGCCAAATTAAACTATTAATCAAATAAACTCAATTGAACATTCAAAACATAATAATCCAACAATTGAAATAAAGGAATAAATTCACGCGACTAATTTATAGGAAAATAAAATAACATAATCGAGTTAACAGAACTTCCCCTTTGAACATGACATAAATTTAGCCTAGCATGATTGTGGTAGATTCTTCAAGTTGCTTCATGAATTCCATTATTGTTGATATTCTTGCACTTGAAAATCTCCAAAGAATGCTCTATATTTTGCTCTCCATTTTCCTCAATGTCCAGCCTCCTTTTGTGGTGATTTTGCTCCTGTAATATTCCCAAAATCGTGCCCTAGATTTACCCCAAAGATATACCAAAGATAGACATTGAATCAGATGAAGAAATTTCTTGGCGAGCAAGTTACAACCGTAACTTTCCTCATCACGGCCGTAAGTGAGCTACTGAAAATTTTCAGAATTTGGAAGTTATGGCCGTAACTTTGTCATTTACGGCCGTAAGTGCATCTCTGGCGAGAAACGCCTGTGCTCGATGTTTTGTCTTAATTTTCTCTCCCAAAGTCCGATTGTGGTGATTCAAGTTGCGTTGGAAAGAATACTCAAATATGTACAATTCTTTGTGAAATATCTCTTCTCAAATTCGAAAGTCTTATATGACCAAATTGAGCTTCAATCTATGACTAAAATTCTTGATCACAATACTTGCGAGTTTTTGATTTCCAACTTCATCCCAAACCTTCTTTGACCATAATTTTGCATCTAATCTTCTTCCCACATGCCATTATTGATTTGGAGCACTTTGAATATGCCCTTGAACGTCACATCTTTATTTTTTTGTATTTCTTTAGTCCTGTTTCCTTTCTTTTTCTTCCTTTTGACCTTACATAGCACAATAAGTGAAAGTGCATTAAACGATACTTCAATAGGATCAAACCAATAACAAAATAAGATAATAAGTGAATTAAATTTGTGTTAATAAAGCACTTATCATTTGACATTGTATGATGGAACTCACTTGTTAAGTTAAAAAGGCCTTGTTCTTAACAGTTAGCTTTCTCTTCACTGTACACAAATCCTTAAGGAATTTAGCATAAGTAGGGACTTGTTGAATGGCATCTAAAAGTGGAATATTTACCCTAACTTTCTTAAAAATCTCATGAATTTATGTTTGATTTTTGGTCTTATTACCAAGTTGTAATCTTTGAGGAAAATGGGCAGGGGGCGTACCTCCTATTGCTTACCTATCAAGTTCTCTTTAGGTTCTAGAACTTGGATTTGGTTCCCACTTCTCAATGTAGTCACTGCTTTCACATGTCTCAAATTGGACTCATCTACCCGTTGTGTTGAGTTTGAGGATTTGGCATTGGTTGAGCTGGGAGCTTACCCTTTTCGATTGCACTTTTTTGAGTAGTCAACTTTGTAAGCTGAGATCGTATATCATTAGTTGCATGAGAATTTTGATTGTTGATGGCAGCTTGACTTTGTAAGAATTTCTGTGGTGGTAGTGTGACTGTAAATGGCCAACATTATTGGTTCCTCCTCGATCCCTCCAACTGAAATTTGGATGATTTCTCCAACCTGGATTAAAAGTACTCAAATATGGATTAGAATAAGGTTTAGAAATCATATTAACAGCAACAGATTGATCAAAATACATCTCTTTTAATGGGGGAAGTGCAGGACGATTAGAAGTTAAATGTTGTACATGTTCCCAAATTGAACACTTTTCTAAAATAGTTGAAGAAGAATTGACTTCATTCACTTTTTGAGTTTCCAAATTTTCAAGTTTTCGAGCTATGAAAGCTAATCGCACATTTATGTCATTATCTCCTCTAAGTGAATGAATTCCAGATGCACTCTTTTGAAATTCAGTTTTTACTAGAATACTCCATCAAATTCATCAACATTATCCCAAGATAGGGCATTTTCAGCTAAAAATCATCAAAAAATAAGAAAACTTCATTAGGATCTTTTACAAAGAAATCACCAATGCTCATGGTTTGCACAAATTGCTTCATCTTTGGCCCGACCCGTTCGTAAAAAAAATTAGTTAACATCCATTGCTCATAACCATGACAGGGGCAAGATAACAACAAATCATTAAATATTTTCCAACTAGTGTAAAAAATTTCATTATTCTTTTAGGAAAAATTCATGATGTCTTTGGATAGAAGTGGTTCTTTTGGTGGAAAAAACTTTTTAATGAACTCTTTCTGCATATTTGTCAAATTTATGATTGAACCAGGCCTTAAAGAATTAAGTCATGACTTCACTTTATTATCGTTTAGTGAAAAGGGGAAAGCTTAAGTCGAATGACTTCCTCAATGCAATTTCTTTCAAGAAAAGTAAAACAAACCCTTCGAATTCCTGGATGTGGTGATAAGGACTCGCAAATGGCATTCCATGGAAGCATGGCAAGTAAACTATCATTCCTAGTCTAAAGTTGAAGACTGCTGCATGTTGTGAAAATATTACAAGTGCACAATATCGCGAACAAGTAGTAAAGTGGACTTTTTAAGTCTGGAACGTCGATCCTACGAGGACTAATTTACTTATTACTATCTTTGATTAATCAGTTCCTAAACTACAAATAAATGCCAAGATTGTGATTTTTGAATTATTAAAATAGTGAAAGAAAATATGAAAATAAAACAAATGAAAAGATTTGATTTTTGTTTTTCTTATGAACGGAAAGTGTTGGGACTCATAATAGTAACTTTGTTATCCTATTCAATTTCTCTTCTCATGTATTATTTTGAAAGTAGTGTTTAATCGAATTCACAATTTTATCCGAAATTCCCCTTTCTAGTTTAAATTGGTTCTATCTAGATAGATCAACCACATATCTCTATGATTGTTCAGAATAAGCCCTAAATAGATACATTCAACAACAAGAATTCAAAATGATTATGACAACCACAATTATGTATCTCTATCCTTTTATCAATTGTCGGATTTTATTACTTGTTCTAGGTGTTAACTCACCTATCGGATTATGAAAACAATCCACAAATCATCAAATTTGTGATCAAGCAATTCACGCATTAAAACACAATAATAAAATCAACAAATAAAATAATTTGCCCAAAACTAGAGAATTGAAATTGAATATTCAAAGAAAATCCCGTCATTCGTCCCAGCAATAGAATTAGTTACACAAAACAAGAAGAATAAAAAAGTGATAACATCACCGAATTCTAGAATTGATATGATAAGAAGAAAGAATTCTTGAACCAAGACCTAATCTTCATCCCAAGTTCTTGAATTCTACTTTGGCTTCTTGGAATTTCTCTTGATTTCTTGTAGGTTAAAATATATGTTTTTGTAGTTTAAAAGTCAAGAAAGTGGTTTAATCCTTGTTGGGCTTGAAAACAAATAGAAAAAATAAAGGAAAAAACAAAAAAATCATGAAAAAAAAACAGGCGGCCCATAGTCAGACCGCGGGTTGCAAATCGAGGTCGGGCTGTAGCAAACAGGGCCCTAACAAGACTGCAAATTAAAACTTCTGGTTTATCAGCTGAACTTCAAATGCGCATAACTTTTGATATACACCTTCGATTTGTGCTCCATTTGTTGCGTTGGACTTTAAGTTCTATTATCTTTCCAATGATATATTATGGACTCCATGGAGATGTTTGTATTAAAAGTTGTGTACTGATTTCTTCACATGCTCCGCACATGACTTTCTTGTTTTGCTTCAATCTCTTCCAAATTCGAGTTTTTCTTAAAACATCAAAATAATTAAACAATTAAGCAATATCAAACTCTAAAATACTCTCAATTGTGTAAATCTGAGATCAAAATAACTGCGAAAAATGAATTTTTATCAAATCCTCCAAACTTTAACTCTTGTTCGTCCTCGAATAAGATAAAGCATACAATCACACAAACATAACAACGCAATAAAATTCATGACACTAACACATGTTAAATAAAATGCCGATTTGCTTCAGGATTTAAAACTACAGTAATCCCTAAAAAGTTTTTAAACAATACTGTACCCGTCTTAATTTAATCCATGCTCAATGTGTGTGTGTGTTCAATCAACTCAATCATCATAGTGCGCATAGGTGATCTCCCAACCCTTTGTGGTCAAATTTCGCTATCCCTCTCGTGAGTTGCACTTCCCCCAAAACTTGTTTTCTCTCTAACCCAGTGTATAATTTCTAAGGCTACTTCCTAAATCACTAATTCTTTTCTCCCTCGAGTTTAGGTGTGTCCAACCAATGATAGATTCTACATGGGGTTTCCATGATTTCCTTTAATTGAGTGTCCGACCTTCAAACATCCACTAGGTAATTCAAACACACTAGTCATCTTGATCCCATATATGCAGATTATCAACTAAATTCTAATGTCATGCAATATCCTTCTCCATTAAACTAATACATGACCCCTGTAGCGAGCTTTAAGGCTATGGCTTTCAAGTCAGTTGACCATAGGGCACCATGTATTGAAATACCCCTACGAGCTTAATCACTCAAGTCACTACGCTCCAAAGAAAGGTGTCAAATGAATGCAATAAATTGTCCTAAAATTATTATTTTCTTTCTTTCTTTCTTTCTTTTTTAATAGAAAATAAATTTACATGAGTTACCTCTCTCTCTTAAGCTTTCTAGATGATCCCTATAGTGAGCTTTAGGCGATGGCTCTCAAGTCAGATGACTTTAGGGAACCAGGTATAGAAATACCCCTACGAGTTTAATAACTCGAGTCAACAAGGCTACAAAGAGAGGTAAAAGATCCATGCATGTTCCTACTTTATGCAAGAGATTAGATTACCAGCATTTGGTCATTACCTAGTTTCCTCCTATTAGTCAAGGTCACTCCACGCATCAATTTTGCACACATGGAATCAAAACACCCCCAAATAGTCACTACTACCAATTTTCACCCCCAAACTGTCAAACTTATTGGTCAAACTGATGGAATAAAATGTTTCAAGTGGGAATATATCCTAAATTCATATTGATAACCTAAAACCAACTATTCAAGTGCCACCTATATGCATGATAATCAAATTGACTATGTGCTCAAATAATGATCTAGCATGAATCAAATTACTCCAAGTACAGTGCATCAGTCCACAGTTCATTAATCATACAGTTTCAAGCATGAAGTACCGACAATGCTATTAAACTTAACAAACAAACATGCTAAAGCATAAAACACAATTTTATTTTATTTTTACTAAAAACAAAAAATTAACTCAAATTTTTGCGCACACTCCCAAACTTAAGTATCACATTGTCCTCAATATGTCAAAAAATTATTTAACTAAGAAAAACACAAGAAGGTAGAATTTACTCCCCTTGACCATGGCTTAAAGTTGGTAGAGACCATTGATAATTCTGCTTGTTGGATGTCAAGTTTCTTCCTCATTGCTAGACTAGAACTTTCCCTGTGAGAATTCAAAATAAATATTAGTAATAACATATAAGGTGTAAAAGCTAGCAATGAATCCACACCAAGAAGATTTGTAATCTCTAACTTTTATAAAAATTATCTTAATATGGTGTACTTTTCTACAAAAATTCTATAAATAGGAAAAGATAAATTTAAAAATTGTTTTGAAATTCGAAAATCTATGTGCAACCTTATAAATAGGAAATTTTTTTTCTTTTTTTATGTAAAAATCTGTTAGTGAGGGGCAATGATGACAAAATTTTATTCAAAGGAATAAAAAATCCACAAAAATTGTGGGAAATGTGTCCTAATTCTAATGAAAATCCAAATGCAAACTATATGATTTCAAAATTAAAGAACAAAAGTATAGAGTTGAGAAGTCAGGTTACAGCCTTTTAGTTCTTGATTTATAGTCTCAAGCTTGACTGCTGAACAATGCTTCAAGGCACTCTAAATAAGGTGTAACGTCCCGAGTTCTAAATATTCAGTTCGTCACGTCATCGTCTCATCTAACTTTTAAAATAACGATTTAAGCGGAATAATAATAAAATTTTCATACTTAGCAACATTTAAATAAAAACCAAAAGGTAAATAAAATTTAATAATTTGGGATTTGAAATAACAATCAAATCGTTCATTATTTTCTAAATAAAGAAATCATTTAATAAAGATATAAAATTTGCTAGCATTCTAAAATTAAACATGAATAAAATAAAATTTCTATTATTTATTTATTATTGCCATCACGTCAATCACTCGCCTCTATCTCCAAAATCTGCAAATGTTGTTAAAAATGAATGAACATTTTATAAAAATACTCAGTAGACTCATCACTAACAATTAATTTACAGAATAACTGAACACATAATTATGCAATTTATACAGTGACATCATCATCATAATCATAGGCTCTTTAAAAAAAATAGGGTGTGAGTAGTCTCGTCTCATGCATTAAAGTACGTAAGTTATGCAAAAAAAAATATCATTTTATCTAATAAGAGATAGTCTCGTCTCATGCATTAAAGCATATAAGTGATGACAAGCATAACACATCATAGTCTTGTCTCATCTCATCTCATGCAATAAACGCATATAAATCACGTAAAGTCACATAATACATGTAATTATAATTTAAACTAATTAGTGGAGGTGAGTCTACCTTAATTCACAAGTTTGGAAGTTAAGTGGGAATAATTACTTTATTCTTCTATATCTCTGAACGCTTCGTCTAGCCAAAAGAAGATAAATCTTAAATTAGTGTTTTGGAATTTTAAAGTTTTAAAACAAATTTAAAAGCCTGGGGGTTAAATTGAAAATCTAAAATAAATGATTTAAAGAGTTTTGGGGCTAAGTCAGAATTTTTAGAAACTTGGGTTGAAAACTTAGAACAAGTTTTAAAACTGTAGGGCTGACATAAAGGATTTTAAAGCTTAAGGGCCAAACTTCAAATACATTTTAGAACATAATAGGGACTAAAATAAACTTGGGGACTGAAGTGGCAATTTAATAAAATAAAAAACTTTTAATAAACCAATCTCTCTCTCTCTCTCTCTCTCTCTCTCTCTCTCTCTCTCTCTCTCTCTCTCTCTCTCTCGCGCGCGTTCGGAAATCAGAGGAGTGAAAAAGAGATAGAGTGCGACAGAGAATGTATCGTGATTCATGGCTGTTGCTGACGCCATCGCCGGAGATGATGTTGACGCCACGTAGAGGTGATATCGAACAGGGGTAGGGTGCATGGAAAAGGATTTTTGGGTGAGACTGAACACAAGAGGCTTGGGTTTGGCGATTTTGGGAGTTGCGGTTTTGGGGGAACTCCGGTCGAGGTAGGTAGGTATCTTGGGTCAACTTAATTCTTGGTTTTGGGTTTCAAGTTTGGATTTTCTTGGATTGATTTGTGGGTTGATTGAGGGGGCATTTGAGGTTGCGATAGGGGGATGTCTTGGCAACGGTGGTGACTTTCGAGAGGTGTTTAGCGGGGGTTATACGTGGTGTTAACGAGTGGTGGTCCGGTTATGGGCTTTGCTAAATGACAATTGGTTATGGCGTTCACGGTTAGGGCAGATTGGAGATTGCGTGGCTAGTGGACTAAAGGAAATGTGATTACAATTGGTTGATTGGGTTTAGTAGTGAGTTTGACATCATGGTGATGTCATCAATTCTTGGCCGGTTGGAATGATGATGGTGAAGAAGGCAGTTCAAGATTGAAAGGATGAAATCATACCTTGTTGAAGTTCTTGAATTGATGTCGTGAATAATGTGAGGGGGAGTGTATATAGAGATGGTATGGAGAGTACTGTGATTAGAATGAGATTTTGGACAATGTTGGAATATAGAAATATATTTGTATTGGAATAAAATTGTATTGTAGTAGTAGGGTTGTGTAAAGTTTTCCTAATGCGATAAGAATTGTATTAGAAAATTTTGAAAAATAAATAAATTGAAATTTGGTTTAAATAATCTTGGGATTAAAACAATTTTTAGATTTAAAAATTTTAGAAATTCGAAATTGGTTTAAAATCGAATTGGACTCGATTTTATATATTTGGCTCGAAATACTCGACATGGCTAGACACACACGTTTCAACTTTAATTTAAAATAAGTGAGATCTTAGCGACACATTTTTAATAATTTAGAAATTTTTTGGTTTTCGCTACATAAGGCTTTTGATAACTGCTATACTTGCTGAAGTTGCCTTTTTACCCAATTGCACTTTTACTCCAAATTTCTATGCTGCCATGTTCAAAATCAGAGGTAATTTTACCATTCATCTCAAACTTAATTACATAAATTTCAACCTCTTCTCCGCACCCTAGCACAAAATCAATTTTAAGAGAATCAATTGAGTGTAAGGATTGCTTGATGACTCCACCCTCGTCGGCTATTATGTTCTCATTTAAAATAAAATCCTCATTCTCAACATGCTTTTCTACCTCTTTTGATGGTGAAGGTTGTTCCTTAACTTCTTCTTTATTACTATCCACTTTTTACTCCTCCTCAGCCTAGATGTCCGGATTCAACACTATTGACTAAGAGACAATGACATTTTCATGGCAATTCTTTTCTTCTTGTTCTATTTGTTGAAAACTTAGTGGGGTGATTCTCTTAATTGATGTCCATTAACGCTCGGTGAAAGAAGTATTTCAAAGGGTAAATCACTCACATCATAGTTAGGTGAGAGAAATGATACAACAGGTAAGTAATCAAGGACAATTTCATTTATTCCACATTTGGCTTTTATCTATTGTAGTTGATACCCTATGATACAATCTCCTATAAGCATATATTCCTCTTCAACTCCTTGAGCTATCAATTGTTGTTGCCTTATGAAGAAGTCACGTACAAGCATTTTGTTGAAGTGAACCGCAACCATCTCGAATGTTTGAGTATCGATATCTAATAAAAAAATTAAAAAATGAAATAAAAGAGATCGATCTAAACTAATAACAAATAAAAATAGTCCCGACAACGGCGCAAAAAACTTGTAGTGAAAATATTGCAAGTGCACAATATCGCGAACAAGTAATAAAGTGGATTTTTTGAGTCCGGAATATCAATCCAAAAGGACTAATTTACTTACTACTAGCTTTGATTAATCAGTTCCTAAACTAAAAATAAATGCCAAGATTGTGATTTTTGAATTATTAAAATAGTGAGAGAAATGAAATATGAAAATAAAACAAATGAAAAGATTTGATTTTTCTTTTTCTTATGAATGGAAAGTGTTGGAACTCACGATAGTAACTTTGTTATCCTATTCAATTTCTCTTCTCATGTATTGTTTCAAAAGTAGCATTTAATTGAATTTACAATTTTATCCAAAATTTCCCTCTCGATTTTAAATTGGTTTTATCTAGATATGTCAACCACATTTCTCTATGATTGGTCAAAATAAGCCCTAAATAGATGCATTCAACAACAAGAATTCAAAATAATTACAACAACCACAACTATGTACCTCTACCCTTTTGTCAATTTCCGGATTTTATTACTTGGTCTAAGTGTTAACTTACCTCTCGGATTATGAAAATAATCCACAAATCATCAAATTGGAGATCAAGCAATTCGTGCATTAAAACATAATAAAATCAACACACAAAACAATTTTCCCAAAGCTAGAGAATTGAAATTGAATCATTCGTCCCAACAATAGAATTAGTTACACATGATAAAATAAAAACAAGAAGAATAAAAAAATGAAAACATCACCAAATTCTTGAATTGATATGAGAAGAAGAAAGAATTCTTGCACCAAGATCCAATCTTCAACCCAAGTTCTTAAATTCTCCTTTGGCTTCTTGGAATTTCCCTTGATTTCTTGTAGATTCTCAATGAATAATGAATTGGGAACCCCACTTCTAGGTTAGAATATGACTTTTTACAGTTTAGAAGTCAAGAATGTGGTTCAATCCTTGTTGGGCTTGAAAACAAATAGAAAAAACAAAGGAAAAACCCAAAATATCACGAAAACCCTAAAGGTTGGCCACGGTCTAACGTTGGGTTGCAAACCGTGGTCAGGCCGAGGTAAACAAGGCCCAAACAGGACCGCGAGTCGGCCTCGGTTTGAAAACCGCGGGTGACCCGTGATCAAAATTTCTGGTCCATCAGCTGAACTTCAAACGCGCATTAGTTTTGATATACAACTCCGATTTGTGCTTCGTTTGTTACGTTGGACTATACATACATACAATTATATTTCTAATGATATATTATGGGCTCCATGAAGATATTTGTACTAAAAGTTGTGTACTGATTTCTTCACATATTTTCGCAAATGACTTTCTTGTTTTGCTTCAATCTCTTCCAAATTTGAGTTTTTCCCAAAAAATCAAAATAAATAAAAAAATTGGCAAAATCAAGCCCTAAAATACTCACAATTGTGTAAATTTGAGATCAAAATAAGTACGAAAAATGTACTTATCACTGCATTTGCAGGAATCACTACACATGACAGAGTGCTTTCCATCATTGGCAAAATGTAATTTCTAAGACTTCAAACGGCTGGAACCTCATTTGGTATTCAATTATCTGCCATTTGTACCAGCTAATTTTCAAGAATTAAAAATTTGTCAGTGGGTACTGATCTTGCTAATTGTTTAGAATGATCTTAGAACCAAATGGACATAAACAAAGAAAAATATCAGGAATAGTAGTAGAGAAAAGAATAATAAAAAAAAATTAGCAAAAACCAACTAACACAAAAATAAATCCCCGGTAACGGCATCAAAAACTTAATTCGATGGAAAATCTATCATCCAAGTATAAAGGGGTCAAGTTATAGCTTAGCAATAATCCAGAGTTATTCTTCCTAAGGATTTTATTGGTATAATAATATTTTCTAAATTCAAATCTCAACTATGATTTCAATTGTGCTTAAATGAATAAAAAGAGAATATATTTAAAATGAATAAGAGAGAAATTTGAGTGGAGTTATTCTTTCACTACAATTGGGCTTTACAAATAGGATTAGTGCGAATTTCTTGAGATCGATAAGATGTAAGCATATTAGTAAGAAATTAATCAATTTATTTTGCTGCATTTTATCGAGCATGTTGTGTGCATATTCAACATACCACATCAGAGACATTGATCCAAGTAAAATAGTCTAAAAATTTAATACAATTTGTAAACCCTTATCGATAACAAGAATTCACACATAAAAAATTAATATTTACTCATTGAAGCTAAGAATAACTCCTCTCAAATATAAATTAGCCGACCATAAATGAATTAACTGAAATGAGATTCAAACAACTAATAACCATTACTAGAAAATGAAATTCAAATTTAGAAAATGGGAATTCATGAATAACTAAAATATATATAAAAATCAACTAACATAATAATCTAATCTGAAATTATGTAAACTAATAATTAAAACAACAAGAAGTCTAGACAAAATAGGATTATAAACTTAGAATGAATCACTGAACATCACTTTACATCGATTTCTCAATCTTCCGAGTGCTGTGAGGGATGGAGAGCTGCTACCTAGATTGTTGGCTACTGTGAGTTGGTTCACGGTCGAGGCTACGGATGGAAAAGGAAATGGGTGCGGTTGGAAAGTGGTAGAGAAAGAGAGGCTGTCGAGTGTTATGTTACTGGCACGATGGAGTGAGAAAGAAAGGGTCGAGCGACTTTGAGTGGAGGCTGGGGACGGTGAAGACAGGAGGCTGTCAAGTGTGTGTTTTGAGGAGTAGTGATGGCAACGGTTCTGTTCGAGGTCAGTTCGTCCAAAACCATAACCGAACCACCAGTTTTTTCCCATACCATAGCCTCCCCATAACCGTCTAAGTCGGATCGGTGCGGTTTCGATGCGTATCTCGGTTAGGTGTGGTGTGGTTCGTGCGGTTAATAACCACTTACATATAAATTAGTTTTTGCAAGTCCAACTGAAAAAATCAGTTTATTAAAAAAATAATAATAACAATACTAACCAAATTTCGCAAACGATATCTCAAATTTAAATACAAAATGCAAACAATATCCAAATTCTCAAATTCAAAACCCAAATTTAGAAAATAATATTACAAGCATAACAATATTAATATATTACATTACGATTATACAAAGACAAAATACATTATTTTTCTCAATCTTAACACTTGAGAACAACAAACATTTTGTTTCTGGACCATTATACTTCATTTTTCCCCGCCACAAGTATTGTTAGCAACATACATCACTATTGATTCTTATGTAATAAATAAGAATGTTAGTAGAGTAATAATATAACAACATTACTTTGATTCACAATAGACTTAACTAAATATTCAAATAGAAATTGCACCTCGTCGTCAACATCCACCTCACTAAACTTTGCACAAGCTCCAAAGCATAATGAATGAGCAGAATTTTTTACACACAATGGAGAGATAATCTGGAATACTAGAATTGAAAGTGGCGAGTTTGGAATTAAGGAAAATGAAAAGAAAAACTTGACTGATCGGTGTGGGGGACAATGGAGAACTGTCGGCTGTTGAAATGGAGAGTGACTGAAGGAGTGGAGATGAAAGAATAAGATATTCATATAACTATAGACCTAGGGTTAATGGATTTGGATTGGGCTTTGGTCATGTGGGCTGGGTTAATTGACTTTTAAATAGAGACTCTAATTGTGGGCTTTTATGTTTAAAATATAGCCTAAATCATTTTTTTCAAATAGGTATTCAGTTTGGGGCGGGGCACTTGTACAATTACCATACCTACCCCACCAAAAATCGGGTCATTAAATTTGCATACCATACCAGCTCTGTTGCTCCATCTGTTCAGTTTTTTCTACATCATTTGGTTCGGTTCACCACGATTTTCTGTTCAGGAGATTCAAATTGCCATTCCTATTAAGGAGAGGTGTGGGACGGCTGGTCACTAGCAACTGCTGAAGGTTTTTGATAGAGATGTTGGGTGTTGAGTTGTAAGAGAGAATTGGTTGCAGCTGCTGGCTTGAGTGGAGAGAAGTGTTTTTTCTAGTGTGTGCAGTCAGAGGGTTTTAGAGTTTTCGAAGTTTGAATTAGATCAGAGGTGTACGGGTCAAACTCAAATTCATTTTAAGAAATTGTCCAATGTATCCCTACAATTAAATAAATGAAATTATTAGCAAATAAGTCAATTTAGTGTTTAAGAATTAAAATTGAAGATTTTATAAGTTTTACTCTAAAGAACATAATTCATATCCTAAAATTGCATTTTTCATATATTTACTTATAAAAAATAAGTAAAATTGGACAATAATCAATCACTCAACCCTTAAATGCTTATTTTATGCACGAAATCTAGTGGAAGGCGATTCAAATTGCCATCCCTATTAAGGAGAGGTGTGGGACGGGTGGTCACTGGCAACTGCTGAAGGTTTTTGATACAGATTTTGGGTGTTGATTTGTAAGACAGAATTGGTTGCGGCTGCTGGCTTGAGTGGAGAGAAGTGTTTTTTCTAGTGTGTGTAGTCAGAGGGTTTTAGAGTTTTCGAAGTTTGAATTAGATCAGAGGTTTACGGGTCAAACTCAAATTCATTTTAAGAAATTGTCCAATGTATCCCTACAATTAAATAAATAAATTATTAGCAAATAAAGTCAATTTAGTGTTTAAGAATTAAAATTGAAGATTTTATAAGTTTTACTCTAAAGAACATAATTTATATCCTAAAATTGCATTTTTCATTTATTTACTTATAAAAAAATAAGTAAAATTGGACAATAATCAATCACTCAACCCTTAAATGCCTATTTTATGCACGAAATCTAGTGGGAGGCGATTCAAATTGCCATCCCTATTAAGGAGAGGTGTGGGACAGTTGGCCAATGGCGACTGCTCAAGGTTTTTGATAGAGACGTTGGGTGTTGAGTTATAAGAGAGAATTGATTGTGACTGCTAGCTTGAGTGGAGAGAAGTGTTTTTTCTGGTGTGTGTAGTTAGAGGGTTTTAGAGTTTCCGAAGTTTGAATTAGGTCAAGGGTTAATAGGTCAAACTCAAATTCATTTTAAGAAATTGTCCAATGTATCCCTACAAAATAAATGAAATTATTAGCAATTAAAGTCAATTTAGAGTTCAAGAATTAAAATTGAGTCTTTTATAAGTTTTACTCTAAAGAACATAATTTATATCCTAAAATTGCATTTTTCATTTATTTACTTATAAAAATTAACTAAAATTGGACAATAATCAATCACTCAACCCTAAAATGCCTATTTTATACATGAAATCTAGTGGGAATGGTGGATTTGGGGTGAGTTGAGAGGAAGGATTATAAGGTTTTAAGAGTAGAGAAGAATAGAAATGAAATGAAATAAGAAAAGGAGGGGGGGGGGGGTTTAAAAACTAGGCGATATTTATGGTCGTGATATAAGGTGGTTACGACCATAAATATCGCGCTATTCCGAAATTTTGATTGAGTTAGTTACAGCCGTAAGTGAAGATAGTACGACCGTAAATTAACTCAGGTGAAAAATTTATGAATAGTGAGTTATGACCGTAAAAAATTGGGTTACCGCCGTAACACAGGTCTTGGAAAATTTCATGACAAGTGAGTAACAGTCGTGAATGAACACGTGACGACCATAACTAATCTTCTATTCCCCTTCTTTTTTTTTTCTTTTCTTTTTTTTTTTAAACTGGACAGGAAAAAGAAATACAATGAAATAATCACAAAACAAATGGAGAGTAAAGAAACTTCTCTTTCGGGTTACCTCCCGAACAGCGCCTTTGTTCATGGTCGTTGGCTCTACTAAGTCCTGACGTGATTACTCCTCTTCTCATGGACTGTCTAATGTAATAACCTCCAAGTTTGTTGTTTAAAACCATTCCTAGTATGGCTTGAGACGGTGTCCATTTACCTTGAACAGCTTATTGGTCTTCAGGCTCTTGATTTCAACTGTACCATACAAGAAAACATTAACAACTACAAAGGGACCAACCCAATAGGAACGAAACTTACCTGGATGCAGCTTGAGTCGAGATTGAAAAAGAAGTACTTCCCGTCCCTCACTAAAGCTTTTTTGAGAAATACGTTGATCGTGGAATGCCTAAGTTCGGTCTTTATAAATCATTGCATTCTGGTAAGCTTCATCCTATATCTCTTCCAGTTCTTGCAATTGAAACTTCCTATGATCTCCAATTGTTCCCCCACTCCATATTGCATTGCTTGATGGCCCAGTAGGCTTTATGCTCTAGTTCCACCGGTAGATGCATGGTTTTCTAGACACTAGTTGGTATGGTGACATCCCAATTGGTGTCTTATAAGAGGTTTTGTATGCCCATAGAGTGTCATCCAATCTAATGCTCCAATCCTTTCGATTTGGCCGGACTATCTTTTGGAGTATAGATTTTATCTCTCTGTTAGAGATCTCTGCTTGTCCACTAGTCTGAGGATGGTATGCAGTGGATACTCGATGCAACACTTCATATTTCTACAACAAAGACTCGATGGCCCGGTTGCAAAAATCTGTTCCCCATTCACTGATCATTGCTCGTGGTATTCTGAACTTGCTAAAAATATTAGACTTAACAAACTCTACAACAACTTTAACATCATTAGTTCGGGTGGCCTTTGCTTCCACCCATTTTGAAACATAATCTATAGCTAAAAGAATGTAATTGCAACCAAACCGAAGGAGGGAATGGTCCCATGAAGTCAATGCCCCAAACATCAAAAAATTTTCATTAAATGATGGGAGATTGAGGCGTTTGATTTTTTTAGGATAGAGTACCTGTTCGTTGGCATTTGTCACATGACTTACAAAATACATAAGCATCTTTGAAAACCATAGGCCAATAAAAACCGCTCTCCGATACCTTTTGTGCCATTCTCCTAGGTCCAAAATGTCCTCCACAAGCATATGAGTGAAAAATCTGAGGATTGATTGGTACTCGAATTTCGGTACACATCTCCGGATGATTTCATCCAAACACCTTTCCCACAAATACGGATCATCCCAGATATAGTATTTGGCATCACTTCTCAGCTTGTGCTTCTTTTCCTGTGAAAAACCTGCAGGTATTATATAGAAGTCATGTAATTCACTAGGTCACCATACCATGGAGGGTTCGCTTCAATAGCGATTAGGCTCTCATCAGGAAAGGCTTATCGCATGGGTAGGTCTTCTTCAGCTCTCACCACCCCGCTGAGATGATCAACTACCACATTCTCTCATCCTGCCTTATCTTTGATTTCCAAATTCTTGTAGAAAGAGTATCCATCAGATGATCCTAGTTTTCACATCCTTCTTCATGAACAAGTGCCTCAATGCCGCGTGATCTGTAAACTCAATAACTTTATATCCCAACAAATAAGAACGATATTTTCCTAAAGCAAATACCATGAATAGGAGTTCTTTTTCAGTGGTGGTGTAGTTTGCTTGGGCTTGATTCAAAGTCCATGATGTATAGTAGATCACATGGGATGCTCTTCCAACTCTTTGCCCTAGGACTTCCCATATAGCACTGGAATCACACATTATTTCAAATGGGAGGTCCCAGTCAGGTGGTTGAATAATTAGAGGTGTAGTCAACCGTTCCTTAAGTTGATCGAATGCCTCTTCGCAAAGAACAGAAAACTCAAATGGTATATCTTTTTGTAGAAAATTGCATAATGGTAATGCAATCTTGGAAAAGTATTTTATAAACCTGCGATAGAAACCTGCATGTCCAAGAAAAGATTGGATATCCCGTACACTGGCGAGGTAAGGTAATGTGGATATGAGATCTAGCTTCGATTTATCGACTTCTATTCCCTTGACAGATACTACATGACCTGACACTATCCCTTGATCTACCATAAAATGGCATTTTTCCCATTGAGAACTAGGTTAGTATCAATGCATCGTTTTAAGATTACTATCGGTTATCTAAGCATGCATCAAATGAGTCACATCACACACTAAAGTCATCCATGAACACTTCTATGATTTTATCTATGTATTCTGAGAAAATGCTCATCATGCAACGTTGGAATGTAGTAGGGGCATTACACAAACCAAATAGCATATATGCAAATGTACCAAAAGGACAAGTAAATGTGGTTTTTTTTCCTGATATTTTGGTGCTATGACAATTCGAAAATGCCCAAAAAAACCATCTAAGAAATAGTAGTATGAATGGCCAGCTAATTTCTCTAACACTTGATCAATAAAGGGAAGGGAAAAATGATCCTTTTGGGTTTCAGTGTTTACCTTTCAGTAGTCGATGCATACCCGATACCAGATTTGCACCCTAGTCGATACAAGCTCTCCTTCCTTGTTTTCAACAACTGTCACTCTAAATTTCTTTGGTACCACTTGTATAGGGCTGATCCATTTACTACCTGAAATGGGATAAATCATCCGTACTCCCAACAGCTTTAGAATCTCTTTCTTTACTACCTCCATCATTGTTGGATTCAATCTTCGTTGTGCTTGCCTTGATGGTTGTGTTATTTCAAGCAATATCCCATGCATGCAGACTGATGGGCAGATTCCTGTGATGTCTACAATTGTCCATCCAATGGCTCCATTGTGATCCCGCAAAACCCGAACCAACTTCTCTTCCTCCACAATAGTTAGTTTGGATGAAACGATCACATGGAGCGTTTCTCCATTTTCAAGGAAAACGTATTTCAAATGGCTAGGTAAGGGTTTCATCTCTACCGCTGGTGCCTGCACACTAGAGGGTGACAATTTATTAAGACTGTCTATCAGTTGAATGGTTTTAACATTATACCTTCTTAGGACGGGTTCCAATGAATTCAGGCTGCTATTGTATTCTGCAATTCATTGCTCATTTCCATCTCTTCATTTTTAATTTGCTCCAATGACTAGGAATGGGCTGTCTCAACCTCATCCCAGCAATTTAACTCAAAGACTTTTTGCACAATAGGAGCAATGAAATTAATAGCATAGGTAGTACAAACATCATCTGGATGTTTCATTGCATTATAGATATTAAACTGCACTACCTCCCCATCAAATTACATCTTCAAAACCCTTTTTCTTACATCGATTATGGTTTTGGAAGTCCAAAAGAATGTCTTTCGAGCAAGATATGAGTGGAGTTAGGTGAGTGATCATCATTCATGTCTAGCACATAAAATCTATAGGAAATACTAGACCCTCTACTTGCACTTGAACATCCTCTACCACCCCATCTAGATAAGCATTAGAGCGATCAGCTAATTGAATGATAACACTAGTTTCAGTTAGTTTTAACGAAGCATAAGTAGATCTAGGCATTATATTAATTGACGCTCCCAAATCTATCAAAGTGCGATCTATCTTAGTGCTACCTATTTGATAAGGTATAGTAAACATAACTGGATCATTGCACTTGGGAGATAATTTCCTTTGGAGCAGTGTAGAAATTGTTTATCCCATCCTCACCTTCTCATTCCCCTTCAATTTCCTCTTATTGGTGCACAAATCCTTCAGAAATTTTAAGTAACTCAGGATCCAAGAGAGAGATGTTCAACTCTACTTTCCTGAATGTCTCCAATATCCCCCTTTCCTTGGTTTCCTTGTTTTCCTTGGCTAATCTGCTTGGAAAATGCGGCGGGGTTTATTTACCAATCAAGTTAGAGTCGGATTTTACCTGAGGGGTTTGTGAAGTAGCATCCTCCTTTTCAATCTCTTTTCATCTTCTTCTTCGTTTACGAGGGTTTGCTTTCATGAAGGTTCAATCTCTTTTCCACCCCGCAGAGTCATGGCACTTACATTTTTTAGGATGACTTCAGGTTGAGATGGTAATTTATCTCCAGATTGTGCCTCTAATCTGTCCATGACTGTAGCCATTTGGCTAATTTGGTTCTCCAAATTCTTAATGCTGGACTTGGCATCCTGTTGAAATTGTAATGTGTTAGAAGCCAAGGTTTTAACCCTATCTTCAAGAGACATACCTGAATTTTGAGGTTTTTGTTGATATTGCCATTAAAGTTGGAGATTTCCTTGCTATTGAAATTGCCCTTGAGGTTTGTTAGTGATGAAACTAAGGGGTTTATTAGCTCCATAGCTTTGGTTGGGGTGTTTCCTCCATCCTAGATTGTAAGTATTAGAGTACGGGTTGTACTATTGTCTCTAGAATGGGAAACCCCCTGCAGCATTCACCTGTTCACTATTTTCCTTTTGTAATACCGGGAAAGTATCCGTTGGATGTTCGAAATTTGAATATATCCCACAAGCTTTTACCTGTTGTAAATTCCCTACAGGAAGTTGTTTCACAAGATCTGTTAGTTCAGATAGTTTACTTTCAATATTAGAACCACTTACCTTATTCACGAGCGAAAATTACATATCCTTGTTCGATTTAAAATGTTGAGTATTCTCAGCCATATTAGAAATTAGGGCCCTCGCCTCTTCTGGTGTTTTATCCATTAAGGCACCTCCACTAGTGGCTTCTATCATGCTCCTATCCATTGGGGATAATCCTTCATAGAAGTACTGCATCAAGAGTTGTTTAGTGATCTTGTGGTGTGGGAAACTTGAAATAAGCTTCTTTAAACGCTCCCAATATTCATACAATATCTCGCCACTATTCTAGCGTAATCCGCATCTCTCCTTTCTAATGGTACCAGCTCTAGATGCAGGAAAATATTTTTCTAAGAAAATCTTCTTCTTGTCATTCCAAGTGGTGACTGTTTCTGATGGCAAGCAATAAAGCTAGTTTGTAGCGACATCTTTCAGCGAAAATGGGAAAGCTCTCACCTTGATTTGTTCCTCTGTAATACCTGTTGGTCTCATACTATCACATACCACATGAAACTCCTTAAGATGCCTATATAGGTCCTCAACGGGATGTCCTCGATGATAGAAGATGGATCAAACCGAATTTGTAGAGGTGGACGTGGTTTGGTTTGGTTCTGGTTCCAGAAGAACCAAACCAAACCATAAACCGATGGTTTTTTATTAATGTAACCAATTGGTTTTTTAAAGATATAGAACCAAACCCCTTGGTTTTGGTTTGGTTTGGTTTGGTTCTGGAACCATTACTTAAATTTTTAAATAATAAATTCAAATTAAAAGTTGTTTATATCTGCTTCTTCATTAGAATCCATCTACATTATTATTAAATAGAAAATGAAATTGTAAGTTAACAAAACAATTTTTTTTAAAAAGTAACATGTTATTCTAAGTCAAAGAAGAAGAAAATCGCCTGAAGGAAGCTCGCCGACTCGTTGAAACTTAGAGAATCAAACATAAAGGCCGTTTAGACTTATAGATATAGGTTACGTTGAAGTTTTGACTCTCATTCTACTGTGATTGATAAGTGTATTTTATACACTTATTTGTATGTCTAAATTAGGATTAATTATTGTCGTTTGGGAATATTTACTATTTAATTTATGTTTATTTGTTTACCTTTCAGAAAATGTCCCAATTGAAGAAGAATGAAGCAATTAATGGAAAAATGACACGATTGGATGTTAATTGGAGCTAAATTGGACAAGTGAGGAGTTTGTGACAACAACCGGGAAACATGCTTGGTGCCAAAGTGACTAAATCAGAGGTTGGTGGACCTAATTGAATGAATTAAGAGCTTGAATGGTCAAACCGAGAAGAAGATAAAGTTTGGGGACTAAATTGCAACAATTGAAAGTTGAGGACTGAAGGTGCAATTAAAAGTCAGGGACTAACTTGCACAGCCGGAAGAATGATGAAGTCGCGATCGCTGGTCACACACCAAGCGATCGCGAGAAGACCCAAAATTGTAACCCGAGAGTTTTAATGAAGTCCACGCGATCGCTAGGGTTGATACCACGCGATCGCGTGCGTATCCGGCTGGGCCAACTGTGGGCTTTTTCTCGCGATTTTTATCAGACTTCTCTCTTCTTGACCTAGGTTTTCTCCAAAAGATACATATACAACAGAAGAGGCACGAAAATCAGACCTTTGCCTCTCCATAGAACGAGCCACAATCGAGAAATCAACATTAAATTCTTGGAGATTCAAGCATCGCAGAGGGGCGTGAATTGAAGATACTGGAAGAATTGATAATTGGTGCAATCTTTCCATTCTTCTTTGTTATTTTCAATGAACGTTATATTTTATTGTTTTTGTCATATCATGATGATGTGTAACTAATTTTGATGTTGGGATGAACGATGTAGCCTAGTTAATTATTTTAATTCCATATTCCGTATTTTAACGCTTTAATGCATGTGTTGATTTATTATTGCGTTTAATGCGTGAATGAACTGGCAACTTATTCATGATTTCATGTGTTATTTCCATAATCCGAGAGGTGAGTTAATAACATAGATCTAGGTAATAAATCCGGTAATTGAACGAGAGATAGAGATATACTCTTGTAATTATTGCGGTCGTGTGTGAATTCTTGTGTGTAATGCATCTAGTTAAGGAATATTCGGACCCGCTGTAGAGATACAAGGTTGACTTATTTAGGTAGGATTGATTTAAACTCGAGAGAGGAATCTCAATTTAAATTAGTGAATTCGACCGAACACATAAATAGGAAATAAAACTGGAATTGGAGTTAATTTAATTAGCTAGGTGAATTCGTGAATCCCAACTACTTTACAATCTTATTTGAAAACAAAGCAATTTAACAATTCTTTTTAATTCATCTTCTTAGTTTTAATTTAAAACATCAAATTCATTTGTCTGTTCAAATAAAGTTTAGAACTAAAATATTTCGGTAATTAATAGCAGTCCTCGTGGGAACGATAATCCGGACTTTAAGGTCCACTTTATTACTTGATTACGATATCGTACACTTGCGATCTCAAATCCACAACAGTGATGCTGTGCGAGTTAAGGATGAGATTTTTCATTTGAGTTTAGGATAACTCTTGAGAAATGACGAATTTGGTTGAGGTTTATATATACATAAATTTTAAAAAATAACCATCAATGCCGTCGATGGTGACTAAGGAGTGCAACGATTACTTTGTTATAGGAGAGCAAGTAAAGCAGTATGAATGCGTATTTATAATTGAAAATAAGAAAAATGAATTAGAATTAGAATTTAGATTTATGATTTAAAATCTTTGTCTAATAGGAAATGAGATAAAATGTATGGTAAATAACATTTTTGTATATTTCACATTTATAATTTCAGTTTTGAATTTTTTGCTAAGATGAATACCCACTAATTTGTAATATATATATATATATATATATATATATATATATATATAGTTCTGGTTTTTGAATGAGAACCGGAACCAAAACCGAAACCAAATGGTTCTTGAGTATAAGAACCAAACCATTATTTTTTTTATATAGAACCGAACCAAACCGCTTGGTTTGGTTCTGGTTTGGTAAGGTTATTTTGTCCACCCCTACGAATTTGAGCTCAAAATTTTGCCTTCTTCCACTGCTAGAAAGGTGATGCACAATGGTTGCTAAGCGACATTCGGGGTAGCTAGATGCTTGAGAGTCCTATTGTTATTTGAGGCTGCCATTAGTTGTTGTGCTACCCTTCTTTGCCTTCGAAGAGTTCTCTCGATCTCTAGATCAAAATCAAAATGCTCACTATTAGTTGATCGAGTCTAATGCATGCAAGCAAAGAAGTAGACAAGCAATGTCTAGATAAAAATAGAGAAATAGAGATAAAAATAAAAATAAATGTAGAAAAATAAGATTCTAATTAATTAAACAACTAAATTGGTTCACCGTTCCCCGGCAACAGTACCAAAAATTTTATGCGTGTCGTAATACAACAAAATTTAATTATTTCCTTACTCACTAAATAAGACTTAATAATGTAATAGCGAGATTAAGAGTCGAACCCAAGAGGAACAGTGAACCTAATGAGTTGCTTGAGTAATAAGAATATAATGGAGGGTTTTGTTGTTTTACTTTGCTTAAATGAAAATTATGCATAAAAACAAGTAAATGTGTTTAAAGAGCTAATATGAGAAAGATCTCGTTTTTGGGTTCGGTTGTGCTATCAATTATTGTATTACCTTTCTATGTAACGCATTTCTATCCCCTTTTCAATTTTATCAATCTTGAATAATCAACACACTTTGATTATACTAATTCTTCCTTAAGTGTATCAAACCAAAATAGGCACTTTAAGTCAATTTTAGTAAATTGACAATCCTAAACAAGTTCTTAGGATTTAATACAAGACTAGTGTGAATGATAAGGAGAATAGATTGAATTGGATTGTTAAATTCACAAGCTCGAATTAATCAACCCAAGTCGAATTATTACTAAACGTGCATGAGATTTATTTGCTACTTTGAGTCAGACCTGACAACAATTACATATCAAATATCTAAATATAGCATATACATAAGTTTAAAGATTAAACAATTCAATTGGTCAAATCAAATTCATTTAATCAAATAAATTCAATCAAGCATTCAAAAAGTAATAATTCAACAATTGAAGGAATGGGATAGGTAAAACGTTACTTGTTTATAGGAAAAGAAAATAACAAAATTGTTTTGACACAACTTCCCCCTCGAACGAGATAAGGAGTTTAGTTGAGCGTGGTCATGATGAACTCTTCAATTTGATTCTTGAATTCACAATCTTGTTGATGCCTCTTTGCTTGAAATTCTCCCTAGAAGTTCTCTATTGAAGCCCTATTTTTTCAGCCGCTCTTCATGCTTATTTCCTCCTTTTATACTCCTAAAATCATGCCCTAAGAGTCCCACAAAGAATTGCCAATGATAGACTTCCAATCTAATTAGGAAAATATTCTGTGCATAAGTTACAGCCGTAACTGGACTCTTGAAATTTTATTCTATTGGATTATGACCTACGGCCATGATGGACTATACTTACGACTGTAAGTTGTTTCCGGCTTTGATCACCAATTCTTGACTTTTAGCACTTTTGGGTCCTTTTTCATTTATTTTCGTCATTTGTGGTCCTACCCAAGACAATACACCAAAAAACGGTAAATGATACTTTAACGCAATGAAACAAGCAACAAAACACAACAATAAGTGAATCAAACACGTGTTCTTAAAGCACTCATCAATACCCCACAGCCAAGACATTGTCAATTGAGATGTGTATTGGTATTCACCATTTAGAAATTTCTTGTTCTTTCATTCGAAGTCTTGACAATCTACTCAAGTGCTATTAGATTCATCAACCTAAAGGAGTTCAATTATTCATGGAGTCAAGAGTTGTAAGGATCTGGATCAGTGGGGTCCCAGGCCCCCACTGAACTTCGGAGATATTTAAAAAAAAAAAAAATTGAATATTAAATGTTGTATAAATTCCAATTGAAATGTATATTATAGCTTTCCAACTTTCTTATATTAATTCATAAATTTTAGTTTACATTATTTGTTTGTTCAATATTTAGTTTTAAATTTTGGACATATTTTAATATTTATCTTTAATGCTTACGTTGAAACTCCACCTTATTATGATTTGTTTTAGCATATTCTTGTTAAATATTTTTTTCTTATTCCTTCTTGTAATTGGATTTGCTTAATTTGAGTGGATTATGTTAAACTTAATTTGGGCATTTTTTATTTGATTTAAATATTATTATGTATTTTATTTTGTTTCAAAAAATTTCTATAGTTAAGGCTTTATTCGACAATTTTGTGGATTATAAATTTACTTTATTTGTATTTTCTAGGTAAATTGTGTGATTAAAAAGCGGAGACAGAAAATGTGTGTAGTTAAAAAGTGGTTTGAAAAATTGTGTACTTTATAAATTAGATTATAAACTGTATTAATTGTTTAACCGAACACAATGTAACTTGTGCCTCCACTGAAATTTCTTCCTGGCTCCACCACTAAACATAGGCTGTGCATCTGAGAACTATGATATGGGTTCTGCTAATGTTGTCAAATGACTCAAATAGTATACTCTAAAGGATATTTATGCATATTTATGCATTTTGATATGTGTGTATATTTTCCAATTGGAATTTTCATTTGTGCGATTATTCTTTTTCTGGTTCATTAAGAATACATTTTCAAACTGGAGTTTTCATTTGTGAGATGATTTCCCTTTTAGGTTCCATCAAGAATTATAACTATGAAAGAGGGAAATTTATAAATTATTTGAAGGCACCAAATTGCAATACACAAAATTTCATCAAGCTTAAGACTTTTATGTTATACTCGTACAAGAATCCTGTCTAGGAACTAATATTGCTGAAGCTTCTACTTTCTTGGTCTCCATCCCTTGGTAAGATTATCTCTTTTAAAGAGATCTATCTCTATTAACACCTGAATCTATCTTGTCGTATAATCTCAAAAACCACTTTAAAACGCAAATAATGCGGAAGTTATTTTATATTTTATTTTTTGATATGAGTGTGAAAACACTAACTTGTGACTAATTTACATGGTGTTGATATTAAAAGGACCATATAAGATCCAAGGCATTGGTGCTGGTTTCATTCCTCCAAAAAAAGTTGATTATCAGGTTTGCAATCCTTTACTGCTATTTTATTATGCCTGTTATTGAATATTTTATTAGTATGAGTAACATTTAAAAGATCATATGTTGCGAAATTTCATGATGTCTACAATTCTGTAACTTATTTATTCAGATATTCAATGTTCATCTTGTGGTTTGATGACAGTTTCATAAAATGTTTGCTAGAATGCTAGTAAACATAAAGGATTTTGAAATTTAGGATACAAATCCTTAGACATTATACAAGTTAAGGAAGTGCAATATTTTGTTCTTCTCTACACTAGTACAGATTTGCCCAAAAATAAATAAATAAATGTACGTCGCTTTTTCCGAAAATATATGCTAATAAAAAAAAGCTTTAGCAATTTTGTAAATACGATTTGACAAAACGCATTGGTTGTTAATGAACACCAACCCAAGAAATCCAAACCAAGCAAAGGTGTCGGTTCTTCATTAAGAACTGGTGCTTAAAGACCTTTTATAGGCGTCGTTCTTAAAAAATCGAAGCCTATAGATCACACTTTATGCGTCAGTCCTTAGAAGAACAGATGCACTTAATTAAAGGCATCAGTTCTTCTAACGAACCGACGCCTAAAGTTGCTTAATTAGATTAGATTTTCTACGAAGATCACATGAAATCACTATCTCCTTCTCCCTTTCTCTCACATTTCACACACAACCCGCTACGCCGCTCCTCACACCACACCACCACCCCGCTCTCTTTCTCGCTCTCTCTCCATCTCGTGCACGGTTTTCAACCCGTCGCCACCGCCGCCACCAATTTCTCTCTCTCTCTCTCTCTCTCTCTCTCTCTCTCTCTCTCTCTCTCTGCCCCACCTTCGTACAACCACCACCCAACTCTTTCTCTCTACCCCGTCTCCGCCACCACCACCACCACCATGCACTCTCTACTCCAACAACACCACCACCACCACCCTGATCTCTCTCTCTCTTTACCCAGCCTTCGCCGCCGCCGCCACCACCACCTCGCTCTCTCTACCCCGCTACAGCCTCCAGCACCCCGATCTCTCTCTCTCTCTACCCCGTCGCTGCCACCACCACCACGACAGTAAATTTTTAGATTTACAATTCCAACTAGTTAATTGATTTGGTTAGTTTATGATTGAATTTATGATTTTATATGTTAATTGGTTTAAATGAAATTTTTATAAGTTTAGTTTGAATGTTAATTTTAGATTGTTGATTTTGAGTTAGTAGATGGATACATTGCAATTTTTGAATTATTGGAGTTTTATTGAAATTGTAGAATGCTAAATTATGAAATCTTAGTTTGAGTTTTGAACTAACGGATAAGTGATGATTGTGAAATATGGATAAGAGAATTATTTGGGATGTTCGTACTTTTTGGATGTTTTGGTGAGTTGAGGTGATTATGTTGTGATGGTTTGGAGATATGAGCATGAACATATAGGGTGAATAAGAGGCTAAAAAACCATGTAGCCTAGGTATTTGATAAATTGCCTTAATGATGTTTTGGTCGAGATTTGGGGAAGCCGAACTTTGGAGTACCTTAAACATAGGTTGGATGTCATATGAGATTGATCTATCACAATTGTCATGTAGAAATTCATCGAAAACATTGATACCTTAGGATAGAAGTTCATTGCAAAGTTACTTCAGATCATGTCAAGGTCACTTCATGCCATGTCTAGATCACTGCATGCCATGTCTAGGTCACTGTAGGCTATGACTAAATTTTTCAAAAACATAATAATTTAGGTCGTATGCATAATTTCAAATTTTTGGATTTGTAAATTTGAGGTATCATGGATATTTTTAACTCAAAACTAATAAAATTTTTTCGCAGGTCTAAAGCTCGAAGTTGAGGCGAAGTTCGATTGATATATTTTGAGCATTGGGTTTGGATATTTTGAGGTATATATCTTTACAAACTTTATCTAAGTTGGGGGCGTAGCCTGAATGTTATTTTTTATGTGTGTTTGAGTCGGGGCATAGCGTGAATGTTATTTTTTATATAAAGAGCAATTGTGTGTTTGGGTCTGGGGAATATCTTGAATCTCTATTTTTATGTATTCATCTTTGAAATTATTTGGTTGTATTGATATGTCGATGAGTATTAATTATAGACTTTTGATATCGAGGAGTTGGAATTGATTTTGGATTAATTTTGGAGTAGTTGATGATATTGAAGCTTGCCTGAAGTTGTGTTTAAGTTTTGAACATGTTGAGGTTGAATGTTTTCGTTTTATTGTAGCATTTTGATTCCCCCTACAAGTTGGTTAAGTCCAATTTATAGGGGAGATTCTGCAGAAGTTTCTGTATGATTTTATAAATAAAAAATGAAAACTATAACTTAAGGTGATTTCATTCTTTTTAATATATGGTGAATATCTTAATATATAGGTCGTTAGATATGGATCGCAGTTGGATTTATGGGAGACTTAATATACATGAATATGTGAAAGGGGTTGAAGAGTTTATTAAATGTACTGAGAAAAACAAAATAAAAGGAATGTGAAGAAATGATTTTGTGTCATTGTTGTGATTGTAAGAATCTAAGAAAGTTTCGTAGCTCTCTGAGCAAGTGAAAAGCAATTTGATTCGTTATGAGTTTAAGAAAGGTTATACACAGTTGATATGGCAGGGTGATAGTATACTTCCTAGGACGAGCAGCAATGACAATGAGGGTGATCAGGAAGAGAATAATTTGAGCAATAAGGATAAGATTAATGTGGACAATGACCAGATTGATGTGGATAATGATCGAATAGATGAAATGATGCGTGATATACAAGAAGATTTCATTAAAAAATCTCATATATTCGATAACGTGTTTAATGATTCTAAAAAACCTTTGTTTTCTGGTTGTAATAAATTCACAAAATTGTCTGTTGTATTCAAATTTTACAACTTAAAACCAAAGAATAGGTGGAGTGATAGGAGTTTCACGACATTATTGGAACTTTTACGAGAGATGCATCCTGAATATAACGAGTTTCTTAGTTCAATCTACAAGGAAAATAAAATGTTGTGCCCGATGGGTATGGAAATTGAGATGATACATGCATGTCCAAATGATTATGTATTGTATCTGAATGAGTATAAAGGCTAGCTTTTATGTCCAAAGTATGGAGCATCGAGGTATAAGCGAAAGGAAGACAATAATAATAATTGGGAGGATAAGAAAACTCTCGGGGATAGATGTTATGGTACCTACCCATAATAGCAAGATTAAACGCTTGTTTACCAATAACTAATAATTTATTAACAAATAAATAATAATTTATTTTACGCGTTTCTGCCAAACGGGTTGCTTTTACAACCGATGCGTATTATCCTGAACAACCGACGAAAATGAGTATGTCTGTACTAGTTCTAGATAAACTATAGTCACGTGAATTAAATGTGCATACGCTATTATATACTTAACGATAATATGTCATATGCATTACATGTGCGTCAGACTAGTCTTTATTTTTATAATAATATATAAATGTAAGACACTTCCCAAAAACAAGTTTTGGAACTTTTCCCGCCTAAATTGTCTTTCCTAAAATGGAAATATTTCAATGAATCAGAATACTTTTGATAATTATACTATTATATTGAAATTAAAAAAGTGTGCAATATGGATGTTAAATCGAAGATCTCAACGAGAACTTTAATACAAACTTACGAGTAAGAGTCAACTGTAATTATGTCATCCCTAAAATCACATCAAAGATCAAAAGTAAAAGTTTGATTTTGTACCTTTCACTTTTTTCAATGTCCCACTATTTTCACAATCGTTTTATTTAAGTCCTATAAAGATATTTATAATTTATTAACTAAATTTAATTTTGTACAAAAAAATTAATTTCAATTTGAGTTGCTTTTCTTATCAAATCAAAAGAAATAATAAATATACGAACTTTTTTAAGTAAGTTCAATTAATTCCGAACAATTTTTGCAACATCATTGTACGACGAATTTCGAAGTATTATTAAAAATACTGAAATTGTTACAAATTGAATTTGAGAAAATACAAGTGGACAGCTCTTGTAAATGCAAAATTGCAAAATCCTCTGATTAACGATCTGCGTGTTTGAAGACAAGGGGCCACGTGGCTTGATTGCTGGACTTCTGAATTTGCTGGAAAACTTGATTTGTTGAGAGATTGCTTGTTTGTCACTTGGAACTTGATGCTTGGATTTGAACTTTGGATTTGCACTTCGGATAGGACTTGCTTTGATTTGAAGAAGACTTTGATCTTCTTGAATTTTGGACTTGGCTTGAAGTTTGAGATAATTTTTTTTATTCTCCACCTGCAATTCTTTTTTCCTGCTTTTTTTTTTTTTTTTTTCTCCTTCCTCTTTTTTTTTTTTTTTTTTCATGGACCAATTGTCCTATTTATAGAGAAAAATTGTAACCACCTTTATTATTTAAATATTTAAATAAATAAAATGGTTAGGTTTTTTTTTTTTTTTTTGAAAAGTAGGATGGGCCTCATCCATGGGCTTCTTTTAGGTGGGCTTTACTAGAGTTTATTAAATGGACTTAAGTGGATTAAAACAAAATTAAATTGATCCAATCCAATTTATTTTTTTTTTTTTTATGTCTACAAATGCCCCCTCAAGATTTATTTATTTATTATGAAAATAAATAAATAGATAAATCTTGAATTTTGAAAATTTGAAATTTAGTTTAAAATTTGATTAAACTTGAATTCTCAATAGTAAATTTAACTCAATAATCAAGTTGAAGGAATTTTATTGGAGCTCGAATTCTGTTGCACGGTTAAAAAAAAAAAAAGACTCCTATTTGAGATAAACAAGTTGATTTCCTTTTATTTAGATAGACTCATCTCACTTTAAGAAGCAAGAAAAAAGAAAAAGTCGTATTGAAATTGATTTTACTTGAAGAATCTCGACCATACTTTGGAAAAGGTAATAGGAGAATCAAATGACCCAATCCATCAATTTGGACTATTGCGCTTAAACATCAAAAACTGAGAAAAGGAATTGCCTGACTCGTTCACCAACTTCATTCTGTAGGCAAGTTTGTTTGTTTGTGTTTTTTTTTTTTTTTTTTGGTCGTTGTGCCCATTAATGTGTGGGTGTGTCAGTGTATTAGACATGGTGTGTGGGCTGTGTGGGAGGAATACATGTTTCTGTTTGTGTTGTGCGTGAGAGAGAGTTTTATAGTAAAATGTCATCAACTTTTTTTTCGTAAAAGAAACAACCCAGAAAATTAAGAAACAACAGTGTATTTCTTTTCTTTCTTTTTTTTCTTTTCTTTTCTTTTTTTTTTTTTTTGGGTGAAAACTCTTTTTTTTTTTTACAGGATTCTTGAAAGCGATCGAGCAATTTGAAGGTCGAACCGTGTTTTGAACAAAATTTTTTTTTTTTAAAACAAGTACTTTGAAAATTTGGTAAATTTTCGGAATGTATCTTTTTAGATACCCCCGCTAGATTTACTTTTACAGGTTGAAGATTTTTGAAGACCTGAAAAATATGCGGAATGTATCCTTTTGGATACTTCCCGGCATAATAAAATTTTCAGGATTGAAATTTGGAAGACCTGAAAAATATGCGAAATGTATCTATTTGGATACTCCCCGACATAATAAATTTTCAGGCTGGAAAATTGGAAGACCTGAAAAATATGCGGAATGTATCATTTTGGATACTCCCCGGCATAATAAAATTTTCAGGATTGAAATTTGGATGACCTGAAAAATATGCGGAATGTATCCTTTCGGATACTCCCTGGCATAATAAAATTTTCAGGATTGAAATTTGGAAGACCTGAAAAATATACGTAATGTATCTATTTGGATACTCCCCGGCATAATTAAATTTTCAGGATGGAAACATTGATTTTTGATGATTTTTTTTTTTTTATCCTATCTGCTGATTTTTTTTTTCAGGGATGGCAAAACAAAATTTTAAAGACAAGAAAATTTTGAAATTACTTGAAATTAAGGAATTTTATGATCCTGAACGGAAAAGTCAAATCCTTTGCTTCCCCAAGGCTACTTTGAAGCTTCCATGCAACTTGACGGGAGACTTTAAACTTACCATCCATAAGCCAATGACATACCCTTTCGTCCGTACAGTTCTTTTGCAGGGTATGGACATGCGTATTCTCAGTGTCAGCAAGAGGAATTCAAGTCGTACTAGACATCCTTGTTTGTGTCCTCCTCCGCATCACACTTCAAACACAACGTTCATTCCAAAAGTAATCATTTCTGGGAGAATTGATCGAAGGGAGATCAGATGGGGAAGTACAGTCCATTATCGTGGAGAGATTTCTTTCTTGTCGAAGTTTTGGGAATGGTCCCTTTGGATTCATAAGCTTCTCATCAAGAAAAATCTTCCAGAACTAGCTCATGTCGTTTACTCTGTCACTAAGGACTACTCTCGTCCCGACTCTATTTATCGAGCTCTTTGCGAAGAAGAGTTGGACATAGCAGCTTATCTTTCCTTTTGGCTCTGCCGTTTTATTTTTCCTTCTAGAGATGATTGTCTCAGGGTGGGAACTTTTAAAGTAGCTTCCAGAATGGCTACAAAATCAACTTACAGCTTGGTACCTCCCATCTTAGCTTGCGTTTATAGAGGACTTACCAAGACAACAAATTGCGTGACTGGCCATGACATTGGATCAGTCAAATATAGTTTTCCCGGACATTTTTTGTACGCTTGGGCTGCAACTTATTTTGTTCGGGGCATCTATGCTAACGTTGACAAGAGCATTGGTCGTCCTATTATCCAAAGATATGCTGGGACTTTAAATGATTTCCAACATTAGGAGGTTGATGCATTTGATTATCGAGAACTCCTTCGCGGAAAAATGGACTCTAATGATTTTTCGTGGAATCCGATTTATTTACCTCATGGTGGTATATGCACAGATAAAAATGAAAGATCTATAGAGATTTCAAAGTTCATGATGAGTATCCGACCAGGGTTTCTTTTTTACCGTCGGGGTAATAACCTATTTATTCTTGAAGCTTACAATCCTCACAGATTTGCAAGATAACAAGGCTTTAGGCAAACGATTCCAGGCTCACCAAAACCGATGATGTTTACAGCCAATGCGTTGACCCTCTACCATGCTTGGTTATCTTTGACGCGGGTAGGGAGTAGATGCACATTTCATCTTCCGGGGCGCATTGATGATATACAACTTCAAGTTGATCCATCATACAAAGCTTGGTGGGAAGATAAAGTATATCCTGGTCTGAACAAGATTAAAGTGCAAGATTTATTGTCCAGCTAAGATAATAACTTTGTACTTGGTAAATCTCCATCTACCCCCGAACAAACAGGAAGTCATAATGCCCGTGAGTTGGACTCCTCTTAAGTAGATTCTCAAGCGACTCTTCGGAAGAGACCTCTGGATGTTCCAAATGAAAGAGGTAACAAGAAAGTTAAAATAATACACTATCGCATGGATCACACTTCCACTTCAGAACATGTAGAGAAGGTACATGAGTCCATTACAATTTCAGAAAGCAGTAGCTCTATAGACCGAACACCTCAAACACTTGATGCCACACTTCCTTTAGAAAGCAGGAGTCCTAGAGATCAGGTAAGATTTATTTATCATTCAATTTATTTATTTTATTTTTTTTTGAATGATAATTTGCATCTCATTTTCCGTTTTGAATTCGAACTTCAGATTCTCATTTCTCAAATATTGCGTCGGAAGCGGACAATACGACCTAAAGATTCTCAGGTTGTGGAGAATCCTAAGGAAGCTTGTTCTGAAACATTTAGACATGACTTGAGCATCCCAGATGTATCCTATGGCGATGAAAATTTGGATATGTCGCCTCGAACACGAAACGCAGGTATACATCTTCATTTTTTTAGCCCATTCAATGCTCTAATAGATTGGTATTTAATTTCTTCAACTTTCTATTTTTTGTAGGATTTCCACAAGTTCCAGAAGGGATATTTTATTCAGTAGATCATCCTAATGAGAACCATGAGATGATTGGTGCACGTGATGAAATTTATAGCAACGATAGACATGAACCTCCTTGCAAATGCCTAAGCAGTATTAATAACGATGTCATATCACCTAATCAAGATGATATTAATGATGAGGTGAATTTCGAGCCTTTGTGAGTTAGCAGTTCAGAGATTTGACAGGCTACTTCGACTATCTCACCTTTATTAGCATTACTAGCTCCAGGTCAGAAGATAAATAATTGTGAGACGACACCAATATGTTCTTCCATCTCTGGTCCTTTGCACAGATTTACTGAAGAATCTTCTTTCTTGAAGAATTCTCTACAAGAAGCCAAGATTAATTTCCTGCGGGCATTGTTTAAGGAAGCTTTGAAGCATGGTTTTTCAAACATTCGGATTTGGTGGAATGAAAGCAAATCAACTCTTCGGGATGTGATCATCAATCAATTCCGTGCAGATCCAATGCCTTTGATGAGACATATGGATGCATTTCTTGGAGGAGTTGACTTTTATCTTGCTAAAAGACTGCAGTACTTGGAGTGTTTGACTGCAGAAGAAAAGGCTAAGCAGTTGAAATCTCTTGATATCCAGATAGTAGCAGGGAATTCCACATGTTCTTCTTTGGAAGCTCGAATTAGTGATTTGAATTCCGAGCTGGATAGCCTTCGTGATGAACTCGAAACTTGCCAGGAAAATACCAGTTCACTTGAGACGAAGAAGACCCTCATTGGAGCAAGTGCAGGTTAAAGATGCCACAATTGCAGGATCCATTGACCAAGAAATGAAGACCCTTGAAGACAACTTCTTGCAGTTGATTGACAGTGATTGATTAAGATAGAATGAAGACTTCTTCTTCTTATTTTTTTGATATGTTGAATGAACTTTGATTCATCAACATCATTCTTTATTGGATTTTATTTCTCTTGCATCTCTCTTGTACACTTTTTTTTTTTTTTTTTTGCAAAGAAAGATTAATACAAGAAAAATAGAAAGAATTTATTGATTTTGACTGAACTTGAATTTATAATTTCCATTCAAGCTGCCTACATACCCAAAAGGGATCAAGTCAAAACGTAGTTCATTACAACAACATTTTTTTTTTGTTTATAGGGTCGTTCACTGTTTATCCTCTTGCCGGCCAGGAGTAGTACATTTAGGTACAACAAAATTTAAAGAACTTTAAGCATAAAAATGCTTTAGGAATTTTTCGTTGATAGGTCCAATTTGCAGTCCGTCTTTGTCAACTATCTTGTATACTCCATTTGTGAACACATGGGTAACAAGAAATGGACCATCCCGTTTAGGCTGAAACTTGCCCCCAGTTTTTCTTGTGATTATGATTGGTCTGCGCACTGAAAGTACCATATCTCCTATTTGAAATGATCTTGGCCGCACCCTTTTGTTGAAGGACTTTTCCATACGAGTTTGATAACATTTCAAGTGTATTTGTGCCTCTAATCTCTTCTCATCCAAAGCTTCTATTGTCAACCCTTCTTGAATAGCAATCCGCAATGATGGAATTTGACATTCTAAAGGCAGGACAGTTTCTACTCCATACACTAAAGCATAAGTGGTAGCTTGTGTCGGGGTCCGGTAAGTAGTGCGGTAAGCCCACAGGGCTTCTACAATTCTTTCATGTCAGTCCCTTTTTGATTTAGATACAACTTTCTTCAATAGGTTGCACAGGGTCTTGTTGAATGCCTCTGCAAGTCCATTGGCTGCTACATTATACATGGAGGAATTGTATTGTCTAAACCCAAATTTAGCACATAAATTAATTATGTGGCTATTGCAGAAAGGCTTTCCATTATCAGTGATGATGTGTCGAGGAACTCCATACCGGTAAATAATTTGAACACGAATGAAATCCGCAACATTTTCTTTCTTTACTTCCCTCAGCGGTACAGCTCCAGCCCACTTGGAGAAATAATCAGTTCTAGGAAGGATGTATGAATGTCCAGTTGAATATTTTAGAGTTATAGGTCCAATCACATCAAGTCCCCAAGCATCGAAAGGCCACGAGGCTATCGTCAGGTGCAATGGTTCTGAAGCTGGTGGATGAAATTTGCATGGACTTGACAAGCTTCACATTTCCTTGCATAGTCCATAGAATCTTGAACCATGGTTGGCCAATAGTACCCCATTCTTTTTATCCGAAAATGGAACTTGGGCCCGGACTGATGAGCATCGCATATTCCAGAATGAGCTTCTTCAAGGACATGTGATGTTTCCTCACTACTTAGGCATCGAATGAAAACTCCATCAAATGAACGTCGATAGAGTCTGCTCTTGTAGAATATGAAGCGAGAAGCACGCCTTCGGACTTCAGTCCTACGACGAGGATTGTCTGGTAACTTCTGATGTTGAAGATAATCAATTATTGGTTGCCTCCAATTAACTTTTTCTTCACCAAAAACTTCAACACTATTGTTTTCTTGCAGATTCTCTGGTAATAGTGGTGGAATAACCCATTTTTGAACAATTGACACCTGGTGGATAGATTCTTCATCTGATCTGGCTAGAACAGCAACTAAATTGGCTAATGAATCGGCTTCTTTGTTTTCATTTCTTAGAACAAATTTGATTTTTATTGATTCAAACTGCTTCAAAAGTGTTGACGCAAAATCATGATATAGCTTTAGATCCAAATTTCTGACTTCATATTCAGACAGCAGCTGGTTGATTATCAACATAGAATCTCCAAAGACTTCTAATTGATTAATTCCCATGTCCAATGCAGTCTCCAAACCAATAATGAGAGCTTGATATTCTGCCATGTTATTGGAACAATTTTCTGTCAAAACAAATGCGTATGGCATAACTTGATCATGGGGAGTGCAAAATACGACTCCTGCTCCAACACTGTACTCTCGAGCTGCCCTGTCAAAGAATAGCCTCCATGAAGGTACAACTTCAGTGTAAAAGACTTCTTCATCTCGAAGGTCTTCAGAGAGTTCCCATTCTGCTGGAATTGGATGATCAGCGAGAAAGTCTGCTAATGCTTGTCCTTTAACAGCCTTTTAAGGAATAAAGTTGATATCGAACTCCTACAATAGAAGTGCCCATTTCCTATCCTCCCAGAAAGAATAGGCCTTGACATTGTGTACTTTAATGGATCCACCTTTGAGACTAGATTGATTTTGTGTGCTAACATATAATGCCTCAATTTCTTAGTTGCAAATATCAATGCCAAACACATCTTCTCAATTGGTGAGTACTTCAGTTCAGCACCTACTAATGTCCGACTCAAGTAATAGAGCGCATTCTCCTTTCCTTCATCGTTGTTTTGGACAAGAAGAGCACCTAGAGAATATTCTTGCGCTGCAACGTAGAGAGTCAATGGCTTTCCAGGAGTTGGAGTTGTAAGCACTGGTGGGTGAGATAGATATTTATTAATACTTTGAAAAGCATCATGACATGCATCTTTCCATTCAAATGGTACATCTTTCTTTACCAACCTGTTGAATGGGTGACAACGACCAGCAAGATTAGAAATAAATCTTCGAATATATGCTAACCTTCCTTGAAGACTTTTTAGTTCATGTAAATTGCTGGGCTCACGCATGTTAATTATGGCATCAATTTTTGATTGGTCTATCTCAATGCCGCGATGTCGGACTATGAAGCCAAGAAAATTTCCAGAAGTGACCCCAAATGCACACTTTAATGGATTTATTTTCAACTGATAGCGCCGGAGTCTCTTGAAAACATCTTGTAAGTCTTGTAGATGATCGTCTCGTCTTTTCGTCTTGACAACAAGGTCATCCACATAAAATTCAAAATTCTCATGCATCATGTCATCAAAAACCTTTTGCATTTCCCGTTGATAAGTTGCCCCGTCATTTTTCAATCCAAAAGGCATGACCTTATAATAGTATATCCCCTTAGGTGTGCGGAATGCTGTAAGCTCTTCATCTTTCGGATTCATCCGGATTTGATTGTACCTAGAAGATCCATCCATGAAAGAAAGAACCTCGTATCCAGTTGTTGCATCCACCATTAACTCTGTTATTGGAAGTGGAAAATCATCTTTAGGACAAGCTTGATTTAGGTCTCGAAAGTCAACACAAACTCGTAACTGTCCATTATTCTTTCTGACAGGAACAATGTTAGCAATCCAAGTCGGATACTTGACTTCACGTATGAACCCAGCTTCAATGAGTTTGTTGATTTCTACTTCAATTTGGGGAATCAATTCTGGCCGAAATCTTCTCCGAGGTTGCATGATAGGACGAACTCCATGCTTTACTGCAAGATGATGCACAGCAACTTTAGGATCCAGCCCTGGTATTTCTTTGTAGGACCATGCAAACACATCCTTGTATTCTTGTAGCATGTTGAAATACTCAGATTCTTCTTTTGGACTCAGAAGGGCACTGACATAGATTGGCCTCGGCTCCTCTTCTGTTCCCAAGTTCAACTGTTTCACATCGTCCACAGTAGCTTGCCCCCCTTCTTCAAATGTTGGTGGAGCTGGTTCAGGTTCATCTGACGTGTTTAAGTCTTCAACTTGAGATTCTGGGTTACCAACTTCTTCAAAAGCAATGTGGTATATTGATACTTTTTCTTCATTTCCGTCATCCTTTTGAAGCTTGGAAGTCTTTCTAGTTCTGTGCCTTCTTCTGGAACGTTGAGTCTTTAAACTCATATCAGAATTCTTAACTCCAAGTCGAGAGAAGGCAGATTGTCTTTGAGACGATTCTATAGAAGTCCGAGCTTTTTCATCAACTTGAGCAGATATGGGGTCATTGCTGCTTAACCTTTGGAAGACTGAGACTTTGTCTTTTGATTCAGTGGTTGTTGAAGATTCTCCCTTTAGCCTGTCGAATACCAAAACTCTAACGTTTTCACATTGAATTCGATCAAATATAGAAGGTCTCGACTCTTCGGGTTTTTCTTCAGGAATCTCACATATTTGAATCATGATTGGGTTTGATGAGACCTTCTTAACTTTAATCTGTTTCAGTTGATTTGAATTATATCCCAAGCCATATTTTGGTTGTGATATGATTGATCCATCCAAACCTGATGGGACACGTCCACCTGCAAGTACTGCGTCAAGATCACCTAATTTTTGAGGTTCTCCTCTTCCAAACCCAGCATTTTCAAACAGTTTATTGGCTCCCGAATTGTAACATCCCTTGAAAGTTCTCTTCATTTCATCAACCCCTTTTGCATGTGTCAAGTTCTGTTCAGGTGAATCAGATATACGGAGTCTTGTTATACTTGGAATAGATGTTGAAGCTTCACCAACCTTTGTAACTTTCATAAGTTGATGTGGAATAGCTAGTTTTGTGATATTAGGTATCGGAAAAGTCAATTCTTTCCTCGATAACTCAACACTTTTTGAAGTTTCCTGAGGCTGTTTACCTGTAGAAGACCTTTCACAAGTAAGTTTTGATTTGCCTGTCATAAGTTGATGTGGTGGAACTACAACTTTCTGATTAACACTTTCCATTTCAAACCCCGCTGTAGATAACCCTATCATATGCAATTCTTCATCTTCAAGGTAAAACTTGGCGTCTGGGAAGTAAGCTTCTTCTTTCAGGAAGGGCTTGGTCTCAGCTACCACGCATTTGACTTCTCCATCTCGGCTGTACTTAAAACATTGATGCCAAGTTGAGGGGTACCCCTCCTGTTTCATGCAGCCAAACACGTCCAAGAAGCAATTCATAAGATGTTTGGAATCAATGACATGGAAGAGAGCTGTAGAAACTAGGTCTGCAATTTGTAGCTTCAAGCGTATCATACCAATGGCTCCTTGACCTTTCTGATTGAATCCCTGAATCATGATGTTGCTTTTGGACAGATCTCCAATCTTTATTCCAGTTTTCTTCATAGTATTGATTGGCATAATGTTCACAGCTGAACCACAATCAATCATTATCCGATGTATTTTGCACTCCCGGATATAACCACAGACATATAGAGGCATGTTATGCAAACGAGATCTCAGCTGTAAGTCATCGTCATTGAATGTGATGGTGGCCATACAGTCTTGGTAAGTTGTAGAAGTAATTGGTTCCAACACTTTCCCTTGATAAGCTTTTGGATCAATCAATGTCGTGATCAAAGCCATCCTATCATCAAAAGGTAGATCTAGAGCCTCAGACAAACTTTTGTTTGAAGAGATATTATTGAGACGTGATATAACTTTCTTCGTCTTCGAACTCTCTCCTGCAACATTTTTTGATTTACTTTCTCCATCCAGACCGATGACGTTAGAAGTGAAACATTCTTTGTCAAAGAAATCCTGAGGAAAATACTCTCCCAAATTTATGGGACTAGGAGCTGAACTTGTCTTAGCTTTGGACTTCTTCTTGGTGTTTCTTGGCCTCCTTCTTAGCCTTGATTGTTCATCACGTATGTCAGGACTTGGTGGTTGTTGAACTGTTCGGTGTCGTCTTTTCACGAGAGTCCATGGCATATCACTTTCTTCTGAAGGTGTTTCTTCAATAGGGGAAATTTCCATACTCAATGCCCCCAGTGTTGGTCCTACAAGAGATATCAAAGATGGTATTTTACCTGTTTTGTTGGGCGTGTGATATTTCTCCTTCTTGCTTATGAATGTGGACCAAACATCACCAATTTCATCTTCAGATTCCGAATCGGAATCCCAAACATCCAAGGCATCTGTCATGATTTCATAAAATGTTGGACGGTTGGGAGCATGTGGTTTATCCATTTCTGGATATATGTATGTGATGGTGACTTCTCCGTCTACCTCGAACTCTACTGGAATAGCTCCTTTTAGAAGTTGAGGTCCAAACTCCGTTACCCCATGCGAGAGTTTGTCCATATCATATGCAATAGGGGCAAACTGCTCTTTATTTGCAACATGGATTGGATCAAATGACCCAAAGGAAATCATCGAACAAGCAGCTGTTGGATTTTCACCAGTTTCGAGTTTGATCTTATTTTCTTTGTCCAAGCGAACAATAAGATCTTTCAACACGAAACATCTCTCCACCGGATGACTGATTATTCTGTGGAACCTGCAGTACTTAGGATGATCAACTTGACTAGCCTCTTCGATGTTGGAAGTTCGATTATTCGTTGTTCAAGGAGTTGATCTAAAATTCCAGAAACTTCGGAGTCTGAGAATGGATACTCCTTTTCTTCAAGTTCTTTCAAACTTAGAATACCTTTCTTTTGTGCTTGTGCCTTGTTAGGCCTAAACTCCTGCTTTGGCTTCGGATTTGGATTTGGATTTGAACTTGATTTCTGAAAAGTGATTTTTGCAGGAGCGATAGATATGGCCAGAGATCCTTTCAACTTACCTGGCTTACTGTCCTTTTTTACTTCCTTCTTGGGATCTTTTTTGTCACGCGGGTCGCTTGGCAAGTAACTTCCATGCCTTGTAATTTGAATTTCTAGATCATGAGCACGTGTGGTATACTCTTCAAAAGAGTGAGGCATATTTTCTTGGAGATTATAAAGGAGTCCCCATTGCATGCCTTGCACACACATGTCAATAGAGGATGCTTAGCTGATACGTTCCTTGCAATTAAGGACGAGATTCTCCAGCGTTCAATGTATTCAACAACTGGTTCCTCCTTATTTTGCTTAGTTCTGGAAAGTTCTGGAAGGCTGACTGTCCGTCTGGTGCTATAGAAGCGTGTGAGAAACTCACGTTCGAGCTGATCCCAACTGTCAATTGACCCAGCTGTCAAGTCTGTATACCATTCAAATGCAACACCTTTGAGGGAGCGTACAAACTGCTTTACCATGGTATAATTGTATGTGCCAGCATTGTTACACGTTTCAACGAAATGAGCTACAGCATACATGTTGTTTCGGGTTGCCCTTTCCATCAAAATACTGAAATTTCGGTGGTTGGTAGCCAAGAGGCATTCTCATCTCGTCGATTCGACGACTATATGGTTTGGCATAAATCAATGAAGATTGCGGCGAGCCACCGTATTGAGCACGGATGGTGTCAGTGATCATATGTTGAAGTTGTTGGACGGAAAAAGAGCCAACAGAGAGTTGAGTGGTGTCACGAAACACATTTTGCATAACAGTACGGTCATGCATATCTTGCTTCTACTGGTACTCTTGGATTTCAGGATCTTTAACTTTGGAAGAGCTTGCATTTTATGGGTTGTCTTTTTTCAAAGGACTTTGCAACTCCAGTCGATGCGTGAGAGCGGCGATTTGTGCATCTTTTTCCTCCAAAGACTTTGTCAACTTTTCAATGGAGACTGCCATTTGTTGAACTCGATCATCAGTGTCTGGTGACATTTCTGTTACCATCACTGGCTCGATTGATTCTTCAGAAGCGGTATAGTCTCCCCATTTTCGCGGGGAAGTAGCATGAGTTGATCCAGACACAGACCTGCCACTGGAGATAGAACCAGAATAAGGACTTCTCACCAAGTTCTTTTCTGACGAACGAGAGCCCTGCTTCTTGAAAGAAATTTTCATTTTGCCCTTTTTGGAGAACTTCCTTAATGGTGTAACCAGTTGAGTTTTCCCAGATTTTGTTTGGGCTCTGGTCACATGGAAAAGTTCAGCAAGTGTTTCTTCAAGATGGGTCACAGTTTGCTTCGCTTTTTCTCTTGCCATGTCTGATGTATTTGTTGAAACTTGAAAGTTTAGCAAAACGGAATATGAGAGGCAAGAGAGTCCCACCGGGCGTGCCAAGAAATATGTACGACGAATTTCGAAGTATTATTAAAAATAATGAAATTTTTACAAATTGAATTTGAGAAAATACAAGTGGACAGCTCTTGTAAATGCAAAAATTGCAAAATCCTCTGATAAACGATCTGCGTGTTTGAAGACAATGGGCCACGTGGCTTGATTGTTGGACTTCTGAATTTGCTGGAAAACCTGATTTGTTGAGAGATTGCTTGTTTGTCACTTGGAACTTGATGCTTGGATTTGAACTTTGGATTTGCACTTCGGATTAGACTTACTTTGATTTGAAGAAGGCTTTGATCTTCTTGAATTTTGGACTTGACTTGAAGTTTGAGAGAATTTTTTTTATTCTCTACCTGTAATTCTCTTTTCTTGCTTTTCTTTTCTTTTCTCCTTCCTCTTTCTTTTTTTTTTTTCTTTTTTTTTCATGGACCAATGGTCCTATTTATAGAGAAAAATTGTAACCGCCTTTATTATTTAAATATTTAAAAAAATAAAATGGTTAGGTTTTTTTTTTAAAAGTAGGATGGGCCTCATCCATGGGCTTCTTTTAGGTGGGCTTTACTAGAGTTTATTAAATGGACTTAAGTGGATTAAAACAAAATTAAATTGATCCAATCCAATTTATTATTATTTTTTTATGTCTACAATCATATTTCGATCAATTCATTTGTCATTTTAAAATTAATTTTTGGAACACCATTTTTCAACCAACATTCTATTAATAAAATAATCTAAATAGAAATTCAAAAAAAAATATACTTTTTAACAACTCATTCTCCCAAAAATTTACTATTACAAACTACAATTTGAAATAATGAGATTCAAACAGGGACTTAAGTACACATTCTCAAAAAAATCACTATTATAAAACTCACTTTATAGATAATGAGGGCTCAAACAATAACTAAATATATTCACAACAGAATTTAAAAAAAAAAAACACTTTCATAAACAGGTATTTGCCCATTTTCCCGCCTAAAACATATTTCCCGAAATGGTAAGCAATATTAATTGACTATTTAATATTCATTTTGGACAAGATTCAGATTTAAAATAATCAAATTAAATGTATATTCTTAAATAGACGTGTTTTGCAAGTCTTGAAGTTTCTTAGTATGTCTTCTCCTCTTGAAAATCAATTACATTTTTTTTTTAAAAATTCGTATCAAAAGGACTCTTTCAATATCACATAAATATTTAAAAAAAAAAAATAGAAAATGAAATAGGATGAAATAGGAGCATTCATCAATCTTTTTTCTTTTCCTTTTCGTTTTAATAAAACTTTGGGTAAATCACAAATATATCTATGTTTTACTTATTACAAATTCTATTAAGGTGCAGTTTTGTTTTCCCATTTTAAGCTTTAAATAAATTTAAATTACAATAATTAAAGTTAAGATACGTGTAATTGTACATGCTAATATGAGAAAATTTCATCAAGGCCCATTCCGAAATCTTTTGGGCAAACTATGTTCAGTCCATAAGAGAATGATTTTTGGGCTTGGCCCGTCTTGCATCTACGTTCTCCGACCTACGGGCTACATGTGATGTCACCCAGGTGAAAATTATTAAGGTCGGTAAAATATTGACCTCAATAAGTCATGGACCTATGGGAGCTCTATTGAGGTCGGCAATTAACTAACTCAACGCAAGTGGATTGCCTAGGGCAGCATGATACAGAGAGTTGCCAACAACACGGCACCTATTGTGTAGAATGGCAGGGAATATTGTCACAATTGACCTACCATCACATGACTTTTCACTTAAACAACAAGTTATCAAAGTCATATTTATAGATTACTATGTAAATCTTTTATTTTATTCATTTAGTTACGATAAATATTTTTTTATAAATAGAAAGAGTTTATATCATTGTAACACATGCCAAAATTGAGGCAAAAATGTTGCTACAATACTCCCAAAAAATAACAAATTATCTCCCGTTTCATTATCTTTAAATACTTGTCCAATAAAACCAAAAATACCATTCTAAGTTTATAAGAAAATTGTTACGTGTCAACGACAATTCTTTACGTCGACATTACATTTTGTTGTAATTAATTCTCTTCCTTAGTTTCCCATTTTTAATTAAATATTCAATTCATATATTAACATATAAATTCGATATATGATATATATGAGTAACAAATGATCGTGTATCGCACAGGTGTCATCCTAGTATATTAATCTAGGAGTTAGGAAAAATATGAATTTGGGGAGGGCCTACGTGTATCAGTTTAGTTAATATTTTATTGAAACTCATTTTCTAAGGGACTGCGTGAATATAAAAAACAAACACATACATTAATAAAAATATATAATAAAATCTATGAGAATTCCACTCCACTTGTAATTTATAGTCTCAAACTAAAGTCATAAAACTCATTGTGGTGTCATTTTCACTTATTTTTTGTAGTCTATATAAATTCACTCGAGAAACTTGACAGAAACAATCTTAAACAGAAACATGTCATGATTATTTGAAGCGTAAAAATCCTTAAATTAAGAAAATCTACTTATTAGGGGGGAAAAAAAAAGGTATCATCATCCAAAAATATGATGAATTCTACGAAAATAGCATTGTCGGGACAAAATTACAAAAGGCTTATTACCTCTATAAAAATTTTACTGGGAAATTGACGAAAGTAGCGTTGTCATATGCACGAAATTCTGATTTTCTCGTTTTCCTATTAATTAAAAAACAATTGTATTCTTTTCAAAGTTCAACTTCAATCAAGGACAAATAGTAACAATAAAATATTAGTGTTTAAAAAATCGAAAATCGGTTCGAATCGAAAAAGACAAGAGGTCAAAGGTCAAAATGTTCGATTGGGTCGAACCGGTTTTAATTAATAAACTAAAAATTATTTTAAAAATCACAAATTTTCTTAAAAAATTTTTTTACAAATAAACCAATTTTTTCTTATTTAAAAATAAAATCTTACACAAAAATAGTTTAAAACAATCAAAAGTAGCTTAAAATAACAACAAAAAAAAAGGTCAAAACCGAGTTTCAAAACCCAGCCAGGTCGACTGGTTACCTGTTAAACGGAGAAAAATCGGGTTTTTAATGCCCTGTTTTTTAAGAGGACTGGACCGGTTTTCCGATCGATCCAGTCTGATTTTCTAAACAACGTAAAAGAAAACAAAATCAAGGACATGGTTGGTAAAACAAAAAACTTATAAGGATAAAATTGTCCATCAAATAATTCTCATCAACCCTGGACACTTTATTTTGTCATAAAAATTTTGACCCTTGAAGAGGTATTCATGTGTATACATGTAATAACATGTGAGTTGATGAATCATTTGGCCTCACCCGTTACATGTGATTTGACATTAACTTTTATTTCTTTGTAACCGAACCCATATTTTATGCTCCTCAAATATCAATTCCTCATCCATATTTTATCCTTCTTTTTTGTCTCTTGAATGCTTCCAAGTTCCATACACAAACCAGTTTCATTCCAATAGACTAGGGCTCCATTTTCATTCCGATATCGGCTTTTCACAATGGAAACGAGCACGAATGAGAAGATTATACGGAGGAGTACCCGTAAGAAGTCCCCAATCCGGTTGCAAAAGCATGCACCAGCTGCACTTGAGCTGGATCTGGATGGAATCACGAACAAAGTAAAGATTGATTCGAGTCGAGCAGTGATTCCTCTATTGTCTCCACTAATAGTTTCTCCGCCACGTCTAGTTGAGGGAAAGGAAAGAGAGTTGGCCTCTGGTGAAAATGATGAACAAGGTAGCAATGAGGGACAGGATGATCCTTGGCAAAATCATGCAGTTGGTGCAATGGCAGAACCTTCAACATTGCACACTTTATTCCAATTCCAATGTGCACTTGTAAATCACTTTCACTGACTCTTTTTCATTAATAAACGTCTAATGAATGGTTTGTATGTTTTAGGTCTATTTTTGCCTCGAATATATATAGCTAGTATGTTGAAGAATACTAAGGAAAGATATAAATATGATTATATCTTTATCTAGTGTGTTTGATTTTAGTTAAAATGAGTTTTTTTTTTTTAAATGAATAGTTATTTTTAAGAGAATGAATGGTTGAAATTTGATTAAAAAGTTAAATATTGTGGATTTGACTTTTAATGGATGGTTGAGATTGAGTAATGTAGAAAAATGAAAAAAATTTAATGAAACTCAAACGGGGGCCGAAACATCTGTTATTGTAAAGTCATTTGGCCCAAACTGCTGGCTTAGCCCAGTTCTATTCCCAAAACAAATCAGAACTTGGGCCTCCTAATTTTGATCCAATGCTGAGCCCACTTCACTTCTTAACCCGGAGCATTAGACGTGTTTTTCTTCAAGTCACGCTTTTATCCATTAAATTGAATCTGTTACAACCATTTGATCAAACCACTTGGAACCGTTCAGGCCGTTGGATCACCTTGTTTTATACGCCAGATGATAAGGCCTAACGGAGTCCAGATGCATCCATTCTGATTGAATCGTTTTCATCCTTGTTCTGAACTCTCTCAAAAATTCTCTCTCATCGCCTCCTTTGATCTAGGCGATTCACTTCTCTCTCGCTTGTTCTTCAGTAGAAATTTGTTGTATTCTTCTGAAATTGTTTAGAGAAGTTTATGTGTTCTTGTAAACATAATTTGTTACTGTGTTTTGAGGTTTTCGTTGAGGAGTTTTTACGCAGTTCGCGTTTTTTGTTATCTTTAGGGTTTCTGTAAATCTTTTGAATATTTCTTAAACGTTTATACAATTTTTGTAAAGCTTTGTGAATCAATATATTTCTCAGTTTTCTTGTGTTGTTTTACACTTGATTTCTCCACAGTGGTATCAGAGCCTTAGGGTTTCTGATACGGGGAAAATTTTTGGGGATTTTTCCGTTTGGGTTTCTGGGATCTTTGTTCTTTTTTTGAAACTTCAAAAATTTTGTGGAAAAAAAAACCAGATCTTAAGAACTCAGGGTTGATTTTCTGAAACCTTTGAGTTTTTGGTGTGGATCTGCATATTTGGTTACGGATCCTGTGATAACTTGACATCTTGGTACTTGATCGTGAAAGATCTGTAGCCAAATCTAACTTTGCTTGGAAATTTCAAAAAGAAATTCTGAAAAACGCAGCAATCATGTGATATCTTGAAATTCTTTAGGATTTTTTCATTAATCTCCTTTACCTTTCTTTCTTTTTCCCTCCGTTGAAGCCCCCTTGGACCATTTTACTCACCTTTGTCTAGGATTCCTTTTGAGAATCCGGGAATCTGAGGGAGTTCTTGGCCGACCCAAGTTGGGTTGAGGGAAAGAAAGTCATTTGTTCTGATTCTTGCACATAATTGTTGATTTTTATACATAGTATCTGTTACTACTGTATAATTTGTTATCTGCAGTTTGAATCTTCTGTGTCTTGTCTTGTATATTGCACAATTTGAAATTTGTAAAACCCTGTTTTACACTTGATTACATAATTTGCTCACTTTGTATAGTTCCTGCTCTTAATTGTGCATTCTTTGACTCCCATAATTGCCTTGAACATGAATATTGCTAAGGTAGAAGTAGAAATATGGAATGGGAAGGGGGACTTTAGTTTATGGAGACAGAAAATTAAAGCCCTATTACTTCAATTAAAATGTTCTAAAGCAATTGATGAAACCTGGCCTGAAACTATGACTGAGGAAAGAAGAACTGAATTAGATGAACTTTCCTGGAGTACCCTGTTCCTTCACCTATCTGATACAGTGATTAGGAAAGTAGGGGATACCAACACTGCTGCAGACCTATGGGACAAACTTGAAGAACTTTTTCTTACTGTTTCTTTACCAAATAAATGTTTTTTATGGAAACAATTTTTTAGTTTCAAGTTTAATCCAAATTTAGGTGCTAAAGAAAACATAGACAGGTTTAATAGGATAACCCAGGATCTTCTAAATGCAGGAGAGAAAACCACTGAAGACCAGAGGATTGTGTGTTTGTTAAACGGCATGGGGGATAAGTATAAGGACATTAGGAATGCTTTAGAGTTTGGAGGGCAAAAATTGTCTGTTGAAATAATATATACATCTCTTAAGAATAAGGAATTAGAATCCAGGTCTGAGCACAAAGAGGCCTATAATGTTGAGTCCACATCATATAGGGATAGAAACTCATTTAGAGGAAATTTAAGACCCTGGACCCAAAATAAAAACAATTCTAGACAGGCTAAAGACTATCAAAATAGAAATTTCATACCAAACAAACCTAGGGATAAGAAATATGATCATAAAATTTTTAATCAAAACAGGTTTGAAACTAAAAGGTATGATAATAAGAATAATAGGAAGCCTGATGAAACTAGAAAATGTTTTTACTGTGGAAAGATAGGTCATTTGGTTGAAAAGTGTTTTAAGAAATTAAGAGATGATGCTAGAAATAAACCACAGGAACATGCAGACATCCAAAACAATAGTGGAGTTGTTTATGTCACAACCACTTCTAATATGAAAGATGAATGGATTTTAGACTTAGGTTGTACTTTCCATATGTGCCCTTATAGGGATTTATTTGATACCTTCTTTGTGCATGCCTCTGGTTCTGTGAAACTAGGAAATGATGTATCCTGTGACATAAAAGGAATAGGTTCTGTGACCTTAAAACTTGCTGAAAATAACAAATTGATCTTAAATCAAACCAGGTATGTCCCTGATTTAAGAAGAAACCTCATATCATTGGGTATCTTAGATGATGAGGGTTATAAAATAAAACTCAGCAGTGGATACATAAATATTTTGAAAAACAATTTGTTGTGTTTAAGCACAGTAAAGACCAATGGCATTTATATTTTGTCTGTGAAATATTCTCCTCCTACTTCTCTGACTATTGAAATTGTTGACATTAATCTGTCTGATTTGTGGCATAAAATATTAGGCCATGTAGGAGAAAAAGGACTTAAAAGGTTAGAGAAAAATGGATTTTTTGGAAAGAATGATTTTCAGAAACTTAGTTTTTGTGAAGAATGTGTTTTGGGAAAACAACAAACTTCTTCATTTGGTAAAGTTGTTCATAAATCCAAGGTAATTCTTGAATATTTGCATGCAGACCTTTGGGGTCCTGCTCCTGTTAACACAGTTTCTGGTTTTAAATATTTCTTGTTGATTGTTGATGACTAATCTAGAAAGTCTTGGGTTCATTTATTAAAAACCAAAGACCATACTGTTACTGTTTTCAAAAACTTCATTACCTTGGTTGAAATTTTGAAAAACAAAAGGGTTAAAGTGATCAGAACTGACAATGGTTTGGAGTTCTGCAATTTTGAATTTGATGAGTTTTGCAAAAACCAAGGCATACTTAGACATAGGACTGTTTCATACAGTCCACAACAAAATGGGGTTACTAAAAGGATGAACAGGACCTTGTTAGAAAGAACAAGGTGCATGTTAATCCAATCAAATTTGCCAAAAATATTTTGGGGGGAAGCAGTTAAAACTACATGTTTCCTAATCAGTCCTTCTAGTGCTGTGAACTACAGCATTCCAGATCAAATCTGGAATGATGCAGTTCCAAATTACTCTGTTTTAAAGGTTTTTGGCTGTTCTGCCTATGCTCATCAGGTTCAGTCCAAACTTGAACCAAGATCTTTAAAATGTGTCTTTGTTGGTTATGGGGAAGGGGTTAAAGGTGTAGACTTTGGGTCAAAGAACAAAGTGGTTTCAAAGTTATTTTAAGCAGGTCTTTCATTTTTAATGAAAAAAATTTTCCTTGCAAGTTTGAAAAGAATGAAAATCCACTTTGTGAAAAAGATTTTTTAACAACTGAAGTAAGCTTTGATGATTCTTACCTTCAGCCTAAGCAGCCCCAACATTTGCATAATAATGTGTCTGCATCACCTGCACCCACTTCACCCACACTGTCTGAACATGATGAACTTGTTTTAGACAACTATCAACTGGCCAGAGATAGGACTAGAAGAGAAATAAGACCCCCTGTTAGATTTGATGATTTTGAATCCTATTCTGTTTCTGTTTTGTCTACTTCTTTGGATCCTGAACCTGTTTCATTTGAAGAAGCTATGGGATCAAAAGATAAACACTTGTGGATTGCTGCCATGCAAGAGGAAATGAATTACCTAATTAAGAATAAAACCTGGATTTTGGTAGATAGACCTCCTAACAAGAAATTAATTGACTGCAAGTGGATTTATAAAATTAAAGATGGGGATTCTGAAGAGGGCAAACCTAGATATAAGGCTAGGTTAGTTGCTAAAGGGTTTTCACAAAAAGAAGGCATAGACTATACTGAAATATTTTCTCCTGTTGTGAAATATACCTCAATTAGAATTCTGTTTGCTTTAGTTGCTCAAAATGATTTAGAACTTGTGCAAATGGATATGAAAACTGCTTTTTTGTATGGTATGCTTGATAAAACCATTTATATGTCTCAACCAAAAGGTTTTGAACAGAAAAATAAACCTGATCTAGCGTGTTTGCTTCAGAAATCTCTTTATGGTCTTAAACAAGCACCTAGACAATGGTACAAAAGATTTGATAATTTCATTCAAATCCTAAAATTTCAGAAAAACTCATATGACTCTTGTTTTTACTTTAAAAATGATTTTTCTGATCCTATGTATCTTCTTCTGTATGTGGATGATATGCTCATAGCTGGTAAGAACCTGCAGGCTATTTCTAGTCTTAAGCAGAATTTGAAAACTGAATTTGAAATGAAAGACCTAGGACCAGCTAGAAAAATTCTTGGTATTGATGTTTTTAGAAATAAACATGCAGGGAAAATTTTTCTCAATCAAAAGTGTTACATTGAAAAACTTTTGAAAAAATTTTCTCTACTTGACTCTAAATCTGTTTCACTTCCACTGCCTTCTCATTTTAAGTTTTCTTGTGATCAATGTCCTAAAACTGCAGAAGAATTTCATAGAATGAAAAATGTTCCTTATTCTAATGTTGTAGGCTCTGTCATGTATTTAATGGTCTCAACCAGACCAGACATTGCATTCTCTGTCAGTGTTTTGAGTAGATTTATGAGTAATCCAAGGGAACCCCACTGGGAAGCTCTTAAATCTTTATTAAAATATTTGAAAGGAAGTTTGAATTTGAGTCTTATGTTTTCTAAATCCAAAGCTGCCTTTGAACTTGGATTTGTAGACTCTGACTTTGCTGGAAATATTGACAACAGGAAGTCTACCTCTGCTTACTTTTTTACTTTAAATTCTGCCTGCATCAGTTGGAAAGCACAACTTCAGAAATTAGTTGCCCTTTCTTCAACTGAAGCAGAATATATCTCAGCTACTGATGCAGTTAAAGAATGCATGTGGCTGAGGGGTCTGCTTTCTGAAATTGGGTGTTTGAGTAAACCTGAAATTGACATTTATACTGATAGCCAGAGTGCTTTATATCTTTCTAAAAATCATGTGTTTCATAATAGGTCCAAACATATAGATGTCAAATTTCATTTCATAAGAGACATCATTGAAAAAGGTTTTGTGAAAATGATTAAGATTCCTACTCAGTTAAATCCAGCAGATGCTGGAACTAAAATTATACCTATTACAAAGTTTAAGGATGCTCTGAATTTTCTTAACATTTTGGAATTTGATACTGCTTTACTGTATTTTTGCAGGGAACTAAGTGTTTGAGAGAATAGCTTATAGATGCTGAAGGTTTACAAAACTGGTCATAGGAGCTGAAATGACAAAACTGCAGTCTGAACCAATTGAGGGGAAGATTTGTAAAGTCATTTGGCCCAAACTGCTGGCTTAGCCCAGTTCTATGCCCAAAACAAATCAGAACTTGGGCCTCCTAATTTTGATCCAATGCTGAGCCCACTTCACTTCTTAACCCGGAGCATTAGACGCGTTTTTCTTCAAGTCACGCTTTTATCCTTTAAACTGAATCTGTTACAACCATTTGATCAAACCACTTGGAACCGTTCAGGCCGTTGGATCACCTTGTTTTATACGCCAGATGATAAGGCCTAAGGGAGTCCAGATGCATCCATTCTGATTGAATCGTTTTCATCCTTGTTCTGAAATCTCTCAAAAATTCTCTCTCATCGCCTCCTTTGATCTAGGCGATTCACTTCTCTCTCGCTTGTTCTTCAGTAGAAATTTGTTGTATTCTTCTGAAATTGTTTAGAGAAGTTTATGTGTTCTTGTAAACACAATTTGTTACTGTGTTTTGAGGTTTTCGTTGAGGAGTTTTTACGCAGTTCGCGTTTTTTGTTATCTTTGGGGTTTCTGTAAATCTTTTGAATTTTTCTTAAACGTTTATACAATTTTTGTAAAGCTTTGTGAATCAATATATTTCTCAGTTTTCTTGTGTTGTTTTACACTTGATTTCTCTACAGTTATTTTTGTACGGACTGTTAGCATCAATTTTGTCCCAAACTCCAGTAAAATGCACTACTAAACATTCTTGTAGAACCATGAAACACCAAATAATGAAAGAACAAAAACCAGGCTATGAAAAACCATATAATGTTCATGCTTCACAGACATTACAAGGTTCTAGATTGAGGCCAGCTAGAGAAGAAAACTCATCCTGACTCGCCTCGCTTTTGATGTAGCTCAAATTATTGAAGTGCTCAATGTTGATGAAATATCAAGCAGAAGAGGTCCAGTGTTTAAAAAATCGGAAATTGGTTCGACCCAAAAAAGCCAACGGATAAATGGTCAACAGGTCCGACCCGGTTGAACCAGTTTTAATTAATAAATTAAAAATTATTTAAAAAATCACAATTTTTTCTAAAAAATAAGTTATTTTACAAATAAATCAATATTTACTTATTTAGAAAATAAAAACTTACATAAAGGTAGCTTAAAAAAAAAGGTTCAAACCTAGCAGGGTCGACCGGTTCCCTAGTTAACTAGGAAAAAACCGGGTTTTGTAATCGGGTTTTTAAATCAGATCAGACCGGTTTTCCTTCCAATCCTCTATTTCTTCGGTCGAATCGGTTGATTCTGTCCGATTTTCTAAACAATGAAGAGGTCTCAATCAAGAAATTACTATTAAGCATACTGATGATACATGTTGAGGCTCTTACTACAGTTGTTTAATTAACTTGATTTTCATATTTTCAACCACAATTGATGTTGTTAACATGATTGCTACTGATACTACTAGTTCCGGAACAAGAGATGGTGCGTGCATTTTATTGGATTCGATGTTAAATTTTAATTTTTCATTTAATTTACATGTAAAGAAAATATTAGGAATTTCAAATGAGTTGTCTTAGCCTCTGTTTGGAAAACTTGTTTAAAACATGTTTTTAAATAACAAAATTTATCAAACCACTTTTAAACCATAAATATTTTCTCTCTCTATTTTTTAACCACATATTTTACCTAAAAAAATATGTTTTTAAATACAAAACTTTTAACAAACAGAACCTAAAGCATTACAAATAAAAGATCAAAAAATTGTCAATGCCATGAGATTGTTAAAATTATGTGAAGTATAGGTCCAAACCATGAGGGATGATAGATGCGATTCTTTATTTTTATTTTTATTTTTTTTATTATTTTTTGAATGATTTGTTCATTTTGTAAAGCTTATGAGATCATTGTTCCCAATATAAATGATATGTTTATAGTTCTCGATTGTTCACGACGTGACACCGTGATTAATTTACATCACTTTCATGTAAAAATGTTTTATGCCATAATTGATAAGCAATTTCAAGAGTTGACTACTCATTTTTTTAGGTAAATAATGACCAACTCCTTTGTATTGCATGTTTATGTTCAAACAATTCATTTGCTACTTTTGACAAGGAAAAAGTGATTCGACTATTGAGTATTATAGATTTTGATGCAAAATATATCTTAGAACTTGATGATCAACTTGATATATATATTCTTGACATGCTCGTTGACAAAGATTTTTGAAGATTACATAGCCTTAGTGATCTCAAACAAAAGTTGGTCGCAAAAAATATGAAGCGTATCCATTAGTCTGCAAACTTGTGATATTAGTCTTAATTCTTCCTGTGGCTACTGTTAAAGTTGTGAGCATTTTCTGTAATGACTTATGTTAAAAATCGTTATCACAATCAAATTGAAGATCAATGATTGAATGATAATTTGATTACATATATTGATAAGGACGTGTGGCAAAATTAAGAATGATCTAATCATAGAACTTTATCAAAGTACGAGAAAACGTAGAGAACAATTGTAATACAATATCTAATGCTTAGTTTCTAGTGTTCATAGACGCAGAAAATGGAGGGGAAAGAGGACGCATGGTTAGATAAGAATTTACAATATCGACTGAATAGAAATTCGAATATGATATTCTTTGCCTCTGTTCGGCTGCGCCAGCCACCGTTTTTTGTGTTATTTTTGTTTTCTAGATAAATTAAGTGGTTAAAAAGTGATTTCGAAAAATGTGTGATTAGAAAGTTATATTGAAAATGGTAATGCATTATAAATATAGCTATAACTATTTAGAACACGGGCTTTAATATAGAATTTGGTTTGAGTAATTAATGTCATGGAAAGTGTGACATTAATTGAGTTCAACCTAGGTCAGAGCAAAAACTGTCTTAATGTACATATAGCCAAGCAGGAAACCTTCTAAAAAGCATCACAGGACTCGATTCTAATCCTCTCGTGTTTCCACTTAAAGAGAGACCAAAGACGACAGTATTAAAAAGACAGATTTCTCTGGTTTTTCTCTGAACTAAACAGTCATCTGGTAAGTAGATCAGAAGTCAAATTCTCCTGTTGCCTGTGGAAGAAACAAGCACCAAAATTATGGTTCTAAATGTCCAGATGATGCACTTGCAAAATGTAAAGAGCAGCAGCATATGAACCAAACGAAAGGGAATGGGTAATGAAAATTAGGACAGAAACACCTTGTTGAACAGAATGTCTTTGTTGTTTATGTGCATAATGCCATCCTTCAGATTGCATTTCCACTTGTTCTTGGTACGCGTCACCTATAAAAAAGCATCCATCAGTTATATCATCACTTTAGTAATAATATAATATAGCAGAAAGAATAAGAACACATCAAAGGACCCTGGAAAACTCTCTTTGGGTCATTACCTTGTCAAATTGTGCCAGAACCAAATGTGCAGTGTTAAGATCCACCCCTTGGTCAACGTCATCTAAATCGTCGTCGTCGTCGTCTTCATTCAAAGGTTCATCGTCTTCATCATCTGCAGTGTCATTCTGGTGAACAGGAGCAGGAGTCGGTGCTTGCATCTCTAAAAAACATGCAGATGACAGAACAACTATTAGGCTAAACAGCTAACACTATTCGATTTCTCAGGTTTAGATGATTCCAAACAAGTCTTGTATTCAAATGTGTCTTAAGAGTACTGGGTTAATGATATGAAAGAGACAAGTGTCTCTAACTGACAAGAGTTTCAAACAATTTCACCAAGACATCAAACCATAAAACAGACATCTGAATCTGAACTGGAAAAAGGATATCAAGCAACATGGTGAAATTTTCAAATTAACAAAGGGAAATGGAATGTTAAACTGAGTTTTTTTAATATATAGGAAACTAAACTCAGCCCCATCTTCCCCTATCCCAACTATCCACTATCATATTTGCCAAAAAAAGATGAAAAGATAAACCTTATCAAGCCTTCTTAATTGACTTGAGTGCATCTTCAGTTAACCATTGGTAGAGAATAACATGTGCTGAAGTATTATCAATTATGCTATAGCAACTCTTTGTTAATCATCATTCTGCAGAATACCTATCTTTTTTATCTCTCTCGCACAAATAAACTTTTTATTTCAAACACAAAGGTATAGAAGAATCTGAGAGATTAATTGGTACTTGCACTTTTTATCCACAAGTAAAATCACTTATACTCCATTGTCACATTCTTCAAAAAGTAACATGTAGGCACTATATCTCATTACATTGCTTGCTTGTTATATGTCATCAAGATATTACTTATTCGAACGAACTTGTACAAGATATGAAACATTGATCTCAAGCCATCATATTCTCTGCTGAAACAATGATCATCATATAAACTTGATTGCTAAGATTTCTTGCTGAACTTAAACTACAATATACCCTGTCGAAGAGGCTCTTAATGAGCTAAACTACCATGCAGTTTCTTCTACTTCGTCGTCTAAGCATAATCCCGTAAAATATTAATTGTTATGCTGCTAAAGTTGGACTGATCCTTCCAACTGAAAGAAAAGGATTGTTGTTGTAGGCAATATATAATCAAAAGATTAAGGTGTAATTTGACTTACCATCCAAAGAAAAGGGTTAAAAATGTAACTGAACAGATACTCCAAAGGAATAAAGATCACTGTTGTTGTTGACTTTGAATAGTTGAGTTATTGAACCCCGAACGGGAAGCTTTTTAACAATGGACATAGGTATATTAACCAAAACATTGATAAATACAATGTGCACATCTCCATCTGTTCTGTTTCAGATGTTACAATTTATCTTCTTTGAATAAATACTGTTCTTCAAAAAGCATAAATCCATTGCACATAGCACTTGACAATTTTTTTTCTGCTGCACTTACACTGAAATTGAAAGGGGCTTCAGAATTCTAAATATCGTTAGAAACTTAAGAATGTGCTTAGTTGTCTATTAATCAACCCCCTCTAATTAACAAACAAAACATAAGAGCATGAATACTTTAAGACAACCATTGCACTGAGTGCTTGACCGTTTTATTCTGCTGCACTTGCATTGAAAGTTGAAAGGGGATTTCGGAAATCTAAAAATTAGAAACTTAAGAATTTGCTTAATTTCTTATTCCTCAACCCCATCTAGATAGACTATCTAACAAACTGCATAAATATAAGAGCATGAATACTTTGACATATCACATGGTGTAAGATAGATGAAGAGTTATACCATGTGAAGCGGGCGTGTTCACTATATTGTAGTCTTCATTGGCAACACCTTGATAATTGTATATCTTCAGGTAACAATAACGCAGCCAGATAAGTTAAACTTCCATTGAGCATCATCATCATCATTTTAAAACATGTCATGTACCTCATGAAAACGTACACATTACAGTAACATAAATGAAAATAAAAATAAAATTTGTCCAGCTTCTCGTGAAAAATGAAATAATTAAGAAGAGATGGTAGCTGACATATGAGAGATCCCAACCAGGATAGGCACAAGTCAACCGAAATGGAGCACCCAGAATAATATTGTTGTCAGCCATTACAATAACAATGCACCATTTACTGTTCTTTAACCAGCGAGCAGACAGCTTTTTAATATTGAATAAATCGAGTTTACTCTCAAATTGTTTCGACAGCATTCAATTTAACTTGAACAAAATAGAAAGTTTTAGAAGCTAATTAGTAAAAAGGGAATCATAGTCTTGTTATCCACTCCACATTTAGATGAAAGAATGAAATTTCATATGCAACATTAAAGAAAAAGGGAAATTGCTTTAAAAGGCCAAGTATTACGAAGCATCGCAAAACATACATACAACTGAAAAGCCAGGAAACCAATTGTGCAAATACTAAAATTATTGTGCATTGCCATGTTCTAGAGCAAGGATATCCCTGACCAATTTCAGTTACATGTATAAATCAAAGACAAATAAATTTGAAGGAAGTCATGTCTGAAATTCTCAAGTCCTCAAAGTAGGGTTTCAATTGATTGTGTCAACCTTTAAAGATGAAAGGTAAATTAAACTTAAATAACAATGGAGGGAAAGAGCAAGTTTGGCTAAAAGTAAATAGAAGTTACTTCACGTACAGTTTAATTTCAAACATGTTTGGATAGGATTTCTTGTCTCGAACAATTTAAAAAAAAAAAAAAAATTAGTTATTTTGAAAATAACTCTTACCTCGGTCAAAATAACTTACTTATCCAACTTTGATCAATAACTTGAATTATTTATTATAATCATATTTACTTCTAAGTAACTTTCGAAGCTTAGCCAAGCATGCTATTAATCTTGCTAAGACACAGTGGTGTAAGGGCTTCATGAGACATGACAAGTTCATTCCCAAATTACATGATTATTACATCTGTTAATAAAGTAAGAATTTGTTTATAAGTAAAAATACTACTAATAAGACAAAAATTCACTTATAAAATTTAAAAAGTTACTTATAAGTAAAAAAATCACTTCTAAAAATTATTTAAAAGTATAAAATTAACTTACAATTGTAAGTTCACGTATAAGTAAAAAATCCTTACATTTTAAGTAAATATTTAACTTTTTTATGTTCAATATTAAAAAAAAAAAAAAAATATTGCATGAGTAAAATATCACTTAGGAGTAAAAAAAAAAAAAAAAAAAAAAAAAATCATACAAGAAACTATAAACTTAAAATTTCACTACGAGACATACAAGTAATGTTATTCTTTTAAAAAACTTATAATAAACCCTTGTACTCTGTACTGTTTTAAAAATGCTACTGAAACAACTCAAAATTGGTTCGCACATAAACAATAAAGCCTAAACTTTAAAAATCACTCATAATCGGTACCCCAAAACTCCCAAGCAGACCTTTTAAGTGTTATTTGTGTCACATTTATAGTAAAGAGACAACAAGTATTTGCTTCATGAAATTGTTTTTTGCATTCCTTTTCAACAAAATTCAGCATTAAACAAACCTTTTTATAATGTAAAAAGTTCTATCAAAAAATACTCTTCGTGCCAACCATTTAAGCACCAACCAAAAGTACTTAGCAGTACATATATTTTAATCGACAATAATGAAATATCCATCCGAAAACCAACACATGACCTCTTAACAACAGATACAGTAACACATGCACAAAAAGATGGAGCTTGAGGGGTGGGGTGGCGATTGCCCCCCAACATTTTCCACCGGTCCATAACTCCTAGTCAATTTGTAGTGTAATTTTAAGTTTCACACCTACAAAATTTTTAATTCTTTTCAATTGAAAAATATTTGCCCAAAAACTTAAATCCTAAAGCCCAATAATACAAAAGACTTTAGACTAAATAGAAATACTAAACGACCCATTATTCAATTCTTAATTCATTCCAATAAATTCATTCACCGTAACTCTCACTTTAAAAATTTGACAACAGTTCTCGAAGTGTGCCAACTATTGACATTGACAAGAAAATCAAATGAGTTATAATCTTCTTGATAGCTTGATTCTCCTTGTCTTAACTCTTCCAGTTTCAACAGCAATTACAGATCATGTGTTTTCAGCTATAAGTATCATTAAGACAAGATTACGAAATATAATGGAAAATGATTTTTTGTCCAGTACCATACTTGTATATATTGAGAAGGAGATTGTTGAGATCATTTGAGTAAATTATCTTATTGATGAATTTGAAGAGACGAGGACAAGGAGGGACCAATTTAAAATGCCCAAGTCATCTCTATCATTTGTCTTATAGATAGACAATTTGCTTGTCTTTTGAAGCCCATTGAATATTCGTATGTATTTTCAAAATTTATAGCGTTAGACACAGATATGGGTAAATTGTTTCAATCCTTTTGGTTTAAAAATAAAAAAAATCGGGGGCGAACCCCGGAGGGCCCCCCTCCACCCCTCATATTTTTCGCCCCCGCAACATATAAATTCTAGCTCCGTCACTAGATGCACATCATATAAGCTGAGTAGTTAGTCATAAAAATAGGAAAAATCTTGCATAAGAAGAAAAAAGCAGTCAAATGAAAGGCGCATGCCAGCACATAGACCATAATCACAAAAATAGAAAAGATCCACCTAGTGAAAACATTACACCCAGCCATCCACTCTATCCACAATTGGGATGCACAAAAACATACATTTCAAGGACAAAGAAGCAAAACTAACATTAGGTGTAGAAAGCATGTCGTCGTATGGATCGGGTGTGGGACCATCCAACTGAGGAATCCTAAAAGACAGTCCTTCCTTTTGAACAACCATCTGCTGGGTAGCATTTACCAAAACATACCGACTGCTGCTCCATTGATCTACCTGTCAAATAACCATGAAGCAGTTTATAAAGATGCTGAAAATAGAAAAGAAAGAAATATTGTATCATAAAAGGTTAAAACACATAAGCCCATCTAAGAGGTACATCTGACCTGTAAGTACAATACAAAGCCAACTAAACTAACCGCCAAGCAACTAATTTACGTTTTCGTCTATCCCATAAGGAGACAAGTCACTAAAAAAACTACAGATGAAGCACTCCCAACCACACCAAGAGCATACACAAGTTCTCCACAAAGAAGGCCTATGCCTTAAACCTAGCATCATAACATATCATTGTTTCTCCCCTTTCACCACCTATGCTAATGTTCCAAGGATGTTTAGCATACAAATGTAAAGAGAGAATAACCCCAAAAATAATGCAATCAATATAGGCTCTTATTTTAGTTTCTTTTCTTTTTCTTTTCTTCCCCCCTCCTGTTTTCATTTGTTCTAGTATTTCCCGATTTTCAGCTTTCATGTGTCAGAGGAGAGAGATGCTATGCATTTCAAATAGCAACTGACAAGTTTCCATTAAGGTCCTATGTTTATTTTCACATAATTGTGCTCCAGACCTATGAGGCACAGAACTGACTGTTGTGGTATTGCGTCCACTCTCTTTACATCCAAGACCAGGAGCTCTTTATATTCCCACTTGACAGGGCAGTGTCGATGGATTAAACTACAATATTAGGAACTCTAGGTGTTAAGAAACCAATTTATTTAATCAACAATGTTTAATAGTCTGGCTGTTCCTCAAGAACAATGATAATGAAGTAAATGACAATTTGTCACGAGTAAATACTGAGAAATCAATACTTGATTCCTTCTGTTCATAGGAAAGACTGCTATTTACTTTCAAAAAGATTAAGAAACTAAAACAGGAAGTCAAATAAATTGAAAGAATATACTTCTTGTGCTGCTAAGGTGGAGGTAAATTCAGGAGTTCGTATCATTTAACACAAGACACTAAACGAAAAAATGCAGAAAGAAAGTTCATCCGAAAGTTGCTGGTTGATCATCCTCAAAAAGGTAAAATTGACAAAATGCAGTATCTAGCTTACTCAAAATATCTGAAAACAAACCAAAAACCCCTAACAAAAGCAAATATTAAAGCAAGAAGAAAATGGGGACTTGAAAGGCTGCCTCAGGAAAGTTATAAAGGACATGTCAACAATTTGCCAAAAGATTGAGAAGGTGTGTTTTATTAAGCTTCAATGACAAAAATATTACATACTCTGTCGAATAACATTATGATATTATTTAACAACTCGTATTTTTTAAAGATCAAATCTACAGGAAAATGAGATAGATTTAGAATTATCCTGAACTAGGATGCAGATAACATGTCATTAATTTGACGAAAGATTTAGAGGCGTTTTATTAAGCTTCAATGATACCACAATAAGAATGAAGTTTTAAATATGTACAATGAAGCAAGATGATTAGATAATGTCTTAATATAATGATTGAATCTATATGGAAAGAACAGAGATCCAGATATTATCCTAAATTAGCAAGCAGGTAGGTCAATCATATGCTGGTTATTACCTACAAGTTTACCAAGGAACTATGCATTCTTCTGAAAGGCCGGCGATAATATTTTGGCCATTTGGAACGTCAGGGATCAATTGAAATTGATTAATAAGGAATCAGGAAGAAAAATGTCTACCTTCGTATCATCTGATATCATATCTCCAGCTCCATCTTGCTGTGGGATGTATCCACCAGTGTGCTGTTGTGAAGGAAAGTCTTCCCGCTTTCGCTTTCCGGAAGGCATTGTGAAGAAATCCTGCAAAGCCCAGAGTAGTGTAATTAAAAGAAAAACAATAGAAGGAATTTTTTTGCGCAAAAACATAAGCTAAAGATGAGATTTTCCATTATAAGCACACTGGATGACAAAATTAATCTTTAAACTTAAATATTACGAGGGACAAAACGATATTATATATAAAGAAGAGCAGCTCTCTTCCCAGTTTTAAGGAACTGAACACCGGTGAATGTCCATTAACAAACTTAGCCACATCCACCATAAAATTTAATTTCAGTCATTGTTACTTTGCCTAACAAAATATATTCACCACCAAGATGGTTGCATACTTACATCATTGATTATGCACTACAATTTGGTGAGAAAATCTGAAAACATTCTACCATACTCACCAGATCAGACGTAAGCAATGACGCATCTAACTTTTCTTATTTTTTTCCTTCCCCTACTGATGCTCTAAGCAATGATACATTTTCTCTCTATTCCCAAAATCGTAATGGATGATGCTGAAGGTAATTGAGCACCGGTTTAATAACCATAACATAATAAACTGGCTTAAAGAAACTGTTGGCTTCAATCTCTTGTAATTAAGTTGGATATTTGTTGTTGAACCGAACATAATCACATTTTCAATTAAAAGGAAACAAATTCTCGCATTTCCATACACTGTGTCATGATTAATAAACTAAATTTCTTATTAATAAAAAAAGACAAGCATATTTCAACTATTAAATTACCATTAGAACTAATCTCAAGAATCTGATATGAGTTTGTACTCCATCTTCTAGAGATATAAATCCAGGAATAATTGGTGATCTAGGTTTGAAGCAAAATATGTAATGGACATAAAAGAGATTGACCTTATGCAAAGGCCTTAAAATATAATGCCTGCTTCTTATCTGACATTGTCTCTTTTCAACCTCTTTCCAACCCGACTTGGAATCTACAATTTTCCAGGAATTTTAATGATAGAGATCTCGAGGACTTCGTATCTCTCTTAAATCTTCTTGAGACCACAAATCTTGACCCGTCTACTTTGGACAAACGAATTTGGATTGGCCACCCCTTGGGTCTATTTTCATGCAAATCCTTTCTTAATGTCATCCTTAAACCCTCGTGCGAATTTTGCTTCCCGCAATCGAAATTCATTTGGAATGGTGTGGTGCCATCAAAATTCAAAGTTTTTGCTTGGTTGGTTTCTTTGGGGAAAGTAAACACCTGTGATTTGTTACAATTGAAAAGACCTTTTTGGTGTTTATCACCGTCATATTGTATCATGTGCAGAAAGGCGAATGAAAGTATTGATCACATTTTAATTCATTGTGAGTTTGCTAGGAAGACTTGGGATAAAATCTTGTGTATATTTGGTGAAGCAGGAATATTCCCACGAAAATGGGCTGATTTGATTCTTATTAAATGGCATTTTGGGAAGAAGAAAAAGCAGAAAAATGAGCTATGGAAGTTGATTGTCATGGCAACAGCTTGGACCATATGGATAGAGAGGAATCGGAGAATTTTCGATAACATTGAACGATTAGTAGAAGATTTATGGGATAGCATCATGTTATTTTCAGGTTTATGGGCAAGGGCAGCAGGGAAATTAAGTAGTCTGGAGAGTTTCTTATTGTTTTTAAATTCGACAAGCTATCTAGATACCATACATCCCTAATAATTGTTAATTTTTCTTTTTGGTTTACAGCCATGAATTGGCCTTTATCGTATTTTTGCAGTGGATATCTTATCTACATGGTCTTGTAATTGACTATCTGGCACGAAGGCACAAACCATAACGCACAGAGTGCTCTCCAATAATTACAAGAGAGGCAGATGTTTTAGACATATTTGAGTGTATTCTTAATTTGAGCCCCCCCCCCCCCCCCCCCCCACAAAAAAAAAAAAACCCAACACCGGGGTGAACCTCACAAATTTCATTAAACGCCTTGAGGCATACGCCTAAAGACTTAAGTCCTAGAGGTCCTAAGAGGTGAACTTATCTGTCTTACCTTTTTCTGAGTTTTTATAACTCGCCTCATCTTCTAGGCTCTTCTTTTATAACCTAGAACTTTTAATGAGTTTTTCCCCCCCTAAAGGAGGGGAAGGATAAGGAACATATGCAAGTGAAGAAAGATGTCAAAGAAAGAGAAAATATTGATAGTGATGAGGATAACAATAGTGGAATATGATATTTTGATGATTCAATTACAAATCCAATTTGTGGTCATGATAACAAAGACTTCTAGGATGGTTTTATTCCTCGTAGTGGATTACAATTTGTGATGTTACTATTACCGATTATAAAACTTAATTTTATTTCAGGTTTGGGTGCGACATTTTATAAGTTGTTCAATCTCTTCGGGAGAGGAAGGAGGAGGAGTGAAGAATGATGTCAAAGAATTGGAATAAAGTGACAATTATGAGGACAATGATAGCGGAATTCTATATTTTACGATTTAATTAAAAATCCTATTGGTAGTGAATAACGGAGATGTCTAGGATGTTTCTACTCCTAGTAGTATATTAATTTTGCTATGTTATTTTATTAATTTGTGAACTTGTTATGGTCCTCGTGAGTATAATTTTATATTTTTATAATCTATTGAATAGTTTGATTGGTTTGGTGGTGGAGTACAAGATTTAGCATTGGCGTTTTTGGAACGTTGGGATCGTAACAAGTGATCCATAGGTGGTGCAACTTCAAACGGCTCTAGAATTCGCATATAAGGTGTCAGAATGACTATTATAATATGTTTTCGGAATCGTCTCAACGAGCCCTACAAAACTCACCGCTTCGCATGACAACGATGGATTTCAGCCGTTTGAAGTCGTTTATTTACCGAAAAACTGCGTTTAGTTATTTTTATTAGTGTTTTCAATCTTTTCTTTATTTATTTCGCGAGTCCAACCCGTTTATTTGACAAAGCCCATTAGGGATTTGTATTTAAACATTTCCATCATTATTTCTAAGTCTTGGTTGATTTCGAATAAAAGTTATGTGAGTTTTATTGACTTGCAATCCGTGTTGAAGTTTATTTGGCGTTTGTGTCAATTGTGTGAATTTCGTAGGCAAGCCTACATCAGTTGGTATCAGAGCAAGACGATCTCTCGGAATAATGGTTTGTGGAAGAGGAAGAGGGCGTGCAACCATTAACAGGGGAGATGAATTGGCTGAGATTCAACAACAGATGCAAATTCTGACCGAACAGATGGCGGGTTTGATGGACCTGACCGATCACTTTCGTGGACAGGGTGAATGCACACGTAATAGGGAGAGGGTTGTGCGGGATAAACGTCATCAGGAGACGATTCATACCACCAGAGACGGAGAGGGCAACAATCCTATTGCGACTGATCAAGAAACGGAAAGGGGTCACGTTCCTAACTTTGATTTGTTTCTGCCTCCTCACCCACGAAGGCTTAGGCAAGGTGTTGTGGGTGAACCACACTGGTTTTCGAGTAGAGATTCCTGAATTCAATGGTGGCCTGGATGCGTATGAATTTTTGGATTGGTTGCGTTCGGTGGAAGAGATTTTCGAATTCAAGGAAGTGTCAGAGGGCAAAAGGGTATCATTAGTAGCGACCCGTTTCTGGGGTTGAGCAGCAGCATCGTGGCAGCAGGTAAAGGCGAGCTGTGAGTGGCGAGGAAAGGATAAGATTCAGTATTGGAACAAATTAAAGAAACATATGCGCGAAGCTTTTTTTCCATTCAATTATTCGTGTTCATTGTACCAACGATTACAAAATCTGAGGCAAGCGGCGAGATCTATGGATGAATATGGAACTGAATTCTTCCAGTTAATTACTCGGAATGACCTTGACGAATCTAAGGACCAGTTGGTTACATGGTTTATTGGTGGATTACGCCGTCCCTTCCAAGATACCCTTAACATTTTAGCTCCTATTTCAGTATCTAAGGTGCACCAAAGGGCCTTACAAATTGAGAAACAATTAAATAAGCATGGAAATCAAGGGAATAGTCCTGGTGGGAATGTCGAGGGAAGAGATCAGCCATTAGCGTCAACCCATACCCCTGCTACAATTAAACCTCGGCAGGCTACTAGTAGTAGGTTCTGAAATAATAGCGGTGCAATAGCTGGCCGTGGGAATGGAGGTCTAAGGTGTTATGCTTGTGGAGGTTTGGGGCATCGGCAAGCGGAATGTCCTTCAACTACGCAGAGTAGGCCACACCTGACTTGCTAATTGATGGAGTTATGGCTAATGACACTCATGCGGTTGGTGTCACCGATGTTCCTGAGAATGCAGCAATTCATAAGGCAGTTTTGGAAGGCGATACAGGTCGTATATTGGTAGTCCGTCGCTCTTGCTTAAGTCCTAAGGCTTCTTCAGTTGATTGGCAGCGAAGTAATATATTTCAGTCCACTTGTACTATTGGGGGACAGGTGTGCAGGTTCATAATTGATTCTGGAAGTTGTGAAAACGTTATCTCTGAAGAGGCAGTTTCGAAGTTGGGGTTAAAACCTGAGCCGCATCCTCATCCTTACACTCTAACATGGCTTAAACGGGCACTGACATCACTATAAGGCATCGCAATTTAGTTACGCTCTCTATTGGCACAGTGTACAAGGATAATATCTGGTGCGATGTTATTCCCATGGATGCTTGTCATTTATTATTGGGTAGACCGTGGCAGTTTGACAGACATGTTTCTCATAATGGGAGGTTGAACACGTATAGTTTTACATTTCATGGGACGAAGGTGGTACTACCCATGAAGTTCCCCTTCACCTGGGTCTAGTAACCACCTTCTGACTCATGCCTTGTTCGAGCAGGAGATGAACACAGAAGGGGTTGTGTATTTGCTTGTTTAGTCTGGGATTTCTTGGCCTGAAACACCCGAACAAAACGAGGACTTGGAAAAGAAATTGCACCCTTTGGCAGTACCGTTAATTGAAGAATTTTTTGATATTTTTCCGACAGAATTACTTGATGATCTACCTACTCTACATGATATTCAGCACCATATTGACGTAGTACTTGGTTCATCTTTACCAAATAGGTCACATTATCGGATGAGTCCGACGAAACATGAAGAGTTGAGGAAACAGGTGGAAGAATTATTGGCTAAAGGGTATACTCGCGAGAGTCTTAGTCCATGTATAGTTCCAACCCTGCTCATTCCAAAGAGAGATGGCTCTTGGTGTATGTGTGTAGATAGCAGGGCCATTAATCGCATTACTTTAAGGTACCATTTTCCGATACCCAGGTTGGATGATTTGCTTGATCAGTTGGGAGGTTCGATAGTCTTTACAAAATTGGATTTGAAGAGTTGGTACCATCAAATTCGTCTCCGCCCTAGGGATGAGTGGAAAACAACTTTCAAAACTCGTGAAGGTTTGTTTGAGTGGATGGTAATGCCTTTTGGGCTTTCCAACGCACCCAGCACTTTCATGCGTGTCATGAACAAGGAGTTGCAACCTTTTATTGGACGATGTGTTGTGGTTTATTTTGACTACATTCTCATTTATAGTAAGACAACAGAAGAGCGTGTACAGCATTTGAGAGATGTTTTCACCATTCTGCGTCGGGATTTACTTTTCGTAGCGGTAACAAAATATGTCTTCTTTTCCGATCGTGTAACACCCCGAATATTCATTGCTAACCGTTAATTTCAAAAACAAGTCCTATTTAAAAATATTTGAAAGTTTAAGTAACAATTGACAATAATTTAGGGACCGATGTGTAAATTTTATAAGCCTAGAATTTATGGTAAGCAATTACCCGGATATCTGCCATAGTTTAATTAAGGAGAAATTTTATGTTATGGGAAAGTCAAATGAAACTTTATGAAATTGGTGTAATCATTTCACTAATTTGATATAATTAACATTGATTTCCTTACCACCTTTTACGCTAAATTAATGTGTTCATATATATATTTGACATGTGTTTATAGATTTAAGTAAAAGAGAGCATCTTGTGCAAAGTTGTTCCAATTAGAATTATTATTATACTCAAAATAAACCTCAACATAACTTAATGGAAGCAAATTACCCCTTTGACTGGTGAAGTGACATGCATGATTTCATCCATTTCCAATTCAAATTACTTTACTTTTCAGTATAAATATAACTCATTTCCATGGACAAAAGACACCCACACACTCGTGCACTTACATACATTCTCTTTGAAGAAAAAGTAGTAAAATATCCGTTCAAAGTGATTTGGTAAACGATCGTTCAGAAGTTGATTTCCTTCTTTTGTATAACCTTACGGTAAGTATGTTTGTCAAGTGGTCTATGAATTTCTCCTATTATTTGTATTAATTCAAAGATCGTAAGTTCTATGAAATCATGTACGGACCCAATATGTTATGCTAAGAGAGTCGAATTAAGGACTCTAATATGTTATGAAAGGGTCGAGGATACTAGTACTACACACTCCATTGTAAGATAAGTATCTTATAATCCTTTTATTAATGCATGTAATATGAGAAGTTTAGACATCATATTTATTGAGATTTTATCTTCCCCCTTTTCCCATGCCCCCCCCCCCCCCCCTACAGAAAATTAGTGATTCGTGGGGATCGAGCGTGAGATGGCTAGCAACGTGGAATACGAAAGGAGACACGTTAAGTTTATTTTATAAAATTAAATTCTATTAAATAAGAAATGTCGACTATTGTGTCACATGTTATATTTTATTATGTTTTGTGTAATTGACTCTTATTGCACACATTGACTAAAATTATCAATTTCAATCGATTATATTTTTTTCCTCAAGATGTGGTTCTTAGTGGCACTTGAATCTTAGAAATTTAGGGCGTCACAGATCGCGTGCTATTTTTGGGTTATGTTATCTCGACAGCAGGGGTAGAAGTAGACTCAGTAAAGGTTGAAGCTATCCAATTGTGGCCACGGCCACGCACAGTGACAGAGGTGCAAAGCTTTCATGGTCTGGAATCATTTTATCATTGTTTTATTCCTCATTGCAGTTCATTGGTCGCTCCTCTCATAGATTGTATGAAAGGTGGGTGCTACTTTTCAGTGGTCGGAGGAAGAACAGGCCCTTCTATATATTAAGGAGCGACTAACTTTAGCTCCTATTTTAGTCCTTCCAGATTTTAATAAGCTATCTACTTTGTATTGTGATGCTTCGAAAGTGGGCATCGGAGCTGTTCTCAGCCAGGAGGGCGTCCAGTGGCTTATTACAGCCAAAAATTATCAGGAGCTTGTGGTAGATATAGCACATATGATGTGGAACTTTATTCAGTGGTGCAGGCTGTCAATCATTGGAAACATTATTTGTTTTAGAAGGGGTTCATATTGTACAGTGATCATAAGGCATTGAAGCATCTTTCAACACAGGATTCCATATCCTCTCAGCATGCAACTTGGATTTTTATCTATAGCAGTTCACATATGTTCTCAAACACCAATCTGGTGCAGTGAATAAAGTGGCAGATGCCCTCAGTCGACGACATTCTTTATTAGGACAGATGCAGGTGAATGTTCCAAGTTTTAACAGTTTTGCTGATCTCTACAGTTCTGACCCTTTCTTTCGTCCTATTTTGAAAAAAGTTCAGAGCGGTAAAAATTCTACTTATGTTTTGGACATGGGTATCCTGCTTAAAGGTTTGCAGCTTTGTGTTGCAGATTGTAGTTTGAGGCTCAAGATCATTGAAGAATCTCACGAGGAAGGCCATGTTGGCCGTGATCGCACATTTGCATTGATCTCAACATCATTTTTTCTAGACCAGTCTTCGATGTAAGGTATCCAAGTACGATGAACGATGTCGCATTTGTCATATGTCCAAAGGTCGGGCCACCAATGCAGGGTTGTATCGACCATTGCCTATTCCCGACATGCCTTGGTCAGACAGCTCTAGAATTTGCATACAGTGTCAGAATGACTATTGTAATATGTTTTCGAAATCTTCTCAACGAGCCCTACAAAACTCACCGCTTTGCTGTGACAATGATGGATTTTAGCCTTTTGAAGTTGTTTACTTACCAAAAAACTGCGTTTTGTTATTTTTATCAATGTTTTCAATCTTTTGTTTATTTATTTCGCGAGTCCAGTCCATTAAGGATTTGTATTTAAACTTTTCCATCATTATTTCTAGATCTTGGCTGATTACGAATAAAAGTTTTGTGAATTTTATCGAATTGCAATCCGTGTTGAAGTTTATTTGGCATTTGTGTCAATTATGTGAATTTCGTAGGTGAGCCTACATCATTTGGGTTGAAACTAACACTTCAAATGCCTCAAAGCTTATGCCTCACAAAGGAAAAATGTGCCAATTCACGACTGAACTTTTTAAACAATTGTCTAAGGATTGCACGAAGCTTTTGGTGTAAATAGTTATTTCAATTTATGAATGAATAACAAAGAAAGATGAAGTTACTGCAATTGAACAAATTTCAGATGCAGATAAAATAGATATTTAGAGGTGAAGTTACTTAACAACACAAAGTTTGAGCTCTTTTACACGTCGTTTACATAATAATTGTTTATATATTGCAGGAAACCTTAGTAGCACTTATTGATTTTCTTAAATTTGAATAGAAAATGAAGCAGATAGACTCATTGCCATTGAGCAAATTAAAATTTGCAAAAATAACTATTTAGAGATGAAGTTACATAGGAACACAGAATTGTTGAGAGCAGTTCAATCTATGCAGAAGGATAAAGTCCTCAACTTTAACTCCATATAAAACTATGGGCACCACGAATGGTGATGTCCATTGTCAATGAGAAAACAAAGGTTATTGATATTTTGATTTCACTACGTATTAGAACAATCCCAATATCATAAAGCTTATAAAAAGTGGACCTACAATAGATATTTAGAGATGAAGTCCATATTGATCATTGGCACCATGGACAGTGGCTCCCATTGATATTTTGATTTCACTAGGTATTAGAACAATCTCAATATCATAAAGTTGATAAAAATTGCACCTACAATAGATATTTAGAGATAAAGTCCATACTGATCATTGGCACCATGGAAAGTGGTTCCCATTGAAAATGAGAAACAAACTTTGGTTTTCTAATAACGAATGTCGAAACTGGAATGATTACTACATATATATCAAGGAATATTACAATCGTGCACTACACTAAATCTAATTTTTGATGAGCAGTTTTTGTCATATTTGTCCATTCTTTGTCAAGGAAACTCACGTTTTAAATCTAGATTTTTCGTGGAATCAGTATAAGAGTAAAAAAAGGCTTGAATAACTGTAGAGAAGGCAATAAGAGAAAAATCTTAACGGGTAGAATTCTGATTAAGAAAGTAGAAAATAATAAATGAAATTGGAAAATATATATCACCTGCCAACACGAGGAAAGAAATTTTATTGCCTTTATCATTGAAGGAGGAGGTCGTTTTTGGAAATGTCGCATCTAGAGCTAAAGCTTTCAACATGAGCATTGAAAGCAAAACGAGCACTACAAGCAATAGTCACATGGTCTTTCTCAATTTCTCAAATGTGCATCTAGTTTTCTCATGCCTTTGTCTTTTTCCCTTTTGGTCAGGCATCTCAATTTCTCAACCGACCAAATTACCTATATATCTCTTTTGGATAAGTACATCTAAAAATTGTCATCTGATCAAATTATCTCAATGTTCTCTATACTAGGTAAGATTGGTAACTGCAAAGCAACAGCAATGAACACCCTCAATTTCCTTTATGCTTTTAAAGCCACTAGATCATCAATCTTATTGCAAAATGACACTTGCCAAACATGCAGAAAAACAACTCTTTAACAAGTATCATATTTACAAGTTTTGCTTGAATCACATCAATTTGGACCATAATATCAGTAACTAGTATGGTGCAACAAAAAATCATCCTGCAGTGGGACAAATTGCATACTAACACTTCTACCGAGCATTCAGGCAATCATTCACCTTTTAATACTATGAACCAAATTTCCATATCTCACATTCTGTTGTTTTCCCCCTTTCTTCTTGACTGGAAATGATTGCAGAATTTGCATTAGCTTAACAAACTTAAGTAGTTAAATCCAAGCTAGCGGATGGTTAGATGGAGATCAAACACAACCTTTGCATATTTTGCACCTAGGTTCCAATTCCTTTCCTCAAATATGTATGTGTAACCATTTGTTACATGTGACGTTGAAAAGTTTCTTAAAAAGCAAAAAGCATATAAGGAAGAAGAAAAAATATCTTTTCATCAATATCGTGCAAATGAGAGCCTGCAACAAATGCACTATAGCCCTCTTTGGATGAAATACTAGTAACTCGATAAATGTCAACCTGAACCACGAATAATAGTCACCTGTGTCGAAGGAAGATGAGGGACTCTCCTCTCACCCTCTTCCCGGCCTTCCACATAAGCTGCAAATAGCAATCAGTGTTTAGATGGAAAAAAGAATCATTAAAACTGTGTAACCCTGCTTAATTACTAACCAACATTCACATCAAGAGAAGGCCTTTGATTCAACCAAGGTGAAGGTGCCTGCTGCATGAGTAAAAGATAAAACAGAACTTTTACCTTCCACCATTAAAAGATATTACATAATACATTCATTATCTAATTCAAATTAAAGGTTTATTACATCGTGCAAAATAACTATTAAAACAACCATATTTAATCCTCTATGCAGATTTAAGAATGGGTAGATTGAAAAAAAAAACAAAAATTCTCAGCTAGAATTACCAAATAAAAGCCGTATCCATCCCAAAAAGAGAAGGGTGAAGAAAAGATACTGCAAAAGATGTTACCATATAGGGGCTAGGTCTTGAAGATCCTGCTTTCATGTTGGGAATCCCACCATTGTCATTCAAAGATAAATACTCATCTGGGGTTCCGCCAGTATGAATGCTATACAATGAGCTGCTGTCGGACATTCCAGTGAGAGGAGTGTGGGCTGCTCCAGGAAACGGAGTTTGGGCAGTTCCAAGCAAAGGAGTCTGTGCTGTCCCTGGCAATGGCGTCTGTAACGGCGTCTATGTGCACCAAACAAGAAATTTCATTTTTTAATCATTATATCTATGAGAATATTATGAAAACTTGATTTTCAAACTACTGCGCTAAATGGAAATACTGACTGCTCACCGGGGGAAAAAGTAAATCAGCAGTGGGAGTTTCGTACTCCTCAGTGCCTTCATAGGGAACATTGAGGTCATGCACAGGATTCGGAAGAATGGGACCCCCAGATGCGGCCTTTTGTGCCGCAGACCTGTCTATGGGGCCAACAATTGCCCCTGCTTGCATCATCTTCAACTCCCATAACTAAAAATCCACCAACAAACTCCCCATCAACCGTTACATTCCACCTCAACCGATTCAAGACTTCAAAAAACCCAAAATTTAATCATACAAACCAAATCAAATTAACCAAAAAATCATAGGCACAAGCAATACTCAAAAATCAGTATTTTCTATTAAAGAAAAAAGAAAAAGAAAAAAAGAAGGCAACAAATTCTTTTAGCCAGACAAAAATAATTAAGAACTAAATCAAATTAAATGAAATTATTAATTACTTCTTGGAGATCATTAAGAACACTCTCGCCAGGACCACCGTTGTCGATGAACTCATCGCGGCACTTGTTCATGACGTCCCCGATGACGTGGGCATAAATATTGCTGCTGGAGGAACTCGCCATCTGTGGAAAATCAAAGTTTCAGAAAAACTGTGTGAAAAATCTGGGATTAATTGAATGAAATCTAGAGGAGAGATGATAGGCGGAACAGAAATGAATAAAAAACTGGATTATAAATAGGTTTGCATCCGTTTAACGTGCATCAGTCGACGTGGCGTCATATATATATATATATATATATATATATTGAATAATGATTAATTACACAAAACCACTCAAGTTTCAACTAAATTTCAAATATGTCACTAAAGTTCAATTATTACACAAACTATTACTCAAATTACATTTAATTACTTAATATGCCATTTTTATACATTCCTATCCAAATATTAGCGCTTGCAATCCACCAAAAGTGTAAAAAACTCTCTCAAATAGTTTTTAACATTTTATTTAGCCGTAAAGTCCTTATTTTATGACTAAATAAACAAAAGTAGTCTTTTTTTTTTTAATTTAAATGATCAATATATTTTTAATTTTAAATAACAAAATTTATGACTGAATTGTAACATTTGCAAAAGTAAAATTTGGTATGTTCATAACTTTGTTTTTTATATTTAATTAACTAAAATTAGTAATTTTTTTTTCTTTTCAAAAGTCTTTCTTTAAAAAACTCTATTCTAAACAAATATTAATTTAATTTATTTCATAATAATTTTTAGCTTATACAAACAAATTTACATGTATATTATCCATTTGATTAATAAGATCTTAATGATAAGATAATATACTAATTTTAGCTAATTAAATATAAAAAATAAAGTTATGAAAAGACCTAATTCTATTTTTACCAATTTTACGAGTCAATTACAAATTTTTTTATTTAAAATTAAAAATATATTGGTCATTTAAATAAAAATGACTACTTTTGTTAATTTAGACAAAAAAAAAATTAATGACTTCTAATCAAAATAAAATGTAAATGACCATTTGAGTGATTTTTCAAAACTTTAGGGGTTGTTAGCGCTAATTTTTGGATAGGAAAGTCAACAAAGTGACTTATTGAGCAACCATTGAAACTTGAATGGTAGTTGATCGAACTCCAATGGCATTTTTGAAATTTAATTGAAACTTGAGTGACATTTGTGTAATTAACTAAATAAAATAATGCTACTTGTACTTGAAACTTAGCAAAAAAGCTAACCAAAATTGAGGTAGCAAACTTGTGGTTATTGATGTGACATGTGAATTGTTAAGATTGTGACAATCATGTATTACTATCAACTAGTTTCACACTCGTGTAATGCGTTAACATATTTATACATCTATATATAATAAGGTAAACGTCATCATTTTACGCACACATTTTCTAGTCCAATTTAACTTTCTAAATCTGGTAACTTTCTTGCCAAAAAAAAGCAAAAAAATAAAAAAAAATTTAAATGTTTTGAGTATTATGCAAACATTTATTTTCAATTCAAAAAAAAAAATCTTGAGCACCGTGCAATTTTTATCATCTCTTTAACACACACACACACACACACATAAAATTAAAAATTAAACTTAATCAAAAATTAAAATACATTAAAAAGAAATTGGTGATGAATACAAATAATATTAAAACAAATTTAGTACAAAAAATGTAATGAAGCGCCAAATTTTAAGACGCATGGATATTATTTATTTTTCTATTTTGATTAATTTTGTCTTTTTAAAATTTCGAATTCGATAATATTTTGTAATAAAATATAATTTGTACTATATTTTTTATTTGATATAATTGTATAATCAACATATTTTCATGAATTCTAAATCATTATCATGGATATAAATCTCATTCATCGCACGGGAGAAATGTTAGTTCCATTAACAAATGAATATACTTCTCACTAATATGCACCAAATTAAAATCTCTCAAATGGGATTTTAAAACATGATCTATTATTTGGGAATTGGATGCATTTTCAATTGCCATTCCAAACTAATGATCTTTGTAGAATTTAAGTTGTAGGGACATATAATTTCTTTTAAGTGTCAAGGTCTTGAACCATCAGATGCACGCCATCCTTGTGTGAATTCCTTTGGGCTTGTTTCAAAATATAATAGCAAATCAATACCACATGAAGCAAAAGTCATGAAAATAAACTCCAAATAAACTAACATATCAAAATTAAAAGTGTCACTTTAACTCTTCCACATTCCAGTAACTAATATAGAGTTCGAACTATAATGGTACCCCTTATTAACACTAAAAGTTAGTAAGCAACTTCCATTTCGAAATCACCTCCACATCACATATTGATGAGGTAAGTTTTTTTCAACTTCTTATAAGATTTTTTAGGAGAATATTTAGCTTCTTCTTGTTGTTTTTGGGATAATCTACATTTATTCAACCAAAAGTTGTTGAACAAAAAGAAGGTTATCATTTTTTCCCCTCTAATTTCTATAACCACATCTTAAAATCCCTAAAACCACGTAGAATTTAGACAATCAAATAACTATTTACTTCATTCCCTTGTCGAGTTTTTGATTTCCTAATTGAAGGCTGCTCCATTTAGGTATTAAGCCACAATCAAATACTATGAAATCTTCCTTTTGATGCTTGGATTACCATTCCAGGGTATCTTTTCAATTGAGAACCAAGGTATCTTTTCAATTGAGAATGGACTGCAAAACATATATAAACATCACATGTAAGATAAATATCACGAAAAGGTTGATCTACAAATTATTGGGGGAGCTCAAGTCGATGCAATCAACCGAAACACGAAAGCTGCCCAAAATGGATCCTTATTTTCTCCAAAAAGTTTAACTTGTGCAACAATTAAAGCTATGTGTTATATTGATATTCCTAAAGTTCTGAATCCAAATTTTTTGGAAATAGTATTAGTATGCATACTGAATTTCATTTCTAATTTGATGATTTTGTCTAAAGTTAAATTATTTATTGTAAAATATTGATCCGTAAACTAATCAAATTCCCAAAATAAATGTACATTCCAAATTTTAATTAAAGCAAACTATGGAGTAATTGATGGCATCCCCAACCCTAAAAGGATTAAACCTTTAACCCTTTTACCGGAATGCAAATGAAGTCTTCAACCCCAACCACTCCACTTCCCACGCACAAAATGACGAATGTTAACAACCTAGAAATCTCCTTTAATTTAAAAATCACCTCCATAAATCACATATTGGTGAGGTAAGCTTTTTTCAACTTATGAGGTTTTTGAGTATAATATTTACCTTCTTCTTATTGTTTTTGAGATAATCAACATTTATTCAACCAAAAGCTGTTGAATAAAAAGAAGGTTATCTTTTTTGTTCCCCCTCTAGTTTCTATAACCACATCTTAAAATCCCTAAAACCATGTAGAATCTAGATAATCAAATAACTACTTACTTCATTCCTTTGTTGAATCTTTGATTTTCTAATTGAAGACTACTCCATTTAGGTATCATGGACATCTAATTGCACCAAATCATGCCAAGTTAACCAAGTAATCACTAATTATCACTCTCTAAAAAGTATAGATCATAAATAAATTTAAAAAAAAAAAAAAATTATAGTCAAAGAACCTTAGTAGAACCCATGTCATTTCTTTTAGCTGCCTCTTTGATCACTTTCTAGACGTTCATTCATTCTCTCTATATATCTAATCAAAACCCACCATAAAAAAATAAATTAAATCTCAATGAACAAAAAATAAATAAAAAATTAGACAATTAAAATTTATTTTAGAAAATAAAAACCCCCAAAAGGTAATTCTAAAAAATAAACAAAATAATGACCTCGGATATGTAAGCACCGAAAATTCACCTCCACAATGGCAGTGCTCAAAAGTAAGGGTGTCAAAAAAAGCTCGCCAGCTCGGGTAGATCAAGCTCAGCACCAAAAATGTTAGAACAAAGCTTGGCTCGTGGCTCAAAGGCTCGAGCCGAGGTTGGCCCGTATGGCCCGTCGAACCACACGGGCCGGCTCGTGTGGCTGGCCAAAATTGGCCAGTGTTGATATTTGTACTACATTTATTCATTTTATAGTGTGCATTATAAAAGTTGCGTTTGATATTTGTATTACATTTATTGTGTGTATTATATTCTTAACTAAGCACAATTCATTTGCCACATGTATATGTTAAAAAACGAAAAAATACAGGCTAGGCCGGCTCAAGCTAGCCTTGGCTCGAAGAAACCCGAGCCAAAATCTCGAGTCGAGCCTAAAAAATTTAGTCGAGCTTTGGCTTGACTCGGCTTGGGCCAAAAAAAGTTTTACCCCTAAAAGCTCGAACCTTGATCTTCGGCTTGTTAACATCCCTACTCAAAAGAGAAGAAGCACCCAGTACGCTTCTCTCTCTCTCTCTCGATTTTCATCTAGAAGAGAGATTTCTCATATCTACCTTGTTCTCTCTCTAACAACATGGAAGAGGAAAAAGGTTTTGTCAGATGTTTAGTGTTGAATGCTAGGGAAAATACTGAATTGCAGTTATAACGCACAACTAATACAACTCCACCAATTTTAAAACTGCTCAGTTAATAACTTCCACAAATTAGTGTAACTGTCTAGAGATGGTCATTTTACCCCGCGAGACCCGATCCCGGAGGGGACCCGCCCCGAATGGGATGGGATGGTAATGATTTTATCCTCGTTACAAGGATAGAATGAGGTCCCCTACCCATCCCCGTCCCGTTTATAATTAAAAAATAGTTAAAATTTAAAAATTCAATACATTTTGAAAAAATACATATTCTTTTAAATCAAGTTGGATGATTTCAACCTAAATTACTAACTTAAAGACATGGGATAATAAGGATTTTGTTTAAAAAAAAAAAAAGATTAATCCAAAAATAATAATAATGATAATAATAATAATAATAACGAAAATTTAAATAGGAAATTTTTAACCCCCGTCCCCGCTCGCCCCGCACCGCATTTAACTGGGATGGGAATAAGGTCCCCAACCTATACCCGTCCTGTTGTCATCATTATAACTGCCAGAAAAATTAAAATAAAAATACAGATTCAGATTCCATTGAAAATTAGAGATTTAGTCAAAATTGACGGTTTTTCTATGCAACACTAATTTGCCTTGAAAGTTAGAAAATATTTTCCATTTTCCACCTTTTAGCGTGTTTGACAAGTTTTATTTGTCATTGAAAACATTTTGCATCTAAATATGTTTACCATAAGATTTGCCATGCAATCCTTGAAAGCATTTTCCCACCTATTAGTTGGAAAAATGTTTTCCATCTTGCATGGAAAATTCTTTTCGTCTCATTTGGCCATAGTTGTTATTATTATTAATTGAATTATTTTTTTTCAGAAATTAACATTATTATTATCAAACACAAATGTGTGAGATTTTTTTTTTTTTTTTTTTATTAAAATAGCTATATTTTGTTTTATTTGTTATGAAAAATAATGTCAAATAAACAATAAAACTTGAAAAATTATCCATTTTTTCTACTTTGAAAATTAATTCAGTCAAATACTTTCAATTGATATTTTTATGAAAATAATTTCAAACGATTCAATTCCTTGAAATTATATTTTCCCACCCATTTTCAATCTTTAAAATCAAACGACCCTTAAAATCTTTGAAACAATTACATGCTTTTATTCTCATTTTTACAGTTTTACTGTCTATCTAAATCAAATTATAGATATAGAGAGTGAGAGGGAGAATAATTTTGTGGGGATATATCAGTAGAATACACGTAATTTTGTATTCACCTGAAATGTCAAGCATTAGCGTGAAATTATACACCATAATCTTCAAATTTATGTTAAAGCATCGGTTGCGAGGGCGATTTCAGAATCTAGATAGCGATATCGGTGGTGTAGGGAGCTTTGGCGTGACATCACACCCAGAGGAAGAGACATTGGCAGCTGCTAATCCTTTGTTCACTGACGGTATTGTCGCCAAGGGCATCCACAACGATCCCTTGACATCGGTCTCAGTCCGTATTTTTCTTCCTGATACTTGCCTTAATTTCCCAGGTTGCCGAATCAGGTCCGAATCTAAGCACGCTGCGTCGGAACAACTATGGGTCTACAATTAATAATGTTTCTAGTAGTGATGGTGTAACGGTCAAGTATGCTCACAATCAGGAAAATTATAGGGAGAAATAGTTATGAATGTAGTAGTGTTTGTGTTGGTTTACACAGAGGTCAAAATCCAATGGGGAATAATTTTAGCAAAATTGTCGGTGATGTTACAGTTTCACGGTGGAGGTTTTGTGAGTGGGAGCAATGATTCTGAGTCGAATGATTATTATTATTATTATTATTATATATACTAGTATTCGCACTCGTGCGTTGCACGGAACAAAAAAAAATATAATTATTAATTAATGAATAACTAACTAAATATATTCAATAATTAATGAAAATGTGAGAAATATATAACAAAAATAATTAAATTCATATATTATGGAAAAAAAATATGAAGAAACAAAAAAATATTCAATAGCAAAATTCAATGTAAATTAAAAAAACTTCTTTAAAAATAATAATGTGGTTCATAATTTTTAAACAATTACGATTCATGGTCATTGCATACAATACAATTAAAAAGAAATGTATATTATATGAGAATATATGGTTAAAAAATAGAGATTTTTTTTATATCATGTATAAAATACTCCATTAATAAAATTTAGTTAAAAACGAATTTTAAAAAATGATATGTGAATTAATGAATGCCAAACATAATTCAAAGAATTATCACAGGAAAAAAATGTTTTCCCAAAGAATGAATAGACATAATTTCTTTATTGAACTTTATTATATTAATTCTTAATATTTAGGATATTAAAACTTTCCAATTAGATCGTGCAGAACATCAATCAATACATAAAAAGGAATTGCATGTGTATTAAATTTATTTATGAAAAATAACAATATTTTTTATTTCTTGCGTTAATGTTGCTCAACGTTACAAATAATATTTTCGTAGATATTTTTAGTAATGTCAAAATATAATAATGATAAAAAAGAAATCTATTTCACAAAAGGAAATTGTTATATTTTTTTTTTTACATTCTTGAATGTTACATAATTTGTTCTTGAAATCTATATAAAAATGATCCAACTAATGAATCAATGTATTATAGAATTGATTAAATAATTTGATAGTACCAATGCACTGATTCTCGTGTAGTGGGGAATGAGTGTCAATGCAATGATGCTGATATAATTGATATTTAATGATCTTAAGTCAAACAAATAAATTCCATATTTTGACCGAAAAAATAAATAAATAAATGATGTCAGCAGTTTTGACGAAAAAACTTGGGCCAACTATCTTGTTATTATATATATTAAGATATTGCAGGCGTATCACAAAGTTATGTAAATCGCAATTACAACACACAAGTAATACAACCCCACTAAGCGGCGTTTAGGCGTGAAATTTGCCTTTACCGTTTATCAAGTTTTATGTTTTTAAAGCTTAATCTTTGTCTAGGCTCTTCTATGCTCACTAAAGCTTGAAACTTGATTTTATCGCTTAGTCACGCTTTACACATTTTAAGACACTAGTAAACGTGAGATGTGTAGTTGAATATAATTTTAAAGAAATATTTGACAAACAAACATTTAGTAATCGGTCATAATATTAATTTGGAAAAAGTAATGAAATTATATTGTAAATAAGAAAAATGAAAATAATACTATAACTTGAACCTGTCGTTTGGGATTCATTCAACCGTATTTAGTGGCGGAGCCATGAAGCAATTCTAGTGGTGGGCAAGTTAACTAGAGAAAAAAAAATTGAAACAAAAGAAATACATAATAATATTAAAACAGTTAACAAGTTTTACATTTGTCATTTATGGGGATTCATACTTTGAAACACCGTATAAAAACATCATTTTCAATTGCTTGATTTCTTTTCAGCACCATTTCTTCAAGAGAAGATGAAGATTTTCGTTTAATAAATTTATCCATCACTTTTTACATGTAAAGCACATCAAATGCAAATAATATTAATTAAATCACACGATTTAAGTTTTAATTAAACAAAATAGTGTTCATATCTATTCAAATATTTATACATATCATCATCAAAAGCAGTGTTCAATTAAACAAAAACAATGCTCACATCAAATTCAAATTACGAAAAAAAAAAAGCCCGGATTAAGTTTAACAATAAGTCAATAACCCACTCAAAATCAAATCAAATCAAATAAAGCAATAATATGCCCTAAAGGCATATCACTAAGTGGTGAAAGGGAGAGGTGAAAAGTCTCCAGTCTAGCTTGCAACTGTTGTGGCGAAGATTCGAATTTTGAAATATGAATGAGGTCATTGGTAAGTGAAGTCAAAAGGCAATCCTCCCAGCATGCACTCTTGGAGGCTTATCCTGCTATTTACCTCCTTCAACAAGGCACAGGACAAGGTGGGCCCCTAAGGTGCGGGCTACACCTTTTCAATTAAGCAATAATCTCATACCCCAATCCGAGGATATTCAAAATCTTGAAAATTCCAGCAACAGTAGACCGGAAGATATCAATGATAACATAGTTAATAGAGATCAGATCCCATTGACAACCTTTTTCTACCAAGAATAAGGGTTTTGAATGATGAAATATTAAAAAATATGGAAGAAAAATCCCTTCGCGGCTCTTCACAACGAATACGAAATACATGCGGATTGTATTTAGCTTGTGTTTGGTACCCATTAAAACTTGATTATTTTGGACTCCTTAATTTTTCAACATTGTTTATATATTATAAAAAAAAAGGGTTAATAGCACAAAACGTCCCAACGTTTGACATGTATTGTGCAAAACGTCCCAACGTTTTGATTTTTGACGCTAAACATCCCAACCTTTACAATTTTTGGTAGAAGACATCCTTTCTGTCAATTTTAACCCCATTTCACCGTTAACTTCAAATTGAACAGTAAATTTCAAGGGTATTTTCGTCCAAAAAAAAAGCAGCACATTCATAGTTGGGTAATTGGCACAAAACGTCCCTACGTTTGACACTTATTGTGGAAAAACGTCCATACGTTTATTTTTTTGGCGAATAACGTCCCTACGTTTATTTTTTTGACGAATAACGTCCCTACCTTTAAATTTTCTTCTTCATTAGTCTCCAAATTTTACTTTTCTTTCAATTTAGTCATTCCGTATTTTATTTAAAGGTAATTGTCTTCAAACGTGTATAACTTTTGATCTACAATTCCGAATTGCACTCCGTTTTTTGCGTTGAACTCCAAATTCAACCATCTTTCTTATGATGTATCATGTGCTCATTTATTAAACATTTCGTTTTGACTTTTGTATAGTAGATACTTATTTTGTTATGGCATAATTGATTGACGTAAATTGATTTCTGTAAATTTTATTGAAACAGTGAAATTTTAATTTTAGTGTGTGTTCGGCGGCCAGCGGAATTTATAAATTGGATTTATTTGACTTTGTAATCTTTTTAAGGTAAAATATTTGGTTAAAAATTGGTATGTTTAGCCCCTGTTTAAGCCATGTTATAATCTCTAATAACTTTCTGAACAACACACATTCTCTCTCTTCAAATCACTTTTTAAAAATTGGAGAAAGAAATTGTGTGTTGTTCAGAAAGTTATTAGAGATTATAACATGGCTCAAACAGGGGCTAAACATACCAATTTTTAACCAAATATTTTACCTTAAAAAGATTACAAAATCAAATAAATCCAATTTATAAATTTCGCTGGCCGCCGAACACACACTAAAATTAAAATTTCACTATTTCAATAAAATTTACAGAAATCAATTTACATCAATCAATTATGCCCTAACAAAATAAGTATCTACTATACAAAAGTCAAAACGAAATGTTTAATAAATGAGCACATGATACATCATAAGAAAGATGGTTGAATTTGGAGTTCAACGCAAAAAACGGAGTGCAATTCGGAGTTGTAGATCAAAAATTATACACGTTTGAAGACAATTACCTTTAAATAAAATACGGAATGACTAAATTGAAAGAAAAGTAAAATTTGGGGACTAATGAACAAGAAAATTTAAAGATAGGGACGTTATTGGCCAAAAAAATAAACGTAGGGACGTTATTCGTCAAAAAAATAAGCGTAGGGACGTTTTTCCACAATAAGTGTCAAACGTAGGGACGTTTTGTACCAATTACTCAAGTATGAATGGGCTGCTTTTTTTTGGACGAAAATGCCCTTGAAATTTACTGTTCAATTTGAAGTTAACGGTGAAATGGGGTTAAAATTGACAGAAATGATGTCTTCTACCAAAAATTGTAAAGGTTGGGATGTTTAGCGTCAAAAATCAAAACGTTTGGACGTTTTGCACAATACATGTCAAACGTTGGGACGTTTTGTGCTATTAACCCTAAAAAAAAGGTCTACCACTACAGTGATATGATCAGACAATTTATTGCTTTTCAGATGCCGTTGGAGGAGAGAATTACAAATCTGACCCTCAAAGTGACACTGCAATTACCTTTTCCTACCGTCCTTCATAGCTATCATGCCATTATTACCACTATACCACCTTCTGTGCCAATTGAAAAAATCCCTAAATTCTCAATTCCTACCATCAACTATCCGTTTTCATATTCCCAGCTCAATTAATCAACATATTCTTCTCGACAATCGCTATGGCAAAAAGCATACGCCCACAACCGATGAGGCATTCTATGTAAGGTTTCGGGTCATACATGTACGGAGAAAATTAAAAGAAACCTGAAATCATAGTCCTGATCAACTTTGCACTTAGATAGAATTTGTGATGAAGATAATACATTTAATGAATGTCGTGAATCTGAAATCTTAAACAGGAGGTACAATCTTGTAACCATCAGTTATCCAACTGTCTAGCCTTTAACAAAAATCCACACAACGAGTTGAATCTGGAACTCCATCTATCTCCAACAATTGGAATGGATTTGAGAGAATATTGATTTTTCTCTTTGTGCTAACAAGAGAAAAACCCTGAGCTAGAAATTGACTCTCTCTATTTTCTTTTCTTGCAACTAAACCTAGTTCTTGTAGGTTTAAGTAATACCCTAATTAGGGTTAAGTTATCTGGCTTAGGCCATTCTTGTCCAACAAGTAACTCAAGTCCGTCCCAACCAATTGGGCTTGAACACTATTCCAATAATCTCCCACTTGGACAATATCCAATTCCAGATACTCAATTCTCGTCTTTTGTGTGTGACCCATTAGGTTCCATTCACAATGGCAAACACCGTATTATTATTATTCCAATCTAATTGGAATAAGATGAATTGAAATCTCTATTTCTAATTCATCCTTGACTCACTAAGATCAATTAATTCACATCGCCATCCTAGATTGACATCTAGCAATGTGTCAAGGCAATCCATGTGAAAGAAAAAGTCAGGGGGCATAACAAGACCTGTTCATGTACGGTTACCGTGAAAATATAACACTTTCATCAATATAACCCAATTTGTTAAGAGATATGAATAGTGTTAATCTCATTGCAACCAATTATGTTATTCACCTCTTATCTTAGTTGATCTTTTTATGATTGAAAACACTTTTTCAACTCATAACTTCACCTCGACCGAGGAATTTACATCAACTTAAGTGGGTGAAATACAGGTTATAATCTCCTACTACCCAGGAGTGATGAATCTCATATTCGATATACCTAACCTTCATATGACTCTCACTACTCAAGAACCAACATCAAGGCTCGCCAAAGCATAGCAATCCTCATATAAGATTCTATGACGTCCTTAAGCAAAGGACCAAATCCACAACCGTGCATTATAGATTCACCACTGACACTTGGATAGTTATCTATGTGGAATCTCTAGGCGGGTCATCCAATACTTTGTTCATCTTACAATGCATCCATGTGTTCATTCGAACGTCCCTCTACATTCTAACTTGTAAGATAAGCTACTTTCTTCATAAGAAAGAAATGCAACACATGCTAGTCTAACTGCAACAACAATATCCATATCTCATTGTTACTTCGACTAGGGACAATTTTAGAATAAATTATAAATGACTTATATCTTACAATCACAACACCTTGTGACTTACAAGTTATTTAAATTTACTCTACGGACTCTATATTTAAATGATGAGTTAAACTTAATGCAATAATAGATCTGCATTTATTGAGACAATGATAATATATGTGCTATGTTATCCAACAATTGGATTTAGAGCATAACATTAATATTCTCCAGCTAGATCCAATAACTCATGTATCTTATACATAATGAGTTTATATGATAATCATATTCCTATTGGAATAGTGGTTTTACAGGTGGATCTTCGATATGTAACTCTTCACATATTCAACCTTCTCAAGGTTAGTGGGCATGCATTTTATTTTTCTACAACCTTCGAATGAGATAGTAGCCCCTAAATACATACTCAGATCATTGATGAGACCCATTTCCCTCGCTTGCACGATGGCTCCATTGTCGTCACAGTACTCATTATTGGAGCTAAAATGCTAGGAGCACTTATAGTTCACTAATAAACTTAACGATCGAGATTGCTTCACAAGCACATATGTATTTGGTCTCTATTGTATAGTTAGTGGTCTCCCTTGTTTGAACCATTTCAAACTGACCACACCATAACTATGTCTTAATTAACAGTTAGACTGAATATTTTTCCTTTATCCTTTTCCGAACTAAAGGATGGTATCTTTATACCTAAAGACTATAAGTCTACGTTTCTTTTCATGTCTATTGTATTCTTGGTACTTCTCAACTGCTCAATAATACAAAAAGTGTCTTACATAATGTCGCGTTTAAGAAGATCTTATTGTTAAACAATCAAGTATCTTCTATGTATTATTCTTTCTCAATGTGTGTTTTATACACCATTTTGAGAAGATTAACTCAAAAAATTTGGGATAGAATCCTACGTTGGATTCATTTATGCTAACCCCATTAACATTTTATCTATGTACATGGATTGAGAAATCAAAACAATTTTCCAAATCTATCTCTTTCGATTTTGGTTCCTAAAGTGAAGGTCTTATTTCTCATCTCCAGCATGGAGAAATTTTAAATAATTACACTTTCACTTTAAAAGTTAGAGATTCAACTTTTGATCAATAATATGTCATCTACATATAGTATCTGAAATATTGAACACTCCCACTAACCTTTTATAAACAAACATGATTCATCTACAATTTTTGATAAAATTAAACATTTTGATTATCTTATCAAAATTAAGATTATCACTCCGTGTGGCTTGCTTTAATCCATAATTAGGTCTTTGTAGCTAGTATACTATGTTTATATATTTAAGGATTCAAAAATCCCATGATCACAGCATGTTGCTACCGCAAGAAAAATCTAAATTGACTAAGAGTAAACACATTTATAGCCCATGGGTCTTACCCATTACAGGGGAATCAAGCAAGTTCCAAAACTTGTTTTTATCTCGGATTCTATGACTTTCTGCCATCTCGTTTAGTGAACTTTTGACTTAACTTCTATGTAAATATATGCTCATTATCCTTGACGACTAATACAATATTAGTAATCAGGGATGTGTAACTCAATGGAGTATACATGATCCTAATATCTTGACATGGAGCTAGTGCATTCTTAGTCATCACCACATTTTGACTTCTGAGTAACGAGCGTGTCCCAAGCATCAATATGTACCTTATCCAATGTAAACACATATTCTAGCTTAATTAATCGGTTAAGTATATATATGTGTGTATTCATGAACTCTTTCATATTCTAATTTTACTCCCAATGTTTTCTCTTAGATGAACTGTTCCTCTAAGATATTGACAAAAACGAAGATAAATTTTCTTTCTCGATAGAAACGTAGAAATAATATTCAATCATCTTTTGGATATCCCACAAATATATATATATATATATATATATATATATATATATATATATATATATATATATATATATATATATATATATATATATTGGACTTAGGATGTTGCTCATCCAAATTTGGTATACTTCTAATAAGTATTGAGGTCTTAAATCTTAACGAGGGGAAGATTAGACCTTTGAAATCCATATCTTATATGGACTTCATCAACCAATTATCATGGAACATGACAAAGTGTGTAACACAAAGCTCCAAAAATAGTTTTTGTAACGACCCGGCTCCCTCGCTGGGGCCTTCTCCAGAAGTGGATTTTTGCCTTCCGCAGGATTCCATGAATCTTTGTACTTAACCCAATCCTACGGAAGGCAAAAATCCACTTCTGGAGAAGGCCCCAGCGAGGGAGCCAGAGGGAGTGGAAAGACCATGAGTGCGACACGGAGAAGGCCCCAGCGAGGGAGCCGGGTCGTTACAAAAAATCCTGCTACCATTAGACCAATGGTAGCAGGATTTTTTGTAACGACCCGGCTCCCTCGCTGGGGCCTTCTCCGTGTCGCACTCATGGTCTTTCCACTCCCCCCTGGCTCCCTCGCTGGTGGTCTTTCCACTCCCCCTGGCTCCCTCGCTGGGGCCTTCTCCAGAAGTGGATTTTTGCCTCCCGCAGGATTCGAACCTTGCACCTAGGGGTTAAGTACAAAGATTCATGGAATCCTGCTACCATTAGACCACGTGGTCTAATGGTAGCAGGATTCCATGAATCTTTGTACTTAACCCCTAGGTGCAAGGTTCGAATCCTGCGGGAGGTCCACTTCTGGAGAAGGCCCCAGCGAGGGAGCCAGGGGGAGTGGAAAGACCATGAGTGCGACATGGAGAAGGCCCCAGCGAGGGAGTCGGGTCATTACAGTTTTGGAGATTTTGCGTGGCTTCATCAATAATTGCATCAATTGCAATCTTTGTCCTTTCAAATTCGCCATTGTGCCGAGGCGTATTTGAAAGGTTTATTTATGCAAAAATTATGTTCTCACAACATAATCTTGAAGTCAATCATTTTAAAATATTTTTCACATTGATTAAATCTAAGTGCTTTGAATATTTTTCTCATTTTAGCCTTCTAATTTATATCTGTATTATTTGAACTTTTCAAACTCCCAGATTTCAATTTCATTATAAATAACAATGACAATCATGGTTATCTAATGATTAAAGATCACTCTGACATATGTCCACTTACATCCGAATGTAACTGGCTGAGTGGATCAACCATCCCACTTTTCCTTTTTCAAAGAAAAATTGACTTGCCAATTTACCTCCAAGTTGAGATATACATATATCTCTATTAATTGAATCAGTCAGGTGTCAGATTTAATTGTGACTTCTTCTTTGCCTTATCAATATTCAGAATGTATACTATTTATTACTTACCTCACTTCCATAGTATCCCATCTAAGTTAACGGATAACTATTATTCTTAATTAAAGAGGATAATCACTTCATGTCCAAATAAGAGTGGAAGTATTGTTCTTCATAAGAACTGTAATTAACAATTGTCTAATTTTAAACTGAATGAGAAGGCAAAAATAGGTGATAGTTTCTTAAGCTGCTCAAGCAACATTTGCTTAACCTACAAATAGGTATATCATCATTTTTTGCAATTATTCTACTTTTAGTCATTGTATATTATCGATATCTAAAACTCGATTGGATAAGTGGATTATTTATCCACTATCAAATAGAAAACTGAAGTAGAAGATTCACCAAACTTCTCACTTCTTCAGTTCGGTTAAGGAAGCCTCGTAATTATAAATTTAGTGTCCTATTATTGGCATGTTTGAGAAGAGTATTCTCGATCATATCGTATTTGAGATCAGTTCTCAAAGGACGATGTCAATTCAAGGATTGCAGTCCAATGAACTTACTTAGTGTCAATTACACTATATAAGTTCACGTAATAACTCAAGTTTTAAAACTCGTACAACAACAATAATAAATTAAAAATAGAATCACGTATGATCGTGCATAATCAATTTAATAAGGTCTTTTATTAAATCGATTACTCCCACTATTTTACTGGAATTAATGACCATCTGCATTAATCTCATAAAATCCTGTTAGATTCACAGTGGACTAGAATCCCCTTGTTCTATTAAAACCTTGAGTGACTCAACAAGTTATAATAAAACATCCAGGTAGATACTCCTATCAATCACATCTCCATGTGACTCTTAAATCATTAAGTAGACAACTCTTTGTTGCATACATCTTATGTATTTACTTGACTGTACCTCCAAAATCTCATCTCCTTGAATGACTCAACAAAAGATAGATTTCGGTTAAATTTTACCCATAGTTCAGAAACATCTTATGTTTCATAGTGATAAAACACACATTCCCACTTCCAGCCTTGAGTGACTCAACAAATCGCATCGGGGGCGGATTCTGGTTTTTCACTATAACAATGGAAGACATTTTGTATTAACCAATTAATGTGAATTTAATAAATTGCTTCCAAAATTATATCCCTTTGATTTACTAAATAAAGGATGTAGTTTTGGTTAAGTCCGACCCATTGCTCAGAAGTATCTGATACTTCATAATGAGAAACATATCTACCAACAAGTAACCTTGAGTGACTTAAAAAGCTGACATCGATAGTAAACTCCGATTTTTCATTATAATAATGGAAAGCATATAACTTAATATAATTTTAAGTAAGGGGTTTTGTCTCATCATTCCTATGTATATTAACTAATATCAACCATGCAATTAATCATACATATAATATTATTGTAGCTGACTATGGACAATGTCCCCTGATCGAATGCAATGTCCCCTAGGAATTGACCAACTCGTCTTCTTCATGGCTCGAGAAGACTAGATAGATATTGTCCATAGTCAGCCACAATACGAATGCTAAATGTAATAATCTTCATCTGCTGTTGCAACCTGTATCCTATACTAGTTGTTTTCTTGTGGTCAGCTGCAACATGTATCCTAAACTAGTTGGCATGCAGGCCTGTGTCAAATGGACGTATAGGCCCATATCTACAAATTAGAGCTCGCAGGCCCAAATAAATTAACTAATAAATTAAATAATTGACACGCAGGCCCAATTAAATAATAATAAGTTAGCAGCCCAGCCCAACCAACCAACAAAAGAAGAATAAATTAACCATCCAACCAATCACATGGGTCGAGTCCATAACCTTCCACTAAATACGCATTCATCATATAAATGTATAAAAATATAATATCTAATATTATATAAATACTTTTCAAGTTTCTAGCAATTTAGGTCGTTTAAACTAATTTAGATAAAATAGGTCGGAACAATAATTAATTAACTAACTTTAGTTGGCGGGTTTTATTTAATTAAAATCATATTTTAATCAAATTCCAAATTAGAGTTCAACTCTAATTCCAAAAGAGGTAAATTAAATTAACATCTTAATTTAGGATAAAACTCCTAAAATAATAAAATTCAATTTAGTAATTAATTAATCAAATTAATCAATTACTTTAATTGACAGGTTTATTTAATTAAAATCAAATTTTTATTAAATACTAAATTAGAGTTCAACTCCGGGGTTAATTGAATTTAGGATCAAATCCTAAATAATATTTAATTAATAATCAATTAATCGAATTAACTAATTATTAAATTTAATTTAATTAAAATCAAATTTTAATTAAACACCAAATTAGAGTCCAAATCCTAATTCTAAAATTATGGCAAATTGAATTAACATTTTAAATTAGGATAAAACTCCTAAATAAAATAAAATTCAATTTAGGGTCAAAGTTATACATTTTGTTAAAATCTAATTTTAACAATTATTTAAAAGTCGTGAATTTTAAAATAAAATTTTGTATTGGGTCAAAATTAAATTATGTTCAGAGTTTTAAATTGGTTTGAAAATCCAATTTAAAATCCATTTTAAGATTGCATTCAAATTCAATTTGAAAAATTGAATTCTGGCCCACTTTAACCATTCAATTTCGAAAATTGTAGAATGGCCTATTGTCCTTTCAAAAATAAAACTTTCACCCTTATTTGTTAATTACAGACAGGGGTTCTAGGTTTCGTAAATTGCAACAGAGCCCCCCGCACCCAAAATCCTCAAACCCGAAAGTCTGACTGAACCCAACTTGAGGCACCGAATCGTCGACAGTGCGAAACTCTGCAAATAACAGTAGCGCGAAGGCGCTGCTGACTAACCTGCAGCGGCAACGTTGCCTTTACAGCAAGTGCTCTACCGCGCTGCTGCCCAGTCTCTGGCAGCAGTACAACACCACCTTCATCTGAGCCGCTGCCAGATCGCCTACTGTTCCAACTCCAATTTTTCGACCAATATTAATTTTCTTTTCTAAATCAAATTTTGAACAAAAAACCAATTTTCTCAAAAGCTAGATAACAAGAAAATTACTTCAATCACATTGAGTTTATCAAAGAATTAAACAAATTCTAACAAGTAACAAGGTAGGCCCACTATAAAGTTTCAGGTTATACATGCACAACGAGAATTAAAAGAAAACCAAAACCATAACCCGGATCAACATTGCACTTAGATAGAATTTGTGATGAAGATAATATATTTAATGAATGCCGTGAATCTGAAATCTAAAACAGGAGGTACAATCTTGTCACCATCAGCTATCCAACTGTCCAGCCTCTAACAGAAATCTACACAGTGAGTTGAATCTGGAACTCCATCTATCTTCAATAATTGGAATGGATTTGAGAGAATATTGGTTTTTCTCTTTGTGTTAGCAAGAGAAAAACCCTGCGCTAGAAATGCAACTCTCTCTATTCTCTTTTCTTGCAACTAAATCTAGTCTTGTAGGTTTAAGTGATACCCTAATTAGGGTTAAGATAGTGGGCTTGGGCCATTCTTGTCCAACGAGTAACCCAAGTCTGGCCCAACCAATTGGGCTTGGATACTATTCCAACATTCTACTCTATCTTCTCTGAACATCTCTAGCAACCCATAACAACTTCTCTTTTCCATTCACATCTCATCATTACTCTACATGCATGGATCTCAGAAGCCATCCCTAGGGACACTATCCAGACACGATGGTAAGACACATTGGAAGAAGGTTTGTATTCTTTCTCATTTCCATGTTCGGTACAGTTTCTAAAATTTGAAAGGATTCATCGCTAGACCTCATCAGCAATACACCACTACAAATATTGATTTGTTTAAGATGTTTCCCTCCAACCATCCACAACCTGAAGCCGTCAGTCAAAAATCTGCTTAACAAAAAGACTTTGAACATCAAGTTTTCTTCATTGTCTCCGACCTAGCCGTGGTCGAAGGACATCAAAACGAAAAATATTTCACGATAAAGGGTGGGAACTAATCAAATTTTTATTCACCAAGAGGCGAGCAAGAATTGGACTATCACCCAACTGAAGAACCACTAGGACGTGATGCAACGATAGCACAAGCTCCTCTTCGAATTGGTACATTATACGGGGGTTGAGTTAGGGTTCAACCATGGGAATCGGATTCATGCTTCAAAGTTGTGGTGGGAGAAGAAATACAGGTCTTCCATTCTTTCCACCCCTCTTCAAAATAATGACTTGTTTGATGAAGTTGGATAATGAAAATTTTATAGCTTATTATAAGAACTAGGTGTTTTGTAATTTTTTTGGTAAACACAGCCATTATCAAAATGTTTTTTAAAACTCGAACTCATCTTTCAAAAGTTTGCTTTCAGCTATGGTTTTTTTAAATTGTGTATCTATCCATCTATCAATTAATTTGAAAATAGCACGTCGCTTTTCGTTCATTCAGTTGCTTTCTACCTTTATCGATTGAAGTTAGTCACCTTCCTATTCTATTTTTGCTTCCATAAGCGTCATTTCCAAGAACTACCTTCCTCAACCGCTAAGGAAGATCGGACAGGCTATGTAATACCCTAAGTTTAAAATCTTAAACCTAGGCGTATTAACTTCCTTTTACTTTAAATGAGGAATTAAAAAATTTCAAACACTAAGATTTTCATTTATTATTATTTTTTTTTATAAAATTTTACAAAAATCTCGATAGAGTCTCCTCTATAAATTTGACTTAACCAACATGTAGAGGGACCTTATAACCAACATAACAATTTAAATCATCAAACACAACCCATTCAGCATCCAACATTCTGCCAAAATTCAAAATCAATCTCAAACTTAAATAAATTTAAACCATGAGTTCCATTTAACTAAATGGAGGGTTAATGAACTACTAAATAGATAAATGACTTATCAAAACTAAATCCAATAAAAAATTTAAAAGAATGAATTAATAAAATAATAATTAAAACATTTATGTAAATCCCAACTCAAACTTTATTTAAAAATAAGTAATCTTGGTACTGTGCGAGTCTGCCACCAAATGCTCTATCCTTATATCATCTAGCTTTCATCACCTGAAATGTTGGGAAGGGATTGGGGTGAGTTAAAGCTCCGTAAGTAAACTTTATGCACGTGATGCATGCTCATGACATGAGATGCTTTAAACTTTGAAATATGTATCCCCCTTCACTTTAACCTTTCAAAACTTTCAAAATTTTCAAACTTTCACTTAAATATTTCAAAACTTTTACTTCATTTCCATCGTAAGCTCACTTGATGTATCTTCTAGTCAATCGGAGAGCTGTGGGCAATTCTTATTTGGAACTAGGTTAACATTCACATTTCCACCGCAAAGCGGTTTAATAGTCCACTGCAAAATGGTTGAACATTCCTTCCTCAAAGCGACTTAATTCGGGTACTCCGGTCCCCCGCATCCCATTTCTCACTTATTTATTTAATGGTATAGAAGTACACCCATTATCTTTCTTAAAACATGATATACATATCTTTTGAGAAAACTTTCGCTTTTCCACATTTTTCATTTAAAAGAACGTTTGCTTTCTGAACTCAATGACAGTGCATGCTTGATGATGCAATGAATGATAACATGCATGTTTGAACATTTCCTTAATAGTACATACATGTATAAAGTCAATGAAAAGCATCACAAGCAGTAAATTGCAAGAATGTTATTTATGCACGTTAATTACACATTAAACCTTCAACTTTGATGAAAATAGGAGAAGTTTACTTACATGGCGTCCTTAATATTTACTGTTATTTGAATTTGCAAGTGGAAGAGTCCGGATGCCCGTAACGTCAATGTGCTCAAAAACCCTAATTTATATCCACTCATAAATAAAGTATGACTTTTAGTAAAAATAACATTTAAAACTCCTAAGCAATGTCAAAACTTCCATGTGACTTACAGTTTAACCGAAACTTGTCCTTAAGCTATGTCAAGTATAAATAATACCACATCAAAACGAGAATAAGTTCAAGAGCCAAATTTAAATCTTACTTATGAAATTACACAAAAGTCAAGACTATAAAATATTATCACAACTTAAATTTCACATGAATAATCCCAATTAGCATTCTAACTTTTCAAAATCTAAAAACATTGAAAATAAGGTTTTCAATCATATTAAACCTAAAATAAATTAAACATGATCTCAAATTTCTTCAATTCCCAGATCTGAAAATTACAATTTCTAACTCAGATAATTAAATTAAAAATATAAATGGAACAAGCTAAATCTAGTATTTTCAAATCTGAAACTTAGTAAACAGATATTATATATAGTAATACACACACACACACACACACACAAGATTTCGTGTGTAAAATCCAATTATTTGCACGTATAAAACTAAGGTTCTAAAAAGCGTAATGCGTTGCGAGGCGTCGAGATCAAGAATCACAAGTTTAAGTGTATCAATGCGAAGAATAGCGTCATAATGCGTTTCATATTTTTAATATTATTTTAATTACATTTGAGACATTAAATATATATTTATATAAAAAAATAGATTTTTTTTTTTACCTAAAAACACAAGATAAAAAATAATAATTAAATTTTAAACAACCTATTTGATATTCCAAAATATCAAATTTGGTCAATTTTCGTTTTATAACACTGAGATTCCAAATTACCAAACAGAGGCATCCTTTCTTCTTTAGAAATTTTCAGCAACTAGACCAAATCCAAACAAAAATCAGTTCCCATTTTCACAAGATCAACCCAACGCTGATATTTCATCTCTCTACAAGAATACATCTTCTCTTATCTGCTACTTAATCTCTCCATAAAGAACCCAGCAGAAATTACCTTTCAATGCCGACACTGTCGTCCATTTCTTCTTCAATTAGGTTATTTTCCCGAGTAAGTTTGGTTTCTGTGGTAGATTATGTGATTTTTTTTCCAAAATGATTTGACGCGGTTTGAAGGTAATGTTAAGGGGGTGATTGTTGATGAAAATGGATTGGATGTGGTTTATTGGAGAAATTTAGAAGGGGGAGAAAAGAAAAGAAGTTTCTTTTTTTAAAAATAAAAAGCCTTTCAGAACTTGAAATATGACGGACAAAGTTCTCCAAAATCACGAGTTATTGATCTTTCTAACTTTGAACAAAGGCTCGATATTGATAATCTAGAGTAAAGATGTGCTCATTTCCGGGTTTGATAAGTGCTCTGGGCTCGAAGACTTCCATTCACCTGCAACTATTTGTGGCTGCTGGGTCTTCGATTTTGTGGGGATCTTGAAAATATGGGGAGAAGAATCATGATGTGCTCATTCTGGTTTTAATTTGTGCTCTAAAATCGAAGATTTCCATTCACCATGTACTGAAGATTACCATTCACCATGTTCTCTTGTTTTTTACAGTCATCCCACATCGAAACATGATGAGGGATGTGGGAGAGAACCGCCATTACAAAAGGGTTGTTGGGTGGGGGTTCAAACTACAAAAATTACATTAGCGTGGCATATATTTGCATATGCCGCCCCAAGTTTTTAGTCTTTTATTATTTCGGTATTTAATTTAATGTGTTCAATCGGTTTTTAATTGATTGAACCGGAAATACCGTTTTTTTAATGGTTTCGGCCGGTTTATAGCTGTGTAAACGCATTAATGCGCGCATTGGCTATACGCGACACGTTTTCGAGACGCATTGCGCCTAGGCACGCGTAGGCGGCGAATTTTCGCGCATTTTAGAACACTATAAAACCCAAAAACTTGACTCGATGTTAAATCTACCCTCCAAGTATAAAGATGTCAAGTTATAGCCTAGCAATAATCCAGGGTTATTCTTCGTAGGGATTTTATTGTATAATAATATTTGCTAAATTCGAAACCTAAACTATGATTTCAATTCTGTTTAAATGAATAAGGAGAATATAATTAAATGCAGTGAAAGGGAAATTTGAGTGGAATTATTCTTTCGCTATCAATTTGGGCTTTTCAAATAAGATTAGTGTGAATTTCTTGAGATCGATAAGATTTAAACATATTAGTAAGAAAATTAGTCAATTTGTTTTACGGCATTTCGTCGAGCATGTTGTGTGCATATTTAATACATACCACATCAATGACATCAATCGAAGTAAAACAATTTGAAAATTTAAAACACTCATTAATTATTATCAATCGCAAGAATTCATCCATGAAGAATTAAACTATACCCATTGAAGCTGAGAATAACTCCCCTCAAATATAATTTAGCCGAACATAATTAAATTAAACGAAACAAAATTCAAACAAATAATAACCATTACTAGAAGATGAAATTCAAGTTTATAAATGAAAACTCAATAACCAAAATATATCTTAATTCAAATAATAGTCAATAATCTGAAAGTATGAAAATAATTAACTGCAACAAATAAAAAAAAACAAGGCAAGACTAGAACAAAACACCCAAAATGTTGCTTGCAATTCTCCTCAGTCTGCTGCTAGAATGAAGGTGAGGCTGCGGCTGCTGGCTCGATGTTTGACAGAGAGGTTGGTGAAATGTAGCCGGTGGAGAAGTATGAGAGATGGGGTTGCTGTTGAATGAAGGCAGCGGGTGAAGGCTGAAAAAAATGTGAGAGAGCACTTGTGGCTAGTTGTGTGGTTGCTGTGAGGAGAGGTTGCAGCGGAAAGCTGGTGAGGAAGAAGGTTGGCGGCTGAATGGTTGAAGGAGTTCCGGTTCGTGAGGTGACAGAGTAGCGACTGGTTATGGAAGAAGAACAGCTGTAGCTGGTTTTATTGTATAGGAACGAGAGTGAGAGGTGAGGACAGAGAGGTGAGTGGAGGAGAGGCTGGCAGCTGTGGGAGTTGAGAGAATTGTTGGCTGCGTCACAGGTGAGGGAATGGAGAGCTGTAGGTTATAGAAAGAGAAAGAAAGTGTTTTGGGCTGGGTTTATGAGTTTTATCCATTTTGGACTTTTTCAGGTCAATTAAATTAGGGATTTTTGAGTTGAAATTATCGAAAATGTACCTGCAATTAAATAAATGAAATTATTAGCCAATAAAATCAATTTAGTGTTTAAGAATTAAAATTAAATCTTTTATAAGTTTTACTCTAAATTACAAAATTTAAATCCCCAAAATTGTATTTTTCATTTATTTGCCTACCTACAATACGTAAAATTGGACAATAATCAACATATATTCCAATAAAAGAATCAAATATATATCTACGTACATATATATATAAAATTTTGTGTGTTTGAAAACCCTGTGTGATTGTATGGATGTGTTCGAGACTGTGCGTGTGACAGTGAGCGGGGGAGGAGTTTACTGTAAGGAGGGGGAGTAGCAGTTGTGATGGCTGGCGGCATTGCTGTGTCGACGAGAGGTGGGGAAGGAGGTAGCTGAGAGTGTCGACTAGGGAGGAGGGATTTTGTGTGTGTGTGTGTGTGTGTGTGTGAGTGAGAGAGAGAGAGAGAGAGAGAGAGAGAGAGAGAGAGAGAGAGAGAGAGAGAGAGAGGTTTGGGAATGTGTGTAAGGTTTTAAAATTTTAACTTTTGAAATTTGCAATTTAATCCCTCAGTTTTCACCATAAACATAAGTAAGTCCCAAACTTCTATTAAATCTCCAATTCCCACAAAACTTTCCCCCGAATTTCAATTTAATGCATAATAAACCATTTACCACATAAATAAATAGGAAAAGTGGAATTATCAATTAAAATGAATAATTGCACATAGAGTTGCACGTAAACAAATTTATAAGTTTTTTTTTTTTTTTTTAATTTGGCACATTGATCGTGACGGAACCCATGTCCTTCCACTGCAAAATAATTCAAATTATTGACAATGATAATAATAATAATCAATTACATGATTTATAATGCATCGATGTAAAATTACGTAAAAATTCAAGGAAGCACATAAATTGAAAAGAGGTATTACAATTCCTTACCCCCTAAAAGAAAATTTCGTCCTCGAAATTAGAACTTATAAAAAAAGATGTGGACACTTAGTACGCACTTCGTCCTCGCGTTCCCAAGTAGCCTCTTCTGCTGCATGATTCCTTCAAAGAACTTTGACTAGAATAACCTTTTTTCTTCTAAGTTCATTATCTTCCTTCATTAGGATTCTCATAGATAATTCCTCATAAGTCAGATCCTTACGAAGGTTCAATGACTCATAGTTGAGGATGTGAGAGGATCCGAAATATACTTACTCAAAATTGAGATATGAAACACATTATGTACCCCTGACAGTGCTGGTGGCAATGCAACCGATAAGCTAAATCACCCACCCTTTCAAGTATCTCAAAGTGGCCAACAAAACTAGGACTTAACTTTCCTTTCTTCCCGAATTTCATAACTCCTTTAATAGGAGCTACCTTCAAAAAAGATCATATCACCAGTAGCGAATTCCAAAGGTTTCCTTCTTTTGTCCGTATAACTTTTCTGTCTACTGTGAGCAGTTTTCATCTGTTGACGAATTTTTTTCAACAACTTCTACTTTCTACTATACTATTTCTGGACCCAATAATTTCCTCTCTCCTACCTCATCCCATTGAACTGGAGATCTACACTTCCTCCGGTATAGTGCCTCAGATGGAGCCATATGGATAGAAGCTTGATAGCTATTGTTATAGCAGAACTCAACCAATGGGAGGAGTTCGTCCCAAGTTCCTGGAAAATCAATAATACAAGCTCTCAACATGTTTTCTAGGGTTTGAATCGTTCTCCCTGATTGTCCATCTATCTGTGGGTGAAAGGCCGTACTGAATCTCAATTGAGTAGCTATGGCCTAATGTAGACCCTTCCAAAATGAAGAAGTAAATATTTTTTTTGGATCGTGATCAAACACTATAGATAATGGAATTCCATGAAGTCTAATAATTTATGTCACATATAATTCTGCATACTTCTCTATATTATAAGTAGTCTTCATCGACAAAAAGTGTGCTGACTTGGTAAGACGATCAACAATCACCCATATAGAATTATAACCCTTCTTCATGTTACATAAACCAACAACAAAATCCATGCCTATTTGTTCCTACTTCCACTCTGAAATCATAAGAGGCTGTAATAGGCCAGATGGTAGTTGATATTTGGCATTAACTTGCTGACAAGTGAAATAATGTTGAACATAATCTGCCACGTCCCGACTCATACCAATCCACCAGAAATGTTTCTTCAAGTCCCAAGCCATCTTAGTACTTCCAGGGTGAATTGAGTAAGGAGTGTTATGAGCTTCCTTCATAATTTCTTGTTTCAATTCCTTATTATTAGGGACTACCAATCTACTATAATGCCAAAGGGCACCATCTGTAGTGATAATAAAAATCAGTGCGGTTTCCCTCAGTTATCTCAATGCAAACTTTTGAAGTTTTATGGTCCTCTAACTATAAAGTCTTGATTTTCTCCAAAAATGTCGGTTCCAAAGTCATCTTGGCAAGGTAACCTGACTTGCCTTTTGGGACGATCTCCAACTCTAACATTTGGATATCAATCAGTAATTTTTTTTTAATAGCTTGCAAGGTATTTATTGTTCCATGACTTTTTCTGCTAAGTGCATCAGCTACCACATTAGTTTTTCCAGGATGATAATTAATAATACAATCATAGTCTTTGACAAGTTCCAACCATCTGCGTTGTCTCATGTTCGGTTCCTTCTGAGTGAAGAAGTATTTGAGGCTTTTATGATCTGTATAGATCTCACATCTAACCCCGTAAAGATAGTACCTCCATATCTTTAATGCAAATACGACAGTTGCCAATTCAAGATCATGAGTTGGGTAATTCTTCTCATACTCCTTCAATTCTCTTGAAGCGTAGGCAATCATCTTGCCATCTTGCATAAGAAAACAACTGAGTCTTTAAAATGAAATGTCACTAGATGACCAACCCTTCATTACACTATGGAATGGTTAAAATGGACACAGTTGTCAAATGTGTCTTTAACTCTTCAAAGCTCTATTCACAATCTGAGCTCCATTGAAATTTTGTATCATTTCTGGTCAGCTTAGTCAAAGGTGAGGCAATCTTGAAAAATCCTTCCACAAATCTTCGATAGTAACTAGCTAATCCAAGGAAGCTACGGACTTCATTAACATTAGAGGGCGTTGGCTAGTTTTGAACTGCCTCAATTTTACTCATGTTAACTTCAATACCTTCCCTTGATACGATATGCCCCAAGAATGGCACCCTATCCATCCAGAACTCACACTTCTTAAACTTAGCAAATAATTTCTCTTCTCTAAGCTTCTGAAGCACGATTCTCAAATGCTTTTCATGTTCTTTCTCAGACCTCAAATAGGTCAATATGTCATCAGTGAAGATTATAACAAATCGATCCAAATATTTTTTTTAAAGATCTAATGGATTAAGTCCATAAATGTCGCAGGGGCATTTGTTAACCCAAACGACATTACTAAGAACTCATAATGCCCATATCTGGTACGGAAAGCTATCTTTGGAAAGTCCTCTTCCTTGATCCTCAACTGGTGGTAACCAGATCACAGATCGATCTTAGAAAAATACCCTGCACCTTGAAGCTGATCAAACATATCTTCAATTCTTGGCAATGGATATTTATTCTTTATTGTCACCTTGTTCAATTCTCTATAGTCTATGCAAAGTCTCATAGAACCGTCTTTCTTCTTCATGAATAACACAGGAGCACCCCATGGTGAGAAACTAGGTCTAAAAAAGCCCTTTATCCATGATATCCTGTAGTTGCTCCTTGAGCTCTTTAAGTTCTACATGAGCCATCCTATACAGTGCCTTAGATATTGGAGCTATTCCAAGCACTAAATTGATGACGAAGTCAATTTCTCTTTCAGTTGGTAGATGATAAAGATCATCTGGAAACACATCCGAATATTCTTGAATGATTGCAATTTGTTCAAGAGAGGGGTCTGTCTTAGGTACCTCGACTAATGTAGCCAGGTAAGCTCTACAACCCTTATTCATCAACTGACGAGCTTTTACTATTGGGATAGAAGGCTTCACCTTAACCCCAACAAAATAGAAAGGAGTCCTATTTGGAGGTTCAAACACTACCTTCTTATCATGACAGTCGATTGAAACATAATACCGTGATAACCAATCCATTCCTAGTATGACATCAAAATCGTGAATATCAAGTACTATGAGATCTACAAGCCAGTCATGCTCATCCGCTACTATTGGACATTCTCTCAATTATCTTGAACTCAATAATGCTCCGGATGGTGTAGACACGACAAACGGAGTACCATTTGTGGAGGTGAATGATTTAATTTCTCAGGAAAAATAGGACTGACAAAAGAATGAGTAGCCCCGAAATCGAAAAGATAGTTGTAAGTTTGTCACACACGTACACAATACTTACCACAATAGGTTATACATCTATATATATGTGCATGTTCATAATTTGCATTGAATGTTGCAAGAAGAAAAGAAAAAAATGCCATAAAGAAATTTATAAATACCTGATACCACGGTTGATGCATCCTTAGCTTCCTTATTAGACATTATATAGAATCATGCCTGGGTAGTCTTTATTTTCTCTCTACAATCCTTTGCTAAATGCCCTGGCTTTCCACAATTAAAACAACCTGACAGTCATTTGCAAAATGCCCAGACTTCCCACACTTAAAGCATACTCCTTTACCCAAAAGACACTCACCCAAGTGTTCCTTGCCACACTTTGGGTAGGTCCTTCTCTGTTGCTTGTTAGATTGATGATTCTTACTACTTTCCTGGTCATTCCTCCTTTTCTATCTATTGTTATTCCATCCCTTAGAATTTCCACCCTTGAACTTCTGGTTAGAAGATTGGGTCCTATCCTCTTCTCCATTTATAACTGGAGCCCGTTCCACTAAAAGGGATTTGTTGATCACCTCTCGATAAGTAGTAAGCTCAAAAGGGATCACAGCCTGTTTGATTTGAGGCTTAAGTCCTTCCTCAAAACACCTAGTCCTTATCTCTTCAGTATCCACTAAGTTTGGAGAAAACTTAGCCAAACTGGAAAATTTTGCCTCATACTCTGCAACTAATCTACTCTCTTGCTCTAATTTCAGAAATTCCCTTTCCTTCTGCTAGTGAAAACTCTTGGGAAAATATTTCTCATTAAAAGCCATAGTAAACGTCTCCCAAGTGAAAGGGTCGGTATTGTTTTCATATTGGCACTGAACCATCAGCCACCAGTCATAACACCGTCTTAAAGCATGTACGCTGCAAAATTTACTTTTTCTTCGTCGGCGCATCTCATAAACTTGAAACCTTTCTGCATTTTAGATAACCATTTTTTTTGCCTCAAGAGGGTCAACAATTCCTACAAACGATGGTGGTGATAGCCTCTTAAACTCTGAGATTCCCTCGTAGCCTCATATCTCATTACTCCAAAGTTGGTTGGCTTGTCCCAACGTAGCCAACGCTTGCATGAAGGCCTCCACAATCATCGGAGTGCCTGAAGGGGCAGTGTTATTATCTGTCCCTCCATTCTAAGTTTGAGAAGTTCCCCCTTGAGTGTTGCTACGTGTAGTGCGAACCATTTCTAAAACAGGAGAAAATAAAACATCTTGCTAAAAAATAATACTAAGTATCAATATGTAGGAAATTTCAATATTAGCAGTATCAAATAACATTCGATAATTTATGCAAAAATATTAACTTACTAGATGATCGAGGAAGATACACTTGAGGTGTGACTCAGTACCCGAACATTTTCAATTAAATTTATTAAAGTCTACAAAATCGCTTTTAAAACTCTTAGCTCTGATACCACAAAATGTAATGCCTCAAGTTTAAAATCTTAAACCTAGGCGTATTAACTTCCTTTCACTTTAAATGCGGAACTTAAACATTTCAAACACTAAGATTTTCATTTTCTTTTTATAAATTCTACAAAAATTTCGGTAGAGTCTCCTCTATAAATTGGACTTAACCAACCTGTGGAGGGACCTTATAACCAATATAACAATTTAAATAACCAAACACAACCCAGTTAACATCCAACATTCTACCATAATTCAAAATCAATCCCAAACATAAATAAATTTAAACCATGAGTTCCATTTAACTAAATGGAGGGTTAATGAACAACTAAATAGATAAATGACTTATCAAAACTAAATCCAATAAATAATTTAAAAGAATGAACTAATAAAAAAAATAACTAAAATATTTGTGTAAATCCCAATTCAAACTTTATTTAAAAATGAGAAATCGTGGTACTGTGAGAGTCTGCCACTAAATGCTCTATCCTCAGATCATCTAGCTTTCAATTTCTGAAATGTTGGGGAGGAATTGGGGTGAGTTAAAGCTCAGTAAGTAAACTTTCCCTATTTTCATAAAAGTGGAATCTTTAATGTTTGAATTAACGTGCTTAAATGATATTCTTGAAATTTACTTGCTTGTGATACTTTTCATTGACTTTATACATGTATGTATCATTAAGGAAATGTTCAAACATGCATGTTATCATATCATTGCATCATAAAAAATGCACTGTCATTGAATTTGGAAAGTCAATGTTCTTTTAAATGATAAATGTGGAAAAGTGAAAATTTTCTCAAAAGATATGTATCCCATGTTGTAAGAAAGATAATGGGTGTACTTCTATGTCATGAAAGAAGTGAGTGGAAAATGGGGAGCGGGGGACCGGCATACCTGAATTTAAGTCGCTTTATGACGGAATGTTCAACCGCTTTGAGGTGGACTGTTAAACCGCTTTGCAGTGGGAAAGTGAATGTTAAACCGCTTTGTGGTGGAAATGTGAATGTTAACCTGGTTCCAAATAAGAATTGACCACTACTCTCCGATTGACTATAAGATACACTAAGTGAGCTCACAATGAAAATGAAGTAAAAATTTTGAAATGTTTAAGTGAAAGTTTGAGAATTTTGAAGTGTTAAAGTGAATGGGGATACATATTTCAAAATTTAAAGCATCTCATGTCATGAGCATGCATCACGTGCATAAAATTTACTTACTGAGCTTTAGCTCACCCCAATCCCTCCCCAAATTTCAGGTGATGAAAGCTAGATGATTTGAGGATTGAGCATTTTGTAGTAGACTCGCACAGTACCACGATTACTCATTTTTAAATAAAGTTTGAATTGAGACTTACATAAATGTTTTATTTATTTTTATTAGTTCATTCTTTTAAATTGTTTATTAGATTTAGTTTTGATAAGTCATTTATCTATTTAGTAGTTTATTAATCTTTCATTTAGTTAAATGGAACTCGTGGTTTAAATTTATTTATGTTGAGGAGTTTGGGATTGATTTGAAGTACGGTAGAATGTTAGATGTAGAATGGGTTGTGTTTGATGATTTAAATTATTATGTTGGTTACGAGATCCCTCTACAGGTTGATTAAGTTCAATTTATAGAGGAAACTCGGACGAAATTTTTGTAAAATTTTATAATTAAAAAAAATGATGAAAATCTTAGTGTTCGAAATGTTTTATTTCCATGTGAAAGGAAGTTGACACACCTAAATTTTAAGATTTTAAACTTGGGGTGTTACAGGCTAAACAAGAGCATGTTCAGTCATGCCTATCCCCGAGAGTCACTCCTTCACTCAATGAAATATTGAGTCATACACAGGGGTGGACTCAGGATTTTTATTTAGTGTATGCAGAGGTGGACCTTCCGAGGATTCACCCACGAGTTTTTATTTTTTTTAACGAATATGGCCAAAGCCTCAGGGGCAGTATAATCACGATTTTGAATCTCAGCTCAGCTTTCACATTTCATGTTTGGAACTTTGGGTGAGAATTGAGTGTAAATTACAAATTTAGTTAAATTAAAATTGGGCAAATTATTTGGTCCATTTCAATTGTGCTTTTAGATTAAATGAGCTTCAAAGTTTAAATGGCTAATAGAAAAAATTAGTATAGGCAAAATTTGTCCATTTCCAACAAAAAAATAAAATTAATTAATTAATTAATTAAAACCCTTAAATGGGCTGACCTAGAAATTGAGTGCAGGCATAACCCTCGACGATGCATGGGTCCACCCGTGGCCTTACAAACTAAGAAGGTATAAGAAAATCTCGGGTCTGTAGCAACATTGTCTTCCTTCGAACAAATGGCCTAATCACCCATAGTTTTTTCTGGGTATGAAATGAATTTCACCTCCTACCTAGTAGATGCGTGCATGCCAATCAATCATGCAACTAAGTGAGATGTCCCAATGGGACAGGTAAAGCTTACAAGATCAAAAAGAAATTGAAGCTTTCCATGCCTAAAGACTTCCACATCTTGATTTACACCCACATCAAACGAGATAAGAATGTCTCGCATTGAGAAGGGGAGTGGGTCACCAAATCAGCGGTGATGAAGGCTGACACGATTGACGAAGATTCCCCCATATCGTTTCATCTAAGAGTTTCTGCCAATTAATGCATATAAGACACCTTTAAGATACCATAGTAATACAAGAGGAAGAATAATCCAATGAAAGGGAACAAGCTTGACTCAATGGATAGATTCTAATGAAGAGTTCCGTCACACCGTATGAAGAAGTCAGGATAAACAATCTCATCATTTCAGGAGTTCATTGGGTGTTTTATTAATTAGTAATGTTTATGAAAGAATTTTCCTGTGTTAGAGCAATTATTCAATAATTAGTTGTATCAAGGATAGAGACTGCTTGTGTGTTGTTGTTGGGTCCAATCTCATGCGAGCAGTTATATGAGGAAGCATGAGGAAGGTTTTTAAATTTAGGTTGTGTATTTGTTTGCAGAATATTATATTTTCCTCATGAATGTTTTTGTTTTCCGATTTCTTTGACAATGTGTTAGTGATATTGCAATATAAATACAAAAATATTAAAATAATAATAATGATGGATACAATAACTGTAACCAATTTGGCTGAGGCGCGGGTATCTCGCTTTCTTTAAGGAGATTCAAGCCCTCTGCGGTGTTGGAAAAACATCAATCACCGGTGCAACCAGAAATCTCTGACTTGTCCCCTCCAGGATACAACAGCCCAACTTAAATATTGTGTGGTTAAATCCTTATTTTGCACTAAAGGATTAACCCAAAGCTCTCTCTTACAAGAACACCCTTCTATTGGCCAAAATTTAAAACTCACTAAAATATATATATACGTATATTTTTGCATCAGATAAACCGTATGTCTATATATATCATTCTTCTTTTTTCATTCCATTGAAAATTGTTTGTGATTAGGTAGAGAATTTATAGGAAAATTTGAATGAAATGAACCAATCATATGAAACCAAGTTGGTGTGTACGTGTATCACTTTGATCAAAATAAATAAATTCCACCAATCATTTTTCTACAACTTCTTGTATATGTGTAATCATATAAGGATAGGTTCCATGCAACCACTCAAAATAAGGCAACAAATTTACATGTGAGGATTATTATTTACCAATCAAATTCCAACACTAGTTATAATATTAATAAATGTAATAACAATCCCCCACTCATTTATTAATATATACTATGGCCAATAGACAGATTATTATGTATCATGATAGGTGTAACTCTGCATTGAACCTTCACTAGTGAAATAGTAATCTTTATTCCACAGTTAGTAGTAGTCTCAGACTTGAACTATAACTGGTTAAGGGAAATAAAGAATTGCTGCTCACACATAATAATCAAGGTGTTAATTTGAGCTTTAATAGCCAGCACTTACGGCCCTGTGCTGATCCCGGTATTCATGAGTGTATTTCAAGAATATGCCCAGTATTCTCATAGAGAGCGGCCCCACTCTCGCACTCATATAGATAAAACTTGTCAAGAGTGCACCTGTAACTGTAGCACCCCACTCATAAGAGATACAAATTTTATTAAGAGTTTTCCAATAAAACTCAACCCTCCATCATTACAGGATAATGCACATACACCATAGGGATGGACAAAATAAATTTGTGTATTCTACCGGCGATCATATAATTCGTTCTTTCCATTGAACCTGGATACAGGATCTCTGGTCACCAGGTTGGGTATCCTTATACATGGCTCATGATTATATAGGCATTAGCCCCATCCCCCTCGATGTATTCCAGACCCTTTCTCTTGCCAAGGTCTTGGTTAATGGATCTGCAAGATTATCACATGATTTAATGTAATTCACATTAATTATCCCATTACTCAAATAGAATCTCACAGTACTGTGTTTTCTTCTTATAGGTCTGGATTTACCGTTATAATAACGGTTATTTACTCTACCAATGGCAGCAGTGCTGTCACAATAAACCAAAATAGGAGGTATTGGTTTTTCCAACATTGGAATTTCCTGTAATAAATCTCTCAACCAATTTGCTTCCTCACTAGCTGATGCTAAAGCAATTAGTTCAGCCTCCATAGTAGGGTTAGCAATAATGGTTTGTTTTTTAGATTTCCAACAAATAACAGCACCTCCCAATTTGAAAATATATCCACTGGTAGATAAAGAATCTCCTGATAGAGTATTCCAATCTGCATCACAAAATCCTTCAACAACAGCAGGATATTTTTGATAAAGTAAGCCATAATTTTTGGTACCAAATAAATATCTCATTACTCGATCTATAGCATGCCAATGTTCTTTCCCTGGCTTACCCGTATACCTACTAAGTACCCCCATTGCAAATGCAATGTCTGGTCTGGTGCAATCAGTTGCATATCGCAAGCTTCCAATTATGCTAGCATATTCCTTTTGATTTATCACTTCATCTTCCCTCTCAATCGGGAATAAGTGTACACTTGAATCGAAAGGAGTAGCAACATACTTGCAATCAACATAATTGTATTTTTTCAAGATTTTCTCAACATATTGTGATTGATCAAGAAAAATACCACCACTTGTTTTAGTAATTCGCATTTCCAAAATAAATTTAGCCTCACCAAGATCTTTCATGTCAAAATGTTTTTTGAGCATATTTTTGGCTTCATTTATAACATGAATATTAGAGCCAAAAATCAACATATAGGCTAATAATAACATGCGAATTTTCCCAAGATTTATAAAATATGCATTTATCACTCTCATTCACTTTATACCCATTTTCAATCATGTAAGAATCAAATTTATCATGCCATTGTTTAGGAGCCTGCTTTAAGCCATAAAGGGATTTAGTCAACTTACACACTTTGCCTTCTTCACCTGGTTGTGAAAAACCTTCGGGTTGGTCCATATATATTTCTTCATCAAGATCACCATTTAAAAAAACAGTTTTAACATCCATTTGATGAATAATCAAGTTATGAATAGCAGATATTGCAATTAGCAATCTTATGGATGTTATCCTCGTAACTGGAGAAAAGGTATCAAAAAAGTCTAAATCAATTTGCTGTTTGAAACCTTTTGCGACAAGCCTCGCTTTGTACTTGTCTACACTACCATCCGGTTTTAATTTCTTCCTTAGGACCCATTTACACCCAATAGTTTTACAACCTGGTGGTAAATCAACCAATTTCCAAGTTTTATTTGAAATTAGTGATTCCATCTCATCATGTACAGCTTCTTTCCAAAAAAAAGCATCTGCTGATGAAAAGGCTTCTTGCAAAGAAAGTGGTGTTTCTTCGATGTTATAAACCACGTAGTCTGGACCAAAATCTTTTTCAATTCTAGCTCTTTTACTCCTTCTAATTTCAAAATTTTCTTCATTTTGCAAACTTTGAGTAGAAGAGTTAGATTCTGAAATATGTTTTTCAATTTGTTGGCCCCCACTATTTTTCGATTTAAAAGGAGATTTTTCTTCATGAAAAATAGCATCACCAGACTCGAAAATAATTTTATTTTCAATATCAAAAAATCTATATGCTGTACTATTTTCTGCATAACCAATAAAGGCACAAGTGTTAGCTTTAATTCCCAATTTAGGTATTTTAGGATCTGTTAACCTCACAAAGGCTAAACATCCCCATACTCTAAGATATCCCAAATTTGGCTTATGCCCCTTCCATACCTCAAAAGGTGTAATTTTAGTCTTTTTATGTGGCACTCTATTTAACACATGACAAGCAGTTAAAACCGCTTCACCCCAAAAACTTGAGGGTGCACCAGAATCTAATAGCATAGCATTTGTAAGATCAATCAACGTTCTATTTTTCCTCTCTGCTACACCATTAGAAGCAGGTGAATATGGTGGAGTAGTTTCATGGATTATTCCCAATGATTCAACATATGAATTAAATCCAAATGATTCATATTCTCGACCTCTATCACTTCGAATACGTTTAATTTTTCTACCGAATTGATTTTCAACTTCTAGGAGGAATTTTTTGAAATATTCAAAAGCATCACTTTTATTTTTCAATAAATAAACATAAGTATATTTTGAAAAATCATCAATAAAAGTGATAAAGTTTCTATTTCCTCCACGAGTTAAAATTCTTTCAAATTCACATAAATCAGTATGAATTAATTCTAACAATTCGGTATTTCTTTCAACACTTTTATGAGGTCGTTTTGTAATTTTCACTTGACTGCAAGTCTCACATTTTTCTAAATCTTTTTTCACATTGGGAATTAATCCTGAACTACTTATGATTCCCACATATTTTTTATTTATATGACATAAACGAGCATGCCAAAAATTCAGTGAAGAGAACATATAAACAGAAGTAGAAGCATTTTTATTAGCACTTACAATGTTTAATTTGAACATCCCATCACAATCATATCCTTTGCCAACAAAAGTACCTTTTTTGGTAATCACATACTGATCAGATTCAATTGTTTGTTTGAAGCCAGCCTTATTCAGAAGATAACCCGACATCAAATTCTTTCTCATGGAAGGTGTATGTAGTACAATTTTAATGTCAGGACTCTTCCAGAGGTGGATTTGAGTTCAACATCTCCAGTTCCAAGAACCTGTATAGTATGAGAATCTCCAAGCATTACAGTCATAGGCTCCTTAAAAGGAGTATAAGTTTTGAACCAATCTTTATCATAGCAAACATGTCTGCTTGCTCCAGAATCAGCCCACCATCCTTCAACACTTTGCACCATATAAATTTCAATAATCATAGCAACAAATGGTTCTTCGGTAACATTAACCTGTGGAACAGGCTCACGCTTCCGGTATCTGCAATTTTTAGCAAGGTGCCCAAATTTTCCACACACAAAGCAAGTTTTGCCTTGTTTATTTTGTGAAGGATGTGATTGGTTCTTATTCCACTTGCTTGAAGTTCCCTTGTTTTGTTTATAAGGCATTTTCATATTTTTCTTATTGGGCTTCAAAACATCTTTTTTAGAATTCTGACATGTAGGCAAATTTTCAGAAATTAAATTTACCTTCGTGGAATGTCCATTATGCTGTTCAATAAGTGCATCTTGTCCACGTGCTTCTTCTTCCACGCGAATGCGTGTGATAAGAGTTTCAAGAGACATCTCCTTCTGCTTGTGGCGCATGATCTTTTGAAATTCCCTCCAAGATGGTGGAAGCTTGTCAATCATGCCAGCAACAATAAGATTGTCTCCAATTTTAATACCTTCAGATGAGAGCTCGGCAACTATCATTTGAAAATCTTGTGCTTGTTCCACCACAGATTTTCCATCTGCCATTTGATAACGGAAAAATCGACTTGCTGCATATTTTTTCGCGCCCGCCTCTTCAGTATCATATTTGCTCTGCAAAGCTTTCCAAATTTTCTTGGCATACGAGAAAGTAGTATCATAGTAATCATAAAAATGATCAGCAAGACAATTTAAAAGATAATTCCGACAGTTATACTCATCTTTTTTGTATTTCTCTACTTTTTCATCATGCTCAAGATATTCATCATCGTCCATGCTATCGTTTTGATTTTTCTTGGATCCTTCTCCGTGAGGACATAACAAACTTTGAGCAGATTGAGGTAAAAGAGGACTTTGCCTTTCCAGCGCTTAAAGTTCACGCCTTTGAAGCGAAAAGGTTTGTTGAGATCTCCTACACTTTCATTGGTCTTTTCCACGGTTTGATCCATTAATTGAATCTCCTTAAAATTGTTAGTGATATTGCAATATAAATACAAAAATATTACAATAATAATAATGATGGATACAATAACCGTAACCAATTTGGCTGAGGCGCGAGTATCTCGCTACATCAATCACCGGTGCAACCAGAAATCTCTGACTTGTCCCCTCCAAGATACAACAGCCCAACTTAAATATTGTGTGGTTAAATCCTTATTTTGCACTAAAGGATTAACCCAAAGCTCTCTTTTACAAGAACACCCTTCTATTGGCCAAAATTTAAACTCACTAAAAAAATATATATATATATATATATATATATATATATATATATATATATATATATATATATATATATATACGTATATTTTTGCATCAGATAAACCGTATGTGTATATATATTCCATTGAAAAGTGTTTGTGATTAGGTAGAGAATTTATAGGAAAATTTGAATGAAATGAACCAATCATATGAAACCAAGTTGGTGTGTACGTGTATCACTTTGATCAAAATAAATAAATTCCACCAATCATTTTTCTACAACTTCTTGTATATGTGTAATCATATAAGGATAGGTTCCATGCAACCAATCAAAATAAGGCAACAAATTTACATGTGAGGATTATTATTTACCAATCAAATTCCAACACTAGTTATAATATTAATAAATGTAATAACACAATGTAGTTACTTGTCTTGTGGTTCAATGGTTGGGAGTTACTTTGCTAGATGAATGTCCATCTTTTGCCATGTAAAGTTAGTAAATACTTGTTTTGGAACTGTGTTTATGTGCTATCCCCCCGGGCAAAGTAGAAATGCATATAAGTGTTATAATCCTACAATTAGTTTAATTTTGAAATAAATTCTGATTGTAATTAAGGAAATTATCCTTAATGGGCAGTTACTAGTTGTCCTATTATTTTGGTTTAAGTCATATTCTTTAGCTAAGAACTAGTCTGCAACAATTAGTTGGTTGTATGCTGAGTTTTAGGCAGAAATCTGTCTATAAATAAAAAGCAACGAGTTGTAATTGAAGGCATTATGAATTAAGATTTATGTGACAGAAAGTTGGTTTTATTCTTATGAAATTGATGTTCTTATCTCCCTTCTAAGTTCTATCTTTCCTTTCTTATTTCTTGTTGCTTTCTCACACACTCTCTATATCTCTTAACACCAACTGTAACGCCCCCAAAATTTTTTTGAATGATAAAATATTTAACGATTTTATTCTATACGTCTTTTAAAATTTTTTAAAAAAAAATTCGAAGAACTAAAGTATTTTATGTCTTGACGACAAACTTATTTTGGGTCAAATATTTAATTGTTGATAGAGAGATAATTATCATATCGATATTTGACTCATTTTGTAGATCGTAATTTATTAGAAGTCTTGATTCGATCAAAAGTTAATTTGGATAAAATAAAGTTTAGTTATAGTTGAATTAAAGGAATACTAATAGATTAGGATTTTTTAAAAATATATATTTCAGTAATCCTTTAGCAGCTATTTCACTTACTAGGAGTTTAATAATTAATTATTAAATATCCTATTCTATACTATACTGATCAACCGTTGGGAATTTGTTTTGTTTGGTAAGAACAGCCAATTAGTTTTTGCCAAATAGAATCCCAATTAGAGTCTTGTTTTCCATTTCATATGTTAATTGCACAATATTTGGGATAATCACAATCAAATTTCACCTTCATCCCCTTAATACATGATTTTCAAGTTTAAATTGTTTTAGAACTCGATTTGCTTTCATAATTGGCAAAATATATTACCACTACAAAATTTACTTAATACACCACATTATATTATCACCACTAATTAAATATATTTTTTATAAATACACCACAATACAAATATAAATATACCCCTCATCTAATTTTAAAACAAAAAAATGAAATGATCTGTACACCACACAATCATGATTTCCCCTTCTCTCAGCCAACTGGGCAATGGACTCGGCCATTAAACCAATGTAAATGGAACTCGAGCTGTACCTAGTAATAACTCTATGAGTATGAATGGAAGAGTCAGCATGACAATGTCCAAGGAGACAAGCATGAATCAGCAGCAGCAGGACTCGAGTAACCAATTACATGGTGTTCGGGGGTTTTAATTGTTTAATCATCTCCAATTTGATTGGAAATCGTCTCCCTAATTGTGTTTGAATTATAATAATGATTCAATTTGTTCCAGGAAGATGGAAGTGTTTAACCTGAAAAACATTGAACACTTTCATGGCTCTCCCTCCCCAGTAGTAATGATTTCAGAGAAGGAACACAGAAATTGCTATTAGCATCTCTCGTCTACCCTATATTTGGAAGTTGCCATATTCCTTGTAGACCTTGAGCTATAGCAACTGGTGAATTTGTGAAAGCTAAACTATTATTATTATTATTACCAGTAAAAGAAAGCTAAACTATTTTTATAGACTGGAAATGGAGTATTTCCAATCAAAGCACCCTGCCATATATCTCTGAAATTCAGCTTCGGACTATAACTAGTTTCTCGACCTTATCAAAAGAACACTCCACTCATGAGAAAGAAATTAATTGACGCATGAAAAAGAAATTAATTGAGAGATTAATGGGAAAGAAAAAATAAAAAATAAGAAGAAGATTAAAATGATTTAGAAACATAAATATAGAGGAGGGAAGAGAAGAGAAGAGAAGAAAATTATTTGAGAGATTGTGGTGTATATAAAAGTTAGTGAGATAAAATTAAAAGGGCATTTATGTAATTTTATTTATGTTTATATTTGTAAATAAAGAAAATCTTAAAATTGTGGTGTAGAAAATAAGTTTTGTGGTGACAATATAGCTACCCTTCATAATTTTTATCTATAAATAGTGCCGAGATTCATATGAATCACCACACAAAATATAATTTTCCAACACAAGTTCACATCAATTCGTTAGAGAGTAGAGTTGATTTCATTTCATAAATTGTTTTAGTCTATCAAGGTAAGACACATTATGTACAAGTGTTTAAATTCTAAATTCTTCATGATGTTGATATATTCCTGTCGATATATTGCTACTTTCAATGCTTTAGGCCTTCGTGTCGATTTCAAAATTTAAATCCTTCAGGATCGAGGTTAAGTCCATCAAGATGATGTAGGGATTCTTAAGTAATTCCTTGAGCTAGTTGTTATCATGGCCAGCTGCTCTAAACGAGAAAAATATTTTCTATTGAATGTATCGTATATTTATGTTATGTTGAATGGAATTAACACGTATTTTACTGGGTATTTTTTCTGGAGGGTTTCTTAAGATTTTTCATGCCATGTGTGGAGTAAGAGCTCCACAAACCATGCGTGTTGCTGGAAGTTTGGGGAAACTGGGGCAGCGAGTGACATTCTTGATCGATTCCGGTAGTACGCATAATTTTTTGAATCAGCATATTGCATATAAAATGGGGTTGAAGCCTAATTGTGAAGGAAAATTTGACGTCGCTATGGCGAATGGAGAAAAATTATCAAGTCCAGGTCATTGTAAGGGTGTTTCTATGAAAATGCTGGGAGTGACAATAGAGGTGGATCTCTATTTGTTGCCTTTGGAAGGATGTGATGCGGTGCTTGGAGCTCAATGGCTAAGTACACTAGGGCCTATCATATGGGACTATAAGTTCATTAATTATCAGGTGGGCTTTTGTTTAAGATGAATGACAGTAATATGCAGTATGTAACATCCACATCTTTCTTGCTGGTCACTTATGCTAAGTACTTGACCTCTTCCCACATGGTGGTTAATTGTGGTGAAGCCACTGTCACGCCAAAGAAGCTTAGAACACTAGCCAAAAGACAGGTGGACTATTTGCATGGTGACAACCCCTTGAAAATGTCCTTCATGGTGGGCTGTGGTGGCAGGAGAGTTCTTCAAGGCATGTGGCCACCGCGTGATAGGCTATTAGATGATGCAAAATTCAACAAGGAAATAAAGAAAAGCAATGAAGGGTTTTTCCTGCATATTCGGGCAATAATGGACCAGCAAAGTAATAATGATAAAAAAATAAAATAAAATTGGTGACACTGGGTTGCAAATGGACCTATTGTTGCGATCTTATGCAAATATTTTTCAAGAACCACATGGCCTACCTCCATAGTGCAGTCATGATCATCGAATAATTCTCAAGGAGAGTAGCAACCCTGTGTTCACCCAGGCTTATCGCTATTGCTACCCACATTACCAAAAGAATGAGATTGAACAACTGGTTGTAGATTTACTCAAGTCTGCTGTCATCCAGCCAAGTAGCAGCCCTTACTCCTCACCAGTATTGTTGGTAAAAAAACATGATGGATAATGGCGAATGTGTGCAGACGATAGAGAATTAAATCAGTTAACTGTCAAAGATAAGTTCCCAATTCCCATGGTTGACAAACTACTTGACAAATTACATGGAGCCAAAGTCGTTAGTAAACTTGATTTGAGATCAAGATACCATCAAATTTGTATGAGGCAAGAGGACATCCCAAAAACTGCTTTTCACACCCACCATAGTCACTACGAGTTTTTAGTCATGCTCCTTGGATTGACAAATGTGCCATCAACATTCCAGTCATTGATGAATCATGTCTTCAAAAACTACCTTCGTAAGTTTGTTTTGGTATTTTTTGATGATATTTGATATATAGCCAAATTCTAGAAGATCATTTTCAACACTTGGGCATGGTTTTTTCTTTATTAAGATCTCACTAGTTGTACGTAAAAACGGAAAAATGTGAATTTGGCCAAGTGCAGGTTAAATAATTAGGTCACCTTATCATCCAAGGAGGAGTGGCTATGGAACCATAAAAAGTTGATGTAATGCTTAATTGGAAGAAGCCCAAAACTATAAAGGCATTGCCTGGGTTTCTAGGATTGACGGGATATTATCGTAAATTTATACAAAATTATGGTAAAATTTCTTCTCCATTAACAAGCATGGTTAAGAAAAATGGATTTGAATGGAATCCTCGATCAGATTAAACCTTTGAGAAACTTAAAGAGGTTATGACAACAACACTAGTTTTGGCTCTACCTAATTTTTCAAAGACATTTGTTATTGAATGGATGCAGGGGCGGGACTTGGAGGAGTCTTGATGCAAGAAGGGCGACCATTTGCTTTCTTCAGTCAAGCTTTACAGGGTCAAAATTTCCTGTTGTCTACTTATGAAAAGGAAATGATGGCATTGGTTTTTGCAGTTAAAAAATGGAGGCATTACCTACTTGGCCAGCAATTCGTTGTTCAGACCGACCAAAGAAGCTTAAAAGTTTTGCTGGATCAAAAGATTGTGAACCAACACAACAAAAATGGTTAGTTAAGTTGTTGGGATATGATTTTGATATTGAATATAAATCTGGGAAGGAAAATGTGGTGGCGGATGCTTTGTTAAGGAGAGAAGATGAAGGAAAGCTTTTTGTAATATCCGGCCCAATTCCACAGTGGCTGCATCCGATCTGTGATAAGGTGCAAAACAACTCCATTTTAAAGGAAATTGTGAGGCATGTATAGCAAGGTGAAGCATTAGGTCCCTGGAATTACAAAGAAGGCATTTTGTTCTTCAAAGACAGAATTTTCTTACTGGCAAAATCTCCACTGATTCCTACGATTTTAGAAGAGATGCACTCCAGCACGCATGAAGGCTACCACAAGAGTTATTAGAGGATTAAATCTGATGAGATCCCAGTCGGGGAATCTCGTCGAACAACGCGGAATAACGAAATTAAAACCTAGGAAAAATCTAGATCAGATTTAAACACGAAATTAAACAAGAATAAAACTACTGGAAAGATAAAATTGACGATAGGACCTTGACCCAAGATTCACGACGCAAGAAATTGATGATGCGGAATCGAGATCCAAGGTTTTCGAAACACCACAAGGACTTATCAATTTCCTTGATAAGATTCTAATTGGAAACCCCACAAATATTCTCACGAATATTTGATAAGTTCAACGCCACAAATATTTCACAACATTTGATAAGTTGGATTTGTTCTCGAAGAACACAAAAGGGACTCCTCAACCTTTCAATTGGAGAAAACTCTCTCAAATAATATTAATCTCAAACTCAAACTTAACTGTTTACAATCATGGTAAAGAATATAAATAAGCAAAATAACCTAGCCGCTAATTTACTCAAAATAGAATTCTAATTAAACTAAAACACTAAATTAGGAAAATAACCTAAAAACCAAAAAGGAAAAAAAAATAATTATAAAATCCGAAAAATCTGGCCGCTACTCATTTACGGCCGTGAATAATCCTTTTACGGCCGTAAAGGCCTTTCTGATCAAAACTGTGTTTATTATTACGGCCGTGACGAATTTCTTACGGCCGTGAAGTTTCCCTTTTTGAATGTTACGGCCGTAACTTCCAGGCTTACGGCCGTAAGCCTCGTTCTGCAGAAATTCTTCATTTTTCTTCGATAATTGATTACGGCAGTGATAACATGATTTACGGCCGTGAATAAATAGGTTTCGGCCGTAATGCATTTTCTGCCCAAATAACTTCTTTTTCTCGGCTCGGCTTGATCCGTCCCTCTTCTCGGCTCGACCCCAACATAGAACTTGTTCCGTTTTGCACGTAAATCATTATCATATTGCCGATGACTCGACTTCACCCTTCGATGCCTAGTCCGGATCATATCATACTCCCTCTCCTGAAAAGGATTCGACCTCGAATCCAATTTTGGTCGGCTTTTCAAACTCCTTCTGCTTTTCTGGGCTCGATGATCATGCTTATGCTTTGTGCTTGCTTTCAACCTTTTGGGCTGCCCATTTTTCTCCATCAACTTTCTCGGCCTTTTGGGCTGTTCATTTTTGCCAATGAATTTCTTTCCCGTCTTAAGTTCATGGTCTGACTTCGGTACCTGTAAAACAGATTTTAAAGAATTGGGGAGGGGTGTGTTAGCGTGCGTAAGTGCAAATAGACTCATTTTTGTGGTAAACTCTCTTTTCTTTTACCTTTTGCACTCAGTCTTTCCTTTTTCTGAGGTTTGTACCTCAACCTTCTTTTCTTTATTTTTCACTCCCTCACCTTTTTCTGAGGCCGTGGCCTCAACTCTCTTTTCTTCAATTTCCACTCCCTCTCCTTTTTCTGAGGTCGTGACCTCAACTCTCTTATTTTCCCCTCAAACTCACTTTTCACCTTCAATTGATCTTTCAGGGCTTCAGTTGGAGATAGTGACATTAGAGTAAACTTTTTCCCCCCTTTTACCAAGCTGTATCTATTCGTATACCCATCATGTAGCACAGCCCTTTCATGTTTCCAAGGTCTCCCCATCAGTATATGACTAATTTGCATCGGCACCACGTCACAAATTACCTCATCCGAATACCCACCAAAAGAAAATGCCACTAAAGTCTGTCTCTTCACCTTAACTTCCCCTGACTCAGTCAACCATTGTAATTTATAAGGCGTTGGATGTTTTGTTAAAGGTAAGCCTAATTTTTCCACCAACATTGTACTAACTACATTAGTACAACTTCCCCCATCAATCACCATACTACACACTTTATCATTCACGATGCATCTAGTACGAAAAATATTATCCTTCTGCCCTTCCACATTATCCAAAACATTCACCTTACGCCTAACGCTAAGAGCATGCCTATCAATAATTGACTCATCCACCACAACACTTTTCGCCCCTTCACTATCACACCTAACCTTTTTACGTGGACAATCAAGTGTAATGTGACCCCGTTCCAAACATTTAAAGCACTTAACATTTTTATCCTTAAGAGGTTTGGAATCATAATTATTTTTACCTTTGGTTGTCGGTTCCTCCCTCCTTTTGTGAACATGATCACCACTCTCCCGTTTTGATGTCTCTTTTCGCTTCAATGTCCTTTCATTACCCCCATCTCCACCTCTAGAATTGGCTTCACGCCCCTTATGCCTCCTAGCCCTAGAATCCACATGATGTTGCTCCTTTTCCCATTGAGCAAGTTTTGCTTCCCTTCTATCCATCCTAGCCATCAATCTCTCAAGTTTTACCTTCATGGCCTCCATCTGTTTAAAATTCTTGTGGTCACCTGTTGATGGAGATTTTTCCCTGCGAGACATGGTTAGTTTTCAAAGACAAAAAAAAAAATTCCTCTCGTGTTTATTTTCACTCGTGTATCACACTCAATCCCTTCAAATTTCACCCAAGAACAAACCAAGGATCAACAATCAAGGAATTTATGGAAGATACGAAAAGTAAAAAATTAAGAAATTATCGGAATATTCGATTTTTTTTTAATTTGCCAGAAAATTTTACTACGAGTATGGCAGAAAAAACGGAATTGGATTTGGACGAGAAACGAATAAGAAAAACACTTTTGAATTTTTGGGACTGACTCTTATGGATCAAACTTGAAAAAAAAAATTTATGACTGACACGAAGAACAAGAAAATATCAAGAATACCAAGAACTGAATCAAGATCCAAGCTCTGATATCAGATGATGAGATCCCAGTCGGGGAATCTCGTCGAACAACGCGGAATAACGAAATTAAAACCTAGGAAAGATCTAGATCAGATTTAAACACGAAATTAAACTACTGGAAAGATAAAATTGACGATAGGACCTTGACCCAAGATTCACGACGCAAGAAATTGACGATGCGGAATCGAGATCCAAGGTTTTCGAAACACCACAAGGACTTGTCAATTTCCTTGATAAGATTCTAATTGGAAACCTCACAAATATTCTCACGAATATTTGATAAGTTCAACGCTACAAATATTTCACAACATTTGATAAGTTGGATTTGTTCTCGAAGAACACAAAAGGGACTCCTCAACCTTTCAATTGGAGAAAACTCTCTCAAATAATATTAATCTCAAACTCAAACTTAACTGTTTACAATCATGGTAAAGAATATAAATAAGCAAAATAACCTAGCCGCTAATTTACTCAAAATATAATTCTAATTAAACTAAAACACTAAATTAGGAAAATAACCTAAAAACCAAAAAGGAAATAAAATAATTATAAAATCCGGAAAATCTGCCCGCTACTCATTTACGGCCGTGAATAATTCTTTTACGGCCGTAAAGGCCTTTCTGATCAAAACTGTGTTTATTATTACGGCCGTGACGAATTTCTTACGGCCGTGAAGTTTCCCTTTTTGAATGTTACGGCCGTAACTTCCAGGCTTATGGCCGTAAGCCTCGTTCTGCAGAAATTCTTCATTTTTCTTCGATAATTGATTACGGCCGTGATAACATGATTTACGGCCGTGAATAAATAGGTTACGGCCGTGAAGGTCATCCATTACGGCCGTAATGGATTTTCTGCCCAAATAACTTCTTTTTCTCGGCTCGGCTTGATCCGTCCCTCTTCTCGGCTCGACCACAACATAGAACTTGCTCCGTTTTGCACGTAAATCATTATCATATTGCCGATGGCTCGACTTCACCCTTCGATGCCAGGTCCGGATCATATCAAAATCGGTCGTCTTATGGAAAGGTATGAAAAATGATATTAGAGAACATGTAACACAATGTGATACTTGTCAACGTCAAAAATGGGAGAACACTTCTCCATATGGTCTTCTTCAACCCCTCCCTATTCCTGTGCAGGTGTCGACTGATTTGTCTATTGATTTCACTGATGGGTTACCAATCTCCAATGGAAAATCAACCATTTTTTGACAATGTTTTAAAACTATATGGTATGCCAAAGTCTATAGTATGTGACAGAGATCCAGTTTTCACAAGCATATTTTTGAAGGAGCTTTTCCGCCTACAAGGTACAAACTTCAATTTTTCATCTTCATATCATCCCCAATAAGATGGCCAAACTGAGGTGTTAAACAGGACAGTAGAGATGTACTTACGATGTTTTACTGGAAATAAACCAAAGCAGTGGGTTCGATGGATTTCTTGGGCAAAGAATTACTATAATATAAGTGTTCATAGTTCGAAAAAAAAGACTCCTTTCGAGGTTGTGTATGGTCGAGAACCACCGTCCTTTTTACCCTATGTGCCTGGTATGACTCAAGTTGATTCTGTTGAATGGGAGCTTAAGGATCTCAATCAAGTTCTCAAAGAATTGAAAGAGAAATTACAAGCTGCTCAAAATTGAATGAAGAAATTTTATGATGCACGGCGCACAGAAAAGAGTTTCGAGGTAGGTGATTTTGTTTAGCTGCAACTACAACCTTACAGGAAGGTTTCAGTTTCGTTGAGAAGAAACCTCAAGTTGTCACCAAGGTATTATTGACCGTTTGAGATCATCCAAAAGACTGGAATAGTTGCCTACAAACTGCAGTTGCCAAGTGAGTCAAAGATCCATCTAGTTTTCCATGTGTCATGCTTGAAAAAGAAAGTTGGAGCTGTTGTACACATACAAGATGAGCTGCCAAGATTACAAGAGGAAGAAGATGTTATTTTAGCCTTGCCACAGACAGTGATTGAACAACGGACAAGCAAGCGTCGCCGTGAGATTCTTGTTCATTGGCAAGGGCACTCATGGGAGGACTTGAAGCAATTCAAGGTTAGGTTTCCAGATTTCAACCTTGAGGACAAGGATAATTCTTAGGAGGGTGGGATGTTATAATCCTACAATTAGCTTAATTTTGAAATAAATTCTGATTGTAATTAAGGAAATTATCCTTAATAGGCAGTTACTAGTTGTCCTATTATTTTGGTTTAAGTCCTATTCTTTAGCTAAGAATTAGTCTGCAGCAATTAGTTGGTTGTATGCTGAGTTTTAGACAGGAATGTGTCTGTAAATAAGCAGCAACAAGTTGTAATTGAAAGCATTATGAATTAAGATTTATGTGACAGAAGGTTGGTTTTATTCTTATGAAACTGATGTTCTTATCTCCCTTCTAAGTTATGATCTTTCTTATCTTATTTCTTGCTACTTTCTCATAGCTCTTAACACCTACAGTCCACCATTGGTAAGAACAAGAACAAGAACAAGGGCAAGGTCCGCGAGCTTGCTCATTTAGCTCAAGGTAGTATATTGGGCAGTTTCGAGAGCCACCAACGACTCACTCGTTTGGCACGTAACAATAAGCTTCACCATTGCTTGGGTTCGGTTAAGACTCGCCTAAAACTTAAGGCATGTTTGTGCAAAAATCTACATGGCAAAAGTAAATGTCAAATGACACATGCTTTTTACTTGGATAACGATTGAAGGAGAGTAATCACAGTTGTTTAATGTCCTTAAAATTCTGTTACTGGTATCCTTTGAAGCATGGATACATGTAATTATGATCTCCTCCACATTCCACAACAAGAAGATCATAGCTACTGTAATGCCCCGAGTTTCGAGGAGCGCGGGAACGTCACTTTTCTAAATTCTTGAATAAACTTTGTTGCGAAAAATGACTAAATATTAAATATCGCATTTATTGAATAAAAGTTTAGCGATAATTCAAATGGAATAAGTAAATTAGTACAAATTTATAAAAATGACAATTCTTGATAAAATGAAATAATTATTTCAAAGTTCACGACTTTTAAAAAAATATAAATTTGTAATTTTTCGTCATTGCCCATCACTCCCACCGTCTCCGAAATCGGCAAAAAATGTTAAAATAACGGGTTGAGCATTTCAAAATGAAATACTCAGTAGACTCATCGCCAATAATTAATTTACAAGATAATTGGACAAGAAATTATGCAAATAATGTAGTGACATTCTTTTCTTATTCATAGGCATCACATAGTAAACGCAAATGAACACATTCTTTTATTTTCTTTGCTAGCAGATAAGTTATGCCCAGCATAACATAAATTCTTTATTTCAAAAGAGATATTATTTTCTTTATCTCAAAAGAGATATTCTTTATCTCAAAAGAGATATTCTTTTCTTTATCTCATACGAGATATTCTTTTCTCATGCAATTAAGCATAAAATCACACAAATTCACATAACACATGCAATTATAATATAAATCAATTAGTGGGGGCGAGTCTACCTTAAATCCGACGAGTGCAAACTTGAGCGGGAAATGACTTAAATCCTTTAAATCTCCGTACGCTTCGTCTAGCCCATAAGTTAAATTAGTCTTTAGAAATTTATAGATTAAAATTGATAAATTACAATTTGAGGACTGAAATTGATGATTTGAAAGTTGAGGGACTAAAATGAGTATTTTTTGAAAGTTGAGGGACTAAAATGAGTACTTTGAAAGTATTCATTTTAGTCCCTCAACTTTCAAACTACTCATTTTAGTCCCTCAACTTTCAAAGTATTCATTTTAGTCCCTCGACTTTCAAAAAGTACTCATTTTAGTCCCTCAACTTTCAAATCATCAATTTCAGTCCTCAAATTGTAATTTATCATTTTTAAACTATAAATTTCTAAAGACTAATTTAACTTATGGGCTAGACGAAGCGTACGGAGATTTAAAGGATTTAAGTCGTTTCCCGCTCAATTTTGCACTTGTCGGATTTAAGGTAGACTCGCCCCCACTAATTGATTTATATTATAATTACATGTGTTATGTGGATTTGTGTGATTTTATGATTAATTGCATGAGAAAAGAATATCTCGTATGAGATAAAGAAAAGAATATCTCTTTTGAGATAAATAATATCTCTTTTAAGATAAAGAAAAGAATATCTCTTTTGAAATAAAGAATTTATGTTATGCTGGGTATAACTTATCTGCTAGCCAAGAAAAGAAAAGAATGTGTTCATTTGCGTTCACTATGTGATGCATATGAATAAGAAAAGAATGTCACTACATTATTTGCATAATTTCTTGTCCAATTATCTTGTAAATTAATTATTGGCAATGAGTCTACTGAGTATTTCATTTTGAAATGCTCAACCCGTTATTTTAACAATTTTTGCAGATTTCGGAGATGGTGGCGAGTGATGGGCAATGACGGCAAATTACAAATTTATATTTTTTTAAAAGTTGTGAACTTTGAAATAATTATTTCATTTTATCAAGAATTGTCATTTTTATAAATTTGTACGATTTTACTTATTCTATTTGAATTATCGCTAAACTTTTAGTCAATAAATGCGATATTTAATATTTAGTCATTTTTCGCAACAAAATTTATTCAAGAATTTATAAAAGTGACGTTCCCGCGCTCCTCGGAACTCGGGGCGTTACAGATGAATTTCGTATTTGAACTTAAAATAATTTAATAAGGAAAATTGAGATATTTTTAATAAATTTGGAATTAAAATGATTTTTGAAAATAATACTTTGAATAAATAATTAAAATAATATAATTTTAGAAATTCGGAATTTAATCAAAATTGAACGAACTCGATATTTCTTAACTTGGCTAGACGAACGCGTTGCGACGTTAACGTAAAAAAATATAAATGGGTGAGATAGCAGCGATACGATTTTCTAAATTTTAAAATATTTATTAAATGCGTAAAAATTCTTGATCGCTACAACTATTTCTAGACTCTTTATGATTATTTTATTACTATTATTTTTAAGCTGCAAATTTTCATTGTTCTTCAATGACTCCAATTCCTCTAGTATGTATAAATTTGTGTGGTAGCTGCTTGTTTTCGATTGCACTGGTTTTTAATTGCTATCACAGTTATTTATTTTAGTTTTATTATCTGATTCTTAATCAAACAAATATGCAAAGTTCAAAGACCGTGATTGCGGTGAAATTTACAAGACCTACGGTTGCTTGTTTGGGGACACAAACAACTTTCCAATTATGTGCATGAGCCCACAAAGATGTCCCAGCATGGTTTTGGTCTAGGCCTGAATAAGGACAAGGAATCATCGCATAATAAATTGCTAATTAACATGGAGAGCACTGACTCAATTGACGGAACAACAAATGATGTAGCTAATTGGTCAATGGAGATGTCCAAAAATAAACGAATTGGAGCAAGAGAAGTAACTACATCTCTCGGCCAAATTGCAAACATTAGGAATAATCTTGAATCAGTGAGTCAAGCAAGCGGTAAGCACGGAATCACAGTATAGGAATGCATACTAGTTAATGGAGACGGAATTGGTTGAGGAAGGAAGCAAAATTCATATGTTCTCCCTTTATTTCCTCTCAAAGGCCGATAACCGAAATTTCTTTCTAGCCGCAAAAATACCAAAAATAAGGTGAAATGGATCGATTGCTGCTTTACTCGCGGCAAAAAAACATATGGCCAATAGGAGGTAAAATTCAAAATTAAAATTTGTGATTCTTAAAATTGGGAGGTTGCTCAAAATACATTTCTTCTTGAATAAAAAAATTTTAAAAATAAATTTTAGATATCCATTTGATAGAGAGCGAAACATTTATGACAAGCAAAAGCAAGAAGCATGAGAGTAGATTATAATCTAGCAACTAGTGCAAACGTTTCTTCGAAATCTATATTTTCTTGTTGATTGTAATATAGCCTTGTACAATTATATAATGTTCATCTCATTTATTTCAAAAAGCTCATTTGAACCTATAATGGTTTCATCATTTGGTCTAGCAACTAACTCTCAAACATGATATCTTTCAAATTGATATAGTTATTCTTGCATAGCTATAATCCAAAATTCGTTAAACTCAGTTTCTTTAAAATTATTTGGTTCAATTTGTCAAATAAAAGCACAATTATTTAGAAATTTTCTAGTAAAAGTCCTAGTACCTACACCTTTGGATGAATAAATTTTCCTATAATAGCATGACCTAATCTTCTATATATTTACATTTTCACAGTTAAATTATATGCTTGGTTGGTAATTTTAGATTTTGATAATTATTTTATTTCATTAGTTACCTGTTGGGCAGATTTATTATTTATGAGTGAGATAGAAGAGAAATTGTAATTAGTTGTTGTATATGTAGAAAGTGCACCGAAAGAAGGAATAAAGTTCAAGATTAAGTATTGTAACGTGAGTAACAATTTACTTGTGTATGCAATCAAAAATGATTAAATCCTACAGAATTTGGTTTTCTAGAATGAGTATTTAGGATTTTTTGTGCTAAGTAAGACAATACGAAAATTGTAGGGAATTTGAATTTCCAGAAGGTAATTTTTAAGATGAATATTTTCAGATATTTTTATTGACTATAGTTTTTAACAACAAATAAAAACGATATAAAATCATATCATATAACGTGCAAAACACGTTTAAAAAATTAGTAATGTAAAAGTAACTTCTCTGACATAATATGTGAGTAATAAATAGGGATAATAACCTAAATGGTCACTAAACCACATGAAATGTTTTCACGGGACACTGTCATTTTTATTTTAAAAATCAAAACATTCATTACTAAACTTCATGACCTCATGGCTGGTGGAATGCTGACGTGGCTGCATATGTGGTATTATATCTCAGATGATTTGGCACTAACTATGCGACCATGTCAGGTCGCCGATTAACATGATAATAAATTGCAAAGCTTATGAAGGAAAAATATTAGAGAATCAAAACAAATCGAAGGACTGTGTGTTCACTATTTTCTTAAATTGAATTCGCCGTCTCACCAGAGTGCACGAGGTTTTGATTGGTGTTCGATTTCCTGGATACAATCGATTGTTAGCTCACGCTACACTATGTTAACCCTCTATGAACTAGTAGTGTTTATCTCTAAAAGAAATCAGAAAAAGAAAATTGAAGAATGAAGTTTTTGGGAAATAAGGAGCTATTGGTTTTTGTTTTCTGTTTTTCCACCAAGAATGGGGTGACTATTTATAAGTGAGCAACAATTGAGACTGACATTAATATCCATTTAATCAGAATAAACTGCTACACATTAATTTCCAATTTTCACTCAACCAAAAACTGATGGGATTGGCAACTGGTGAGAATTTGAAACTGATGACGACGAATTTTTTCAACAATCCCCTATATGAATGAAAATTTGCGAAAAATAGATAATCGAGAGAGAGAGAGAGAGAGAGAGAGAGAGAGAGAGAGAGAGAGAGAGAGAGAGAGAGAGATCCTGCATAGGATATGTAACATTTAGTTTTGAACCTTTCCTTATGAAATCTATCGGGTATTACTAGCGAACATGTGGATTTGATCCCTTGAACTGTTTTGCCATTTGTGTAAACCAAGAAATAGATCTCACACATGATTATTTTAGACACAACATAGTTCTCACTGTTGTGTTGGTTTTGACCATGAATACGTCGCCTGATTCTGCAAGTGTTTTTTCAAGGATGTAACCTTCACAATCCTTATAGAAGCGACCCCACTTCACACTCATATAGGTGACCTCTTAACTCAGTCTTTCACAACAACGTAATAGTCATTAAAAACATAGTTTAACCTACATCTTCCAATCACTGTGAGCACCATAGGAATGAGCAGAAGGAGAACATTATCAATGATTCACATAGATATACATGATTTAGTTGTCCCTTCGAACCTAGATCCTAGATCCTGAGATCTCCATTCAACTTGGTTGGGTTTCCACCATGATATCTTTCAATGTCATAGGCCGCAAGCCCATTCCTTTTGATGTTTTTACAACTAGCTGATCCTAGAATATTCTAACTGTGAAACACAATCACCACTATTCTTGGATAAATGGAGACTCAAATCCATTGGAGTCCTAGTCACAGTGGTATCTGACTTGTTGAACTTGTCTATTATCTTATCAATGTAATGAGATTGAGATAACACAAGTCCATTCAGTGTTCGAGTAATTTTTACTCCCAAAATGACATCCGCAAGTCCCATATCTTTCATGTCAAACTTTGAGTTTTACATATTCTTAGTGGCTTTGATAATCTTATCATAGCTACTGACAATGAGCATGTCGTTAACCTATAGACATAACATGACGTATCCATCATTTGTGTCCTTGACGTATACACACTTGTCACACTCATTGATTCTGAAATCGCTAGAAAGCATAACATTATCAAACTTCCCATGTCATTGCTTTGGTACTTGCTTTAAACCATAAAGCTATTTAACTAGTCTATAAACTTTCCTTTCTTGACCTGGAGGCTAAAACCCATCTAGTTGCTCCATATAGATTTCTCCATTTAGGAAAGCTGTTTTTACATCCATCTGATGTATTTCCATAATTCGCAAGGCTGTAATAACAATTATCATTCGGATAGAAGTTATTCTCGACACAGGAGAATAAGTATCAAAGTAATCTGAGCCTTCTTTATGCTATGACCTTTGATTACTAGCTGAACTTTATATTTATCAACGGATCCATCTACTTTCATCTTCTTCTTGAAGATCCACTTGTAGCCCAAATGCTTACAGCCCAGTGGAAGATCTACTAATTCCCATGTGTGATTTTGTAGGATAGAATTGATTTCACTCTTGATGGCTTCTTTCCACATACAACCATTTGGAGAATTCTTTATAACTTTGCAGATCATTCTCCATCAAATAAGTGAGAAAAACAGGGCCAAATGTCTTAGACATTTTGGTCATTTTGCTTCATCTAGGCTCATCCTCACCTTCTTCAATTGGATCTATATTACTACCAAAAGTAGTAGATTCTAGAGCACGTTTAACAGAAGTTACATGTCTCAAATATTTACAAGGAAATGTATTCTCAAAGAATTGTGCATTACTAAACTCCATAATCGTATTCGAGTGAATATCAGGTACATTCAAATAATGCACAAGAAATCTATATGTACTACTATTTTGTGCATACACAATGAACACACAGTCAACTATCTTAGGTCCAATCTTGACCTTCTTAGGAGGAGGCATCACAACTTTTGCAAGACACCCCACATTCGTAAGTATTTATATGAAGGTGTACGATTTGTCCAAAGTTTATAAGTGGTCTTATCCATATTCTTTCTTAATAATTTTCCAAAAGAATAGCTTCTCCACATATATTGTGTGGAATACAAAATTAATTAACATAGCATTCATCATTTCTTTTAAAGTTTGATTCTTACACTCAGTAATTACGCTCTGCTAAGGGAAAGAAGGTGCAGTAGTTTGGTGAATTATTACATGTTTAGCACAAAAATCACCAAACAGTGATTCATATTCACCACCATGATCACTTCGTGGAACCTTTATTTTCTTGCTATGTTATTTTTCAACTTCATTCTTCTAAAGAATGAATTTATCCATAATTCGTTATTGCTTTCAAGCAAGTACACATAGCAATATCTTGTGCTATCATAAACAAAAATAATACATCACTTATCGCGGCCTCGTGTTTGGAAAAATTTCAAGTCACACACATCACTATGAACTAGACCCAATGGCTCGGTACTTCTTTCAATACTATGAAATGAAGACCTAGTAAGTTTTTCCTTAACACAGTTTTAACATTTATGATTTGAATCAATTTAAAACCTAGGTAAATAGTTGAGTTTGATTAGTCTACGCAATGCATTGTAGTTTACCTGACCTAATCTACCATGCCAGAAATAGGAGACTCAAGGGAGTAAATAGAAGGAGCTTTCTCATTATTTAGAATAGTTGGAGTTATAACAATTACATTCAATTTAAACAGGTCATCAATCATATAGCATTTCCCAACATAAACTCCTATTTTGGTAATTACCAGCTAATCCCTCTCAAAGACCATAAGGAAACCGTTCTTCCTCAAAAGAGACCAAGAGACCAGATTCTTACAAATCTCTGGCACCTACAACACATTAGTCAAAGTAAGTGTTCACTAGAAACACACCGCAAGTGCACGTATCGCATACAAGTGATAGTGGACTAAATGAATCCGATTTATCGATCCCACAAAGATTATCTATTCCAATTACACTCTAATTTAATCAATTTAAATAAGAAACACACTCAATAAAGTTTTGGTTTTGAAAATGTTTTAGTACTAGAATTAAAATCACAATTGTAAATAAATGAGTAGAAAAATGGTGTAACTTGATGATAAAGGGGTGTTGGGATTCTTGATTCCACTTGACCATAACCTAATTGAATTCTCAACAAGCACGTAGAAATGCAATTTACTAATCATGTTAGATCCAATTTTTCAAGCTTAGTCAATTATCTCTCTCAAGTGAAATCAACCCTAATTAGTAGAATTAACATACTATATCTCTATGTCGATTAAAAATACACCAATTTCATTAACCATTTGTTAAAATAACTCAATGGATCATCTAGGGTTTTAGGTATATCTCTATCCTAAACAAGAACCTAGATCACAAATTGTATTGATCTAGAATACACAACAATTTCTCAATAATTGCACATCACATGAAATTCAAGCATAAATGTTGCCACAATAAATATAAGTCAATAAATACAACAATAAATGCACAAGATAATAAATAACTTAAATTCTTAATACAAGCATTAAAATCACTAAACTAGGTCAAGTTTCATCAATCATCCTAATACAAAATAGTTTAGCCCATAGTGAAATAACAATAAAATTCAACAATTAAATGCATCATTTCAACTATGAAGTAAAGTAAATAGAGAAACATAAAGATTTAACAACAAACACTTCCCTTCACCAATGATTTTTGCTTCAAAATATCAATATTCTTCCACAATGGTGTAGGTATATCTCCCCTAAATCAACATTCATCAACCAAACTAACTAATTACAAGAGAAACTACAAGAGAAAAGTAAGCAAAATGAAGAACAAATGAGAGAAAAAGGGTTTGGGATGAAAAAGGAACAAGAAGAAGTGTCAAAGCCCTAGCCAAATTGCCTCTAAATTTCTCAAAAACGCATAGATCCACGTTCAATAACATTTGGGCCGAACCGGGTCGCAACGAGTCGGCCCAGAATATTTTTCAAATTCTTGTCCGCGCGATCGCGCGCCTGAAGTGCTCGCGATCGCGTGGTTGACATTCAAACTTTCGGGTTGGATTTTAGCGCGAGTGACGTATGCGAACTAGGTCGAACCACGCGTTCACATGGTTGACCTGGTTTATGTCTTGCATCTTGATCCTTCTTTTAATTGCAATTGAGGTCCTCCAACTTTCGATTTGGTCCCCAAAGTTTCCAATTTCTTTCAATTAAGCCCTTCTAAAAGTGCATTTGAGGTCCTTCATCTTTTGAGAACTTTCAATTTAGTCCCTGGATCAATTGCGCGAGAAGTCTACAGCTTTCCAAAAGTGACGGATCGGTCCCCAAACTTCTAATCCTTGCAAGATTTGGCTCTTTTCTCCTCAATTTCTTAAATTTAGCATTCTTCTGCTTCTTTCTTTTGTTTTCTCCATGTGGTTGAATGTTGAACCTATTGAACCACAAAATATGCATAATTAAATAGATATTTGTCCAAATTACTCAAAAAGTACCACTAAAAATATGTGAAATATGCATGTAAAATGCACTCAACAAATACCCCCAAACTTGAACTCTTGCTCGTCCCGAGCAAGAATATTTACATGCATCTACAAAAAATTCCTTAATGATTAACAATGCTAGATAACTTGCAATCTTCAATGAGTGTGAAATTGCATAATTAATTCACAATTATGTTCTCAAATAATACTACAAAAATGATTTTTGGCTTATCCGATGTTCGATCGATGTGTGTGTGTGCGTAGCCAATTTCAATCGTCAATAAGATTTAAGAATGTTGATGAGTAAGGAGGTTTAAAGTCAAAACTAACCCACCCTTAGTGGTCAATTCTTTCCTTTCCCACTAGTAACATTCATCCCCCAATAAATATTTTTCTTTCCTCTCCCGAAATGCAATTCTTGAGGGTACTCTTAAATCACTCTTTTCTTTTTCCACTCTAATTTGGGTATATTTTACCTACAATCTCGACAACCTAGAAATGCGGTGACTCTCTACTAAATGAGTGTTTCGACATTCAAGTTTATACTAAGCAATTCAAACCTACTATTCATCTAAGCCCTTATGCAAGTACAAATGTATGATTTCTAACAACTAACATGATGTTTGTTTGTGACTTCCCCACTCCCTTAAGCTTTATAATTGACCCATGTAGCGAGCTTTTGGTCGGAAGCTCCCTGTTTTTTTAGATCAAAGGGTACCAGGTTTCAAAATACCCCTATGGACTTAATAACTCAAGTAAAAAAGGCTACGAAGTGGGGTAGACTTATTAAGCGAATGCAATGATGATGTACTTTTTTTTCAAGTGTGACTGTGAATACCCTACTCATTAAGCTTTCTAATTGACCCATGTAGGGAGCTTTAGGCCGATGATCCCAAGTTTCAAACTTAAGGCAACAAGTTTCAAAATACTTCTACGGGCTTAATTACTTGAGTCAAAAAGGCTTCCAGATAGAGCAATGCAATGCAAAAATTAAAATAGGCTTAGAACTCTAGCATACGGTCATTACTTAGCTTATACTTGGCGAAAGACACTCCACACAAAAATTTACTTCCATCATACATGGAATCACCACACGTCTAGACCGTTTCTTTTGTCGGGTCGACCACCCCCAAACTTGTCTTACATTAGGGTCAAGAGATCTAGAGCATTAGGAAACATTGGATAGGTTGATAAAAATCAACATACAAGCTCACAACCTAGTTCTTCTACTCCTTTAACCTCTTCACCCTTCAACAATTCCTAAAATCACCAACAATCAAACATGACTATTGTGTTCAATGTACATAGGATCTTACATGGATAAACATTTTATAGAAAGTAGCACAAGTAGCAAATTTGGTCATAACTCATGAATTAACAACAATTTCAAACATCAAAATCTCTTAAACCAGCAAGGCTATCTAGCATGCAATAATCCCAACAAAATAAGCAATTTCTAACATCAAAATACCAAGACCCGGCAAGGCAATCTAAAATGTTCACATAGCAATATGATCCCAACACCACCAAACTTGAATCAAACATTGTCCTCAATGTTGACAATAACATAATATAAAAAAAGGAATGGGTGATGGAACTTCCCCGGATTGATGTGTGAATGATGTTCAAAATTGACCTAAGCTTTGATTCTCTTTAGCAAACAAATCTCCCCCAAACTTGTTGAGGACAAGGTCGCTTAGGATTTCAAAAATATAGAACCTACAAAAGTTGATGATTAACCAAATTAGAAATAATAATAATGAAACAAGTAAATATTAACACGTAAGCAAAAGAGTAGAAATTTGGGTTGCCTTCCAAAAAGCGCTTGGTTAAATTCGTAAGCTCAACTTTAGGATACGATCACTCCGGATCTGCAAGAGGGATGGATGACTTCTCCTTTTCATAATCAATACCCAAGTATGGCTTCAAGCGTTGCCCATTGACTTTGAAGTTCCCTTTGTTCCCATGATAAAGATCAACCGCTCCATGTGGGAAGATTTGAGCAATAGTGAAAGGTCCTGACCATCTAGAGCGGAGTTTACCGGGAAACAATCGAAGTCTAGAGTTGTAAAGGAGTACTTGTTGCCCAACTTGGAAGTCCCGCTTCATGATGTTCTTGTCATGCCACTTTTTTGTCTTTTTTTTGGGCTGCCGAGCATTCTCATATGACTCAAGGCGCAACTCATCAAGTTCATTGAGTTGGAGTAGTCTTTTCTCACCGGCCGACTTCATATCAAAATTCAAGACTTTTGTTGTCCAATAGGCTCGGTGCTCTAGCTCAACCGGGAGATGACATGCTTTTTCAAATAAAAGGCAAAATGGAGACATACCAATGGGAATTTTGAAGGCGGTGCGGTATGCCCATAATGCATCATCCAATTTCTTGGACCAATCTTTCCTCGAGGCATTCACCGTCACTTCAAGGACTTTCTTCAACTCTCTATTTGAAATTTCCACCTGCCCACTTGTTTGTGGATGATAAAGAGTGGATATTCGATGTTTGACTCCATACTTGGTCAAAAGTGAGTCGAAGAGGCTGTTACAAAAGTGTTTTCCTCCATCACTAATGATAGCTCGATGGGTGCCATAACGAGTAAAAATGTTTTTCTTTAAAAAGTTCACACCACTCGAGCATCATTGGTGGGGAGTACTACCCCTTCTACCCACTTTGACACATAGTCCACCACAACTAAAATGTATTGATTTGAAAAAGAAGATAGGAAAGGTCCCATGAAATCAATACCCCAAACATAGAATATCTCCACTTCTAAAATAGAATTCAAAGGCATTTCATTTCGATTAGAGATATTACCTAGGCGTTGGTATCGATCATATTTGGACACAAGTGTGTGAGCATCCTTGAACAAAGTGGGCCAATAAAATCCCGACTGAAGAACCTTTGATGCAGTTTTCACTGCACCAAAATGACCTCCATAAGGTGAAGAGTGACATTGCTCAAGAATATTCTCCATCTCTTCCTCGGGTACACATCTTCTCATGATTTGATCCGGATCCCTTTTGAAAAAAAATGGGTCATCCCAAAAATAGTGCTTGATATCCGCAAAGAACTTTTTCCTTTGTTGATAAGAGCAGTCCGGGGGAGTGATGCCACTTGCAAGGAAATTAAAATGGTCCGCATACCATGGCACACTAGAAGCTTGTAGAAGATCCATGATTTGAAAAAGTTGCTCATCCGGGAATACTTAGCTTATCCTTCATCAATAACTTCCTCAGTTTGCTCAAGCCTAGATAAGTGATCGACTATAAGATTTTCGGTCCCCTTCTTGTCACGAATCTCCAAATCAAACTCTTGGAGGAGAAGTGCCTATCTAATCAACAGCGGCTTGGCATCTTTCTTTTCCAACAAATACTTGAGGGCCGAGTGGTCGGTATACACAATCACCTTGGAGCCAATAAGATATGACCAAAACTTGTCAAAGGCAAAGACTACCGCTAGCATTTCCTTATCGGTAGTAGTATAATTCAATTGAGCATCAGTCAATGTTCTACTAGCATAATAGATGACATGCAAAATTTTGTCCTTCCTTTGCCCAAAAATCGCCCCCACGGCATAGTCACTTGCATCACACATAAGCTCAAAGGGCAAACTCCAATCTGGTGCCACAATAATAGGTGCCGTGATGAATTTCTCTTTAAGAGTGTTAAAAGCTTAGAGACACTCTTTAGAGAAATCAAATGTGGCACTCTTTTCAAGCAATGAACAAAGTGGCTTTGTGATTTTTGAGAAGTCCTTGATGAACCGCCTATAAAATCCCGCATGCCCAAAGAAACTTCTTATGCCCTTAACCGAGGTTGGGGGATGTAGTTTTTCAATAACTTGAATTTTTTCCTTATCGACCTCAATACCCTTTCTTGAAACCCGGTGCCCAAGAACTATCCCTTCTTGCACCATGAAATTATATTTTTTTCCAATTTAACACTAAATTGGTATCCTCACATCTTTTTAGCAACATTCTCAAATTATTCAAACAATCATCAAATGAAGTACCAAAAACCGAGAAGTCATCCAAAAACACCTCAATAAATTTCTCCACCATGTCGGAGAAGATGGCCATCATGCACCGTTGGAAAGTGACGGGAGCATTACAAAGACCGAAAGGCATCCTCCTATATGCAAAAGTTCTGTATGGGCATGTGAATGTTGTCTTCTCTTGATCCTCCGGGGCTATAGGAATTCGATTATAGCCCGAATATCCATCTAGGAAGTAATAATGGGAGTGACCCGCCAATCACTCAAGCGTTTGATCAATGAATGGAAGGGGAAAACGATCCTTCCTATTAGCATTATTGAGCTTGCAATAGTCAATGCAAACTCTCCACCTCATCACTGGCGTTGTTGGAATAAGCTCATTATTTTCATTCTCCACCACCGTGACACCTCCTTTCTTTGGTACTACTTACACCGGGCTCACCCATGCACTATCCGAGATTGGATGGATAATACCCGCATCAAGCCACTTCACTACTTCGGCTCTCACCACTTCCTTCATGTTAGGATTCAACCAATGTTGATGCTCCACCGAATGTTTAAAATCATCTTCCATAAGAATTTTATGTATGCATAATGAAGGGCAAATACCTCGAATATCCGAGATGGTCCATCCAATAGCTGTTCTCTAGAAACACACCGCAAGTGCATGTATCGCATACAAGTGATAGTAGACTAAATGAGTCCAGTTTATTAATCCCACAAGGATTGTCTATTTCAATTACACTCTAGTTTAATCGATTTCAACAAAAAACACACAATAAAGTTTTGGTTTGGGAAAGTCCTAGTACTATAATTTAAATCACAATTCTAAATAAATAAGTAGAAAATGGTGATGATTTGATGTTAGAGGAGTGTTGGGATTCTTGATTCCACTTGATCATTACCTAATTAAATTCCTAACAAGAAAATAGAAATGCAATTTATTAATCATGTTAGATCTAATTTTCCAAACTTAGTCAATTACCTCTCTCTCGATTGAAACCAACCCTAATTAGTGGAATTAACCTACTATATCTCTATGTCGATTAAAAACATATCAATTGCATTAAACCTTTGAGAAAATAACTCAATGGATCATCTAGGATTTTAGGTATATCTCTATCCTAAACAAGAACCTAGAGCAAATATTGTATTGATCTAGAATACACAACTATTTCTCAATAATTGCACATTCCATGAAACCTAAGCATAAACGTGGCCACAATAAATGCTAGTCAATAAATACAACAATAAATGCACAAGATAATAAAAAACTTAAATTCTTAATACTTGCATCAATGTCAATTAAGCTAGGTCAAGCTTCATCAATCATCCCAATACTAAATAACTTAGCCCATAGTGAAACAACAATAAAATTCAAGAATTAAATGCATTATTTCAACTACAAAGTAAAGCAAATAGAGAAATATGAAGATTAAGCAATAATACTTCCTTTCACCAATGATTCTTGCTTCAAAATATCACTATTCTTCCACAATAATGTTGGTATTTCTCCCTCAAATCAACATTGATCCGAAGTAGGAGACCAAAGGAGAAGTCGACCTATCGGTAATACAACAGTGATCTACGCGAGAAACGGCACAAGTTTCATGTTGGAAGCGAGCCAAGGAGACAAAGGGATCAAGCCGAATCAAAAGGGTTAAGGTTTGGTGACCAAGAGCACATTCACGGCCGTAAAACCAGTGTTCACGGCCGTAACAGCTACATTCACGGCCGTAAATTTGTTATCGCACGGCCGTAACCATCATTTTCACGGCCGTAACGAAGTTAGGCAATTTTAGTCAGTAGGAGACTTATCAAGGAATTTGGCATCCCTTGTGGCGTTTCGAAAACCTCGGTTCTTCAATCCGCATCGTCAATTTATTGCGTCGTGATTGTTGGGTCCAGGTCCTACCGTCAATCTTATTTTAATTTCCGTCTATTTATTCGTGTTCTTGTTATTTTTCGTGTCAGATCTGATTTAGATCTTTCCTAGGGTTTTAAATATCGTTGTTCCGCGTGTTCGACGAGATTCCCCGACCGGGATCGCGTCTTCTGGTATCAGAGCTTGGATCTATTTCAGATTCTTGCGTTTCTTGATTTTTCTTGATTTTTTTTTTCTTTTTCTTGTTCTTCGCGTTCTTCGTGTCAGTCATAAATTTTTCCAGTTTGATCCATAAGAGTCAGTCCCAAAAATTCAAAAGTGTTTTTCTTGTTCGTTTCTCGTCCAAATCCAATTCCGTTTTTTCTGCCATATTCGTAGTCAAATTGTCTAGCAGTTTAATAATAAAAAAATAATAATTCCATTATTTTCCTAAATATTCCGAATTTGTTTCTGTGAGGACTAATAATGTCTAGCAGACGGGATTCATCATCTTCATCAGTTGGGGACAACCAGGAAATTTACAAAAGGGAGCCAGCAGCTCCATCAACGAGCCACAACAAACGACCGGAAGGTATGAATAGAGTGAATAACAATGATGTAGGTGTGATGGAGACGATACATGAGCAGTTTGAGAAGTTGATGACTAGGATGGATAGTCAGGAGGAAACTATTAACAAGTTGCGTAGGGAACAAACTCATGCGGGTCCTAGAGTTAGGAGGGAAGACCGGAGGGATCATAGGGGGAGACATAATCGAAGGGTTGGATATGGGTTTGATGATGAAGAGTTTGCGAGTAAAGGAAGTAGTATCCAATCATCTGTGGATAGTGTAAGGAGGAGAAGGGGTAGAGGAGATAGGAATGAAAAGGCAAATAATAGAAGAGATAGTGGTGATCGGGATGAGATAGATGATAATCTAGGTAAAATAAAAATGTCTATTCCACCTTTTCATGGGAGGAGTGATCCGGAGGCTTACCTAGATTGGGAGAAGAAGGTAGAATTGATGTTTGATTGCCACAATTATTCTGAAGGAAAGAAGGTGAAACTAGCGGTTGTTGAGTTCACCGACTATGCCATTAATTGGTGGGATCAGTTGGTGAAGGATCGGAGGAGGAATGGTGAAGGGCCGGTGGATACATGGCGTGAGATGAAAACCATCATGAGGAAGAGGTTTGTCCCAAGCCACTATCATAGGGATATTTATCAAAGGTTGCAGGGGCTCACGCAGGGTTCTAGGAGTGTAGAGGAATATCATAGAGACATGGAGGTAGCCATGATTAGGGCCAACGTGGTGGAGGATCGGGAAGCTACAATAGCTAGATTTTTGAGTGGGCTGAACAGAGATATTGCAAACATCGTTGAGTTACAACATTATGTGGAACTGGAAGACATGGTGCACATGGCAATGAAGGTAGAAAGGCAATTGAGGCGAAAGGGGACATCTAAACAATCACCGGGAACTTATCCTACATCACAACCGAGGAAGGATCAAAATGATGAGCACGTCCCGAAAGGAAAGGAGGAACTTACAACTAAAGGTAAAAATATTTCTGATTCTCAACCTACTAGGGATAGAAATATTAAGTGCTTTAAGTATTTGGGGATGGGCCATATAGCGTCACAGTGTCCAAATAAGAAAGTAATGCTTTTGCGTGATAATGGTGAAATTAGTTCCGAGGACGAATTTAAGGGAATGCCTAAGTTAGTAGATATTGGGGCTAGTAGTAGCGATGAAGAGGGGTTAACTTATGCGGTGAAAGGGTCCCTTGTGAATAGACGCGTCCTAAATTCTCGAACTAAGATGGTTGAGATTGATGAACAGGGGGATAATCTTTTCCACACGAGGTGTTTGGTGGGGAAAAAGGTTTGTGGGATGGTAATTGACGGGGGAAGTTGTACTAATGTGGTTAGTACATTATTGGTGGAGAAGTTGGGATTGCCTAAGGTGAAAAACCCCAACCCCTATAAATTACAGTGGTTAACCGAGTCGGGAGAACTTAAGGTGAACAAGCAGGTTAATATTAAATTCACCATTGGGGGTTATAGAGATGAGGTGGTGTGCGATGTGGTCCCTATGAATGTTGGGCATATTTTATTGGGAAGGCCATGGCAGCATGATAGGAGAGTGGTGCATGATGGTTTCAAAAATAGATATTCTTTTGTGAAGGGTGGAAAAAGGATCACTCTTGCGCCGCTAACACCTAAAGAGGCCCAAGAGGACCAATTGAAAATAAAGAGCGAGTTTGAGGAAAAAAATAAGAGTGTTGAGGCCACGACCTCAGAAAAAGGAGAGGGTGTGAAAATTGAAAACAAGAGAGTTGAGGCCACGACCTCAAAAAAAGGTGAGCTTGAGAGTACAAAGAAAATGAAAAGAGAGTCCACCACAACAATGAGCTTATTTGCATTTGCTAACATATCCCTCCCTAGTTTGGCTAATTCTGTTTTGCAGGTACTATAATCAAATTACAAAACTAAGGCCAAAGGAAAAATTAATTGCCGGACAGAACAACCCCGAAGTATGATGCATAGAACAAAACAGGAACAGGTCTCTCGAGCCAACGAAAGCAAGAGACACATAAAGGAGAGGCCATATACGGATTCGAGGTCGAATCCTTTCCAATAAAGGGGGGATGATGTGATCCGAAGTAGGAGACCAAAGGAGAAGTCGACCTATCGACAATGCGACAGTGATCTACACGAGAAAGGGCACAAGTTTCATGTTGGAAGCGAGCCGAGAAGACAAAGGGATCGAGCCGAATCAAAAGGGTTAAGGTTTGGTGACCAAGAGCACATTCACGGCCGTAAAACCAGTGTTCACGGCCGTAAATTTGTTATCGCACGGCCGTAACCATCATTTTCACGGCCGTAACGAAGTTAGGCAATTTTAGTCAGTAGGAGACTTACGGCCGTAAGAACCATGTCACGGCCGTAAGAAATAAAAACAGTTGTAGACCCGAGGGTCAATTATGGCCGTAAACACATATGTTACGGCCGTAAAAGGGCGCCGCGTTTTATTTCGTGGATTTTGCGGCTAGGTTTATTTTGACGCGTTTTTTAGGTTATATTATGTTTTCTTGTCATTGTAAAAAAAAAAAACTTGGATATTATTGAATGAATGTGAGAATTTTCTCTCTCGAAAAGGAGGATTCATTTTTCTTGTTCTTGAAGAACACTTTATAGAACTTATCAAATATTTTTCTTGAATGTTTGTGGCGTTCCAATCAGAAACTTATCAAGGAATTTGGCATCCCTTGTGGCGTTTCGAAAACCTCGGTTCTTCAATCCGCATCGTCAATTTATTGCGTCGTGATTGTTGGGTCCAGGTCCTACCGTCAATCTTATTTTAATTTCCGTCTATTTATTCGTGTTCTTGTTATTTTTCGTGTCAGATCTGATTTAGATCTTTCCTAAGGTTTTAAATATCGTTGTTCCGCGTGTTCGACGAGATTCCCCGACCGGGATCGTGTCAAGGTGCTTTCTCGAGAGATGGTGGTGGCGGTGAAGAGCTCTTTTTAAAATCCTCAAAGTAGGGGGCCCTCTTGTGTTGATATTGTGGTGACGCCTCCAAGTAGTGAGTCATTTGTTCAACTTCATGATCATCATCCTCGATAGTTAAAGAATGGGCAATGCAAGACTCCAAGGGATCCTTAGAAGTTCCACGGTTGAAAGAGTTTACCACTAGATGATCAATTACATCCACCCGAAAACATGAATTGGACCCCGAGGGATATTTAATGGCCTTCAACACATTGAAAGTGATTTTCTCATCTTACACCCTCAAAATCAATTGCCCCTCTTGCACATCAATAAGCACTCTCCCGGTTGCTAGAAATTGTCTTCTCAAAATGATTGGAACATCATGATCTTCCTCCATGTCTAGAATAATGAAATCCACAAGGAAGATGATTTTATCCACCTTCACAAGAACATCCTCAATGATTCCCCGAGGATATTTCATGCATCTATCCGTCAATTGTAGGGACACGGTGGTTTCTTTAGCTTTTCCCAATTCCAATTTCCTGAAAATGGACAAATGAATCAAATTAATGCTAGTACCAAGATCACGTAAAGCTTTACTAAAATTAACATCACTAATAGTGCATGTAATAGTAAAACTCCCTAGATCTTTAATTTTTGGCTAAATCTTGTTTTGAATGATCGCACTACATTCCTTAGTTAGCATCACCGTCTCATGCTCCTCAAGTCTTCGTTTGTTGGATAGAATATCCTTCATGAACTTGGCATAACTTGGCATTTGAGCTAAGGCATCGGAAAAAGGAATGTTGGTGTGTAGCTTCTTGAACACTTCCAAAAATTTGTCAAATTGACTATCAAGCTTTTGCTTTTGTAACCTTTAAGGAAAAGGGGATAGGAGGTACATAAGCCTTGATTGGTGCTGGAGCCTTTGATGTTGATGATTCCGGCTCACTCTCCTTAAGATCTTCAACAATTTTTTCGGATGCTTGAATAGGCTCATTTTCTTCAATGGGAGCCTTGCTTGATTAAGTTGTTGATTGTGGAGCCGTGATCTCGGGCAATTATACCCCACTCCTTGTTGTAATAGCTTGAACATTTTCCCTAGGATTTATCTCGATGTTGATAGGCAAAGCTCTTTGTTTCCTTTCAGGGAGAAGATTTACTATTTGGCCCACTTGCTTCTCCAAATTTTTCAAAGAGTCATCATTGTGTTCTTGATACTACAATTGATGAATTGCTAGTTTGGTGATAGCCTCTTCCCATCCCTCTTTATTTTCTTATGGCTCTGGATTCAACACATTTTGATTGTTTCCATAAGATAGATTGGGATGACTCCTCCAACCGGGATTGTAAGTAGGAGCATATGGATTGAACCCTTGACGTTGGAAGTTTTGAGCATAAGCAACTTGCTCGGTAGATGAAGAACCACTTGCCACCAATGGACACATTGAGCTTTGATGATTAGCCCCACATATCTCACATACCAGAGGGACTTGAACCATGTTGACGGGCCAAGAGGTTGAGGTAGATAACCCTTCCACTTTCTTTTCTAAAGAATCAATTTTTGACAAGATAAGTGCATAATCATCACTCCCACGTGCACCACTAGAACTCCTTAGTGCACCTCTATCCGGCCACATTGCACTTTGTTCACTCATGATCTCAAACAAGTCATAAGCCTCTCGAATACTCTTTGTTTTGATAGACCCATTAGAAGATGAATCCACATTTGAACGGCAAGGAGGAGTTAACCCGGCATAGAAATGGTTGACTTGTTGCCACAATGTAATCCCATTATTTGGGCACTTTCTAAGCATACTTTGAACCTCTTCCAAGCTTCATGAAAGCTCTCCATCTCTAATTGTTGAAATGTAGTGATATCATGCTTGAGTTTAGCAACTCTAGAGGGTGGAAAGAATTTTGTAGTAAACCTTTGGACAAATTCCACCCATGTAGTGATGCTCCCCGAAGGAAAAGTGTCAAGCATTCTCGTACCTTATCTTTCAAAGTGTGCACAAATAGTCTCATCTGGATTGCCTCCACATTCACCCCCTCATAGTTGAAATTGCTACAAATCTTAAGGAAGCGTGCCACATGGGCATGTGGATTCTCATCAGTCCTCCCATGGAATGATATAGTGTTGGAGAATAAATTGATGACATCCGGCCGAAGTTGAAAATTTGGATGATTGTAGGAGGGATGGACAATGCTTGATTGATTCTCGACGATAGGAGGATTCATGAAATTTCCAAAAAGTATGTCTTCTTCATTAACAACGGGCTCTTGAACTCTAGCCGCAAAATCGGGTGGGATTCCACCCCTCGGAGGAATTGCGGGTGGAGCATTGAGCTCAATGTTAACTCTTTCTCCTTCCATCTCAGTAAGAAGTTGTCTCCTAGCTTTCCGTTATTCCCTTAATCTACGTCTAAAAGTTCCCTCGATATCCGGATCTAATTCAACTAGACCAAGACTTCTAGTTCGACGCATGCACAATTAACAACCTAGAACAACAAGAGAAATTAGAAGATTTCTTACACAAAACAAAAACAAAATAAAATTTGTACAAAAATATAAGTAACTAATAGTCAAAACTAATATAAACTAAAATGAAATTCAAATAGAAACAATCCCCGACAACGGCGTCAAAAACTTGTTCGCTAGAAACACACCGTAAGTGCACGTATCACATACAAGTGATAGTGGACTAAATGAGTCAGATTTATTGATCTCACAAGGATTGTATATTCCAATTACACTCTAGTTTAATCAATTTAAACAAGAAGCACACACAATAAAGTTTTGATTTTGGAAATGTTTTAGTACTAAAATTAAAATCACAATTGTAAATAAATGAGTAGAAAAATGATGATAACTTGATGAAAAAGGGGTGTTGGGATTCTTAATTCCACTTGACCATAACCTAACTGAATTCTCAACAAGCACATAGAAATGTAATTTAATAATCATGTTAGATCCGATTTTTCAAGTTTAGTCAATTACCTCTCTCAAGTGAAATCAACTCTAATAAGTGGAATTAACCTACTATATCTCTATGTCGATTAAAAACACACAAATTGCATTAAACATTTGTGAAAATAACTCAATGGATCATCTAGAGTTTTAGGTATATCTCTATCCTAAACAAGAACCTAGACCACAAATTGTATTGATCTAGAATACACAATAAGTTCTCAATAATTGCACATCCCATGAAATTCAAGCATAAACGTTGTCACAATAAGTGCAAGTCAATAAATACAACAATAAATGCACAAGATAATAAATAACTTAAATTCTTAATACAAGCATTAAAATCAACTCAACTAGATCAATCATCCCAACACAAAATAGTTTATCCCATAGTGAAAAAACAATAAAATTCGAGAATTAAATGTATCATTTCAACTATGAAGTAAAGTAAATAGAGAAATATAAACATTTAACAATAAACACTTCCCTCACCAATGATTTTTGCTTCAAAATATCAATATTCTTCCACAATGGTGTAGGTATTTCTCCCCTAAATCAACATTCATCAACCAAACTAACTAATTACAAGAGAAATTACAAGAAAAAAGTAAACAAAATGAAGAACAAATGAGAGAAAAGGGGCTTGGGATGAAAAAGGAACAAGAAGAAGTGTCAAAACCCTAGCCAAATTGCCTCTAAATTGCTCAAAAATGCGTAGATCCATGTTCAACAGCTTTTGGGCTGAACCGGGTCGCACTGGATTGGCCCAGAATATTTTTCAAATTCTTGACCGCGTGATCGCGTGCCTGAAGTGCTCGCGATCGATCGCGTGGTTGACATTCAAACTTTCGGGTTGGATTTTAGTGCGAGTCGCGAATGCGAACTGGGTCGAACCTCGCGTTCGCGTGATTCACCTGGTTGATGTCTTGCATCTTGATCCTTCTTTTAATTGCAACTGAGGTCCTCCAACTTTCGATTTGGTCCCCAAAGTTTTCGATTTCTTTCAATTAAGCCCTTCTAAAAGTGCATTTGAGGTCCTTCATCTTTTGAGAACTTTCAATTTAGTCCCTGGATCAATTGCGCGAGAAGTCTACAACTTTTCGAAAGTGACAGATCGATCCCCAAACTTCTAATCCTTGCAAGATTTGGCTCTTTTCTCCTCAATTTCTTCAATTTAGCATTCTTTTGCTTCTTTCTTGTGAATTCTCCATGTAGTTGAATGTTGAACCTATTTAACCACAAAATATGCACAATTAAAAATATATTTGTTCAAATTAATCAAAAAGTACCACAAAAAATATGTGAAATATGCTTGTAAAATGCACTCAAAAGTAAGCTCTCTCCTCTCTGCCAGATATCATCTTCTGGATCACTTTTCCTTTACCAAGCACTTCAGAAGTTCCCCAGTGTCCAGCCCACTCCTTTGGGTTAGACCCCACCAGGTTAACCTTACTAATCACCGCTGTAAGGTTTAGGTCAGACATGTCATGTGAGAGATGATCTCCCTCATTTACAATCAAATTAGCTAGAGGACGTTGCTTGTTATCCCTTCACGGCTAACTGAATCTGCTAATTGATGTCCAACTTTGTCACAGTTGTAGCACTTTCCATTAAACTGGAACTTAGGTTTCTTTCCTACCCCACCTACAGGCTTCAAACGAGACCCTTTCATAGCATGCTTTTTATATTTTAGATTTTTGTTACCCTGCTTAGCTTTAAATGATTGACATTTCTTAGTGCTAGAGCTCTGGCCATGCTCCAATACAGCCTTTTCAGAGTAAGAATTCTCTAACTTACGTTCAACCCGTTTGTAATATTCCTTAGTGCGTAGCTTAATAATTAAATCCTCTAAAGTAATCTCTTTCCTCTTATGCTACAAATAGCTTTTTAAAGCCTTCCACTGAGAATGTAGCTTGTGAATAACAGCAGCTAGCTGTAGAGATTCTGAGATAGTCAGGCTCTTAGCATGCATTTCTTGCAAAAGCACTTGGTACTCCTACACTTAGCTCATTACTGAACGTGAATCTAATATTTCGTAGTCCATACACCAACTATTCAATAATTTCTTAGACCCAACATCCTTGGTCTTGTACTTCTTTTCTTAGGACTCCTAGAGCTCCTTAGCAAACTTCTTTACCACATACACGTGATACAAATAATTTTGTAGGCCATCCAGGACATAGTTTCAACAAAAAAAATCAGCGCTTTTCCAAGCGTCCCATGCTGCACACCTATGCATATTAGTATCGTTTTCAACCACGATAGAAGCATCCTTAGTGAGGAAACGTGTAGGACCTAAATTTGTCAGATAGAAGATCATCTTATTCTGCCATGTCTTAAAATCAGCACCAGTAAAATTATCCAGTCGAATTGCATGATTCACCGAAATGGAGTTGGAAACGATGGCAAAGGCACCGAGGCCGCAGCCCTAAGCACTGGCAAAGGTATTTTTCCAAACTGAATTGCTGAGGCCGTAATCAAAGGAAAAGTCGTGTTCATTCCAACATGAGGAGTCCCACCACCAATTATCCCATGAATGGGAGGAATGCCGTTGTGGTCTCCAAATAGTTAATAGTGGTCATTACAGCATTTGGTACACCTGTATCAATAATGTTTCTTTCGTTGTTCACATTGTCATTTCCATATGATGCTATTGAACATTAAAGAATGACAACAAAAGGTTTAGAATATTAATAAGGATGTAAACTGTAAATAGATTCAAGATCTATGTTGCATCAATGGTTCGAATTTTTCAATCAGGTAACCTTTAACGGTGGCTTGATTCCTATTGCACTACAATCATTTAACAGAGTTGTGTTCGATCTATATGGCTGATTGAATAACGAATAAAATACAATTTTATACGATGAGTCATCAACAAATTAAAGTAAAACTGAACAGAATGGTTTTTATTTATCACAATACGATGACATATGGAAAACACTTATATAATACAATGCACATACCTCTTTGTCTATTAACACCATCTCCAAGCTTCTCGGTGTTTTGCCGAATTCTAGGACAAGCCATTTCCATGCACAACGTAACTTCAGACGCCAATCTTTGCGGTTCTTGGTCATATCAAAGGTCAGTGACATTATAAGAAAAATGAAGGAAAGAAAGAATGGTTGTTTAATTAGGGAAGTTCTAAATTATTGACAACAATAATAATGTATGAAAGAATGGTGTTTTATAAGGGAAGGGAGGAATTTTAATAGTCAGCTAGCATTGCAAAAGTGCCCATTCATGTTATCAAAGTAGTGCAGACAGTGGATACAACATTGGGAGTTGTTAGGGCTGCAAGTTGGATTGGAAAATCCGATTCGGACTTGTCTGAAATTTAAAACTTCTGAATTTCGGAATTTTTCAAAAAAATTGAATTGGAATTGGAACGAGTTTCAAAATTTCAAAAATTCCGAAATTTCGATCCAACAATTTTCAATGTACTTCAAACATATTTTGATCCGAAAATTCTGATTTTTTCGAATAAATTCCGAAATTTTTTGTATTTGTATTACAATTAATAACATAAAATCTAAAAAATAATTTATTGAATAGTTAATAATATTAAAATATTATTAATATGATGTTTAATATTATAACTAACTTGTAAAACTTTCATTTAGTTATAGAGAGAGACAAGGAATTTCGCTACCTTAGGACTGTTATAGTTACGGCTGTTGTTCATCGAGGCTTCGGTCGCCGAGTTTGAAACCAAACATCCCCTCAAGAGGATAGATGGGGATGGGGAGAGAGAGGGGGGAGAGGGAATAACACTTCAATTTTAGCATAGGATTTAAGTTCGGTAACTCGATGGTGAAAAAATATTTTACACATCAAATATAACAAAAATGTTCAGAGTAAATCAAAAGTTCAAAATGTGTTGTCAGTTACAGTATTACAAAATTTGCTTTATTTATTCACTATTTGTATGAGCATCAAGTTTAGATTTTGGAGCGTGGCACTGTTTGTTTACTAGAAAATAAATTTTTGAAGTAAAAATGTTAGATTTACATGGAGTTATATGATGAAAAAAAATGTAAGAATTGCAGTATTGTTATCCTTGTCAACTTTTATTATATTGTATCATGATGGAAAAAATTATGTTAAATCTATTTATAGATAGATGTTATATTGTTATTTTGTTATCTTTTTGTGGCTTATAACTTTAATTATAATTATTGATTATTGACTAGTTAAAATATCGAACTCATTATTTAATTTAAAAAATTCAATTTCTCGAATTTCTTTTTTCATTTACTTAACATTATTATAAATCTTGATAAAATATTAAATATAGAAAATTTCCAAATTTCGGTTTGGAATGAAGTTTTTGTATTTCGAAAGTTTTGGAACGAGATTTGGAACAACTAACGAAACTTAGAACACCTATTTTTGATCTGTTCCGTCCGAAAGACAATGATGGCAATGGAGCATATCGGGGCGGATCGGTACCGATCCAAATCCGTTCCACGAAATTTCATATCAGACCAAACAGTAAAAATCTCGAATCGTGTCGGGTTCGGATCGGAACAAATATTAAGAAATTTTCAATATATATTTTCGTTAACGATAAACAAATCAATATATAATTCATAAAATAACTAATATAATATTTAATTTATACAACGAAACATTACATATGCAGAGAATGTAGATAATTAATGATTTTGTATCAAATTCAATAAAATATTATATATTTTATATTTAATAATTAAATTTTTTACATATTTTTTAATTCATCCGATCCATGAATCGAAACGGATCGAAATTTTTTCAAATCGAATTGAGTTTTTTGGCCATCTCTAGCCATCAGGAGCTGTGTTTCAATTGTTAAATTCAACTAATTTTTTTTATTGTGAACAATTGGATAATTACTAATGATGTACTAATATGTCAATATGCACAATTCGGATGTTTTATTACTTGAGCGACGAATTCTATTGATCAGCCAAGCATCAAATAATTGTCCACTCATATTACCAATCACTTATGTCAATGGTCATGTCTAGTTTGAAAACATTGGTCCGCATGCTTTTCACTTCCCTTGAAACGTCGTAACCAAACACTCCACATCTCTCGCTAGTATTATGTCCTAAGAGCATCTCTAATAAGCTCTCTAAATTTGAAATGCTCTTTATTTTGGTGAATCAATCCTTAAAATTTTACTTAAATAGGCTCTTTACATTAGCATTTTAACTTAGAGAGTAAATTTGACTATCCAAACGAAAGCCAAACCCACTTTTTTATTATTAAATACATTAAAAAAGTTTCCATTTTCAATGTTTATATATTAGCTTTCTTTATTTATTACATATTTGATATCATTGGTCATTCACTTTTAAAAAAATAAATATTAACTAAAAATAAAGAAATACAATAAATATTTTTATGAAAAAGTAAAATAAAGAGCAAAAAATAAGGAGTTTGTTTGAACTCATAAAAAAATTTACTCTTTAAATTTAAAGATACTATCTATAATGTAAAATATGTTATTTATAAATATAAAAAGTATATTGCAAATGTTTAAATGATACTCCAACCCCAAGCCTACTCGCTATCACACGCACTCATAAAGCAAAACCAACGTTTAGAAAATCGGAACGGACCGATTGATTCGACCGGGAAAACCAAGAATCGGCCGAAAAATCAATCCAATTGACCTAAAAAATCGGGCGGTGAAAACCGATAGGAAAACCCGATTTTCAACTGGTTCAACGGGGAATCTGAGGGTTTTTTAAACCCGGTTTTCATTTTATTTTATTTTATTTTTTTTTGCTTCTTTTTGTCATTTTGCTTTTCTCTAGTTGTTTTAAACTATTTTTGTGTATAATTTTATTTTCTAAATGAGTAAATATTAGTTTATTTGTAAAATAACTTGTTTTTTATAAAATTTTGTAATTTTTGGAATAATTTTTTATATTTTAATTGAAATCGATTTGACCCTAGTTCGACCTGGTTGGCCTTTTTGACCCTGACCCGTTGCTTTTTTTTTTTTATTCGATCTGGTTTTGTATTTTCTAAACACAGAGGAAAACTCGACAGCATATTCCCTCACAAACTCCAAAAATGTCGAGCTGGTTTTTTTCGGGTAAGAATCATTCCTATTAATTTGTTCTAAACTCCATTATATAAAGCTCCATATCTGAGTCGAATTTTTTTTTTCTCCTCTTTCTAAATGAAGAATTTTGCGGGATTCACGAATTTAGATCTTCTTATTGAAGTGTTAGTTGTTAGAATATGATTGTTACCGTTTTAATTTCAATCAGGGCACATTGATCGATCATGATACTCGGTTCTCGAACAAGAAAGCCAAACTGCTCAAATCTTAGAAGTTCGCTCCTGAATTGGAATATCTTATTAGTCTTTTTATTTTGTCCATTTTATGTCATGTGTTATATGCTTATTATTTATGATTGTGACTTTGGTAACTTGTTTATAAACTTTATAATCAGCACGTAATCCAATGGAAATGATACGGTGTACATCCAGTGCAAAAAATCTTGCTTCACCCCCTATGAGGTGGGGTGCTGTGCACTGGACGTGCACGGTATTGTGCATGTTCGACGTGCACTATACCAGTTCTCCGTAATCAAAACCAATTTTAATCTCACTCACGATTTTTCAATCACTCTTCAATCTCATATTTTACATTGAAAACATCAATTTTTTATTTTTTTAATTATAAAAAAAAGGTTTTACCAAACAGAGTTACTTATTCATTTATTATTATTATTATTATTATTATTATTATTATTATTATTATTACTACGAAATGTACTTGGTGGACATGATGAAAGTTTAAGATGTACATCATGGGTCGAAGCAGTGGCATATGTAGGTGTCAGCGAGCTAACGCAGTGGCGCTAGATGTTCGCCGACCACTGTCCATTTTTTTTTAAAATTGAAAACCTGAGCAACCAGTTCTCAGAGGAAGATGATTGGGCGCTGTCGTGACTCAGGTAGGGGGCGGAAGGAGACTGCTCTTTTAGTTTTGGGCTTTTTTATAAGAAGGGCTTTATTAAATTGGTCCAAAATTTGTTTGACAGATGATTTGATTGATGATTTTCATTTTTTAATGGATTGATTTGAGACTTAGAGCATCTCTAATGTACTCTGTGAATTGGGGTTGACGTGGCAATAAAATGGACGGACTTTGAGAGAGTGTGGATAAATAGACGGAGAAGTAAAAAATTTACTCTCCAATGGTTCCTTCTACATTTAAATAATATTGATTATGTGGCATTTTTATTTAAATTTAAAATTAATTACTATGCATAAATTGAGCCTTATCTGCAGGATTTCTCACTGTATAAAGAGTCCAAGTAGAAATAATTTGTATCATAAAACTTGATTGGCCAACGTCCTTATTTATAATAATTAAATAATTAAAAAAAGTTAATGTTAAGTCAGCATGTTTCACGGAGCGTCTAGGTGTAGATGCTCCACCCCCCCCCCCCACAATGTCTATTTTTTTATCGTCGCGTCAGCCTAACATCATAATCCACGTTGTGCATTGGACATGGATTTTTATCATATTTCGTCTATTTGCTGACGTATCATGTGTATTTTCACAATCCACGAAATGCATTGGAGATGCTTGTACGACGAATTTCGAAGTATTATTAAAAATACTGAAATTGTTACAAATTGAATTTGAGAAATACAAGTGGACAACTCTTGTGAATGCAAAATTGCAAAATCCTCTGATTAACGTTCTGCGTGTTTGAAGACAAGGGGCCACGTGGCTTGATTCCTGGACTTCTGAATTTGCTGGAAAAATTGATTTGTTGAGAGATTGCTTGCTTGTCACTTGGAACTTGAGACTTGGATTTGAACTTTGGATTTGCACTTCGGATTGACTTGCTTTGATTTGAAGAAGGCTTTGATCTTCTTGAAATTGATTTGAACTTGCTTGATTTGAAGAAGACTTTGATCTTCTTCAATTTTGGACTTGGCTTGAAGTTTGAGAGAATTTTTGTATTCTCCACCTGCAATTTGCTTTTCTTTTTCTTTTTTTTTTCTTCCTTTTCTTATGGACCAATGGTCCTATTTATAGAGAAAATTTTGTAACCACCCAATTTATTTAAATAAATTGATAAATAAAATGGTTTGGGCTTTGAAAAGTAGGATGGGCCTCATCCATGGACTTATTTTAGGTGGGCTTTAGTGGACTTTATTTAATAGACTTAATTGGGTTAAAACAAAATTAAATTGATCCAATCCAATTAATATTTATAAATATATATATATATATATATATATATATATATATATATATATATATATATATATTTTTTAACGTCTACAAATGCCCCCTCAAGATTTATTTATTTATTTATTATGAAAATAGATAAATCTTGAATTTTGAAATTTGAATTTTGGTTTAGTTGAGAATTTGATTGAAACTTGAAATTTTTTTTATTTTTTTATTTTTTATTATTTTTTTTTAAACGTGAACAGTTTTTTTTTTTTTTTTTTTTTTTTTTTTGAGGTTCAAAATTTTGAATTTATTTAGAGTTTGATTAATCTTGGATTCCATTAGAACTTATCCTTCTAATCAAAGAATTTTATATCAACACGAACTACATACTTTATTAAACACAAATAGTTTAGTGTCCCATTCAACATTGAAATTACTACTTCATTCCAAGAAAATTAAAAGAACAAAGAAAGAAAAGTGGGAAAATATTATCAATTTTCAACAAGTTGATTTTTTGGAAGGGACAACGAGGAAAAAGATTGGAACTTTGAAATTTCACCAAGAAAAAGTTATTTTTATTATTATTATTATTATTTTTTTTTTTTTTTTTTTAATTAATGGTTTCGGTCGAAACCAATTAATTGGTTTCACGTTTAATTGGTTTCACGTGAAACCAAATTTAATTGGTTTCGAAACCATTTATTTATTTATTTATTTATTTATTTTATTTTTTTCAAGTTAAACTCATTAATTTTATTTTTTTGTTTGACAGGATTCTTCAAAAGTGGACGAGCAATTTGAAGGTTTAACTGTGTTTTGGTCAATTTTTTTTTTTAGATGTGTATTTTGAAAATTTGGTAAATCTTCGGAATGTATCTTTTTAGATACCCCCCCGCTAGATTTGCTTTTACAGGTTGAAAATTTTGGAAGACCTGAAAAATATGCGGAATGTATCCTTTTGGATACTCCCCGGCATAATAAAATTTTCAGGATGGAAGATTTGGAAGACCTGAAAAATATGCGGAATGTATCTATTTGGATACCCCCAGCATAATAAAATTTTCAGGATGGAAGATTTTGATTTATTTATTAATTTATTTATTATTATTATTATTATTATTTTTGAAGATTTTTTTTTTTTTAATCCTATTTACCGATTTTTTTTTTTTTTTTTCAGGGATGGCAAAACAAAATTCCAAAGACAAGAAAAATTTGAAATTACCTAAAGTTAAGGAATTTTATGATCCTGCACGGAAAAGTCAAATCCTTTGCTTCCCCAAGGCTACTTTGAAGCTTCCATGCAACTTGATAGGAGATTTTAAACTTACCATCCATAAGCCAATGACATACCCTTTCGTCCATGCAGTTCTTTTGCAGGGTATGGACATGCGTATTCTCAGTGTCAGCCAGAGGAATTCAACTCGAACTAGACATCCATGTTTGTGTCCTCCTCCGCATCATACTTCAGACACAACGTTCATCCCAAAAGCAATCATTTCTGAGAGAATTGATCGAAGGGAGATCAGATGGGGAAGTGCAGTCCATTATCGTGGAGAGATTTCTTTCTTGTCAAAATTTTGGGAATGGTCCCTTTGGATTCATAAGCTTCTCATCAAGAAAAATCTTCCTGAACTAGCTCATGCCGTTTACTCTGCCACTAAGGACTACTCTCGACCCGACCCTATTTATCGAGCTCTTTGCGAAGTTTGGTGCCCGGAGACCAACACTTTTGTAACTGCCAATGGAGAGATCAGCATTTCGCTTTGGGATATGCAAGAGATTACTGGACTTTCCATCAGGGGTGATTATTACGAGGAGGTAGTACCAAGTCTTTTGGAACTAACAGACTCCCTCCCCAGATCTTGCTTATATTTATTTAAGGCCTTTTCACTGATCGTTGACAAAAAGAAGAGTGAGCGGGTCCGCCACAGCGACTGGATTGATTTTTGGTTCAAAACTGATGATTGTGTTCCGAATCCAAGGAAAAGCAAGGCGTTTAAGCAGGCTATGGAAGCAAATCCATCTTCAGGGGATCAGTCAGTGGCCAAAGAAAATTTACAGAGACCTGTTTGCACAGAAACATTACACGATATTCTGCACAGGGACACGGACTACTGGAATACTTCTTTATCCATTGAAGAACAAGAAGAGTTGGACATAGCAGCTTATCTTTCCCTTTGGCTCTGCCGTTTTATTTTTCCTTCTAGAGATGATTGTCTCAGGGTGGGAACTTTTAAAGTAGCTTCCAGAATGGCTACAAAATCAACTTACAGCTTGGTACCTCCCATCTTAGCTTGCATTTACAGAGGACTTACCGAGACAACAAACTACGTGACTGGCCATGACATTGGATCAGTCAAATATACATTTCCCGGACATTTTTTGTACGCTTGGGCTGCAACTTATTTTGTTCGGGGTATCTATGCTAACGTTGACAAGAGCATTGGTCGTCCTATTATCCGAAGATATGCTGGGACTTTAAATGATTTCCAACATTGGGAGGTTGATGCATTTGATTGTCGAGAACTCCTTCGTGGAAAAATGGACTCTAATGATTTTTCGTGGAATCCGACTTATTTACCTCATGGTGGTATACGCACAGATAACAATGAAAGATCTATAGAGACTTCAGAGTTCATGATGAGTATCCGACCAGGGTTTCTTTCTTACCGTCGTGGTAATAACCTGTTTATTCTTGAAGCTTACAACCCTCACAGATTTGCAAGACAACAAGGCTTTAGGCAAACGATTCCAGGCTCACCAAAACCAATGATGCTTACAACCAATGCGTTGACCCTCTACCATGCTTGGTTATCTTTGACGCAGGTAGGAAGTAGATGCACATTTCATCTTCCGGGGCGCATTGATGATATACAACTTCAAGTTGATCCATCATACGAAGCTTGGTGGGAAGATAAAGTATATCCTGGTCTGAACAAGATTAAAGTGCAAGATTTATTGTCCAGCGAAGATAATAACTTTGTATTTGGAAAATCTCCATCTGCCCCCGAACAAACAGGAAGTCATAATGCTCGTGAATTGGACTCCTCTTATGTAGATTCTCAAGTGACTCTTCGGAAGAGACCTCTGGATGTTTCAAATGAAAGAGGTATCAAGAAAATTAAAATAATACACTCTCGCATGGATTACACTTCAACTTCAGAACATGTAGAGAAGGTACATGAGCCCATTACAATTTCAGAAAGCAGTAGCTCTATGGACCGAACACCACAAACACTTGATGCCACACTTCCTTTGGAAAGCAGTAGTCCTAGAGACCAGGTAAGATTTATTTATCATTCAATTTTTTTTTTATTTTTTGAATGATAATTTGCATCTTATTTTTCGTTTTGAATTCGAACTTCAGATTCCTCTTTCTCAAATATTGCGTCGGAAGCGGACAATACGACCCAAAGATTCTCAGGTTGTGGAGAATCCTAAAGAAGCTTGTTCTGAAACATTTAGACATGACTTGAGCATCCCAGATGATACACTATGGCGATGAAAATTTGGATATGTCGCCTCAAACACGAAACGCAGGTATACATCTTCATTTTTTAGCCCATTCAATGCCCTAATAGATTGGTATTTAATTTCTTCAACTTTCTATTTGTTGTAGGATTTCCACAAGTTCCTGAAGGGATGTTTTATTCAGCAGATCATCGTAATGAGAACCATGAGATGATTGGTGCACTTGATGAAATTTATGGCAACGATAGACATGAGCCTCCTTGCAAATACCCAAGCAGTATTAATAATGGTGTCATATCACCTAATCAAGATGATCTTAATGATGAGGTGAATTCTGAGCCTTTGCGAGTTAGCAGTTCAGAGATTGGACAGGATACTTCGAATACCTCTCCTTTATTAGCATTATCAGCTCCAGGTCAGAAGATAAATAATTGTGAGACGACACCAATATGTTCTTCCATCTCTGGTCCTCTGCACAGATTTACCGAAGAATCTTCTTTCTTGAAGAATGCTCTACAAGAAGCCAAGATTAATTTCCTGCGGGCATTGTTTAAGGAAGCTTTGAAGCATGGTTTTTCCAACATTCGGACTTGGTGGAATGAAAGCAAATCAACTCTTCGGGATGTGATCATCAATCAATTCCGTGCAGATCCAATGCCTTTGATGAGACACATGGATGTATTTCTTGGAGGAGTTGACGTTTATCTTGCTAAAAGACAGCAGTACTTGGAGTGTTTGACTGCAGAAGAAAAGGCTAAGCAATTGAAATCTCTTGATATCCAAATAGCAGCAGGGAATTCCACATGTTCTTCTTTGGAAGCTCGAATTAGTGATTTGAACTCCGAGCTGGATAGACTTCGTGATGAACTCCAAACTTTCCATGAAAATACCAGTTCACTTGAGACAAAGAGACCACATTGGAGCAAGCACAGGTTAAAGATGCCACAATTGCAGGATCCATTGACCAAGAAAGGAAGGCTCTTGAAGACAACTTCTTGCAGTTGATTGACACTGATTGATTAAGATAGGATGAAGACTTCTTCTTCTCTTTTTTTTTTTTTTTTTGCTATGTTGAATGAACTTTAATTCATCAACATCATTCTTTATTGGATTTTTTTTTTTGCATCTCTCTTGTACACTTTTTTTTTTTTTTGCAAAGAAAGATTAATACAAGAAAAATAGAAAGAATTTATTGATTTTGACTGAACTTGAATTTATAATTTCCATTCAAGCTGCATACGTACCCAAAAGGGATCAAGTCAAAACGTAGTTCAGTACAACAACATTTTTTTTTGTTTATAGAGCCGTTCACAGTTTATCCTCTTGCGGGCCAGGAGTAGTACATTTAGGTACAACAAAATTTAAAGAACTTTAAGCGTAAAAACGCTTTAGGAATTTTCCGTTGATAGGCCCAATTTGTAGTCCATCTTTGTCAACGATCTTGTATGCTCCATTTGTGAACACGTGAGTAACAAGAAATGGACCATCCCATTTAGGTTGGAACTTGCCCCCACTTTTTCTTGTGATTATGATTGGTCTGCGCACGGAAAGTACCATATCTCCTACTTGGAATGATCTCGGCCGCACCCTTTTGTTGAAGGACTTTGCCATACGAGCTTGATAACATTCCAAGTGCATTTGTGACTCTAATCTCTTCTCATCCAAAGCTTCTAGCTCCTCGAGTCGAAGACGGGCATTTTCTTCTGTTGTCAACCCTTCTTGAATAGCAATCCGCAATGATGGAATTTGGCATTCTAAAGGCAGGACAGCTTCTACTCCATACACTAAAGCATAAGGGGTAGCTTGTGTCGGGGTCCGGTAAGTAGTGCGGTAAGCCCACAAGGCTTCTCCAATTCTTTCATGCCAGTCCATTTTTGATTTAGACACAACTTTCTTCAACAGGTTGCACAGGGTCTTGTTGAATGCCTCTGCAAGTCCGTTGGCTGCTGCATTATACATGGAGGAATTATATTGTCTGAACCCAAATTTAGCACATAAATTATTTATGTGGCTATTGTAGAAAGGCTTTCCATTATCAGTGATGATGTGTCGAGGAACTCCATACCGGTAAATGATTTGAACACGAATGAAATCCGCAACATTTTCTTTCTTTACTTCCCTCAGCGGTACAGCTTCAGCCCACTTGGAAAAATAATCAGTTCCAGCAAGGATGTATGAATGTCCAGCTGAAAATTTTGGAGTTATAGGTCCAATCACATCAAGGCCCCAAGCATCAAAAGGCCATGAAGCTATCGTCGGGTGCAATGGTTCCGGAGGCTGGTGGATGAAATTTGCATGGACTTGACAAGCTTCACATTTCCTTGCATAGTCCATAGAATCTTGAACCATGGTTGGCCAATAGTACCCCATTCTTTTTATCCGAAAATGGAGCTTGGTGTGACGACCCGAATTCTCGACCATTCGAGTGCCACTAAAAGTGACTCATATCATATTATCGAGACTTAAATAGTAATGTAAAATTATTCAAAAGAATAATTAGAATCCCATAATTTTATTGGTGAATAAAATTAGAACATAATTTTCTTACATAAAGTTCAACATAATTATCTCATCAATCTTAACCACTTTTGCCACTTCCATGTTGACCGCCTCGAACCTTCAATTATCTGAAAATGGTAAATATCGTGGAGTGAGATTTATAAAATCCCAGTAAGTATACCAAGCATAAATTTTCTTTTGAAAGCATATGGATCATTTTCATCATAACATAGGATAGGATCGAAATACTCATAAACATAGGGAGACACAAGAATTTTACCGAACTTAAATGGCAAGAATTCTTATGTGTAGCGCTACTAAACTCCGGTCCCCTTAGCATAATCATAAACATATCATATGGAACCCATAACAATCTTGTGAGATTGATTTCATAGCAATGATCCAAACATTTTCATAAAAACATAAGATATACTTACTTGTCATAAAAACATACTTACTTTTCATAAAAACATAAGGTGTATTTACCTTTCATAAAAACATACTTACTTTTCATAAAAACATAAGATATACTTACTTGTCATAAAAACATACTTACTTTTCATAAAAACATAAGGTGTATTTACATTTCATAAAAACATACTTACTTTTCATAAAAACATAAGATATACTTACTTGTCATAAAAACATACTTACTTTTCATAAAAACATAAGGTGTATTTACCTTTCATAAAAACATACTTACTTTTCATAAAAACATAAGATATATTTACTTGTCATAAAAACATACTTACTTTTCATAAAAACATAAGGTGTATTTACCTTTCATAAAAACATACTTACTTTTCATAAAAACATAAGATATACTTACTTGTCATAAAAACATACTTACTTTTCATAAAAACATAAGGTGTATTTACATTTCATAAAAACATACTTACTTTTCATAAAAACATAAGATATACTTACTTGTCATAAAAACATACTTACTTTTCATAAAAACATAAGGTGTATTTACCTTTCATAAAAACATACTTACTTTTCATAAAAACATAAGATATACTTACTTGTCATAAAAACATACTTACTTTTCATAAAAACATAAGGTGTATTTACCTTTCATAAAAACATACTTACTTTTCATAAAAACATAAGATATACTTACTTGTCATAAAAACATACTTACTTTTCATAAAAACATAAGGTGTATTTACCTTTCATAAAAACATACTTACTTTTCATAAAAACATAAGATATACTTACCTTTTAAAAGATTAAAATGAAGTGTAGTAGTAAATGGACCAAAACTTTCTTGACCACCTTGAATTTCTCTTACTTGTGGATTTTGTCAAGAGGTTGGAAATAAGTGTATATGTGTAGAGTTGTGTGTAAAAGAGATGGGTTTAAATAGATGTATAAAGTTGGCATATTGTAAACATAATCATTCAATTCTATTAATTTTAACACATCATTTTCTTAAAGTAAAGCACCATTCATATACTTTTCCATATTTATACAAATAATATGCTCTTCATGATTATATATAATGGAGTCTATCAATCATTCATATACTTTTCCATATTTATACAATTATTATGCTCTTCATGATTATATATAATGGAGTATATAAATCATTCATATACTTTTCCATATTTATACAAATATTATGCTCTTCATGATTACATATAATGGAGTCTTATCAATCATTCATATACTTTTCCATATTTATACAAATATTATGCTCTTCATGTTTATATATAATGGAGTATATAATTCATTCATATACTTTTCCATATTTATACAAATATTATGCTCTTCATGATTACATATAATGGAGTCTATCAACCATTCATATACTTTTCCATATTTATTAAATTAAGATTCTCATAATTATTATATATAATGGAACCTCTCATGCTTGCATATATTTTCTTAATTTCAATAATAAAAATAATTTTTGTATAAATAAATATTGGGATAACATTGAATTAAGTACTTGGACTTAATATACTTTAAATCAAGAGAATGGAGATATTTTTAGAAATTCGGAATTTAATTTAAAATCGAACGATCTCGATTATTTCTTGACTTGGCTATACGAATACGTCGCGGCGTTAACTTAATAAAAATGGGTGAAATAGTAGCGACACGATTTTCTATTAAAATAATTATTAATCGCGTAAAAATTCTTGGTCGCTACAAACTTACCCCTTAAAATAATTTCGTCCTCGAAATTAATCTTACTTGATCTTATGATTTCTGAACACTTAATCAGAATCTCTTCTTCTTCTTATGTAGCATCATCGCTACCATATTTAACCCAACCATATTTAACCCACTGGACTTTGACTAAATGCATCAATTTGTTTTCTTAAGACATGGACTTTTCTATCAATAATAGACATATGTCTACTCATAAATTCTTCTGAATCAAAATGAAAATTCCCAATCGTATGTGATATTTCATCATATCTTGTAGTATTCATGTAACTTGTCATTTATCATCGTATCATGTGACCTCAAATATTCGTATTAATATCTCTAAAATTTCAATAAATCTTTACTAACATATCATACCATAATAATTTGTCATTTCTTCTTATCACCAAATATCCCAAAATAATTAAAACGATTACCTGAATATTCTCTATGTAATATACCCAAACATGTTATTCACATATCAACATAATCATCAGTTTATCTTTCCAATATTTGTAACCCAAAATTTCTGCAAAATTCAATAAACAAATATCTCCCAAATAATTAAAATTCTTAACTCAAATATCATAACATTTCCCGTAAGGTATTCCTTTCACTTGCACAAACTTATTAATCCTGATTCAATACAGTCCTTATTTCACTTTCACGTATCCCCGTATTATTTCTATACCTTGATTATTATATCAAAATATCAGTACCCAAAATCCAAGAAAATATTCCATATCTCAAATCCCGTCATCATCAAATCTTCCTTTTATCAAGAAAGTAAACGGCGCATAAACTCTTGTTCCCTCTTTTCCATTATTCTATTCCGCGCTTTCTTGCTGGAATCAATATCACGCGGATTCCCTCCGATCCTTAATGCTTTTAAATAGTTCATGCTGGGAAGAGGTTAGATCCATCAAAAACATGGATATCATTCTTACAAACATTCGCAAGTATTATTCCAGTCTTCCAATGAATGATCTGAGGAAAATTTATCGAATAAGACTCGAAAGATTGAGGTTGCTAATGGCTCATGGTGTTTCAGAAGATGTTCGCTGGTTGATCGAAGCAAAGGTTCGACTATCTGGTGAATTACCTATGACATTTCCAAAGCACATGCCTGGTTTAGGCAAAAGCACCTTCGCAAAGAAACGAAGAGCAAAAAGGCTGAATGGTTGCTACAAATGTGCTCGTTGGAACTGTGATACTCGTTGCAAAACAGTAGGATATTCTTCTACTAATCGGGATGATAAAATCAAATTCATAAAGGGTGGACTGAGTAAAGAGTCTTTGGATGATATTCAACTGACTCTTGAGACGCACCCAAGTGGTTATGTGCAACGTGAACTTCTCTCCTTATACGCTCAGTTTAACGAGGACAAAAATCGTTATAGTCTCCAAAATATAATAGCAAAAGATCCTGTTTGCCAGTCTGTTTTACAAAATGAGGCTTCTGGCAGTTCAGCAATGATATAAGGTAAATCTCTTGATACACATTTAAAATATTTTGCTGTTTTCTTTCACGCGTTTTGGAAATAAAATATATTTTCCTTTCTCGAGTTTTGATAAAGCTGAAAATAAATATATTTTCCTTTCTCGAGGTTTGATAAAGCTGGAAATAAATCACCGAAAGGTGATATCTTTGGTAAAACAGTCAAAAGTTGGCCGATTTTGTCAAAAGTAAATCTTTACTTTTTCAGAATCAATCAAAAACAGTAAATTTTTCCGGCTTTAAATAGCCAAACATATTTCATAGTTCAGGCATCCCAAAATCACATCTTCTTCGTAAGTTTTCCCTTCTTTACTATCAAAGATGGAAGCACCAAAACTTCGACAGATCAAAACTATTTGTGTATTTTGTGGATCAAAAGTGGGGAAAGGCTTCAGTTATCTAGAAGCGGCCGTAGATCTTGGAAAGAAACTGGGGGAAAAAGGTATCACTCTTGTGTATGGGGGTGGTAGCAGTGGTCTAATGGGTTGTGTTTCCCAATCTGCTCTTGCAGAGAAATCAAAAGTAATCGGTGTCATACCTGTCCCTTTGGTAGATGTTGCAGGCAAAACACGAGGGCATGAAGTTCAAACCTTATCCATCCATGAACGCATAACTTGTATGCTATATGGTTCTGATGCCTTTATAGCCCTGCCCGGAGGTTTTGGTACCTTAGAAGAAATCTTTAACATTACCTCGTGGGCTCAACTAGATCTCCATACTAAGCCTATTGGGCTTCTGAATGTTAACAATTTCTTTGATGGTTTGTTAACCTTTCTTGATTATGCTGTGGAACAGGGATTCATCTCTCCATTTTCCAGAAGGCTTCTTATTTCTGCTCCTACTATTGATGAACTATTGGATAAGCTGCAGTCATATATCTCAATACAAGATCCAGCAGGGGTTAAGATAGATTGGTCGCAAGGAAGGGGAATCAAGCGAAAATGGAGTTCGGTTAATGTAAACTTAACTTTATGAATCTTAGAATAGGTGGGGGTAGAGTACGGAGTATTCTTACTCTCGAGACACCCCTCTAATTTCCTAGGATTTCCTTAATGTTTAAATCTTGTGTGTACCTCAAAGGTTCCAGGTGGTAGATTACGGAGTATTCTTACTCTCGAAACACACCTCTTTGAAGGTTTCTTTATTTCCTCAAAAGGTCAGAGGTGGTAGGATACGGCTACTCCGGAAACACATCTCTCAATTTGAGGAATTTCCCATGTTGCTTTCTTTTGCTTTTGCGTGTTTCATGTATTTCTTTTCCAGTGTGACTCTTTGTATGTTCTCCTTATGAGAAAATAATAAAATCTCTGCTATCATCTACTAAATCTCGTTTGTGATGTAAATGAACTTGCATGTCTAACCTTAATTCCTTTAGTGGATGCTTATCATATCATGCTCTTAATTCCAAATGATAAAATTCTGGACAAAGTCTTCCTTGTAATTTGGACTTATCCCAAACCATAAGCATACTTCATAACTCACAATAATAAATAACTCCACATTTGATCACAACGATCTAAAAATATTGAAAACGATTCCAACACTTCAATATCATCAAAAAAAATATCCCATAATTCAATTCATAATTCCTCAACATAACAATTTCAAATCATATTTTTCAATATCACAATATCACTTCCTTCCATACCTTAATTGGCTCAAAAGATTACTCATACTTATATTTATAAGTCATAAATCATATTCCCAAAATTTAATCACAAGGCCAAAGTTCATAATAAATTTCTCTTCAATATAGAGGCATAATTCACTTACTCAACATAATATCCATTACTTAATTCCCAATAACCAAATCTTTAAATCTCTAACTTCATAATGCTTCTCATAAAAGTCTCATTAAAACCACTTATAATCTTAACATCTCATAAAACTTCATAAAATTGGCTCGCTATTTCTCATTAAATCTAAATGATAGATAATCTGAACATATTTCTAATCATTTCTGTTGACTTCTCATACTTAGTGTCATGTCTAAAATCAATTATGCAAAGTCCATTTAAGGTTCATCATTTCTAAACTCAAGGACAACAATTATTTTGAAAATCATTCTTAAGTCATATTATTCCCATTATGCTCAACACCCGTTCTCTTTCTTTCTTTTCTTTCCGAATTTTTTTTTTTTCAGAATTGAAACTTGAAGAGTGGTACCAATAATCATCCACAGTTTTTCCTTACTTTTAAGCAAAGGTAGTGATAAAGGGATAAATTATTGAACCGAAAATTGAAACTTGAAGAGGAAGTACTAATAACCATCCACAGTTTTTCCCTTGTTTTTACACAAAGGTAGTGATAAAGGGATAAATTATTGTACGAATTCATTATTAATTTTGTTTGTTTAATATATTATTCCATATATTTTGGGCAAAAGTTACAACCCAACTTAATTTCTAATTGAGTCAATCTTACTAAGCTTAATATGCACCAAAATTCATATAAATATCCTCTCTGTCTCATGATTCTACATTGAAAAGAATAAAAAAAATTGAGTCTTCTATCAATTTATATCATACTTGACATGTATATTATGTGTAACACATAAAGATTCATAACATATGAAGATTTCATACTTAACATGTCTTAATAAAATCGTAAATGACTTGCAAAGCATATAACATACCTGGTTCGAGGAGTCAATACGTGGAGAGTGACATAGTAGAGTGATGAGTTAAAATATTTCATATAATCTTATTTTCCTTTAATCAACAATAATTTAATGTGGTTGTATCCAAATCAACATTTTCTTGAATCATAATTCCTAATTAATCACAGTCTTCAAAACAAATCCAATATCGATATAGTAATTATCTCCCCATCAATAATTAATAACTTAACCCAAATAAAATTTATCGTCAAATCTTATTTTTCCTTTAGTCCCCGAACTTCTAGAAATTTATCAAAGACATCAATATAAACATCATATCACTAACTAATTATATTCCATAAAATTTTCATGACATTACAAACTCCCTTGCTTAAAATGAATTTTGTCCTTGAAATTCGCACATCAAATTTCATCATGCTTTTCAAAATCATAACCATACTTGACATGTGAAAATTCAACTTTTTTTTTTTTTATAATGAATAGTGATTTCGTTCACTGTTCATCATGAATAGCACGTCGTTTTACTGTTCACGTGAATAGTGATTTTTTTTTTTTTTTTTTTTTTTTTTTTTTTTAGAAATAAAATTTCAAAAATCTACAGAATCGTTTTTAAAACTCTTTTCTCTGATACCAACTGTGACGACCCGAATTCTCGACCATTCGAGTGCCACTAAAAGTGACTCATATCATATTATCGAGACTTAAATAGTAATGTAAAATTATTCAAAAGAATAATTAGAATCCCATAATTTTATTGGTGAATAAAATTAGAACATAATTTTCTTACATAAAGTTCAACATAATTATCTCATCAATCTTAACCACTTTTGCCACTTCCATGTTGACCGCCTCGAACCTTCAATTATCTGAAAATGGTAAATATCGTGGAGTGAGATTTATAAAATCCCAGTAAGTATACCAAGCATAAATTTTCTTTTGAAAGCATATGGATCATTTTCATCATAACATAGGATATGATCGAAATACTCATAAACATAGGGAGACACAAGAATTTTACCGAACTTAAATGGCAAGAATTCTTATGTGTAGCGCTACTAAACTCCGGTCCCCTTAGCATAATCATAAACATATCATATGGAACCCATAACAATCTTGTGAGATTGATTTCATAGCAATGATCCAAACATTTTCATAAAAACATAAGATATACTTACTTGTCATAAAAACATACTTACTTTTCATAAAAACATAAGGTGTATTTACCTTTCATAAAAACATACTTACTTTTCATAAAAACATAAGATATACTTACTTGTCATAAAAACATACTTACTTTTCATAAAAACATAAGATATACTTACTTGTCATAAAAACATACTTACTTTTCATAAAAACATAAGGTGTATTTACCTTTCATAAAAACATACTTACTTTTCATAAAAACATAAGATATATTTACTTGTCATAAAAACATACTTACTTTTCATAAAAACATAAGGTGTATTTACCTTTCATAAAAACATACTTACTTTTCATAAAAACATAAGATAAACTTACTTGTCATAAAAACATACTTACTTTTCATAAAAACATAAGGTGTATTTACATTTCATAAAAACATACTTACTTTTCATAAAAACATAAGATATACTTACTTGTCATAAAAACATACTTACTTTTCATAAAAACATAAGGTGTATTTACCTTTCATAAAAACATACTTACTTTTCATAAAAACATAAGATATACTTACTTGTCATAAAAACATACTTACTTTTCATAAAAACATAAGGTGTATTTACATTTCATAAAAACATACTTACTTTTCATAAAAACATAAGATATACTTACTTGTCATAAAAACATACTTACTTTTCATAAAAACATAAGGTGTATTTACCTTTCATAAAAACATACTTACTTTTCATAAAAACATAAGATATACTTACTTGTCATAAAAACATACTTACTTTTCATAAAAACATAAGGTGTATTTACCTTTCATAAAAACATACTTACTTTTCATAAAAACATAAGATATACTTACTTGTCATAAAAACATACTTACTTTTCATAAAAACATAAGGTGTATTTACCTTTCATAAAAACATACTTACTTTTCATAAAAACATAAGATATACTTACCTTTTAAAAGATTAAAATGAAGTGTAGTAGTAAATGGACCAAAACTTTCTTGACCACCTTGAATTTCTCTTACTTGTGGATTTTGTCAAGAGGTTGGAAATAAGTGTATATGTGTAGAGTTGTGTGTAAAAGAGATGGGTTTAAATAGATGTATAAAGTTGGCATATTGTAAACATAATCATTCAATTCTATTAATTTTAACACATCATTTTCTTAAAGTAAAGCACCATTCATATACTTTTCCATATTTATACAAATAATATGCTCTTCATGATTATATATAATGGAGTCTATCAATCATTCATATACTTTTCCATATTTATACAATTATTATGCTCTTCATGATTATATATAATGGAGTATATAAATCATTCATATACTTTTCCATATTTATACAAATATTATGCTCTTCATGATTACATATAATGGAGTCTTATCAATCATTCATATACTTTTCCATATTTATACAAATATTATGCTCTTCATGTTTATATATAATGGAGTATATAATTCATTCATATACTTTTCCATATTTATACAAAAATTATGCTCTTCATGATTACATATAATGGAGTCTATCAACCATTCATATACTTTTCCATATTTATTAAATTAAGATTCTCATAATTATTATATATAATGGAACCTCTCATGCTTGCATATATTTTCTTAATTTCAATAATAAAAATAATTTTTGTATAAATAAATATTGGGATAACATTGAATTAAGTACTTGGACTTAATATACTTTAAATCAAGAGAATGGAGATATTTTTAGAAATTCGAAATTTAATTTAAAATCGAACGATCTCGATTATTTCTTGACTTGGCTATACGAATACGTCGCGGCGTTAACTTAATAAAAATGGGTGAAATAGTAGCGACACGATTTTCTATTAAAATAATTATTAATCGCGTAAAAATTCTTGGTCGCTACACTTGGGCCCGGACTGATGAGCACCGCATATTCCAGAATGAGCTTCTTCAAGAACGTGTGATTTTTCCTCATTACTTAGGCATCGAAGGAAAACTCCATCAAATGAACGTCGATAGAGTGTGTTCTTGTAGAATATGAAGCGAGAAGCACGCCTTCGGACTTCAGTCCTACGACGGGGATTGTCCGGTAACCTTTGATGTTGAAGATAATCAATTATTGGTTGCCTCCAATCAGCTTTTTCTTCATCGAAAACTTCAACACTGTTGTTTTCTTGCAGATTCTCTGGCAATAGTGGTGGAATAACCCATTTTTGAACAACTGACACTTGGTGGATAGACTCTTCATCCGATCTGGCTAAAACAGCAGCTAAATTGGCTAATGCATCAGCTTCTTTGTTTTCATTTCTTGGAAAAAATTTGATTTGTATTGATTCAAACTGCTTCAAAAGTGTTGATGCGTACTCATGATATGGCTTTAGATCCAACTTTCTGACTTCATATTCGGATAGAAGCTGGTTGATTATCAACATAGAATCTCCAAAGACTTCTAATTGATTAATTCCCATGTCTAATGCAGTCTCCGAACCAATAATGAGAGCTTGATATTCTTCCATGTTATTGGAACACTTTTCTGTCAAAGCAAATGCATATGGCATAACTTGATCATGGGGAGTGACAAATACGACTCCTGCTCCAGCACCGTATTTTCGAGCTGCCCCGTCAAAGAATAGCCTCCATGAAGGTACAACTTCAGTGTAAAAGACTTCTTCATCCGGAAGGTCTTCAAAGAGCTCCCATTCTGCCGGAACTGGATGATCAGCGAGAAAATCTGCTAATGCTTGTCCTTTAACAGCCTTTTGAGGAATAAAATTGATGTCAAACTCCGATAATAGAAGTGCTCATTTTCCTATCCTTCCAGAAAGAATAGGCCTTGACATTATGTACTTTAATGGATCCACCCTTGAGACTAGATTGATTGTGTGTGCTAACATATAGTGCCTCAATTTCTTAGCTGCAAATATCAATGCCAAACACATCTTCTCAATTGGTGAGTACTTCAGTTCAGCACCTACTAATGTCCGACTCAGGTAATAAAGCGCATTCTCCTTTCCTTCATCGTTGTTTTGGACAAGAAGAGCACCTAGAGAATATTCTTGCGCTGCAACATAGAGAGTCAATGGCTTTCCAGGAGTTGGAGCTGTAAGCACTGGTGGGTGAGATAGATATTTCTTAATACTTTGAAAAGCATCACGACATGCATCGTTCCATTCAAATGGTACATCTTTCTTTACCAACCTGTTGAATGGGTGACAACGACCAGCAAGATTAGAAATAAATCTTCGAATATATGCTAACCTTCCTTGAAGACTTTTCAGTTCATGTAAATTGCTGGGTTCACGCATGTTAATTATGGCATCAATTTTTGATTGGTCTATCTCAATGCCTCGATGTCGAACTATGAAGCCAAGAAACTTTCCAGAAGTGACCCCAATTTTTAATGAGTTTGTTGATTTCTACTTCAATTTGGGGAATCAATTCTGGCCGAAATCTTCTCTGAGGCTGCTTGATAGGACGAACTCCATGCTTTACTGCAAGATGATGCACAGCAACTTTAGGATCCAGCCCTGGCATTTCTTTGTAAGACCATGCAAACACATCCTTGTATTCTTGTAACATGTTGAAATACTCAGATTCTTCTTTTGGACTCAGAAGGGCGCTGACATAGATTGGCCTCGGCTCCTCTTCTGTTCCCAAGTTCAACTGTTTCAAATCGTCCACAGTAGCTTGCCCCCCTTCTTCAAATGTTGGCGGAGCTGGTTCAGGTTCATCTGATGTGTTTGAGTCTTCAACCTCAGATTCTGGGTTATCAACTTCTTCAAAAGCAATGTGGTTTATTGATACTTTTTCTTCATTTCCGTCATTCTTTTGAAGTTTGGAAGTCTTTCTAGTTTTGCGCCTTCTCCTGGAACGTTGAGTCTTTAAACTCATATCTGAATTCTTAACTCCAAGTCGAGAGAAGGCAGATTGCCTTTGAGACGATTCTATAAAAGTCCGAGCATTTCATCAACTTGAGCAGATATAGGGTCATTGCTGCTTAACCTCTGGAAGACTGAGACTTTATCTTTTGATTCAGTGGTTGTTGAAGATTCTCCCTTTAGCCTTTCGAATACCGAAACTCTGACGTTTTCACCTTGAATTCGGTCAAATACGGAAGATCTCGACTCTTCGGATTTTTCTTCAGGAATCTCACATATTTGAATCAAACTTAGAAGACCTTTCTTTTGTGCTTGTGCCTTGTTAGGCCTGAACTCCTGCTTTGGCTTTGAATTTGGATTTGGATTTGAACTTGATTTCTGAAAAGTGATTTTTGCAGGAGCGGTAGATATGACCAGAGATTCTTTCAACTTACCTGGCTTACTGTCCTTTTTGACTTCTTTCTTGGGATCCTTTTTATCACGCAGGTCGCTTGGCAAGTAACTTCCATGCCTTGTAATTTGGATTTCTAGATCATGAGCACGTATGGCCAACTCTTCAAAAGAGTGAGGCATATTTGCTTGGAGATTATAAAGGAGTCCCCAATGCATGCCTTGCACACACATGTCGATAGAGGATGCTTCGCTGATACGTTCCTTGCAATTAAGGACAAGATTTCTCCAGCGTTCAATGTATTCAACAACTGGTTCCTCCCTATTTTGCTTAGTTCTGGCAAGTTCTGGAAGGCTGACGGTCCGTCTAGTGCTATAGAAACGTGTGAGAAATTCACGTTCGAGCTGATCCCAACTGTCAATTGACCCGGCTGTCAAGTCTGTATACCATTCAAATGCAGCACCTTTGAGGGAGCGTACAAACTGCTTTACCATGGTATCATTGTATGTTCAAGCATTGTTACATGTTTCAATGAAATGAGCTACATGTTGTTTCGGGTTGCCCTTTCCATCAAAATACTGAAATTTCGGTGGTTGGTAGCCAAGAGGCATTCTCATCTCGTCGATTCGACGACTATATGGTTTGGCATAAACCAATGAAGATTGCGGGGAGCCACCGTATTGAGCACGGATGGTGTCAGTGATCATATGTTGAAGTTGTTGGACGGACAAAGAGCCAACAGAGAGTTGAGTGGTGTCACGAAACACATTTTGCACAACAGTACGGTCATGCATATCTTGCTTCTGCTGGTACTCTTGGATTTCAGGATCTTTAACTTTGGAAGAGCTTGCATTTTCTGGGTTGTCCTTTTTCAAAGGGCTTTGCAACTCCAGTCGATGCATGAGAGCGGCGATTTGTGCATCTTTTTCCTCCAAAGACTTTGTCAACTTTTCAATGGAGACTGCCATTTGCTGAACTCGATCATCAGTGTCTGGTGACATTTCTGTTACCATCACCGGCTCGATTGATTCTTCAGAAGCGGTATAGTCTCCCCATTTTCGTGGAGAAGTAGCATGAGTTGATCCAGAAACAGACCTGCCACTGGAGATAGAACCAGAACAGGGACTTTTTGCCAAGTTCTTTTCTGACGACCGGGTGCCCTGCTTCTTGAAAGCGATTTTCATCTTGCCCTTTTTGGAGAACTTCTTCAATGGTGTAACCAGTTGAGTTTTCCCAGATTTTGTTTGGGCTCTGGTCACATGGAAAAGTTCAGCAAGTGTTTCCTCCAGACGGGTCACAGTTTCCTTCGCTTGCCATGTATGATGTATTTGTTGAAACTTGAAAGTTTTGCAGAACGGAAGATGAGAGGCAAGAGTGTCCCACTGGGCGTGCCAAGAAATTTGTACGACGAATTTCGAAGTATTATTAAAAATACTGAAATTGTTACAAATTGAATTTGAGAAATACAAGTGGACAACTCTTGTGAATGCAAAATTGCAAAATCCTCTGATTAACGTTCTGCGTGTTTGAAGACAAGGGGCCACGTGGCTTGATTCCTGGACTTCTGAATTTGCTGGAAAAATTGATTTGTTGAGAGATTGCTTGCTTGTCACTTGGAACTTGAGACTTGGATTTGAACTTTGGATTTGCACTTCGGATTGACTTGCTTTGATTTGAAGAAGGCTTTGATCTTCTTGAAATTGATTTGAACTTGCTTGATTTGAAGAAGACTTTGATCTTCTTCAATTTTGGACTTGGCTTGAAGTTTGAGAGAATTTTTGTATTCTCCACCTGCAATTTGCTTTTTGGACTTGGCTTTGATCTTCTTGAAATTAACGTCTACAATGCTCTTATTAAATTTGTCAAAATTTATAGTTTGATAGATGATTCATGGTTTTCATAATGCTTAATTGATTTTCAGAATGAATTATGGTTTGATAGATGCTTTATGATTTTTGATTTTAAGAATGGTTAATTGATTTTCAAAATGAATTATAGTTTGATACTTTAATATATAATTTTCAGAATTAATTTAATTGCATTGCTTTGCATTATGATTTATAAATTTTTTATTTTATAATTGGTAATTTCTGTAAATAATGAATTTCTATGTTCTAATTTGATTCTCTTCTTCCTCTTGGATTTCGCAATTGAAATACTCGACGTATTGAGTCGTCAACCTTTACCAATTACCTGCCACAAGGGTTTTTACACAACAAGATATTTTGACCGTTTACGGTCGTCAGTCAATGATTCACGGTGGATGGACGACAGTTCTATCTGGAATAAAGTCTTGGATCCGTCCTTGGGTTGAAGGGGTTACCAACTGATTTTTCTCCTCTTCTTACTTTTTGAATTTATTGTGTTTGTGGTGGGGGGGGGGGGGGTGCATTTATTGAATAATGTTGATTTTTTTATGAACACAGAAATGTGTAAATTTTAGGTGGACATTGCAAAAGTGAAGATAGATGTTATGAAGCTGTGGATTTCAAAGCGTGTGACCGAGCTTATTGGATTTGAAGACGAAGTTCTTATTAATTTTATGGTCTACTGGAGGGAAAGGTATCTTAAAAAGATGACTTATATTTTTTAGATGTGTTTTCATCAAATGGCTGATTTTTATTGTTAGATTAGATGATTGATCATGCAGAAATGTAAAATTACTGACCTTTAAGTCCTACTATTTTCAGATTCAGAGTCATCTTTTAATTCTTAGGATTAAGCCTCCGTTTGCAAGCAATTTATAAATTGTGTATAAATTCAGCGAAATTCACATATTAACTTAGGCCAAAAGGTTCATAACTACTACTCATCATTATTACCATACTTATTTACAAATCATTTATAAATTTTCCATATTTGAGATTAACCAGCACAAGAAATATAGTGCTATTTGTTTAGTGAGGTTATCCACGAAATTTCCACTCTCCTTTCTCTTTCCTTGTTTTATCTTGTTGTTCTTGGAAAATACTATTTGAACCCCAGGCTTGCCCTCCCACTCACATGAGGGATGGGGCCTGCTCATCAAGTCTGGGAACACTGTAGCATTGTTGATTTTTCTTTTACTTGATCTTTGATCTCCCTAATCACTGTGGACTGTAGGCCTCTTGTTTCTTGGAGGTGGCCGCAAAGGGATATGCTGGATCGAAATGACAAACTTGGAAGAGTACTCTACTAGACCTTGTATGTGTTTGAAAACTTCATCGTTCATGAACGTGGTATCTTTTACTCTATAAATTCCTGGGCTATGGATGGTTATTACATAGGGAGATAGAGGGCATAAATATGGATCTTCTGAGAAAAACTCTCGCAAAGATTCACTTGGCTTTGCTGATCAAGCGAGGTCAAAAATAACCTCATCAACTGACAAAAAGGTTTGCTGGTGCTGCAGTAATTCTCTCTCAGTATTCGGTAGTTTGTGTATAACCAATCTTACAAGAAATCGTGAGCTACAAGTATCAGTAGTGATGCATAAAGGCACTGTTTTAAGAGAGGAAGGTAAGGAATCAAATATTGATGATCATAAGAATTGATCTCAGTTGGATTATACTAAGGACAGTGATCGATATCCAGAACTAGATGTCTTGCCTAAGTTGTCTAGGGTAGACGAGCTGAATGCTCAAAGTGGTTCCAAGGGATTCACTCTGAGGAAATGAAAAACATAGAAAAGGTTGAAGAAAAGAGAAAACACGAGGTCAGAGAGAAAAGAGGAGGAATCAGATTATTACACTAGCTATGATGAGAGAATGGAGGCTAAGAAGAGGAAAAAAGAGGAAAAGTGATTGAAAAAGGAGGAGTCGCACGGCACTATAGAACGAAGCAAAAGCATGCAGAGAAACTAAAATTGAAGTCACTTGACACTTGTAGTCCATCTTCAGATATTAGGAGAGATCGGGATCACCATGCTCTTGGCGATCAAAGTTATAGAAGGCGGGAGTCCCTCACAAGTGACAATGAGGAAGAAGGATCTGAGCAGAAAAAGCTCGAGATAGAATCGAGGGAATACCCGGGTAGTACAAGGAGAAATCCCAAAAATTGGACACAGCCAAGTAAAATTAGGCACCTGCCAATGACCGAAATAGCATCCTGGAAGGCATACAAACAAATACACCAGGCTTACCCCGGGCAAATCAAAGTCCCAAAAATACATGTACACCAGACATACCCGGGACGAAATACTTAAGAAACTAACAAAAGATCAAGACGCTCACAAGTGACATGGAGGAAGCAGGATCTGAGCAGAAAAAGCTTGAAATAGAATTGAGGGAATACCCGGGTAGTACAAGGAGAAATCCCAAATATTGGACACAGCCAAGTAAAATTAGGCACCCTGCCAATGACCAAAATAGTGTCCTGGAAGGCATACAAACAAATACACCAGGCTTACCCTGGGCAAATCAAAGTCCCAAAAATACATGTACACCAGACATACCAGGGACGAAATACTTAAGAAACTAAAAAAAGATCAAGAACCCAAAGCATGGTTAGGTCAAACGAGGAAAGTTGGGAATACCCAAGAAAACCAAGTCAAACAAAGTTCTAAGAAGGAAGTGAACCGTGCAAAACTTCATGAAGATGATATGTGATGGGCAGCCCCTTCTACTTGTCAGCTTTATGTCGTCCTCTTGGCTTCTTGGGGTGTTCTTGAACGGTCTCTTTAAGTTTCCTTTGTGTAGCCTGTTGAGCACTACTCCCTGCCGATGGCTGAAGGATGTTCAAATTAGGTTGCATAACTAAATTTTCCCCCTGTTTACCACGGGCAAGACTTGTCTGAACATATAGCTGCACTGGGGTAACATGTTTCAAACCTTGTTTCGCATCTTTTCCTACCACCTGTTGTGGCTGCACATCTTTATTCTGCTTAGATTTGGTTGCAGCCTGCCTGTTATCCACAGTTCCAGTACCTGGCCCCTCATTTCCATATTTCTGTCCCTGTTTCAGAACTACTGCAGGCTCGGCCTTATCAAGTTTCTGCACTGAGTTATCTTTATTTCCCAGCTCCTGTTTCACCGCAGCAGCCTGAGGTTCCCTGCACGTAACCTGGTCAGTTTTGTCCAGTTTTGTTGCTGCCTGCATAGCCTTAGCCTCTGTAGGATTTTCAGCCTGTTTGTTCCCATTTAACCGTCCCTGGTTGCCGTCTCCAGAAATCTGGCCCTGTTTATCCGTTCCTACAGCCTTGGACAAAGGTAGACTACCTTTGTTATTCTTTGCATCAGCCTCATGAGGTTTACCGAGCCTGCAACCTTGACTAGTATGCCAAAACATCTGGCAACATGAGCAAAATTTCGGTTCATACTCATAAACAATCCTCTGATCCATGGAAACTCCATTAGGAAGAGTTATTTTAACCATCCTAACTAATTCACAAGACACATCAACCTCCACCAAAACTCTCGCATAGGTAATCCTTCCCTTTGTAGCCGTGAGTTTGTCTGTGCGTATAGGTTTACCGACCCTTGATGTGATTTTGCTAAGTACCTTAGCATTCCAACACTCCAAGGGCAACCCATATAGATTCACCCAAATTGGCATTTTCGTGAATTCATTATTGTCAAAACGGAATAAATCCGGCATAACCTTCAACATCAATTGTTTTCCATAGATAAAGTATGGTCCATCAAATAAAACTTTATCCCTATCCTTTACTTCATCAAATTTGAAGACAATCCATCCACTACGATGCCTGGTTAATTCATACTTCACTCCCCAAGATTTGCAAATTAGGTCAAGAGCTAACTTACCGGGGAATTTTGAAGCAAAGTATCCAATCAAGCAAAAGCCCCAATCATCAAGATCATCAATTTCCTCCTCGATGCAAATTTCTCCATCAAGGTAATCCACAGCTTGAGGGGTTAAGCGACTTTCATGTTTCCTGTTGTCCTTAAAAAGAGTCGACCATGTGGCCTTAGGAGTATTCTCAGCAATTGTGTCTTCCACAACATTAGTACTAATTTCCTGTGTTTCCCCAACAGAGCTAACAGAGCCTGTATCCATGTCTCCCAAGGTCCTTGAAATACTTGGGGACTTAGTATCATCAGCACACAATTCATCCCAAAAGGCTTTAGCATCATTCACATTCCCATAACCTGCAGGAATCGGTTCTACATACCTAACCAAATCAAGTTCCCTAGAAGTTTGTTTTGTATTCTTTTCATACCCCATTTGATAGGCAGAAAGGTTCACCACCAGTAAACATCCAAAAAGAACAACTCAAAATCCTGCAACAACCAAACTGAATGAGGAGACATAAGTTACCTACAAACAGCCCAGCTAGTAGCGTGAAATGGAGGGCTGGATCTAGAGAAGGAGGTGAAACACCCTTTGAAGCTGCAGGCACCCCCCCCCCCCCACCGAACACAGCCCAGCACACAAGCACGACAGTCAAAACCTCCGTAAAAAGAAACTACGAACCAGACCAGCTGACTGAGCTTGAATCCGTAGAGATGTAGTCAACTAGAAGAAACAAATCCAGGTTGGAGATCAAGGATAGACCCCAGAAACCCAGAAACCGAAGATAATAGCAAAACCCAGCTGATTCCAAAATCTGTTGAACAGTTACCCGCCCTCTCCAGCTCGATAAATCTCAAACAAAGTGGACATAAACTTTAAATAAAGTTGAATCTATGTATGGGGAGCAAAGCCCAGTACATTAACCCAAGAAATTTCGAGTTATCAGCCACGAAGAAGAAGATGATTTTTCGGATGAACAGTGTCCCCGGTATCCAGATCGCGATTTGAAAACAGCCCGGGTGAAATAAACCTTGACCAAGTTGATTAAAGGCAGATACTATCTGAATCTAACGCTTTAATGGAACTATACCAACCATAATCAATAGAATCAATGAACCAAAAAGTAGCCCCAGGGCATATCTCTAAGTGACAAAGGGGATGGGTGGTAAGTGTTCGGCGCAGCTATGTGATTGGTTCGATTCCCCACAAGGTGGAATTGACCTTGTGGCAAGCGGGAGTTATTGAGATTTGCTCATGCTTACCATAAGCCCTTCCACCCTGACTACTTGGAGGCATAACCTGGATTTACCTTCCCGAACCAAGGGCCTTGGGCGTGGTCGGTTCGGGTACACGCCCTTGTGACCCAATAAAGATTTTTGTTGTCTTCAAGGTCAGTTTTTTGTTTTGCTTGATTTATATCTTTTTTTGTTAGTAGAGAGATTCCTACTTTTCCGTATGTATGTTGAGCGTTAATTGCAAATTCTTTATGTGATACACCGTAATACACATGTTTCTTTTTGCTCCAGTAGTCTTGCTACTTTCGCCTGCCTCCCCTTGTTTTTGAAGTCTTATCAACTTCTTTTTTAGGACTTTAATGCTTTGTTGTAGCATTGTAATTTCATTTTGTTTAACAGAAATTTCAATTTCTTTTGTTTCAATTGCTGTCTCAATGTCTTCCATTTGTTCCTTGATGTCAGTCATTTTTACCTGAAAAAGCAAATTCTCTTGTGAGTGAATCAGCTAAAGAATTGTCTTTTCCTCTGATGATTTCAATATCAAAATTGTAGTGACTGAACCACATTTGCCATCTGATTAGTCTTCCTTGCTTGTAATCTGGATGTACCTGATTTTTCAGAAATGATTTGCATGTAGTAGAATCAGTTCTAACAAGAAATTTGTTAGTAATGATATAAATTCTAAATTTTGTTATGGCTTTTTTCATTGCCAAAATTTCTTTTTCATTGATGTGGTAATTCTTTTCAGGATTTGTGAATGTTCCTGAAGCATATCCACAAAGTTGTTCTTTTTGTTCATTTTCCTCAAATGTTTTTAACACTGCTCCCCAATGTTCTTGAGATGCATCAGTTTCAATTATCATTTTATCATTATTTTTTGGATGATATAATGATGGTAGATTTTTTATTTTAGATTTGATTTTTTGTACATAAAGAGTATCATCTTTAGTCCAAATCCATTTAAAAAAATTTTTTAGTTTCTTTTGGAGTGGTACTCTCATTTTTGCTAGATCTTTAATGAAAGATTCTGCATAAGTGAGACATCCAAGAAATCTCATCATTTGTTTTTGATCTTGTATTTCGTTTGGAAATTCATGAATATGAGTAAGAACATGTGGTTTTAATTGCTTATAACCATATGTAATATCCATACCTAGATATCCAATTTTTTCTTTAAACATTTCCGCTTTCCTTTTGGAAAGTATAATGCCTAATTTGCATATTGTTTGAAGTACTGAGATTACATGTTTTTCATGATCTTCCTCATTGTCTGAGAAGACCAATATATCATCAATATATACACAACAAAAATTTTCGTGTATTTTGAAGATATTATCCATGTGTCTTTGAAAAATACCAGGTACTTGTTTTAAACCAAATGATATGATTTTCCATTGGTAATGTCCTTGCGGGCAACTAAATGCCGTGAGATGTCTTGCATTTTTATCAAGTATAACTTGCCAAAATCCTGATTTACAATCAAAAGTAGAAAAAAAATTCTTTCCTTTGATTAATTGTAGTAGGCTTTGCATATTTGGAATTAAATATCCATCTGCCTTAGTAATCTTGTTGAGCTGAGAATAGTCTACAACCATTCTAGCTTTTCCTCTTCTTTTTTCTGCTTCTTTTCGTACCATGAAATCTTTATTGGGTCACAATGACAACAAAAATCTTTATTGGGTCACAATCAGAAATCAAAACATCAAAAGTAGTAAAAGGATTAAACATTGAGATAAGTGGATACCACAAATCCCAATGGCAAACTTTTTATTTCAAAATTCCAACAGTCTACCAACTTGAAACTGGAATTGATTTTATAATTGGAAATAACTTTTGCCAGTTATATCATCCTTTCATACAAGAAATTGAATCTATAAGTTTTACTCTTAATGGGAAAAGACTTTGGATATCAAAACAAAGAAAAGCTGTTGCAATGAATTTTCTTCAAGAAAAATTCTTGGAAATGATAAAAATCAATTCCAATAGAAAAATCTTCACAAAACCTCCTAATTTGAGGAAGGTGTGTGCGGAAGTGTATTAATCAAGACATGTGATCGCACGCTTGGCCAAATATGTAAACAAAATAAATTAAAGGAGCATTCAAAATTAAACCTTCTTGATGTACTTTGTTGGTTGTTGCTTCCTACATTTCTTTTTTGATCCCACGCCTCACTATGTTGAATTCCTTGGCTATGTTTTCCTTGCAGCCATTTGCTTAACGGAGTTTTTCTCTTAAACCTTCTGTTTTCAATAAAAGTTCAATGTTTTCTTCACTTTTCTTACTTTGTTCAAATACGTACGGACCTATTAAGAATTCAGGCAACTAACCTTCTGTTTTCAATAAAAGTTCAATGTTTTCTTCACTTTTCTTACTTTGTTCAAATACGTACGGACCTATTAAGAATTCAGGCAACCGGAGTCCCGTTAAGCAAATGGCTGCAAGGGAAACATAGCCAAGGAATTCAACATAGTGAGGCGTGGGATCAAAAAAGAAACGTAGGAGGCAACAACCAACAAAGTACATCAAGAAGGTTTAATTTTGAATGCTCCTTTAATTTATTTTTGTTTACATATTTGGCCAAGCGTGCGATCACATGTCTTCCACCCTGACTACTTGGAGGCATAACCTGGATTTACCTTCCCGAACCAAGGGTCTTGGGCGTGGTCAGTTCGGGCCCTCAGGGTGTGGGCTACACCTTTTTTTTTAAATGAACCAAAAAGTGAAGAGCAGCCATGTTCACGAGCACTAGGCGGGAGAAGTGTTTCTCTCTCTAGTTGAGTGCATTTCTCTAACTCTTGACTGATTTGACTGAGAGTTATATATATAAAAATGCAAAAGTGTAAGTTCATATTCTCTTTACTGTTTTGAAGTCGTTTTCTTTTTTTATTTTTGAAAACACTAAAAATGCATTTTCTTTACCATTTTCTAAAACGCATTTTTAAAAACAAAAAAAAAAAATTTGTACACAAAACGCAAAACGTTCAAAATCTCGTTTTGGGCATTTTGTATGTATTTCAACAAAAAATGTTCAAAACGCAGAAAACGCATTTTGAGATTTTTTTTTTAAAAAAGAATTATCCTAACTTGGAACTAAGCTTAATATAATGTTTTTATTTTATTATTTTTTTTATAATTATCTTAAATTGGAATTAAGCCTAAATAAAGTTTTTTTTTTTTTTTTTTGGAGAATTTTCCTAATTTAAAACTAAGCTTAAAAAAGTTTTATTGAATTCAATATCAACATTACGAAAAAAATTAAGTGAAAATTCTTATTGTTATATTTCAAAAAAATGCATTGATAAATGGACTCTGGTGATTATGAAAGAACTTGTATTTTCTGGATTTTAATAGAATTAGAGTTTCCTCAAATCCCGAACATGATCAAACTGTGTTAATATAGACTCTTAATACTCACATTAGTGTGTTGCATGTAACTATGTTTTCAGTGTATTATAAAAGGAAATTTAAATTTGAGTCAGTAGTATTCTGCAAACAAATTAATTAAAAATAATTTAAGTAGTATTTTGCAAAATTTCAAACAGAACTTATTTTTCGGTTTTTTATTTTCAAAAACAGTTTTAAGAAATGACAAATCAAACGTTTTTTCAGCAAATTCGAAAACATAAATAAAAACAGGAAATACAAAACATTTTCGAAAATGAAAATACAAAATAAAATAAAAACAGAACATCACCTAAAAGTCTTGCACTAGAAGATATCGTCATTTACACTGTTCACTTTTCACTCTTACGGTTTGACGTTTGAAACCCATTTCAAATTTTTTTTTTTCAAAACTTTCATTTGAAAAACATATTTTTTTCTACATAATTTTCTAAATCACTTTTTAGTCACACACATTTTTTCACTTCATTTTTTAAGCACATATTTTACCTGAAAAATATAAAAAAAATATTTTTAAACAAAGATTTTTTAACAAAAAGAGGTTTATTTACCTTATGTATTATTATTTGATTGATGTTTTTAAATGAAAATTGAAAAAGAAAAAAATTAAAATACGAGAAGCAAATAATGAGACTCATTATTTCAAAAATACGTGATTTGCATGTTAGAAAATGAACAAAAAAATCTGTTTATACACTATAAAATAAAATTGTTGAACACTTCTTTATTTTTTCCTTTTAGAAAAGAAAAGTGATATTTTAAAGTAATTTAGCATATTATGTTTCTATTTCATGTTGATTTTATAGTTATTAAAATTATTATTTGACTAGGTATAATTTGATTGGTGTTTTTGAATGAAAATTCGAAAAGAAAAAAGTTAAATTACAATTTATAAATCAATTTATAAACAACATAATTTCTCGAACTACTTTTTAACCACATACATTTTTTCTCTACTTTTTAATCACATTTTCTCTACACTTATTCAAAACATTACTTTCTTTTCAAAACTCATTTTTTGTCATATTTTACCAATAAAATAATATACACACTAACTAAAAAAAATTCTCTACTTTTAACCTTATATTCTGAAAAATTTACTATTTCAAATAATGTGATTTGTAAAATTTTTATAGAATGTGTGATTGAAATTTAAAACTTATACGCGTATTAAAAATTATAATGGCAAAATAGAAGATAAGAATGACACAATACAAAAGACCAAATTACAAAAAATATAGCAAGACAAAAAAAGTTAAGACTCTATTTGTTAAAAGTTTTGTGTCTAAAAACATGATTTTTTATATTTTCTGGGTAAAATGTGTAGTTAAAAAGTGGAGAAAAAAAATTTGTGGTGAAAAGGTAATTTGAGAAATTGCATTGAAAAAATCTTGCTTTTAAACATATTTTCCAAACAGACTAAAAATAAAATGAAAGAATAAAAAAATTAAAATTTAAAAAAGCGGGCTGACACCATTCATGTTGCTTTCCAAGCAACATATGTCGTGTTAAAAAAAATGACTTTTGGTGAGTACTTTTACATTATAAAATATAGAGTATGGATAGATATAGATATAGATATAGATGTGATTTGTAAATTTTTTATAGAATGTGTGATCGAAACTTAATACTTGTATGTGTATTAAAAATTATTATGACAAGATAGAAGATAAGAATGACACATTACAAAAAACCAAATTACAAAAAAATATAGCAAGACAAAAAAAATTAAGACTCTATTTGTTAAAAAATTTGTATCTAAAAACATGATTTTTTATATTTTCTAGGTAAAATGTATAGTTGAAAAGTGAAGAAAAAAATGTATGATGAAAAAGTGATTTGAAAAATTAAGTTAAAAAATCTTTTTTTAAACATATTTATCAAACAAATTAAAAAGAAAAAGAAGGAATTAAAAAATTAAAAAATTAAAAATGGTGTCAGCCCACTTTTCAGTGGGCTGACACCATTAATGTTGCTTTCCAAGCAACATATGCCGTTGGTAGGAACTTTTCCATTATAAAATATATAGTATAGATATAGATTGGGAAAAATACGTTATTCAGGTAGTTATAGATTCACATATCAAGAATAAGGTAGAACCTAAAATCATTCAATTATCAGGTCTATATATATATATATCGTAACGGAAATTAAGGAAAAATGTATCCCAAATATCAAGGCGACAGTTAAAAAATAATCTTTCCATAATTATTGGAATTCTCAAAGCAACATTTCAGCAATGACACGTTATTGTAATTGGTAATACCAGAACCTCATTGATGCCTTGGAACAAGACATGCAGATAAGGAGAATAAAGTGAAGACGAGGTCACAATTGTATTCAGCATCGAGTTCAATAAAATTAGTGACAAAGAGATTTGTAAATTAGGAATCATTCATTGAGACAGCGACATCGATCTGGGGTAAGCCGTTGTTGTATAGAATCCGTTCATTTATTTGAGGGCACATAATTTAAACTTCTTTTTTATATGGAATTTGAGTTTAACAAGTTCACATATTTTGTAGTGCTTCTCATTTAGATAATGGCACGAATTGCTTGTGTTGTATGATAGGAATGTGTGTTGAATGTTATGGCGTCAGATTTATATTATCATAAATAGCGGATATGAATATAAGAATATGGGACAATATGGAATGAATGGAAGCGAGGTCACATGGCGTCGTTATGCACTTTTAAATTCACGTATACATCAACCAGGAGAGCACAGATAATGAATCAACATTTTAACCTATGTTCATCAGGTAAAGCAATTTTTATTGCCCAGTAGACATTTCCTTAAAACATTGAGGTCGCATAAGGTAATCTGTTCTCTGTGCTATTGTGATCTAACTGTATTATTTGTATTATCGTTTGTGACCTTTAGGTATTTCTAGCTATCGAAAAACTGAATCCAGTTTTCTATTTCCGTAATTAATATGACCTTGTGCTCATTTGTAGTTTGTGACCTTGGGACCTAGCGACCTGTGGTCAAACATTGTTGTAGACATGAAAAAAAAAATTATAAATATTAATTGGATTGGGTCAATTTAATTTTGTTTTAATCCAATTAAGTCCATTAAATATAATCTAGTAAGCCCACCTAAAAGAAGCCCATGGATGAGGCCCATCCTACTTTTCAAAATCCTAACCATTTTATTTGTTTATTTTTTTTAAATAAATGGGATGGTTACAAAATTTTCTCTATAAATAGGACCATTGGTCCATAGAAAAAGAGAGAAAAGGAAAAGCAAGTGAAAAGAATTGCAGGTGAAGAATACAAAAATCCTCTCAATTTTCAAGCCAAGTCCAAATCCAAGAAGATCAAAGTCTTCTTCAAATCAAGCAAGTTCAAATCAATTCCAAGAAGATCAAAGCCTTCTTCAAGGCAAAGCAAGTCCAATCCGAAGTCCAAATCCCAAGTTCAAATCCAAGTTTCAAGTTCCAAGTGCCAAACAAGCAATCTCTCAACAAATCAAGTTTTTTTCAGCAAATTCAGAGGTCCAGGAATCAAGCCACGTGACCCCTTGCCTTCAAACACACAGATCGTTAATCAGAGGATTTTGCAATTTTGTATTTACAAGAGTTGTCCACTTGTATTTTCTCAAATTCAATTTGTAACAATTTCAGTATTTTTAATAATACTTCGAAATTCGTCGTACAAATTTCTTGGCACGCCCAGTGGGACTCTCTTGCCTCTCATCTTCCGTTCTGCAAAACTTTCAAGTTTCAACAAATACATCAGATATGGCAAGCGAAAAAGCGAAGGAAACTGTGACCCATCTTGAAGAAACACTTGCTGAAATTTTCCATGTGACCAGAGCCCAAACAAAATCTGGGAAAATTCAACTGGTTAGACCATTAAGGAAGTTCTCCAAAAAGGGCAAAATGAAAATTTCTTTCAAGAAGCAGGGCTCCCGTTCGTCAGAAAAGAACTTGGCTAAAAGTCCTCGTTCTGGTTCTATCTCCAGTGGCAGGTCTGTGTCTGGATCAAGTCATGCTACTTCCCCGCGAAAATGGGGAGACTATACCGCTTTTGAAGAATCAATCGAGCCAGTGATGGTAACAGAAAATGTCACCAGACACTGATGATCGAGTTCAACAAATGGCGGTTTCCATTGACAAATTGACAAAGTCTTTGGAGGAAAAAGATGCACAAATCGCCGTTCTCACGTATCGACTGGAGTTGCAAAGTCCTTTGAAAAAAGACAACCCAGAAAATGCAAGCTCATCCAAAGTTAAAGATCCTGAAATCCAAGAATACCAGCAGAAGCAAGATATGCATGACCGTACTGTTGTGCAAAATGTGTTTCGTGACACCACTCAACTCTCTGTTGGCTCTTTGTCCATCCAACAACTTCAACATATGATCACTGACACCATCCGTGCTCAATACGGTGGCTCACCGCAATCTTCATTGGTTTATGCCAAACCATATAGTCGTCGAATCGACGAGATGAGAATGCCTCTTGGCTACCAACCATCGAAATTTCAGTATTTTGATGGAAAGGGCAACTCGAAACAACATGTAGCTCATTTCATCAAAACGTGTAACAATGCTGGCACATACAATGATACCATGGTAAAGCAGTTTGTACGCTCCCTTAAAGGTGCTGCATTTGAATGGTATACAGACTTGACAGCCGGGTCAATTGACAGTTGGGATCAACTCGAACGTGAGTTTCTCACACGCTTCTATAGCACCAGACGGACCGTCAGCCTTCCAGAACTTGCCAAAACTAAGCAAAATAAGGAGGAACCAGTTGTTGAATACATTGAACGCTGGAGAAATCTCGTCCTTAATTGCAAGGAACGTATCAGCGAAGCATCCTCTATCGACATGTGTGTGCAAGGCATGCATTGGGGACTCCTTTATAATCTCCAAGCAAATATGCCTCACTCTTTTGAAGAGTTGGCCATACGTTCTCATGATCTAGAAATTCAAATTACAAGGCATGGAAGTTACTTTCCAAGCGACCCGCGTGACAAAAAAGATCCCAAGAAGGAAGTCAAAAAGGACAGTAAGCCAGGTAAGTTGAAAGAATCTCTAGCCATATCTACCGCTCCTGCAAAAATCACTTTTCAGAAATCAAGTTCAAATCCAAATCCAAATCCGAAGCCAAAGCAGGAGTTCAGGCCTAACAAGGCACAAGCACAAAAGAAAGGTCTTCTAAGTTTGAAAGAACTTGAAGAAAAGGAGTATCCATTCTCAGACTCTGAAGTTTCTGGAATTTTAGATCAACTCCTTGAACAACAAATAATCGAACTTCCAACATCGAAGAGGCCAGAAGAGGCTAGTCAAGTTGATCATCCTAAGTATTGCAGGTTCCACAGAATAATCAGTCATCGGGTGGAGAAATGTTTCGTGTTGAAAGATCTTATTGTTCGCTTGGACAAAGAAAATAAGATCAAACTCGAAACTGGTGAAAATCCAACAGCTGCTTGTTCGATGATTTCCTTTGGGTCATTCGATCCAATCCCTGTTGCAAATAAAGAGCAGTTTGCCCCTATTGCATATGATATGGACAAATTCTCTCCGGGGTAACGTAGTTTGGACCTCAACTTCCAAAAGGAGCTATTCCTGTAGAGTTCGAGGTAGACGGAGAAGTCACCATCACATACATATATCCAGAAATGGATAAACCACATGCTCCCAACCGTCCAACATTTTATGAAATCATGACAAATGACTTGGATGTTTGGGATTCCGATTCGGAATCTGAAGATGAAATTGGTGATGGTTGGTCCACATTCATAAGCAAGAAGGAGAAATATCAGACGCCCAACAAAATAGGTAAAATACCATCTTTGATATCTCTTGCAGGACCAACACTGGGGGCATTGATTATGGAAATTTCCCCTATTGAAGAAACACCTTCAGAAGAAAGTGATATGCCATGGACTCTCGTGAAAAGACGACACCGAAAAGCTCAACAACTACCAAATCCTGATATACGTGATGAACAATCAAGGCTAAGAAGGAGGCCAAGAAACAGTAAGAAGAAGTCCAAAGCTAAGACAAGTTCACCTCCCAGACCCATAACTTTGGGAGAGTATTTTCCTCAGGATTTCTTTGACAAAGAATGTTTCACTTCTAACGTCATCGGTCTGGATGGAGAAAGTAAATCAAAGAATGTTGCAGGAGAGAGTTTGAAGACGAAGAAAGTAATATCACGTCTATATAATATCTCTTCAAACACAAGTTTGTCTGAGGCTCTAGATCTACCTTTTGATGATAGGATGGCTTTGATCACGGCATTGATTGATCCAGAAGCTTATCAAGGGAAAGTGATAAGTATATTTTATACACTTATTTGTACGTCTGAATTAGAATAAATTATTATCGTTTTAGAATAAATGCTATTTAATTTGTGTTTATTTGTTTACTTTGCAGAAAATATCCCAAAAGATGAAGAATGAAGTAATTGATGAGAAAAATGCATAATTGGATGCTAATTGGAGCTAAAATGAGCAATTGATAAGTTTGTGACCTCAACCGGAAAGATGCAATGTGGCGAAGTAAATGAATAAGAAGTTGGAGGATCCAGTTGAAGGAATTGAGAGTTGAAACGAGCAAATTGAGAAGACCCCAAAGTATGGAGATTATATTGTTGCAATTGGAAGTTGAAGAACTGAAGAGCAAATTAAACATGAGGGACCAACTTGCAAATATCCAATGATTGATTTGGATAATAAGAAGATAATTTGAGGATTTTTAGGATTCAATTGGATGCAAGTAGAAGTCAAAAAGGAATGGAATATGATAAGAATATTACCATAAAATTGATTACAATCCTAGAAGATTCTGGATAGAATTCTAGTCGGACTTTGAGACCTAATTTTGGGATAGAAAACGTTCGAATTGGTAAAATCCTATTTCAGGAATAATTATAGACCTTTACGTTATCTTTCCAAATAACTTTGAATCACATTAATAGGATAAGCGAAGAGAAAGATATGGTCGAAATACTAAACGCTATACAGATACCAAAAAAGACTCGCGCGCGGATTTGATGAATTTCTTTCCTTCTTCAACTTGATCTCCTCACCAACTATAAATACAACCTCTTTGCACGAAAATCAAACATTTTCCTCTCCATAGAACGAGCCACAACAGAGATTTGAATTAAAATTCTTGGAGATTCAAGCATCGCAGAGGGGCGTGAATTGAAGATACTTGAAGAATTGATAATTGGTGCAATCTTTCCATTCTTCGTTGTTATTTTCAATGAACGTCATTATATATATATTTTTCTATTTAAATATGATGTGTAGCTAAATTTTATGTTGGGATGAACGATGTAGCCTAGTTAATTATTTTAATTCCATATTCCTTGTTTTAACGCTTTAATACATGTATTGATTTATTATTGCGTTTAATGCATGAATGAACTGGCCACTTATTCATGATTTTATGTGTTATTTCCATAATCCGAGAGGTGAGTTAATAACATAGATTTAGGTAATAAATCCGGTAATTGAACGAGAGATAGAGATATACTCTTGTAATTATTGCGGTCGTATATGAATTCTAGAATGTAATGCATCTAGATAAGGAATATCCAGACCCGCTGTAGAGATACATGGTTGACTTATTTAGGTAAAGTTGATTTAAACTCGAGAGAGGAATTTCAAATTAAATCAGTGAATTCGACCGAATGCATATTTATGAAATAAAACTGAAATTGGAGTTAATTTAATTGGCTAGGTGAAATCGTGAATCCCAACTACTTTACAATCGTTTTTTAAAAACAAAACAAATTTCGCAATTTTAATTCTTTAAGTATTGTCTTAGTTTTAGTTTAAAATCTCAAATTATTTCGTCCCGTCAAATAAGGTATAGAACTAACATATTTCGATAATTAATAGCAGTCTCCGTGGGACGATAATTCGGACTCTTAGGTCCACTTTATTACTTCTCACGACCCGTACACTTGCGGGGATATCTTGCATTGCGAGATATTGGTGACCAGAAAGTGTTGGAACCAATTATTTCTACAACTCACCAAGACTGTATGGCCACAATCACATTCAATGACGATGACTTACAGCTGGGATCTCGTTTGCATAACAGGCCTCTATATGTCTGTGGTTATATCCGGGAGTGCAAAATACATCGGATAATGATTGATTGTGGTTCAGTTGTGAACATTATGCCAATCAATACTATGAAGAAAATTGGAATAAAGATTGGAGATCTGTCCAAAAGCAACATCATGATTCAGGGATTCAATCATAAAGGTCAAGGAGCCATTGGCATGATACGCTTGAAGCTACAAATTGCAGACCTAGTTTCCACAGCTCTCTTCCATGTCATTAATGCCAAAACATCTTATGAATTACTTCTTGGACGTGTCTGGCTGCATGAAATAGGAGTGGTACCCTCAACTTGGCATCAATGTTTTAAGTATAGCCGAGATGGAGAAGTCAAATGCGTGGTAGCTGAGACCAAGCCCTTCCTGAAAGAAGAAGCTTACTTCGCAGACGCCAAGTTTTACCTTGAAGATGAAGAATTTCATTTGGCAGGGTTATCTACAGCGGGGTTTGAAATGGAAAGTGTTAATCAGAAAGTTGTAGTTCCACCACATCAACTTATGACAGGTAAATCAAAACTTACTTGTGAAAGGTCTTCTAGAGATAAACAGCCTCAGGAAAATTCAAAAAGTGTTGAGTTATCGAGGAAAGAATTGACTTTTTCGATACCTAACATTACAAAACTAGCTATACCACATCAACTTATGAAAGTTGCAAAGGTTGGTGAAGCTTCAACATCTATTCCAAGTATATCAAGACTCCGTATCTCTGATTCACTTGAACAGAATTTGACACATGTAAAAGGGGTTGACGAAATGAAGAGAGCTTTCAAGGGATGTTACAATCCAAGAGCCAATAAACTGTTTGAAAATGCTGGGTTTGGAAGAGGAGAACCTCGAAAATTAGGTGATCTTGACGCAGTACTTGCAGGTGGACGTATCCCATCAGGTTTGGATGGATCAATCATATCACAACCAAAATATGGCTTGGGATATAATCCAAATCAACCAAAACAGATTAAAGTTAAGAAGGTCTCCTCAAACCCAATCATGATTCGAATATTTGAGATTCCTGAAGAAAAATCCGAAGAGTCGAGACCTTCCGTATTTGACCGAATTCAAGGTGAAAATGTCAGAGTTTCGGTATTCGAAAGGCTAAAGGGAGAATCTTCAATAGCCACTGAATCAAAAGACAAAGTCTCAGTCTTCCGGAGGTTAAGCAGCAATGACCCCATATCTGCTCAAGTTGATGAAAAAGTTCGGACTTTTATAGAATCGTCTCAAAGGCAATCTGCCTTCTCTCGACTTGGAGTTAAGAATTCAGATATGAGTTTAAAGACTCAACGTTCCAGGAGAAGGCACAAAACTAGAAAGACTTCCAAGCTTCAAAAGAATGACGGAAATGAAGAAAAAGTATCAATAAACCACATTACTTTTGAAGAAGTTGGTAACTCAAAATCTAAAGTTGAAGACTCAAACACATCAGATGAACCTGAACCAGCTCCGCCAACATTTGAAGAAGGGGGCAAGCTACTGTGAACGATTTGAAACAGTTGAACTTGGGAACAGAAGAGGAGCCGAGGCCAATCTATGTCAGTGCCCTTCTGAGTCTAAAAGAAGAATCTGAGTATTTCAACATGCTATAAGAATACAAGGATGTGTTTGCATGGTCCTACGAAGAAATGCCAGGGCTGGATCCTAAAGTTGCTGTGCATCATCTTGCAGTAAAGCATGGAGTTCGTCCTATCAAGCAACCTCAGAGAAGATTTCGACCAAAATTGATTCCCCAAATTGAAGTAGAAATCAACAAACTCATTGAACCTGGGTTCATACGTGAAGTCAAGTATCCGACTTGGATTGCTAACATTGTTCCTGTCAGAAAGAAGAATGGACAGTTACAAGTTTTTGTTGACTTTCGAGACCTAAATCAAGCTTGTCCTAAAGATGATTTTCCACTTCCAATAATAGAGTTAATGGTGGATGCAACAACTGGATACGAGGTTCTTTCTTTCATGGATGGATCTTCTGGGTACAATCAAATCCGAATGAATCCTAAAGATGAAGAGCTTACAGCATTCCGCACACCTAAGGGGATATACTGTTATAAGGTCATGCCTTTTGGATTGAAAAATGCCGGGGCAACTTATCAACGGGCAATGCAAAAGGTTTTTGATGACATGATGCATGAGAAAGTTGAATGTTATGTGGATGACCTTGTTGTCAATACAAAAAGACGAGACGATCATCTACAAGACTTACAAGATGTTTTCAAGAGACTCCGGCGCTATCAGTTGAAAATGAATCCATTAAAGTGTGCATTTGGGGTCACTTCTAGAAAGTTTCTTGGCTTCATAGTCCAACATCGAGGCATTGAGATAGACCAATCAAAAACTGATGTCATAATTAACATGCGTGAAACCAGCAATTTACATGAACTAAAAAGTCTTCAAGGAAGGTTAGCATATATTCGAAGATTTATTTCTAATCTTGCTGGTCGTTGTCACCTATTCAACAGGTTGGTAAAGAAAGATGTACCATTTGAATGGAACGATGCATGTCATGATGCTTTTCAAAGTATTAAGAAATATCTATCTCACCCACCAGTGCTTACAGCTCCAACTCCTGGAAAGCCATTGACTCTCTATGTTGAAGCGCAAGAATATTCTCTAGGTGCTCTTCTTGTCCAAAACAACGATGAAGGAAAGGAGAATGCGCTCTATTACCTGAGTCGGACATTAGTAGGCGCTGAACTAAAGTACTCACCAATTGAGAAGATGTGTTTGGCATTGATATTTGCAGCTAAGAAATTGAGGCATTATATATTAGCACACACAATCAATCTAGTCTCAAGGGTGGATCCATTAAAGTACATAATGTCAAGGCCTATTCTTTCTGGAAGGATAGGAAAATAGGCACTTCTATTATCGGAGTTCGACATCAACTTTATTCCTCAAAAGGCTGTTAAAGGACAAGCATTAGCAGATTTTCTCGCTGATCATCCGATTCCGGCAGAATGGGAGCTCTCTGAAGACCTTCCGGATGAAGAAGTCTTTTACACTGAAGTTGTACCTTCATGGAGGCTATTCTTTGACGTGGCAGCTCAAAAGTACGGTGCTGGAGCAGGAGTCATATTTGTCACTCCACATGATCAAGTTATGCCATACGCCTTTGCTTTGACAGAAAAGTTTTCCAATAACATGGCAGAATATCAAGCTCTCATTATTGGTTTGGAGACTGCATTGGACCTGGGAATTAATCAATTAGAAGTCTTTGGAGATTCTATGTTGATAATCAACCAGCTTCTATCTGAATATGAAGTCAGAAATTTGGATCTAAAGCCATATCATGAGTACGCATCAACACTTTTGAAGCAGTTTGAATCAATACAAATCAAATTTGTTCCAAGAAATGAAAACAAAGAAGCTGATGCATTAGCAAATTTAGCTGTTGTTCTAGCCAGATCAGATGAAGAGTCTATCCACCAGGTGTCAATTGTTTAAAAATGGGTTATTCCACCACTATTTCCAGAGAATCTGCAAGAAAACAACATTGTTGAAGTTTTCGGTGAAGAAAAAGCTGATTGGAGGCAACCAATAATTGATTATCTTCAACATCAGAAGTTATCGGACAATCCCCGTCGTAGGACTGAAGTCCGAATGCGTACTTCTCACTTCATATTCTACAAGAACACACTCTATCGACGTTCATTTGATGGAGTTTTCCTTCGATGCCTAAGTAATGAGGAAAAATCGCACGTTCTTGAAGAAGCTCATTCTGGAATATGCGGTGCTCATTAGTCCGGGCCCAAGCTCCATTTTCGGATAAATAGAATGGGGTACTATTGGCCAACCATGGTTCAAGATTCTATGGACTATGCAAGGAAATGTGAAGCTTGTCAAGTCCATGCAAATTTCATCCACCAGCCTCCGGAACCAATACACCCGACGATAGCCTCGTGGCCTTTCGATGCTTGGGGCCTTGATGTGATTGAACCTATAACTCCAAAATCTTCAGCTGGACATTCATACATCCTTGTTGGAACTGATTATTTCTCCAAGTGGGCTGAAGCTGTACCGCTGAGGGAAGTAAAGAAAGAAAATGTTACAGATTTCATTCGTGTTCAAATCATTTACCGGTATGGAGTCCCTCGACACATCATCACTGATAATGGAAAGCCTTTCTGCAATAGCCACATAAATAATTTATGTGCTAAATTTGGGTTCAGACAATACAATTCCTCCATGTATAATGCAGCAGCCAACGAACTTGCAGAGGCATTCAACAAGATCCTGTGCAACCTGTTGAAGAAAGTTGTGTCTAAATCAAAAAGGGACTGGCATGAAAGAATTGGAGAAGCCTTGTGGGCTTACCGCACTACTTACCGGACCCCGACACAAGCTACCCCTTATGCTTTGGTGTATGTAGTAGAAGTTGTCCTGCCTTTAGAATGCCAAATTCCATCATTGCGGATTGCTATTCAAGAAGGGTTGACAATAGAAGAAAATGCCCGTCTTCGACTCGAGGAGCTAGAAGCTTTGAATGAGAAGAGATTAGAGTCACAAATGCACTTGGAATGTTATCAAGCTCGTATGGTAAAGTCCTTCAACAAAAGGGTGCGGCCAAGATCATTTCAAGTAGGAGATATGGTACTTTCAGTGCGCAGACCAATCATCATCACAAGAAAAACTGGGGGCAAGTTCCAACCTAAATGGAATGGTCCATTTCTTGTTACTCACGTGTTCACAAATGGAGTATACAAGATCGTTGACAAAGATGGACTGCAAATTGGACCTATCAATGAAAAATTAAAGCATTTTTACGTTTAAAGTTCTTTAAATTTTGTTGTACCTAAATGTACTACTCCTGGCCCGCAAGAGGATAAACTGTGAACGGCTCTATAAACAAAAAAAAAAATATGTTGTTGTAATGAACTACGTTTTGACTTGATCCCTTTTGGGTACGTAGGCAGCTTGAATGGAAATTATAAATTCAAGTTCAGTCAAAATCAATAAATTCTTTCTATTTTTCTTGTATTAATTTTTCTTTGCAAAAAAAAAAAAAAAGTGTACAAGAGAGATGCAAGAGAAAAAAAAATCCAATAAAGAATGATGTTGATGAACCAAAGTTCATTCAACATAGCAAAAAAAAAAGAAGAATAAGAAGTCTTCATTCTATCTTAATCAATCACTGTCAATCAACTGCAAGAAGTTGTCTTCAAGAGTGTTCCTTTCTTGGTCAATGGATCCTGCAATTGTGGCATCTTTAACCTGCGCTTGCTCCAATGAGGTCTTCTTCGTCTCAATTGAACTGGTATTTTCCTGGCAAGTTTGGAATTCATCAAAAAGTCTATCCAGCTCTGAATCCAAATCACTAATTCGAGCTTCCAAAGAAGAACATGTGGAATTCCCTGCTGCTATCTGGATATCAAGAGATTTCAACTGCTTAGCCTTTTCTTCTGCAGTCAAACATTCCAAGTACTGCTGTCTTTTAGCAAGATAAACGTCAACTCCAATAAATGCATCCATATGTCTCATCAAAGGCATTGAATCTGCACGGAATTGATTGATGATCACATCCCGAAAAGTTGATTTGCTTTCATTCCACCAAGTCCGAATGTTGGAAAAACCATGCTTCAAAGCTTCCTTAAACAATGCCCGCAGGAAATTAATCTTGGCTTCTTGTAGAGCATTCTTCAAGAAAGAAGATTCTTCGGTAAATCTGTGCAGAGGACCAGAGATGGAAGAACATCTTGGTGTCATCTCACAATTATTTATCTTCTGACCTGGAGCTGGTAATGCTAATAAAGGAGAGATATTTGAAGTATCCTGTCCAATCTCTGAACTGCTAACTCGCAAAGGCTCAGAATTCACCTCATCATTAAGATCATCTTGATTAGGTGATATGACACCGTTATTAATACTGCTTGGGTATTTGCAAGGAGGCTCATGTCTATCGTTGCCATAAATTTTATCAAGTGCACCAATCATCTCATTGTTCTCATTACGATGATTTGCTGAATAAAACATCCCTTCAGGAACTTGTGGAAATCCTACAACAAATAGAAAGTTGAAGAAATTAAATACCAATCTATTAGGGCATTGAATGGGCTAAAAATGAAGATGTATACCTGCGTTTCGTGTTTGAGGCGACAGATCCAAATTTTCATCGCCATAGGATACATCTGGGATACTCAAATCATGTCTAAATGTTTCAGAACAAGCTTCCTTAGGATTCTCCACAACCTGAGAATCTTTAGGTCGTATTGTTCGCTTCCGACGCAATATTTGAGAAAGGGGAATCTGAAGTTCAAATTCGAAACGGCAAATGAGATGCAAATTATCATTCAAAAAAAAAATTTAAATGATAAATAAATCTTACCTGATCTCTAGGACTCCTGCTTTCTAAAGGAAGTGTGGCATCAAGTGTTTGAGGTGTTCGGTCCATAGAGCTACTGCTTTCTGAAATTGTAATGGGCTCATGTACCTTCTCTACATGTTCTGAAGTGGAAGTGTGATCCATGCGAGAGTGTATTATTTTAATTTTCTTGATACCTCTTTCATTTGGAACATCCAGAGGTCTCTTCCGAAGAGTCGCTTGACAATCTACATAAGAGGATCCAATTCACGGGCATTATAACTTCCTGTTTGTTCGGGGGCAAATGGAGATTTACCAAGTACAAAGTTATTATCTTCTCTAGACAATAAATCTTGCACTTTAATCTTGTTCAGACCAGGATATACTTTATCTTCCCACCAAGCTTTGTATGATGGATCAACTTGAAGTTGTATATCATCAATGCGCCCCGGAAGATGAAATGTGCATCTACTCCCTACCCGTGTCAAAGATAACCAAGCATGGTAGAGGGTCAACACATTGGCTGTAAACATCATTGGTTTTGGTGAGCCTGGAATCGTTTGCCTAAATCCTTGTTGTCTTGCAAATCTGTGAGGATTGTAAGCTTCAAGAATAAACAGGTTATTACAATGACGGTAAGAAAGAAACCCTGGTCGGATACTCATCATGAACTCTGAAGTCTCTATAGATCTTTCATTGTTATCTGTGCGTATACCACCATGAGGTAAATAAATCGGATTCCACGAAAAATCATTAGAGTCCATTTTTCCGCGAAGTAGTTCTTGACAATCAAATACATCAACCTCCCAATGTTGGAAATCATTTAAAGTCCCAGCATATCTTTGGATAATAGGACGACCAATGCTCTTGTCAACGTTAGCATAGATGCCCCGAACAAAATAAGTTGCAGCCCAAGCGTACAAAAAATGTCCGGAAAATGTATATTTGACTGATCCAATGTCATGGCCAGTCACGCAATTTTTTGTCTCGGTAAGTCCTCTATAAATGCAAGCTAAGATGGGAGGTACCAAGCTGTAAGTTGATTTTGTAGCCATTCTGGAAGCTACTTTAAAAGTTCCCACCCTGAGACAATCATCTCTAGAAGGAAAAATAAAACAGCAGAGCCAAAGGGAAAGATAAGCTGCTATGTCCAACTCTTCTTGTTCTTCAACGGATAAAGAAGTATTCCAGTAGTCCATGTCCCTGTGCAGAATATCGTGTAATGTTTCTGTGCAAACAGGTCTCTGTAATTTTTCTTTGGATACTGACTGATCTCCTGAAGATGGGTTTGCTTCCATAGCCTGCTTAAACGCCTTGCTTTTCCTTGGATTCGGAACACAATCATCAGTTTTGAACCAGAAATCAATCCAGTCGTTGTGGCGGACCCGCTCACTCTTCTTTTTGTCAACGATCAGTGAAAAGGCCTTAAATAAATATAAGAAAGATCTGGGGAGGGAGTTTGTTAGTTCCAAAAGACTTGGTACTACCTCCTCGTAATAATCACCCCTGATGGAAAGTCCAGTAATCTCTTGCATATCCCAAAGCGAAATGCTGATCTCTCCATTGGAAGTTACAAAAGTGTTGGTCTTCGGGCACCAAACTTCGCAAAGAGCTCGATAAATAGAGTCGGGTTGAGAGTAGTCCTTAGTGGCAGAGTAAATGGCATGAGCTAGTTCAGGAAGATTTTTCTTGATGAGAAGCTTATTAATCCAAAGGGACCTTTCCCAAAACTTCGACAAAAAAGAAATCTCTCCACGATAATGGACTGTACTTCCCCATCTGATCTCCCTTCGATCAATTCTCTCAGAAATGATTGATTTTGGAATAAACGTTGTGTCTGAAGTGTGATGCGGAGGAGGACACAAACAAGGATGTCTAGTACGAGTTGAATTCCTCTGGCTGACACTGAGAATACGCGTGTCCATACCCTGCAAAAGAACTGCATGGACGAAAGGGTATGTTATTGGCTTATGGATGGTAAGTTTAAAGTCTCCTGTCAAGTTGCATGGAAGCTTCAAAGTAGCCTTGGGGAAGCAAAGGATTTGACTTTTCCGTACAGGATCATAAAATTCCTTAATTTCAAGTAATTTCAATTTTTTCTTGTCTTTGGAATTTTGTTTTGCCATCCCTGAAAAAAAAATTAAAAAAAAAAAAAAAAAAATCAAAGTTTCCATCCTAAAAAAATTTACTATGCCGGGGAGTATCTAAATAAATACATTCCGCATGTTTTTCAGGTCTTCAAATTTCAATCCTGAAAATTTTATTATGCCGGGGAGTATCCAAATGGATACATTCCGCATATTTTTCAGGTCTTCAAAATCTTCAATCCTGAAAATTTTATTATGTCGGGGAGTATCCAAATGGATACATTCCGCATATTTTTCAGGTCTTCAAATTTCAATCCTAAAAATTTTATTATGCCGGGGAGTATCCAAATATATACATTCCGCATATTTTTCAGGTCTTCAAATTTCAATCCTGAAAATTTTACTATGTCGGGGAATATCCAAAAGAATACATTCCGCATATTTTTCAGATCTTCAAAATCTTCAACCTGTAAAAGTAAATCTAGCGGGTATCTAAAAAGATACATTCCGAAGATTTACCAAATCTTCAAAGTACATGTTTAAAAAAAAAATTCAAAACACAGTTCAACCTTCAAATTGTTCGTCCGCTTTCAATGATCCTGTCAAACAAAGAAACAAAAAATGTTAATTGGTTCCTGCCTTTGAAAGTGGAAACAAATTAAAGCCAATTAATTTTGATTTATGCTAGAATTAAAAGAAAAAAAAAGGAGTTTTCTGTTAACATCTCTCCAACATCAACACAACCACAAATTGAGAAATATGCACTTCTCACACACAACACACATACATACATGCATAAAACACACAGTAACACATGGCACAAGTACATACGTCATCAACAATGCATTGGCAAAAAAAAAAAAAAAATTACCTACAAAAGTTGGTGATTGGAAGTAAAACACAGAAAACAGTCTATTACAATAATTGTGGCTGCTCCAAAATCAGATTTGGTTGGGTATATATGTGACGGTGAATCTTGTTGCTGGACTATATCACTGGGCCAATGATAACTATGACTGCTCCAAAACTCCTATATTTGGATCCCAAATAAAGTCACTTCACAGCATGTAAAGTATAGCTTATAGATGCATGTTTCAAAACAATGATATTTATGAGATTTGTCTTCTTCTTTAATAAGATGAATTCAACTTGTAGAGTCAAATTAAAACTCTTCCTCTACGATAAACACAGAAGATGAGTTCATGACTAGATAGGACTCCAAATGTTGTTTTATTTCTTTTAAATAATGATAATAAGGATAAACCATTGGTCTTCGTGAAAGATGAATTTGAGTAGAATTTGGATTACAAATTTTGAATTCACATCCAATTAGATCAATTTTCTTGATAGAATAATGATCTATGATTTTATTTTTTAAATTTGGTGAAATTCAAATTCTTTTCACTTCAAGAGATATAGTTTAATATAATGACGAATTTATTTGTGTTAAACTTAAACAAATTTCAAACCAAATTTCAAAATTCAAATTTCAAGATTTATCTATTTATTTATTTTCATAATAAATAAATAAATCTTGAGGGGGCATTTGTAGACATGAAAAAAAAAATATTTATAAATATTAATTGGATTGGGTCAATTTAATTTTGTTTTAATCCAATTAAGTCCATTAAATAAAATCTAGTAAAGCCCACATAAAATAAGCCCATGGATGAGGCTCATCCTACTTTTCAAAATTCTAACCATTTTATTTGTTTATTTTTTTAAATAAATGGGATGATTACAAAATTTTCTCAATAAATAGGACCATTGGTCCATAGAAAAAGAGAGAAAAGGAAAAGTAAGTGAAAAGAATTGCAGGTGAAGAATACAAAAATCCTCTCAAGTTTCAAGCCAAGTCCAAATCCAAGAAGATCAAAGTCTTCTTCAAATCAAGCAAGTTCAAATCAATTCCAAGAAGATCAAAGCCTTCTTCAAGGCAAAGCAAGTCCAATCCGAAGTCCAAATCCCAAGTTCAAATCCAAGTCTTAAGTTCCAAGTGCCAAACAAGCAATCTCTCAACAAATCAAGTTTTTTTCAGCAAATTCAGAGGTCTAGGAATCAAGCCACGTGGCCCCTTGCCTTCAAATACGCAGATCGTTAATCAGAGGATTTTGCAATTTTACATTTACAAGAGTTGTCCACTTATATTTTCTCAAATTCAATTTGTAACAATTTCAGTATTTTTAATAATACTTCGAAATTCGTCGTACAATTGTGAAGTCAAATTTGCCGACGTAAAGCCAGATTTTGTGACTTGCCATGATTGGATTCCTATAATGAATGCGTTAAATGTCAATGAAATGTCTTATGGGTATTCCTATTTGTGACCTCATTGTATTTGTAAACATTGAAAATTGTATCTGGTGTCTCTTTTCAGAAATTCAAGTGAACTTTTGACCTTGTTTAATTTTAAGTGAAATGATATGTAATTCATGTTACCGATGCAATTGAACTCCTTTACTAAATGTTGTGTTTGTAGTCTGATTAAATTTGTGACCTGGAGGTATATTTAACAATTGAAAAGCTCTTGTAACTGTATATTTTTAAAAAAATTAAGTGTATGTTACCTTCCATAATATACCCCATTTGGAATTATCACATAGTTTTGTCATGTATCAATATCCCACAGATCAGTTTTGCAAGGTTATCAATACCAAATAATTGGAAAAAGTGTAGTCTGTTGATATGAAAAGATGACCTAAATTAGGTGACTGATGTTAACATGTGACCTGAATAATTCAACATGCATGTGACCTTGATATTTTAACATGTTACCTGGATAGTTTAACATGTGACATGGGTAGTTTACCATGTGACCTAAACATGTGATGTCTCATCAGTGCCCCAAGGGCTACCAATGAATATAGTATATGACCTAGGAAGTTGAACATGCCTAAAAACCTGTAGTATGTTTATGTAGAATCAAGAATGTAATGTGTATGAGGTGACATTCATGAACATGTGTCTGCACAATATAACACGTGACCTGAATAAAAACAACTCATCAAATGGTTCTACCCCTGGATTAAATGACATGTGATCTTAATAAGAAATACTCAACAAACGGTTATATCAAAAAGCTTGAAGAATAAACTCCTGAGACAAAATTACAGAAAAAAATGCAGAGTATACATAAATGAAAAAATATGTATTTCAAAAAATCAATTTAATTCCCAAATACAGTTTTCATTAAATAAAAAAGGAAATATACAATATTCTGAGTAGTGATTGCACAAAAATTTAGGCGTCTCCATCACAACGACGTCTACCCTCTGTCTCGTTTGTCCCGTGTTCTTTTTAACTTGTCAATGCTCGTAAAGAGTTGCAGCTATGTTCACCCTTGCAATTGTAGCATTAAAATCCATGGCATGGAATTCATCTCATTTTGCAACCAGTACTCAAGGTCACAGGTTCAAGTGAGTCACGATCCATATATAAGGTCCGAAGGGATATGTTTCGCTAGAAGGCACATTGACAAAAACAGAGTCAGAATCCACATTAATATGATTTAAATGGTTTCGAGGTAACATGGATAGATGTTTAAAAGTCACAAAAAGAGTGTAATCACAATACGTATATAATGTCACAAATGATCAGTGCACTAATTATCAGTAAAACCAAGTCACAAATGATCAATGCACTAGTCATCATCAAGACAAGGTTACAAATTATTTAAGGTCATAATACATATGTAAGGTTACAAATGTTTTAAGGTCACAATACATATGTATACCTGTTATAATCACACATGATGAAACACATTATAATCTTTAATTTCGGATTTATATATAAGACAAAAGTAGGGCAAAGATGCTAGGAATGAGGGATAAATAGAAAACATTTAATACCACTAGGAAATAGTAATTTCCCAGTCAATAAATATTTAAGGTCATAATACATATGTAAGGTTACAAATGTTTTAAGGTCACAATACATATGTATACCTGTTATAATCACACATGATGAAACACATTATAATCTTTAATTTTGGATTTATATATAAGACAAAAGTAGGGCAAAGATGCTAGGGATGAGGGATAAATAGAAAACATTTAATACCACTAGGAAATAGTAATTTCCCAGTCAACAAATTGAAGGCCAAAGGGGTATATTTGGTGGAAAACAAATTCACCCAAAGATGAAAATCATAAAAATAAAAGCCACAACAAGCATGTAAGGGGAGAAAAATAAGATCCATATAATTCAATCAATTACTCACAGATCTCTAAAAATATATAACATTCGACTACCATCTCATTTTGTTGAGCATCACATCCACTTATAACTAACTAATTCGTGTTACTAAGGTCACAAATGTGTTAAGCTCACAATACATATAAGGTCACAAAATGATAGTCCAGTAGTCATCAATAAAGCCAGGTCACATATGATAATTGCACTAGTTATCAACATAATCAGGTCACAAAATGTTCTGAATTGCGAATAACTTCAGACAACCTCAAATCAAGAAGACGAGTAAGGGGATTCACATTTTGTTTCGAAGTTCATTAAATTCTTGGTTCAATTCAATACACATCAATAATACTAGGACACATGTGCATCATTTCAACAAGGTACCAATCGACAAAAAAATTCAAATGTATTCGACATCTTACATGTTCCTTTCATGACCGGTATCTTCCTCCTCCTTCACTTTCTTCGACAATGAATTCCGATCTGATGTCTTGATTTTCACCATTTACAGTAAATGTTCTCTTCGGTTTCAAATTTCTGGAGGCAAAAATAGATTGCATGTAGTGTAGGTTGGGCCACGATACTGGATTGCGTGGTGTAGGTTCGCTGTATTGTTTTTCCTCAAGATTGTCGGCGTGATGGTTTTAGTATAGGTTTAATTTAAGGAGCGTGATGAATCTTGATGTTGAATAGCAGTATATCTTCTTACTAAAGCGGTGGAGTTCATCTTCATAGAGGCCAGATATTTAGGGATTTCTTTCAGCGGTTATTTGCATAGATTTCGTGTATTTGATTTTTTATGAATATATTTTGTGATATGATAATTAATTAAATTACAATAAAAATCCTAATTAGAACATGAGATTTGAATTTATTAAGGTTTGGCTTGATTTTTGAATTACAATCTTAAAATAGCTGGGTGTCTGTAATTTCCTCATACGAATTAGTAGTATTTCTCCTGTGCCATGTAAGAAAGTTATTCAAAAATATTAATTTCGATAAGTATTTGGTATACTTTAATGTTTAATTATTTATACATAATTAATAGATATTCAAAATGCATGAAAAATAATATTATATCACAATAACTAATTAGATTTAATAAATGATATAAATAATTCAAATTATAATAACTTTTTTGAATAGTTAGTCAATTTATATATTTAAGTAATACATAACTATCAATTTCAATAATTTTTATAAGCTATTATTAATTTCAAAGAAAATGCAAATATAGCAATTTATTTAATTGTATATCATGTTTGATGTAATATTATGAGTACAATATAAATTTTGTGGAATACATGCATCAATATATTTCTCATGATTTCTGCATTCTCCTCTCGTATTTAATTTTCAATTTTCATTAAAAAATATCAATCCCAATAATTATAAATGCATGCTTAACTTAAACCCACAAATATTTGTATTTAACCAATAATTTTTTTTTTTTTTTTACTTATAAAATCAAATAGTCAAAAATAATAATTAAGTAAATCTAGTAATTATCATAATATGACAACATGAAATGTTGGAGTAAAAATATTATATTGAAAATCGTATATCAAATAACATTTACGCAACTATTAAAACTAAGAATGATTAAAAAATATAATTCATTTTTAAACATATTATTCACATTTTTTGCATTTGCCTCTCATATTTAACATTTTCACGAAATTTCTTTCAGAAATATTAATCATAATAATTATAAACGTGTGTTTAATTACATGTTTTTTATACATAAATCTAAATAATATACTTAAATCGAAATATTATTTGTATTCAAAAAAAATATAGATAATATAATAGAAAATTATAAATTCCAAGAGAAAAATAATGTTTTGTATTATTATTAGCCCCTGTTTGAGACTGTCATTTCAAATAATGTGGTTTGTAAAATCTTTGTAGAATGTGTAGTAAAATATATTTTGAATGATGAATATCAAGATGAAATAAACATTGCATAGATTAGATAAATATTACTTCTATTTTTTAATGCAATCATTACAATTTATAAACAACATAATTTCTTAAACTACTTTTTAACCGCACACATTTTTTCTTCACCTTCTAACCACACACATTTTTTCTTCACTTAGTCAAAACATCATTGTTTTTTTTAAAAAAAAAAAAAAAAAACTCACTTTCTACCACATTTTACCAATAAAATAATCTACAAATAAACTAAAAAAATTCTCTATTTTTAACCTTAAATTTTGAAAAAATGTACTATTTCAAACCAAATAATGTGTTGTATTATTATTAGCCCCCTATTTGTGATCCTTCATTTCAAATAATATGGTTTTTAAAATTTTTGTACAATGTGTGGTAAATGATATTTTGGATAATGAATATCAAGATGAAATAGACATTATATAAACTAGATAAATATAAGCTTATTTTTTTTAAAGCAATCATTACAATTTATAAATCAATTTATAAACAAAATTTATAAATCAATTTATAAACAACATAATTTCTAAAACTACTTTTTAATCGCACACATTGTCTCTCCACTTTTTAATTACACACATTTTCTCTACACTTATTCAAAACATCAATTTTTTTAAACTCATTTTCTACCACATTTTACTAAAAAAATAATCTACACATAAACTAAAAAATATTATATACGTTTAACCTTACATTCTGAAAAATTTACTATTTCAAACCTCATTATTTGAAAAAAATGTGTCATTTATTGTTAGCCCTCTATTTGAGATCCGTTATTTCAAATAATGTGGTCTATAAAATCTTTGTAGAATGTTTAATCGAAATTTATTACTTGTAGCTGTATTAAAAATTATTATGCCAAAATAAAAAATAAGAATAACACATTACAAAATACCAAATTACAAAAATACACATAGAAAAAAAAGAAATGAAAGTATAAGGCAAAAAAAAAATAATAATAATAATGATTAAAAAAAATAATTCATTATTAACCATAATTTTCATATTTTTTTACATCTTCCTATCGTATTTAACATTTTCTCGAAGTTTCCTTCAAAAACATTAATCAAAATAATTATAACGTGTGTTTAATTATATGTTTTTTATATTTAAATCTAAATAATATACTTAAATAGAAATATTATTTGTATTCAAAAAAATATAGATAATATAATAGAAAATTATAAATTCCAAGAGAAAAATAATGTGTCGTATTTTTTTAGCCCCTGTTTGAGACCATCATTTCAAATAATGTGGTTTATAAAATTTTTGAAAAATGTGTAGTATATTATATTTTTAATGATGAATATCAAGATGAAATAGACATTGCATAAATTAGATAGATATAATCTTCTGTTTTTTAGTGCAATCATTACAATTGATAAATCAATTTATAAACAACATAATTTTTAACCACACAGATTCTCTTCACCTTTTAACCACACACATTTTCTCTTCACTTATTCAAAATATCATTTTAAAAAAACTCATTTTCTACAACATTTAACCAATAAAATAATCTGCAAATAAACTAAAAAAATTCTCAACTTTTAATCTTAAATTCTGAAAAAAATTACTATTTCAAATCTCATTATTTGAAATAATATGTCGTGTTATTATTAACTCCTTGTTTGAGATCTGTCTTTTCAAATAATGTGGTTTGTAAAATTTTTGTAAAATGTTTGGAAAATGATATTTTGAATAATGAATATTAAGACGAAATAGACATTGCATAAATTAGATAAATATAAGCTTATGCTTTTTAAAGCAATCATTACAATTTATAAACAACATAATTTCTAAAACTACTTTTAATCATACACATTGTCTATCCACTTTTTAATCACATACATTTTTCTACACTTATTCAAAACATTATTTTTTTTAAACTCATTTTCTGCCACATTTTACCAATAAAATGATCTATTCGTAAACTAAAAAATAATCTCTATTTTTAACCTTACATCTTGAAAAATTTACTATTTCAAACCTTATTATTTGAGATAATGTGTCGTTTTATTATTAGCTCCCTGTTTCAGACCCGTTATTTCAAATAATGTGGTTTGTAAAATATTTGTAGAATGTTTAATCGAAATTTAATACTTGTAGGTGTATTAAAAATTATTATGACAAAATAAAAGACAAGAATAATACATTACAAAAGACTAAAAAAAAATGATTAAAAAAATATAATTCATTATTAATCATAGTTTTCATATTTTTTGCAACTGCCTATCGTATTTAACATATTCTCCAAGTTTTTTTTCAAAACATCAATCACAATAATTATAAACGTGTGTTTAATTATATGTTTTTTACACTTAAATCTAAATAATATACTTAAATCGAAATATTATTTGTATTCGAAAAAATATTGATAATATAATAGAAAATTATAAATTTCAAGAGAAAAATAATGTGTCATATTATTTTTAGCCCCTGTTTGAGACCGTCATTTCAAATAATGTGGTTTGTAAAATTTTTGTAGAATGTGTAGTATATTATATTTTGAATGATGAATATCAAGATGAAATAGATATTGAATAAATTAGATAAATATAAGTTTCAGCTTTTTAATGCAATCATTACAATTCATAAATTAATTTATAAATAACATAATTTCTCAAACTATTTTTTAACCACACAGATTTTCTCTTCACCTTTACACCACACATATTTTCTCTTCACTTATTCAAAACATCATTTAAAAAAAAAAAAAAAAAAGGCTCATTTTTTGCCACATTTAACCAATAAAATAATCTACAAATAAAATAAAAAAATTCTCTACATTTAACCTTAAATTCTGAAAAAAAAATTACTATTTCAAACCTCATTATTTGAAATAATATGTCGTGTTATTATTAACCCCTTGTTTGATATCAGTCTTTTTAAATAATGTTGTTTGTAAAATTTTTGTAGAATGTATGGGAAATGATATTTTGAATAATGAATATCAAGATGAAATAGACATTGCATAAATAAATTAGATAAATATAAGCTTCTATTTTTTAAAGCAATCATTACAATTTATAAACAACATAATTTCTAAAACTACTTTTTAATCGTACACATTGGCTCTTCACTTTTTAATCACATACATTTTTTCTACACTTATTCAAAACCTTATTTTTTTTAAAGTCATTTTCTGTCATATTTTTCCAATAAAATAATTTACTTATAGACTAAAAAATATTCTCCACTTTTAACCTTAAATCTTGAAAATTTACTATTTCAAACCTCATTATTAGAAATAATGTGCCGTTTTATTATTAGCCCCTGTTTGAGACCTGTTATTTCAAATAATGTGGTTTGTAAAATTTTTGTTGGATGTTTAATCTAAATTTAATACTTGTAGGTGTATTAAAATTTATTATGACAAAATAAAATATAAGAATTACACATTACAAAAGACCAAATTACAAAAATATACATAGCAAAAAAAGAAATGAAAGTATAAGGCAAAAAAAAAGATTGATTAAAAAAATATAATTCATTATTAACCATAGTTTTCATCTTTTTTTTCATCTGCCTATCGTATTTAACATTTTCTAGAAGTTTCTTTCAAAAACATCAATCACAATAATTATAAACGTGTGTTTAATTATATGTTTTTTATACTTAAATCTAAATAATAATAATAATAATAATAATAATAATAATAATAATCAAAACATAATTTTAGTACTGATAGCTAAACATATAATTTATAATATTAAAATAAGAACAACATGAAAACAAATAAAATACATCATAGAATAATAATATGAATTATAATAACAATAAAATCAATATCAGATAGAGGCATAATATGCACTCATTTAAAATATCACTTTTCTTTTCTTTTATAAAAAAAGAAAAATGAAAAAAAAAAAGCAACCCAAAAAATCAAAATATTAATATCGAAATTAAAAAAAAAATGAAAATAATGTGGCCGTTGGAGGATAGCTGCATATTTTCAAAAAAATAATAAAAAAATAACGAGATGTTAGTCAAATGACTGACATCCCTTTAAAAAAAAAGAAAAAAAAATGGGAAAAGGGAACAGTAAATAACGAAATTTTTGGTCAATGTGTGATCAACACTTTCTTGTTTAAAAATATAGTATAGATTATTATTATTGGTGGTGGTGATAGTGGGAGTGGATCCTTATGCTTCACCTTGTCCATATTGGTTTGCTATGTACTGGCTTGCGATGTTGACACATGAACAAATGATGAGTATAATTATTTAGAGTGTTATGTTCCTCGAATTGGGAAACTTTTATACCTATTCTGACATTTTCACCTCCCCACCCCCCTCCCTCCTTTTTTAACTAAAGGAGTTTATTGGGTCCCACATATCAACCGTCCCAAGTCCAACCCCCACCAAGGCACCATTATCTTCTCAACTCTCATGTTAGTTAAAAACAAATTTATTTATATTTTGAGTATTTTTTTTGGTTCAAAAGTGATTTTAAAAGTATGTATTTAAATTTTATTGTTTAAATGAGCTTAATCAAACAAGACTATATATGATTAAAAATTTATTATTTTCACTCACTTTTTAGTCAATAATGTTTATACATATAAGTTAGTTAATTTGACTTAATGAACGTCAAGAAAATTTAGATGTAATTTGCATAACGATAATACAAAGACAATCAGGTTAACAAATTGATAAACAACAATTTTAAACCATACACAACACAACAAAGAATACATCTATAGAAAATGGAACTGATTGTTAAAAAGAACCTAGACAACTTCATAGTTGCTACTGCCTGAAATTTTATAGTTGTCCTCTGGCACGTGGTATGAGTACTATGAGTCTGATGCATGATATGGATACCGCAGACCTAATCCATAGTACGAGTATTGTGGTACTGGCGCACTTGTGAGTATTCTGGTTGATATTTGTTGTCCAATATGCGAAATTAAATTATTTGGGTCTAAAAGATTGACAATGGATGCCGACATAATTTAATTTAATTTAAGCATAAAATTGTAAAATAATATAATTTTAATCATATGCAGTCTTGTTTGGTTAAGCTCATATAAACAAAATGAGTGGACGCACGTGTTTGTGTCCTTTTTCCTAAATATATATTAGCGTGAAAAAAAAAAAAAAAAATTAATGTAAGATGTATGTGAAGCAAATGCATATGACGGAGAAAAATTTTATAAATGAGCTAATACTGAGTATACAAATTTGGATTTACTCAATTGGGCTTAAAATTTGGTAATCAGAATTGTTATTTATAAGAGTGATAAAACATGTACATAAAATGAAGTTATTACAGACATGAGGAGATTAAAAGGAATAAATGACAAGCTATTCAACAATCAACATGAAAACTATCACAAAAAGAATCAGGCCTTGGCTAAAAATCGAGACACCAAAACTAATTCAGAGGCAAACAAACTCATACTCACCGACAGGAACATAACGACCTTCATCTGTAGGAAATGGGAAACAAGCACCAATCAATTCATTCTTTGATAGCAATAAAATTAGAGTCAAACAAACGATTAACGCACATTAGATATCGATTATAAACCATAGTTTGGCTTTTGTTCAAAATCTTTTCATATAACTAGTATCATTTTCTATAACTGTTCTCCTTGATACTAAAAGTATATGAATATGCTATCAAAAGTTTAAACAATGAGAATTGGAGATCAAGAATCAAATAATAAAAAAATTTATTTTCCTTTGAACTTTTCCCATTAAATGCCTGCAAAGAAATACATGTGACAAGTCTATTTGTCATTGAATATATAAGGATTACACAGTAAAAAGAAACAAGTCAAACAACTATATATATGAGTTTAAAATATCAACTTTTTTATGTCAAAAAAAATGTTAAAAGGAACAGAAAAATGTCTTTCGCAAAAAAATAATTTTAAAACTTGAGTACCAGTAACCAAAATAAGCACCTCCATGAAGGCAATCCTTATTGTTCTATTCACGGAAGTACATTGATTCAGATGTGACTAAGTCATCAGTAGAATATGAAGAACAGGAATGACTTTGTCTAGATTATGTGACATACAATATATTCACAGGAAGATTGTGTCGGATATTGGTTTAATAAATTGAGAAATTGATTAAGTATTGAAAATCTACTAAGTGATTTCGTGTCGACTTCGGTCCAATACTCAAATCCAATCCAATCCATTTAGACAAATTAGTTTGCCACTTCGCCGCTTCGGGAAGCAGAAACGGGAATTAAACGGTATATTTTGAATCTCGAAACCAATATCGGATGAATGAGAAATTACAAAGAAGGGAAAAAGTTGGTCGAAATTTTAACCATGCGATCACACGTGAAAAATATTATTTTCTCTTTTCGCGTAAAGCCATGCGATCACTGGCCTTATAACCTTGCGATCGCATAGTAGTCTAAAAGGTTGTGTCTTTTCGAAATGATGCATGGTTTGACTCCACACCACTTTGTCCACAACCTGTTGGGATTTTTCGACACGTCGATTCCCACTTTCTTCTTCCCACAGGATCTTTCGATGTTCAAAATAAAATAAGCAAATAAGAAAATAAATACAAACACAGAAATTTACGTGGTTCAGCAAAATGCCTACGTCCACGGACCCTCGCCAAAGCTTTTCACTATATATTAAATTGTTACAAATATATAGACTTTCACTCACCAACCCAATCCCACAGACCACAGAGAAAATACAACAAACGAGCTTTACCACATATAATTTCTACCCTTTGACTTACACTACAAAGAGTTACAAGAAACTTCACAATATGCTAGGCTCACAATTTTCTCTCTTTGATCACTGACTCACAATATTTGGCACTCTCCAATTGTGCTTGTGGTGCCTTTCTCTTCAACAATTTGATCTCTATTTATAGGCAAAGATTAGGGACGGATTGGGAATAACAAATTCTTTCACCAACCAATCTTACCAACTTATCTCACCTAACTCTTCACCAACCATTCTTACCTAATTAATTAGTCTTCATGTTGAATTGTTGGTTCAATACCTAACAAGTTCTTCACCAACCATTCTTACCTAATTAATTAGTCTTCATTGTTGAATTTTGGGTCAAATACCCAACAATCTCCACCTTGACACAAAATTCCTCCAAGCCAAAACATTCAAATTCAACCATTGGGTAACAGGCAAGCATTTTTCCACTTTAACAGATCTCATACTCCACCATATGAGTATAACCACTCAGAATTATCAACGAACTCCGAGCTTTTCATCGGCACATGTCGAAACAAAATTTGCTGAAATTTATGGTGCAACTCCCATGTTTGGTTCTCCTTGGAAGTTCATCAGCCATCGACAAAAAAAACCACATACCTTGCATCTAAACCAAACCAATGCTGTATGCGAACACAGTACTCGTGCCAGTAAGAACACATCCTCTATCATGGCAACTGGCATCATGCCATGAGGATGTCCCATCTTACTCAGAGTACATCATCACCACCCTCCACCAAGAGAGTCGCATTGTCCTTCGAGCAGTTCGCCGTATCCGCTCCACCTTTTGGACAATTTCTTCTCACGTGCCCGGATTGACCACAGTTCCAACATGTCACCTTCTTCTTCATGGAGTTCCCTCTCTTCCACTTTTCAGTAAGAAGCAAATTATTTCCAGATGAATCATCACTTCCACCCAATCTCCGTTCTTCAGAGATCAACTTACTTGTAACTTCAGCAAAATCCACCGTTTCTTTCCCGTACATCAAAATTGGTTTGATTTGCTCAAACGTGGATGGAAGAGACCAGATGAGCCTCAACGCTTTATCCTCATCTTCAACTTTGACTCCAATAGATTCCAGTTCAGAAACAATCCCGTTAAGAACACTAAGATGGTCAAAGATTTTTGTACCTGAGCTCATTCTCAACGAATGAAACTGTTCCTTCAGATACAAGCGATTTGACAAGTTCTTCGTTTGATACAACTCTTCCAGTTTCTCCCAAAGTTCCTTAGCAGCAGATATCCCATGAATATTTGCAAGAACATTCTTGGCCAAACAAAGTCGTATTGTACTAGCAGCTTTCAAATCCAAATCTTCCCAATCTTCATCAGTCTTGCTGGATTCAATTTCTTTGTCAGAACTCTCAGTTGGTTTTCCTTTCAAAGCTTTGTGCAGACCCGCCTGAATCAAGACATCCTTGACTTGTACTTGCCACAAGCCAAAATTGATTCTCCCGTCAAATTTCTCCACATCGTACTTGACAGACATATTTTCTTTTGCTTCAAATTATTTGAACCACCTGTATCTCTGATACCACTTGTTGGGAATTTTCGACACGTCGATTCCCACTTTCTTCTTCCCACAGGATCTTTCGATGTTCAAAATAAAATAATCAAATAAGAAAATAAATACGAACACAGAAATTTACGTGGTTCAGCAAAATGCCTACGTCCACGGACCCTCGCCAAAGCTTTTCACTATATATTAAATTGTTACAAATATATAGACTTTCACTCACCAACCCAATCCCACAGACCACAGAGAAAATACAACAAACGAGCTTTACCACATATAATTTCTACCCTTTGACTTACACTACAAAGAGTTACAAGAAACTTCACAATATGCTAGGCTCACAATTTTCTCTCTTTGATCACTGACTCACAATATTTGGCACTCTCCAATTGTGCTTGTGGTGCCTTTCTCTTCAACAATTTGATCTCTATTTATAGGCAAAGATTAGGGACGGATTGGGAATAACAAATTCTTTCACCAACCAATCTTACCAACTTATCTCACCTAACTCTTCACCAACCATTCTTACCTAATTAATTAGTCTTCATGTTGAATTGTTGGTTCAATACCTAACAAGTTCTTCACCAACCATTCTTACCTAATTAATTAGTCTTCATCGTCGAATTTTGGGTCAAATACCCAACACAACCTTCATCGTCTATAAAGACCCTTGAGATGTTCTATTACACACACCAATGATATACTATCACAATATCATTCTCTTCTCTTCATTAAATCAAAATTCTTGCATTTTGTTGCATATTTTTTATATTCTTGTTCATTTTCATTTTTAGAGTACAAAAACCATAATTTTGTTTTATTGTGCTTGTGTTTGGAGTGCTACAAATACAAGTGGAAGTCGTTATATCTTGGGAGTCGATGTCATAAATCGTAGGCACCGTTGTAGAGCAAATTCGACTTAGGGACAAAGTGTTCAACACCTGCCTCGATTTTGTCTCTTTTTTTTTCTCTTCTCTTTTCCTTGCCATTACTCTGTCCATATCGACAGAGATTTCATATAATTATCTTATTTCTTTGGTGTCACTATACACAAAATATTCCAACAGATTGTTAACCAGTACAAGAATGCTCATAAGACCAAGAAGTAAAATATAGGGGACAAAAAAACAAGCTTTGAAATGGAAATCTAAACTGAATGGAAAGACAAATTTTTACGTATTAATAATTGAACGACTGTGGCAATCCCAAAAAAACAACAATCAATTTATAATGTAGCAATATATGAACCCAATTACAACAATAAAGGAACAAGCCTGAATGCATATGTTCTACCTCCTCTGATACTCCAAAAGACTTTGGTCTCTTTAGCGCAAGTTCAAAATCAGCAGTTTGATAGTCAGGTGCTGGATTATTAGTAGGTGGAGTCATAGTACGCCTTTGCTTAGATGCTATCACTCCATATAAAATACAAAAAGAACAAAGAGAATTAACTAAAACAAGTTTAGTAAAAATGAAAGAAAAAAGTGTATTTTGCTGGTTACAATAGAAACCTTTAATAATCAATAATTTTTTTAAACATATACGTAATATGTAAAATATGAAACGCGTGTTATATAGATAAATCAACCATTCAAAATAAAGTGTAAGCATTTTAAACAAATTGACCAAATATATTTTAATATAAAACAAAAATTAAGTTACATTATTTTTCCGAATTGATTTACAATGACATCGCAAATATTAATTCAAGCACTAAAAATAAAAAATAAAAAAATCATTCTTCATCGGTCGAAATGAATTCCATGCATCAAAAAAACACTCCAACTCAAAATGTGTCACAAAACCTGTGAATTAAAAAGGGTAATGATGAAGTAATATGAACCTAAAAATCAATCCTATAATTTGGACTTAGCCAATCTGTAGAGGTACATCATAGCCAACATATTAATTTAAAACATCAATTACAACTCAAACAACATCCAACATTACCAAAACTATTTCAACATCAATCCCCAACTCCTCAACATAACAAATTCAAACAATAAGCTCCAACTAACTAAATGAAGGATTATCAAGCTACTAAATGAAACATAAATTATTTATTATTTATTATTATTAATTAAATTGATAGTTACCTAAAGTTCCTACTGTACAAAAGATTTTACAATTAGGAGGCTGGTTTTTTGTATACCATCATGCCACGTGTCTGTAAAAGAATCATTTAGCTAAAATGCCATTTCCTTAAAAAAGTTAAAAGTGATCTTAGGTTTTATTGTTAAGCACTTTTAAAGACGACTAGTGTACGATGTTCGTATTTTGTATAGATTAGTGTGAACAATTTTGTAAATATTTTAAACTTTAAGCAATAACAAATGTAATTGTAAATTGAAATAGTCAGTGTAAAGAGAATAGAAAATAGAAAGAAAAGCAACATGAAATTTATGAAATTGAATAAATACAAATGCACTTCTATTGCAAGGACTTGTACTACCTAGCGCGAACTTTATGTTCCTATTTCAACTTCGAGAAAGTACCTAATAATAGACTAAGTGATACAACTATTAGACAATAACTAAATTGTATTTAACTCCTTATACTCATGAATCTTGCTAATGAGAAATTAATTTGAGTGCTGACGGGAAGATATCCAAGTATACGAAGAGCATGATAATTCAACATGCATCAAACTGCGGCTAATTAACAAATAAAAATATGAGACTTCAAATCTACCTCACTTGAAGGATTCTCTTGGGGATGAGTACCTGGTGGCCTTGATCTAGAAGTTCCAATGTTGTTGACATGCCACCTAGCCTAGCTCCAATAGTAGCCACTTTTAGCTTAGCTCCCTTGTAATGTTCAGGTTCCACGAAAAACAAACATTTTGGAGCTGCAAGGGTAGCAGTGATTTAATAAATAAAAATGAATTACAGATTCTTCAGAATTCAATATCAAGTCTCTAGTCTCCATTAAGATAAGAAAACTCATACACGATGCATAGCGATCATGGCCAGGGAGCACATGGAACTAGGTAAAATTGTCAAGTTATCTTTTCAACCAGGTACTTAGAAAATATTTACTTTAAAACAACATTGTTAAGCTTAGCCAATCATGCTCTTAAGTTGGTGGTCACTAAAATAGTTCTCAAACTAACATAACTTTATAATTAAAGAAAATCTAACAACCATTGTGTCAGTAAAATAGTTCTCAAACAAACAAAACTTTATAATTAAAGAGAATCTAACAATCGGCCAAACTAAAAACAACATAGATTTCAATTGAAAATACAAATTGCATCTAAATTTAACATTACGTAATCCTAATTTAGCTGTCAAAAGCACAAGTGCATAAAGGATCAACAAGATTGTTGAAAATTAATTACCATTAGAGCTAATATTAGAAACACTGGTATATACCCGTGCGATGCACGGATGACATTATCACCATTTTTGTGTTTGCAATGGGAAGTGTCAATGAATTAAGAGGCATTATAAAGTAATGAAGACAATTGAATTGTAATTGGATAGTGATAATCAATATTCAAATTTGGTTGACAACATCAAACTATGATTTGAAAAAACTTCTTTAAAACAACATTTGTAGTGGAACTTGTCGGTGCCCATCCTTATAGGACATTAGTATCTTCAATCGACCATGATTTGTAACCCAAGACACTGCAACATATAGTTGTCCATGACTGAATACCGGTCTTTTCAAATAAAGTCCAACAAGCAAGAGAGACTTCCTTGACTCTTGTTGATAGTCATACCATATGAGACTATCAAAGGAAATTGTCTTCGTTGAAACTTGAAAGGTAATCGTGGGTCTGATAGAGTTAAAGTCATTCTACGAATAAAAACTTGATATCCACCATTGGTTCCATAGATTACCTTTGCCTCCAAAACAAGATTACCAAGTCTTGTAATTACCAATCTAGTCTCATTACAAAGTTCTGCTGAACGATCAATATTTCTAAATAACATAATTGGGGTTCCAACCTTCAACTTCAACTCATGATTAGGAACCCCCACACATCTAATGCAATTCAAAAATTCAGGAGTATGGATGTGTTTAAGTAGCTCAATATTCGAATCTGACCTGCATGCTGCATCGGAACTGAAATACGTCTTGTCTTCAGTTAGATTTTGAGATGACATGTGATGAGAATCAATGGAGTCAATCGAGTCAAAGTCAAACAAGTCAACCCTCAATAAGAATACCGGTGGGACCTATGATAAGATCCAAGGCTAAAGAGATCCAAGAGTAGATGTGGGACTCATTTTCAAGCTCTGAAATCAAGTCCACATGGAAGAGAGCAAGATTGAGGTCAATTGCCTAATCTTGGAAGCTCAGGACATTTCGGTCGACCGAAAGTCACTCTGATCAACCGAAACTCTGCAGGGATTTTAGAGGTAGCCTCAGTCGGGTTCGGCTGAGCTTTGTATGATTGAACATGTCATTTTGGTCGACCAGGTGTTCGACCAAAAGTTTCCCGAATGTAAAAGCGGGGTTTTTTGTGCAATTTCTCAAATATTTTGTTTTCACTTTTGTATACATATTGTAAATGTCTCATAACCCTAGATAGTTTTGGTACATGAAAAAGACTCCATTGGAGAGCATTTAGAGAGGTAAATCCCTTTCTTTACTTGTAACTATTCTTGGAATTTTTTTCAACTTATATATTGAGAATCTATCTTGTGTATTTGTTGTTGTTTATTCCAAAATATCTTGGTATTTGTCTTAATCTTTCCATTGGGTTATGGTTCACTTTCCTTAGAATTTTGGTTGGGTTAAACTTGGGTCAAAATTCTTCATTTATTACCATTTTTAGCTTTCTTGGGTTGATACAAAAATTGTTGTGGGAATTTTTGGTTTAATCACTAAAGGGGTTCGCATCATTTGGTATCAGAGTTTGACTCTAAAAGTGGTAGTCTTATCTTTACATTTCTTGTTGTTGTTCTTGCTATATAAAAAAAAAAAAAAAAATTGGGAAAAATTGGAAATTGTGTATGCCCATGAATATTTCATGATTCCTACATATTGGGCATTATTGTTATTATCAAATTGAAAAGTTATTGGGGTTACATTTGAACAAACACTTGAAAATCCTAAACTATTCAAGTTTGCATCCTAAGTGTTTGACAAAATGTTTCAAAGAGTGTTTTCATATTGAATCCTACCTTTCAACTATCAAACACATTCCTAGTTGAATTCCTTGTGTCTTACATCAAGTTTATTGTGACTATACCCTTGAAAATCTTGTTGATCAAGTTCAATTCCTTACTTCCTTGTATAATAGCAAGCAACTAAATTCTACTTGCTATTGTGTCAATCCTTCCTTTGCTTCCTTTATTGTTTGTGGAACTTGTGCTACACAAGAATTGAATTCTCAATTTAGTTGAATTACGTTCCTTGGAGAGTTTACGTAAGAAAGTGAGGAGTGGTAAAAGGCAAGAGTGGTGAGCTCGTTAGAAGGAAAAAGCCTAATTGAGTGAAACACAAGCAAAAATATTTTGTGAGGACACTTGCACACTCACACTCCATGGCTAATACACATACTTCAAGTGGACAAGATTCTAATGCACAAACTTAAGAGTTGAGGATACAATACAAGCTCTCACGGTTACCATGGCGGATATGGGGGGGAAGATTGGAGGGGAGATTAGCAAGGTTGGAGACTAGGAGGGAAGTGTTAGGAGGGGTGATACAGAGAAGGCCCTAGAGATGAGTATGAGGATGATGATGTTGATGATGATGAATTGGGAGAGTGAAGAGGGTAGTGACCAAAATTGGAACATGGGTAGAATAGAGGAGGTAGGAATGTGAGGGATTTGGTCCGAGGTCATGGGAGGAACCCTAGAGGTAGGGATGAAGTGGATGGTAATCTTGGAAGTATAAGATGAAAATTCCTTCTTTCCATGGAAAGAGTGATCCGGATGCCTACCTAGAATGGAAAAGGAAAATGGAATTGATTTTGAATGTCATAGGTACTCCGAGGATAAAAAAGTTAAGTTAGCGATAGTGGAGTTTACCGACTATGCCTTAGCTTGGTGGGACAATTTATTGCTCACTAGGAGAAGGAATCTAGAGGGTAGTGTGGATACTTGGGATGAATTAAAGAGTCTTATGAGGAAAAGATTTGTACCAAGTCACTACTATAGGGGGCTCTATCAAAGATTACAAACTCTTACTCAAGGAACTAAAGGGGTTGAAGATTATTACAAACATAGAGGAGGATAGAAAGCCACTATGGCTCGATTATGAGTGGATTGAATAGGGAGATAGCCAATGTGGTGGAATTACACCATTATGTGGAGATTGAGGAGTTGGTACACATGGCCATTAAAGTGGAGGCTCAATTGAAGAAGAAGGAGCAATTTAAAAGAATGGGACAAAAAAAAAATTGGGGGGGTCCTAGTTCCATTGGAAGTCTAAGTGGGGGAGTGAAAATGTTTATAAAACACCCTTTAAAGACAATATTGAAACCTCCAAGGGGAAGGAAGTGGGTTTCGTCAAGGATAAACCAAAGGTTGTTCCTACCGCTTCTAGGAGTCAGGATATTGAATGCTTCAAATGTAGAGGACGTGGGCATTATTCTCGAGAGTGCCCTAACAATAGGGTGATGAATATTAAAAATGGGGAGTGGTACTCGGAAGACGAAGAGGATGAAGAGAGAGTGCAATGTGGAGGAGATAGTAATGGCGAGGAAGAAGAGGTGGAGGGAGTTGTTAGTCCACCCAAGTCTTTAGTCACCATTAGATCTCTCAACACCCAAACCAAGGTGGATGAGGCGACTAAGCAAAGGGAGAATATTTTCCACACTAGGTGTCTTGTGAGGGACAAAGCTTGTAATCTCATCATTGATGGGGAAAGTTGCACCAATGTAGCTAGCACTAGTATGGTGGAGAGGTTGGGATTACCTTTAATGCCACATCCTAGTCCTTATAAGTTACAATGGTTGAGTGATTATGGTGAGTTGGAGGTAAGCAAACAAGTACTACTTACTTTCAACATTGGGACAAATGAAGATCAAGTACTTTGTGATGTGATTTCCATGCAAGCTACACATATATTATTTGGGTAGGCCATAGCAATATGATAGGAGAGTATTGCATTATGGTAGGAAAAATAGGTATAGCTTCCAAATGAATGGGAAACCCGTAACACTCCTACCTTTGAGTCCGGAAGAAGTTTATAAAGATCAATTGAAACTGAAGAGGGAGGAGGAGGAGGGAAAAGGAAAGAAGAAAAAAAAAGATGGAGTTGAGTGGAGGACAAAAAGAAAGGTGAGAAAAAAGAGGGGAGAAAAGTAGTGAAAAAAATGAGGGGGTAAAGAAAAAAGAAAGAGAGCAAAAAATGTTGAGAAAAGAATGAATTTTTATGCTAGTAAAGGTGATGTGGAGAGTGCCTTAAAAGAAAATCATTCCATTCTTTTGATGGTGTATAAGGAGTCCCTCCTTACACTTGATGACCTCACACTTCCCTCCCCACTTTAGCTACTTCTTTGTTGCAGGAATTCGAAGATGTCTTCCCGGAGGAGATGCCTAGTGGACTTCCACCCATTAGGGGCATCGAGCATCAAATTGATTTCATTCCCGGAGCCGTCATTCCAAATAGACCAGCATACCGAAGCAACCCGGAAGAGACCAAGGAACTCCAAAAACAAGTCGAGGAGTTGATGAGCAAATGATATGTTCGTGAGAGCATGAGTCCTTGTGCCGTTCCCGTGCTACTAGTGCCCAAAAAGGATGGAACCTTTAGAATGTGCATCGATTGCCGAGCCATTAACAACATAACGGTAAAGTATCGACACCCCATTCCTAGGTTAGATGATATGCTAGATGAATTGCATGGTTCTTGCATTTTTAGCAAAATTGATTTGAGGAGTGGATACCACCAAATTAGGATGAGAGAAGGAGATGAATGGAAAACCGCTTTTAAAACTAAATATGATTTATATGAGTGGTTGGTTATGCCCTTCGGTCTCACTAATACACCAAGCACTTTTATGAGATTAATGAACTATGTTTTACGTCCGTTCATCAGGAAATTTGTGGTAGTTTACTTCGATGATATTTTGGTTTATAGCAAGAATTTGAATGAGCATATTGAGCACTTGAGAAGTGTACTTTTGGTTTTAAAAGAAGAAAATTTGTATGCTAACCTCAAAAAGTGTAATTTTTGCATGGAGAGTGTGGTCTTTCTTGGATTTGTAGTTAGTACTAAGGGGATAGAGGTCGATGAGGAGAAGATCAAAGCCATTAAGGAATGGCCCACACCCACAAGTGTCACCGAGGTAAGAAGCTTTCACGGGTCAGCTAGTTTTTACCGTCGTTTTGTCAAGAATTTTAGCACACTAGCTTCAGCACTTCCCGAGGTTGTCAAAAAGCATGTTGGGTTTAAATGGGGGCAGGCACAAGAAAATACGTTTAATACTATTTTGACTTTACACTTGTGTAAGTAGAGGTTATTGCGATTCAACTATTTTGCCTCCAAAACTATTATGAGGAGTATTTGATCTACAAATAGTCAACCCATTTGGTTGATCGTTTTACTATTTATTAACGTCTTAGATCATTTTGTCGATCTATTTTTGATCTTTAGTAGCTTCACATAATTTCAAACAGCTTACAGCCAAATTGCCTCCGTTGACAATCAAACACCAATGTTCAACACTTAGCAAGTGGATGCCTGGAGCCACCAAATATGGATAAATGAGTACTATCCTCCATACCTCTGTATGAAGTGATACCTGCAGACAATCAACAGGTGTCAAAATAGAAGCTCACGAAACCTAAGGCCGACGGACCCACCAAAATTATGAAATTGGCAACTAATCATAATTATTTAAATTGGGAATGATGAAATAGTAAACAATTAGTTTTTTTTTTCTATAAATATGAGATTCATTGTAATTAACTTCAAGGAAGAAAAGGAAAAAAATACTACATTACTCTCAAACATTATCGAAGTTTGTTCCTAAGCCCTACCATTGTTCATATTAGACTCCTTTTAACTAAAATCCACGTTATTTTCTTATCCTAAGTTGATTAAGCATTTGACACGCTTCCATGTCATTTTTTACGTCAACGGCTTGGGGTGCTAAAAGGAGGGCATTGGGGGGGGGGAGTTTAACAAGGTTCTCCATTACCAGCATAAAAAGCTCATATTCAAAACCCCTAAAAAATCCCTCACCAAATCGATTTTCCATTCCCAAAGCATTCACAAAGACTACCAAAAAATGAGTCGAATTGCACATTTTAATAATGTAAAGACAAGAAGTCATGATGTTGAACCCTCCAAATTATGGAAGGAAACGTAGTGAAACTTCACAAGGTCCAAGAGATCTGCACATGAATTTGTTAATGGGAAAATTAGACCATCTTTCCAATACTATAGCTCACCTAGAGCAAATTCAAAACATTGCACGACCAGCGCTACGAAAGTGAAGATTGAATCTCCAGTGTGACAATACGAAATTACCCACCATGCAAGAAGGAACCTCAGTTTTGTTGAACGCTCATCCAAAGAAACATAGGAGGAAGGATGACTCTGTTTAGCAGATGCCACATGCAAAGGAGAGAGGGCATCATTTTCAACCTTTAAGGGAAGCCAAGCCACCAACCTCCAAAAATGGCCACCATTAGAACAGAACCGCTAAACCATGGGAAAGAACATTTTCACAACAACGAAATGCAGAAATAGACGAACTGAAAAACATTAAAATGAAGGATTATGGAGCTAGAATCAGAGAAAAAGAGTTTCACACGAGTTCAGCCAAAATGCACGATCACCTTTCTCCGAATACATTCTAGCTAAAACTTTGCCAGAAAGTCCAAAATGCCTATGCTCACCAGGTATGAAGGAAACACCTATCCTACATGACACATTTACAAGTACACCTCTTGGATGGAACTCCAGGGTGCCAGTGTGCAGTCTTATGTAAGATCTTTCCACTAACCTTTGGAGATCAAGCACAAATTTAGTTTAGGCATCTTCTTCATGGTTCAGGCACCTTCGAAGATCAAGCACAAATGTGGTTTAGGAAACTTCCTCACCGTGTTCTTGAGTCAATTCATGGGTTTGTTGATAAGGAGTGCCCCAAAGATCTCATTGTAAGGATAAAGCAAGGTTCAACTAAATCTTTAAATATCTACCTTGATAGATTCAAAAACAAGAATTTGAAATGGAGATATCTCAAGATTCCGCCCTCATGATTGCAATATCCAAACTCCAACCTTGGACACGGTTCTGGTGGTGTGGATATGAGGATGGTCCGACCTTGTACCATGATTTCTTGACCAAAGATGGAAAATACATCGACGATGAGGTCACTTACTCCATAAAAGGACCAAAAATGGAGGGAAAATAGGTCAAAAGAGATAAAGTACAGAACTAATTAGAGAAAGGAGAGAAAACAACAGACCCAAACCTTACCCAGAAAGGTTCTGAGACTAAGCCTTACTGAATACATTGCCGGAGAATGTTTTATCCAGTTGAAGGATAAAAAATTCATCAGATTACCTCCCCGTTTGAAGAAAGATTCACCCAATCTCAACCAACAAAAGTACTACCATTATCACTGATCTGTTAGCTATGAGACAAATGACAACAGACACTTGAAAGAAGAGATTGAAGCCTTCATTGGGTGGGGCTACTTGGGAAAAGTTCGAGGCTAACCCTGCAGAAGTGGAAGAACATTCCAATATGGTACCTCCCCCATCTTAAGGAGGAAAGGGAAATCAAGCTAGAAGATAGGTTAAAATGATGGTTGGGGAACGTATAATTTGGAATTGTAGCGACCCAAATTTTTAAACGTTAACTTTATAAATTAACTTGTGTAGCTATAATTTTCCTTGTAAATTTTAGAATTTATCTTAAGTCCGTCGAGTTGTCTAACAAAACATTTAATATAAGAATTCAAAACGATTTTTAATCTTAAAAATTCAATATTTTTATTTGGATCGAGTGTTACACCAAGTTTAAATTACTCTTACTCCAATATTCCTCTTTGGCCCAAGTTTAAGTCCAATATTGGCTCAAGATAAATCCAAATTCTGTTGAAAACCTAGAACGTAGGGTTGAGAAAACCACTCTCCAGACCAAGTCATATCAATCTCTCATAATCTCATCCAAAAATGACTGAAAGATTTCAAAGAAATTCTCTGAGCATTGCAACTAGGTAAATCTCTCAATCCTTGAATCTTTCCTTCCATGAATCTCATAATGATCATCAGTCTCACATAAACTTTACAACAAATCTCCTTCAGGCCTGAAATTGCAAGTTCGACTTTTCGAGTCCAATAATCATTTTTGGCAATCTGGGTAGGTAGTTCTCCAAAACTATTTTCAAATTTAATTTTAATCCTATAATCTATGTTCATCTCTATTAAAAAAAAACAAACTCAATCACCATTTTATCTTGTAACTGAGATTTTCAGGCCTAGTGAAGGTCACTCAAAACCTGAAGTTATAGGCAACGAGTTGGCCGGAACAAACACCCTTATCGCAGAATTCTCTTGCCAAACGAACCACTGCCCAATCTCTCTCTCTCTCTCTCTCTCTCGCAGAATTCTCTTGCCAAACGAACCACTGCCCAATCTCTCTCTCTCTCTCTCTCTCTCTCTCTCTCCCTCCCCCCCCCCCCCCCCCCCCTCAATCGCATGGACAGCCTTTGGTATTCACCTTCCACCGTCGGCCTCATTTTCGACTGGAAATTTGTTGAAACGTGAGAACCAATTTCAAAATCACCCCAGCCTCCATTCGTGCTGAATTGATTTGTACTGAGGATGGGGGTTATGGTATAAATAGACAAATATTCATTTTAAATCCTAGAGTTTCCCAAAAGTCTAAGTTAGCCCTATTTAATTTTAATTCTCTCAAGTTCTTCAACGTTTTATTATTCTTCAAATTAAATTTTAATGTTTTATGATTTCATCAATTTAGCCCTAAACTTTCTAATTTTTGTAATTAGACCCTAAAAATTTAAAGATCTATCAAATTACTCAATTCCTTCACTTTCAAAAGTTCAATTAAGTCCCTAAAAGTTTTAAAGTATTAAGTTGGACTTAATATTCTAAATATTAATTTTTTTCTTGCTAGACAACGTCGCAGGAAAAGTTTAAAGCACAATAACTTCACATCCATTCCATTTCAAGAAAATATCAAGACGTTGAGGGGGGACGGTTTACATTAAAGCAATTGAGGCTATTTTGTCTATGTTATTTCTTGATGTGTGATTTTAATTGTAATATAATGCTTTCTACGTATGAAAAGGTTTTCAGGGACCATAAATAGGTTCGGGATCAAAATTGGGTCCTTTGGGTTGTCCCACAGTGCGCAATTTTATTTAGTACTAATAACATGTTGTCAGGGACCGAAAATAGGCCCAGGATCAAAATAGGGTCCTTAGAGATGTCCCACAATACATTTTTAAAAGGAAATTTTGTATTGGTATTATATTCATAATTGATTTCATGTTTGGATTTAATTTGGACTGATTGCTGTATCTCTACTGAGTATAATTCGTTATGTCAACTCCAATATTTTTCACCCTTTCATGTTAAGAAGCTCGGCAAGGCATGATAATGAGCTGGACGATCTTTGATTAAATGATGACCATTTAATTTATAAATTTCTGAAACAAGTATTTTAATAGTTGGTTTCCATTTTCTCAATATAATCTCGAGTTTTAGTGTTTTTGCAAATTTTGGTACTTTACTTATTATATTTGGTATTGACACTTGGATGTGAGTAAATTATTCAAAGGATGTTTCCGCATTTTGATTCTAAATTGTTATTGATGTAGAAAAAAATATTTACGCATTTTGGCTTTTACTGAAAATACTTATTAATAGGATATTTCGACTTTAGTAGTCTTCGAAGTTAATAGAATTGTGGCGATACAGTATGGAGTGCAGGTCTGCCTTTTTGTAGACTTGTGAAAAATTTATGATTTAAAAATTTTTAAAACAAAAATGTTAAATATTTAAATTTATTGCTACCTGCTCTTGCCACTCCATGCCAACTCTGAAAAGGTAAAATGTTTAGAAAATTTTATTTGATGAGGTTTGAAAATTTTCATTTGCTAGATACCATGAATTTATTATACAACTACATCTGAAATTGAATGTTTACAAAGAAAAGTTACATGAGACTGAAATTTTACTATAGTTGTATCAGTACATGTTATAAAAAAAATCACATGAGTTATTACGTTTAGGAATTGGACTTGTGCTGTGAAGTATTTAAAAAAATCAGAAATTATAAGTTTAGTCCTCGGAATTAGACTAAATCATGTAGTAACGTATTTCAATGGAATTTACTTTCATAATTGATATGTCAAAGGAACGTATGAGAGAGAGAGAGAGAGAGAGAGAGAGAGAGAGAGAGAGAGAGAGAGAGAGAGAATTGTTTGTGGAATTCAGTAGGAGAACATATTTCGGATTATGGATATTAGCTGCAATTTTATTATTTTATTTTTCTTTGGAAAATTTGAGATAATAATAAATTTTGCTTTTAGTTCCACTGTGTTTTTCTATTATTTTTTCTTTTGAGATTTTATTATTCATGGATGAGCATTGTGAATTGCACAATTAAGTGGATGTTGTGATAAATACTGTTATGATTTAGGAATGTCTCGTAGAACAAATCGAGCTCCCGCGAATCGAGCTGCTGCGAGCAAAGCTATCCCAGGCCAGGCTGTTGTTGGCGATGCGGGGAATAATCTATTAAGGGATCTCGTGAATTCTCTCCAGGGGCTCACTTAGCAACAAGCCCCAACAGCTCCATAGAATGCCCGCAATGCACCGAACCCATAGGCTAATGCAAACAACACCAGCATGGTGGTTGAACAGTTTCGTAGATATAAACCACAAACATTCAATAGTCGAGTAAGACCCCTAGCTACAGAGGAATGACTAAGGTCATTGGAACGAATATTTAAACATATAGCCTGCTTGGACACTCAGAAAGTGTCATGCGCTGTGTTTAAGCTTGTTGAGGATGCATATCATTGGTGGGAGTCATATCAGTGCACAAGGACTGAGGCACAACAACGGGAACTAACATGGGAAGGATTCAAGGAATTAATAACACAAAGGTATTTCCCCCAATATTTTCAGGATCAGAAAGAGACGAAGTTTCTCGAACTTAGGTAGGGAAGTATTTCCGTGGTGGAATATAAGACCAAATTCAACCAGTTGCCTAGGTATGTAACCCATCTGGTGGACACGGATATCACGAAAGCTAGAAGATTCGAAAGGGGTTTACGCCCAAAAATTGGAGGAATCATGGCAGGTTTGGGACTCACTACCTATGTCGAAGTGATTGAGCGAGCACAAGCTATATCATCTCGCTTAAGCTTGGAAAAGACTACTCAGAAACCCGCAGAGGCACCAGTGAAAAGGAAATCGGACAGTTAAAATATGGGCAAAGGCAGATATCTTAACAAGAAAGGGAAAACATGGGGAAAATTGAGGAAAAGGCTAGCATTGAGAATCCCATATGTTCAAAGTGTGATAAGCATCACTATGGAGAGTATCTGCACGGAAAAGGGATGTGCTTCAGATGTAAGAAATCGGGTCACTTTTCTGGTGAATGTCTTGAATTCAAGGGTAAGTAAGATGCCAAGAAAGGAAAGCCTCGAGTCTTTGCTCTAACTCAAAAGGAGGCAGAGAAGGATCCAGACGTGATGACAGGTATTCTGTAAGTATTCAATATGCCTGCTATCGTTTTGATTGATTCGGTGCTACGAATTCTTTCATTTCTGCTAGTTTTCATGCTAAGACTGGAAATGTGTGTGAAAGTGTTAATAATGCCCTAGAGGTTAGTATTCTTCAGGTGAAAATATTATCATAAATCTAATGTCGAAAGCTCTTAAGTTTGAAATAGATGGGAAGAACTTAGAGCCAGACTTGTACTTAATAGATATGAGGAATTTTGATATCATTTTAGTCATGGACTGGCATAGTTGTAAACACGCTACGATTAAGTGTCATGAGAGGGAGGTGCTTTTTCAAAAACCAGGAGAATGTGAGTTCACTTTCTTTGGGGCAAAGGTCAAAACCATGTCACGTATCATATCAGTGTTGAAAGCACAAAAGGATGTTGAGAAAGAGTACTAGTCAAGGGTATCTAGTGAGCATCACTAATGTTAAGGTTACTGAGGTAACTGCTACAGATGTACCAGTTGTGCGTAATTTTGTGGATGTATTTCAGAGGATTTGTTTGGTATTCCACCAGATAGACAAGTGTAATTCACGATTGACTTGGTACCTAGAGTTGCACCAATATCTAAAGCACCCTACGGGATGGCACCAAAGGAACTTCAGGAGTTGAAGGTGCAACTACAAGAACTATTGGATAAGGGACTTATTCGACCAAGTGTATCGCCTTGGGGAGCACCGGTATTGTTTGTGAAAAAGAAGGATGGGTCGATGAGGATGTGCATCGACTACAGGGAGTTGAATAGCCTAACAGTCAAGAATAAGTATCCTTTGCCATGAATAGAAGATTTGTTTGATCAGTTAAACGGTGCCAGTGTATTCTCCAAGATTGATTTTTGATCAGGGTATCACCAGTTGAAGATTAAGGACAGTGATATATCAAAAATCGCATTGAGGACTCGATACGAACATTACAAATTCAGTGATACCGTTTGGGTTAACTAATGCACCGGTTGTCTTCATGGACTTGATGAATCAAGTGTTTCATCCATATTTGGATTTTTTCATAATAGTATTTATTGATGACATCCTGATTTACTCAAGGAACAACATGAGGAACATCTTAGCATTGTGTTACAGACACTTCGGCAGGAAAGGTTGTATGCAAAATTCAAGAAGTACAAATTCTAGCTTGATCGAATTGGTTTTCTTGGACATGTGGATACCGTGGATGGTATTGAAGTCGATCCAGCCAAGGTTGAGGTTGCACTAATTGGAGTGCACCAACCAATGTGAATGAAGCTCGTAGTTATTTGGGACTGGCTGGCTATTATCAAAGGATTATCGAAGGATTTTTGAAAATAGTTGGGACGATGACACAGTTGACCAGGAAAGGAGTAAAGTTTCAATGGACAGAAAAGTGCAAGAAAAGTTTCCAAGAGTTGAAACAGAAATTGATATTTGCACCAGTTTCGACTATTCCAGAAGGATTAGAAGGTTTTGTTATCTACAGTGATGCATCAAAACAGGGTTTGGGAAGGGTACTCATGCAGCATGGAAAGGTGATTGCATATGCCTCTAGACGGTTGAAGCCTAATGCGTGTCGCAATGCATCAAAATAATAAATAATTCCTTACTCGCCAAACATTAATTAATAATGTAGTAGCGAGAGTAAGGGTCGATCCCACGAGGAACAGTGAACTAAAAATAGTTGTTTGATCAATTAGAATATATGCCAGTTTTTACTTGCGGGTTTTGTAAAGTGGCTTCCTCCCTCTCAATTTCCTTCTCTTCTCCTTCTTCATTTACTGAGGCTTGCTTTCGCAACCCTTCAATCTCTTTTCCACTTCGCAGGGTTATGGCACTCACGTTCCTCGGATTAACTTTAGGTTGAGATGGTAATTTGCCTCCGGATTGTGATTCCAACCTGTTGATGGTTGTAGCCATTTGGTTCATTTGATTCTCCAGATTCTGGATGCTGGACTTGGTATCCCGTTGAAATTGAAGTGTGTTAGAAGCCAAAGTTTTAATCATGTCTTCAAGAGAAATACCCGAATTCTAGGGTCTTTGTTGATATTGCCTCTAAGGTTGGAAATTCCCTTGTTGCTAAAATTTCCCTTGAGGTTTGTTGGAGACGAAACCCGGGGGCTTGTTTGCTTCATAGCTTAGGTTGGGGTGATCCCTCCATTCAGGTTTGTAGGTGTTGGAATACGGATTGTACTGTTGTCTCTTAGGTTAGGGTGATCCCTCCATTCACTAGTTCTCCATTTCCCTCTTGCAGCACCGGACACCTATCCATTTTTTGTCCGAAGTTCGCACATATTCCGCATGCCTTGACTTGTTGTGAGTTTCCTACAGCAAGTTGTTTCACAAGATTCTCTAGTTCAAACAATTGACTTTCAATATTGGAACTACTTACCTCATTCACGCGGCGAACTTGCATATCTCTATTTGAATTGAATTGCTGAGTGTTCTCAGCCATATTGGAGATTAAAGCCCATGCTTGTTCCGGTGTCTTGTCCATCAGTGCACCTCCACTTGCGGCATCTATCATGCTCCTATCCATTGGGGATAGCCCTTCATAGAAGTACTACATCAGAAGCCGTTCGGTGATCTGGTGGCGTGGGCATCTTGAAATAAGATTCTTGAGACGCTCCCAGTATTCATACCATGTCTTGCCACTGTTCTGGCATACTCCACATATCTCCTTTCTGATGGTTCTAGCTCTGGATGCGGGGAAGTACTTTTCCAAGAAGAGTTTCTTCATGTCATTCCTAGTAGTGACTATTCCAGAAGGTCAACAATAGAGTCAGTCTGTGGCGGCATCTTTTAATGAGAATGGGAAAGCTCTCATTTAGATTTGCTCCTCGGTAATGCCCGTTGGCCTCATACTATCGCACACCACCTGAAATTCTTTAAGGTGTCTATATGGGTCGTCACTGGGATGTCCTCGAAAAGTTGGCAAAAGGTGGATAAGACCAGATTTGAGCTCAAAGGTTTTGCCTTCCTCCACTGTTGAAAAAGTAATACATAATGGTTGTTGAGCAACATTCGAGGTAGATAGTTGTTTGAGAGTCAGATTGTTGTTGTTAGATGCCATTGGTTTTTGGGTTGCCTTTCTTTACTATCGAAAAGTTCTCTCGATCTCTGGATCAAAATCAAAATATTCAAAATTAGTTGATCAGTCTTATGCATGCAAGCAAAGAAACAGGCAAGCAATGTTTAATGAAAAATAGGGAAATAAAGAGAGAAAAAATAAAAAGTAAAAAAAATGTAGGAAAGTAAAATTTTAACTAATTAAACAACTAAATTGGTTGACCGTTCTCGGCAACGGCGCCAAAAATTTGATGCGTGTCGCAATGCACCAAAATAATAAATAATTCCTTACTCGTCCAATATTAATTAATAATGTAGTAGCGAGAGTAAGGGTCGACCCCACGAGGAACAGTGAATTAAAAATAATTGTTCGATCAATTAGAATAGAATTGGTGAATTTTGTTGTTTGAATTGCTTAAATGTAAAAGATACATAAAAAGAACAAATAATTATGTAAAAGAATTGAAATGAGAGGAAACCTTGTTCTTGGGTTCGGTTATTCTTTCAATTAATGTTATACCTTCCTATGCAATGTACTTCTATTTCTAATTTAATTTATCAATCTTAGGTAATCAACAAACTCTGATTATCTAAATTATTCCTTATGTAAATTAAATCAAAACAAACTCTTTGATTCAATTCTAACCAATGGGTAACTCTAAACGAGCTCTTAGAATTTAACGTAAGGCTAATATGAAGCGAGAAGAGTCAGATTGAATAAGGCTAATGTGAAGCGAGAAGAGTCAGATTGAATCGGGTTACTAATTTCACAAGCTCGAATGAATAAACCCAAGTCGAATAATTGATAAACCTGCACGAGATTTATTTACTACTAAAGTAAAGATTCAATGACAATTAAGGATCAAAAATATGAACCTAGCACATACATGAATTCAGATATTCAACAATTCAATTGGCCAAATCAAATTTATAAATCAACTAAATTCAATAAAACATTCAAAACTCAATAATTCGACAATTGAAATAAGAAAATAGATGCACATTACTAGTTTCTAGGAAGAAAATAACATAATTGAATAACACAACTTCCCCTTTGAACAAGATAGGGAATTTAGCCTAGCATGGTTGTGGTAGATTCTTCAAGTTGATTCATGGCTTCACTTTGTTGTTGATGCTCTTCTCCTTAGAAATCTCCCAAGAATGTTCTATATTTTTGCCCTAGTTTTTCCACCCTCTTTTTGTGGTGAATTTTCTCTTTTTAAGCCTCAAAAATCGTACCCTAAAGATCCCAAGAAGATATGCCAAAGATAGACTTCTAAACCAGTAAGAAAAGTACTTTGCAGGGAAGTTACAGCCGTAACTTTGTCATTTACGGCCTTAAGTGAACCTCTGTTAATTAGCGCATGTGCTTGATGTTTTAGTTGTAACTTTCTCTCCCGATATCCGATTCTGGTGATTCAAAGTATGTTGGAAATAAGACTCAAAGATCTACAATTCTTTATGAAATAGATGTTCCCAAATTCGAACTTATTCTCTATATAAGATCTCTGACTAAAATTATGGATCACAATTCTTGAGGATTTTTGATTTCCAACTTCACCCCAAAACCTTCTTTGACCATAATTTTTGTCTCTAATCTTCTTCCCAAATGCCATTATTGATTTGGAGCCCTTTGAACATGTCCTTGAAATTTTGTTTGGTTTGATTTGTAGATCTTACTGTCGAGCTTGCCATGTTTTATCATTTTGGTCATTTTTCGTTTCTTTTTGTTCTTTGTGATCCTACCCAACACAAAACATGAAAATACATTAAACACTACTTAAATATGATCAAACCAATAAGAAAATAGGATAACAAGTGAACTAAATAAGTGCTAATAAAGCACTTATCAAAGCCACATGAGCAGAACTACCCTACACATGACTTGGAATTGGCGGTTGTAGTTCATGCTTTAAAAATATGGCGACACTATCTATATGGTAGTAAGTGCGAAATATACACAGACCATAAGAGTCTAAAGTATTTCTTCATTTAGAAGGAACTGAATATAAGATAGAGAAGGTGGTTGGGGTTAGTTAAAGATTATGACTGCACTATCCATTACCACCCTGACAAGGCCAATGTTGTTGCTGATGCATTTAGCTGGAAAGGTAAATGACAGTTAGCTGCTCTAACCAGTCAAGAACAGTTGATCAAGGATTTTTCCAACATGAGACTTGAGGTTATATCTCATCCACGTCACACAACTGCAATTATAACTTCTTTAATTGTTTGATCAACTCTCAGAGATAGAATTAAAGAAGCTCAGGGTAAGGATAAATTTTTGTGTAAGATTAAGGACCGAGTACTCACAGACAATATTATAGGGTTTGAAGTATCAACTAATAACACTCTCATGTTCAAGGGGGGACTGTGTATACTAAAGGATGAAACTTTGAGAAAGGAGATTCTAGAGAAAGCACATTATTCACCTTATATTGCACACCCAGGAGGTACGAAGATTTACCAAGATCTACGAAAAATTTATTGGTGGAAAAACATGAATAGGTCGATTGGCTTGTTTGTTGAGAAAGTGCATGACTTGCCAAAAAGTTAAGGCTAAACATCAACGTCCGTCTGGATTGTTGAACCCACTTGAGATTCCAAAATGGAAGTGGGAACACATAATAATGGATTTTGTCGTTGGACTTCCTAGATCATCTAGAGGTTATCAAGCTATATGGGTCATAGTTGATCGTTTGACAAAATCTGCTTATCAAGCTATATGGGCTATCCCACCCTTGTGTATCTCAAAAAGATTAGGGGTGGTAGAGTACAAAGTATTCTTACTCCTGAGACATACCTCTAATTTTGAGAATTTTATAAATGTTTCCCTTTTTGTTTTTGTGTGTTTTTCATGTATATCCCCTTTGTTGACATGTTTCAGTATGACTCTTTTGTGCTTCTTCAAGAGCAATAATAATATCCCTTCAGTATATTTATATGATAAATTTTACTTCTTCTAGAGTAAATATGTGCTTGTACAAGAACTTTTCCAGATATTTATCCCATCTGTTTGTTTCAATCATATAATATTTATCTCATAATACTAATGAGATTATTTTCACATTGTCCATATACGTGCTATCATGTGATATTATCTTATCATACATCGACATTTTTCTTGTTGCATAATTCATTTTCATCTATCTTTTCAATACATATAATGGTAACTTCTGGTACCGTTTGATAAAATATGATCTAATTTTAGTAGTGGTAACTTCTGATACCATTCAATGAAATATCAAATAACAATAATATCGTATATATGTTAACACTAATAATACTGGAGTTATACCAATACGTATATATGTTGACAACAATCTCTAATATGTTAGAGTTAACCAACAATTTAGGTGTATTTGCAAATATCAACAGTTTTATTAGCATAATTGTATTATTACTGAGGAGTAGGATTTTCGGAATTGAAACTTGAAGAGTGGTGCCAATAATTATCCACAGTTTTTCCTTGCTTTTAAGCAAAGGTAGTGATTAAGGGATAAATTATTGAACCAAAAATTGGAACTTGAAGAGGAAGTACTAATAACCATACACAGTTTTTCCCTTGTTTTTACACAAAGGTAGTGATAAAATGATGAATTATTGTACGAATTCATTATCAATTTTGTTTGTTTAATATATTATGCCATATATTTTGGGAAAAAGTTACAAACCAACTCAATTTCTAATTAAGTTAATCTTACTAAGCTTAATATGCACCAAAATTCATATAAATATCCTCTATGTCTCATGATTCTACACTGAAAGGAATAAATTTAAAAAATAAAATAAAATTGAGGCTTCTATCAATTTTAATCATACTCGACATGTCTATTATGTATAACACATAAAGATTCATAACATATGAATATTTCATACTTAACATGCTTCAATATAATCATAAATGACATGTAATTGTTACTATACATATCATACTTGGTTCGAGGAGTCAAGACGTGGAGAGTGGCGTAGCGAATTGATGAGTTAAAGTATTTCATAATTAAATGAGTATATTTCTTAGAAAATAATTATTAATCATTTCGCATCTTTACATAAGATTGGACCTAATAGACCCACTATCAATACTTATATGACTTACTTATCAATATATATATATATATATATATATATATATATATATATATATATATATATATATCACTTTTACAATAATTTACTTAACCCAACAAAAAATTTCATAGATGATTAAGCCCAATTTCATGTAATACCAAATAAAATAATTTGGGCCAAAAAGTGATAACATTATAATCCCAATTCCAAGTAATATTAACCCTCAACATCCGTATAAAATAGAATCCAATGCAATAATAACAACCTCCTCTCAATTGATAACCAATCAGAATTGAAATTCGTTCCATCAATGATAATAAACCTTTATTGTTGTCTTCCGCTTAAACTCTACTTGTAGCGCCCCGAGTTCCGTATACCCGATTCACTACGTCATTTTCTGTCTAAATTTTTCGAATAATATTTTTGCGGAAGAAATAATTGAAATTCATTTTTGGCAACATTAAATAAACTGTAATGGCCGCTAAAATTGAAAACATTTATGAAACCATTTGAAATAGTAAATCGAACCATTAATATTGTAAAGAAATTGCCAATATCATAATTTCTCAAATAATTGAACTTCTATAAATTATTCGATTGTTTGGAAAATACGGAAATCATTAACGTCAAACTTTCAACCGTTCAACGATTATTGCCACCATCATTCATCGCTCGCCACCGTCTCCGAAATCTGCAAAACTGTTAAAAAGTAGGGTGAGTATTTCATGGGGGAAATACTCAGTAGACTCATCGCAAATTAATTTAATTTATAAGATGATTAAACACATAAATCCCGGCTCTTTATAAAACGGGCATTGATAGAGCTTCTTTATAAAACTGCTCTTGATAAAACTCATATTGTGCATTACAGCACGGGACATATTTTGCAAATCATATGCTCTTTGAAAACATCTCTTTGAAAACAGTTCTTTGAAAACCATATACTTATAAAACATTTTAATTATGCCAAGCATAATTTCTTTTGAAAGCATAACATAAGATAGGATTGAAATCCTCATAAACATAAGAAGACACAAGAACTTTACCGAACTTAGGTGGCAAGAATTCTTATGCAGTAAAATCATAATAACAGTAAGTTTTCATCATAACATAGGATAATATCGAAATCCTCATAAACATAAGAATTTTACCGAACTTAGGTGGCAAGAATTCTTATGTAGTAAGTATACCAAGCATAATTTTTCTGAAATTCATAGGGATCAATTGCATCATAACATAAGATAGGATCGAAATCCTCATAAACATATGCGACAGGAATTTTACCGAACTTAGGTGGTAAATCCTCATAAACATATGGAAAGATAGGAATTTTACCGAACTTCGTGGCAAATCCTCATAAACATAGGAGACACAAGAATGTTACCGAACTTAGGTGGCAAGAATTCTTATGTGTAGCGCTACTAAAACTCCGGTCCCCTTAACATATCATAACTTATCATATGGGACCCAAAACAATCTTGTTAGATTGATTTCATAGCAATGATCCAAAAAAACATTTTCGTGAAGCATAGGGTATACTTACTTTTCGTAAAAACATAAAGTATATTTTCTTTTCATAAAAACATACTTACTTTTCATAACAACATAAGGTATATTTACCTTTCATAAAAACATACTTGTTTTTCTTAAAAATTGACTTTCACAAGTCACATGACATTCATATGAAATCATAATTTAAATCAATTAATAAGTGCGAGTCTACCTCAAATCCGACGAGTGCAAAGTTGAGCGGGAATGACTTCAATTTCTTTAAATTCTCCGTACGCTTCGTCTTAGCCAATAAGTCACTTTAGTATATCGAATATATAGTTCAAAATGATAAATTATAATTTGAGGACTAAAATTGATGTTTTGAAAGTTGAGGGACTAAAATGAATACTTTTGAAAGTTGAGGGATTAAAATGAATACTTTTGAAACTTGAGCTTAAAATAAAGTAAATCAGCAGGGACTGAATTGATAAGTTTGAAGCTAAAAGGACTGAATAAAACCTTTTTAAAACTTGAGGGGCTGATTTGAAATAACATTAAAACTTTATAAGGGCTGAAATAAACTTTTCAAAGCTGTAGGGACTGATTTAAATCATTCAGAAAACGTAGGGACCAAAGTGCAAATTTTGAAAATCAATATATCAGATCTTTCCCCTCTCTCTCTTACCATTCTCTCACTCACTCTCTCTCATTCTTCGCTGTCTCAGAAAATTCAGACGAAAATTAGGGTTGAATCGAGATTATTTTGAAAATTGATCTTAGCTGCGACATCCGGTGATAATTCCGGCGGAACAACGATCTGCAGCTAAGGTAAGTACTTGGGTTTAGGATTGAGTCTCTGTGGTGTTTTGAGTGTTTTGATGTGCGAAACCGAGGCTTCAAGGTCGCGGTTTAGATCGCGATCTTCCGGCGAATAGGTGGTCTGAGGTGAGGTAAGTAACTGAGTTCACTTATTTCTTGTTTTGGGTTTTTGATTTGTGAGAGGCAGTTGTTGGGTCGTTTGGTGAAGTGATGGAAATCAGTGACGGTTTGGGGATGATGATTTGAAATGGTGGTGATGTTTGTAGAGGCGGTGATGGTGTTTAATTCGGTGAAGGTTTTGAACGGTTGCAGTAATTGGGTTTAATTTCTGAATTGGTGGTGATTCTGATGGTGAAAGGGGCGGATTGGTATTGACAATAGCAGCGTTGGTGGATGATGGTTGCTGTTTGATTCGGTGGTGGTGAATTGTCCGTGTTGGTTGCAAATTGAAATGGGGTGAGGGTGATTCAGCAGTGACGGTGGTTGCTTGATATCAGAATTATGATAATGGCTGGGATTGTTGATTGATCTTGGTTGAAATCTGAAACGAGGCAGTGATAGTGTAGTGACTTTCTTGTGATGTTGAAAATGGTGGACTGGTTTCAATTCTTGGAGGTGATGACTGATTCAGTTGTTGGTAAATTTTGGTGATGAATTGAGGGCTTGGTTTTGGCAGCAAATTGATGATGATTGCTGATTCTGAAATGGTTCTATGGTGATGTTTGTATAAATTTGGTGATGCTCGGTGGTGATTGTGATGAGTGCTAAGTTGATAGCTGTATATGGAGGTGAATATATTGTGTTTGTGATCATGTGTTGGGATGATAATGGAGAATATAATCATTATGTTCTTGCAACATAATGAATGCATACGGGTGGTGGAGTTAGTGGGGAATAGTGGAGAATAAAATCATTGAATGGAATAATTATAATTTGGTTTAATATGATATGGATTTGGTGTAAAGAGAAAAGAAAGGAGGAGAAAACGTGGGGATGAAATCAACTAAAAACTTAACTATCTTTGATCAAGAAACGCTTTTAAAACAGATATATTTTTGACTGAAAAATACATTTTGAAAATAATATTTTGAATAAATAATTAAAATAATATAATTTTAGAAATTCGGATTTTTAATTTAAAATCGAACAAATTCGATATTTCTTGACTTGGCTAGACGAATCCGTCGCGGCGTTGACTTCAAAATAATAAATGAAATAGTAGCGACACGATTTTCTAAATATTAAAATAATTATTTATTGCATAAAAATTCTGGATCGCTATAATCTTACCTCCTTAAAATAATTTCGTCCTCGAAATTAAACTTACTTAATCTTATAATTTCTGAATACTTAATCAGAATCTCTTCTTCTTATCATCGAATATTCTCAAAATAATCAAAACAATTCCCAATCGTATGTAAAAATTTCATCATATCTTGTAGTATTCATGTAACTAGTCACTTATCATCGTATCATGTGACCTCAAATATTCGTATATATCTCTAAAATTTCAACAAATCTTTCCAATATTTGTAACCCAAAATTCAGTAAACAAATATCTCCCAAAACTAAGATTCTATACTTAAATGTCACCACATTTCCTGCAAAGTATTTCTTTCACTTGTATATACGTATGAATTCTGATTCAATACGGTACTCATTTTACTTTCCACGTATCATCACACTATACCAAGATTATCATTATTAAAACAAAATATCAGTACCCATAATCCAAGAAAATATTCCAAATCTCCAATCAAATCTCCTTTATCAATATAATTAACAGCGCATTACTTCTTGTCTCCTCTTTTCATTAAAATAATCCTGCGCTTTCTTGCTGGTCACAACATCACGCGGATTCACTCAGATCCTTTGCGCTTTTAAATAGTTCATGCTGAGAAGAGGTTGAATCATCAAACAATGGATATCATTCTTTCTAACATTCGCAAGTATTATTCCAGTCTTCCTATGAATGATCTAAGAAAGATCTATAGAATAAGGCTCGAAAGATTGAGGTTGCTAATGGCTCATGATATTCCAGAAGATGTTCGCTGGTTGATAGAAGCAAAGGTTCGACTATCTGGTGAATTACCATCAACATTTCCAAAACATATGCCTGGTTTAGGCAAAAGCACGTTCGCAAAGAAACGAAGAGCAAAAAGACTGGGTGGTTGCTACAAATGTGCTCGTTGGAACTGTAATACACGTTGCAAATCAGTAGGATATTCTTCTACTAATCGGGATGATAAAATCGAATTCATAAAGGGTGGACTGAGTAAGGAGTCTTTGGATGATATTCGACTGACTCTTGAGACGCACCCAAGTGGTTATGTACAACGTGAACTTCTCTCCTTATACGCTCAGTTTAACGAGGACAAAAATCGTTATAGTCTCCAAAATATAATATCGAAAGATCCTGTTTGCCAGTCTGTTTTACAAAATGAGGCTTCTGGCAGTTCAGCAATGATATAAGGTAAATCTTTTTAAAATATTTTGCTGCTTTCTTTCACGCGTTTTGGAAATAAAATATATTTTCCTTTCTCGAGGTTTGATAAAGCTGGAAATAAATATTTAATCGCCGAAAGATGACAGCCTCGATACGATAAAAATATTCAAAAGTGGGCTGATTTTGTCAAAAGTAAATCTTTACTTTTTCAGAATCAATCAAAAACAGTAAATTTTTCCGGCTTTAAATAGTCAAACATATTTCATAGTTCAGGCATCCCAAAATCACATCTTCTTCGTAAGTTTTCCCTTCTTTACTATCAAAGATGGAAGCACCAAAACTTCGACAGATCAAAACTATTTGTGTATTTTGTGGATCAAAAGTAGGGAAAGGCTTCGGTTATCTAGAAGCGGCTGTAGATCTTGGAAAGAAACTGGGGGAAAAAGGTATCACTCTTGTATATGGGGGTGGTAGCAGTGGTCTAATGGGTTGTGTTTCCCAATCTGCTCTTGCAGAGAAATCAAAAGTAATCGGTGTCATACCTGTCCCTTTGGTAGATGTTGCAGGCAAAACACGAGGGCATGAAGTTCAAACCTTATCCATCCATGAACGCATAACTTGTATGCTATATGGTTCTGATGCCTTTATAGCCCTGCCCGGAGGTTTTGGTATCTTAGAAGAAATCTTTAACATTACCTCGTGGGCTCAACTAGATCTCCATACTAAGCCTATTGGGCTTCTGAATGTTAACAATTTCTTTGATGGTTTGTTAACCTTTCTTGATTATGCTGTGGAACAGGGATTCATCTCTCCATTTTCCAGAAGGCTTCTTATTTCTGCTCCTACTATTGATGAACTACTGGATAAGCTGCAGTCATATATCTCAATACAAGATCCAGCAGGAGTTAAAATAGATTGGTCGCAAGGAAGGGGAATCAAGCGAAAATGGAGTCCGGTTAATGTAAATTTAACTCTTTGAATCTTAGAATAGGTGGGGGTAGAGTACGGAGTATTCTCACTCTCGAGACACCCCTCCATTTACTAGGATTTCCTTAATGTTTAAATCTTGTGTGTACTTCAAAGATTCCAGGTGGTAGATTACGGAGTATTCTTACTCTCGAAACACACCTCTTTGAAGGTTTCTTTATTTCCTCAAAAGATCAGAGGTGGTAGGATACGGCTACTCCGGAAACACATCTCTCATTCTGAGGATCTTTCCATGTTTTTCTCTTATGCTTTTGTGTGTTCTCCTTATGAGAAAATAATAAAATCTCTGCTATCATCTACTAAATCTCGTTTGTGATGTAAATGATCTTGCATGTCTAACCTTAATTCCTTTAGTGGATGCTTATCATATTATGCTCTTAATTCCAAATGATAAAATTCTGGATAGAGTCTCCCTTGTAATTTGGACTTATCCAAACCATAAGCATACTTCATAACTCACAATAATAATTAACTCCACATTTGATCACAACGATCTAAAAATATTGAAAACGATTCCAACACTTCAATATCATCAAAATATCCCATAATTTAATTCATAATTCCTCAACATAGAAATTTCAAATCATATTTTTCAATATCACAATATTACTTCCTTCCATACCTTAATTGGCTCAAAAGTTACACATACTTATAAATATATGCCATAAATCATATTCCCAAAATTTATTCACAAAGCCAAACTTCATAATAAATTTCTCTTCAACATAGAGGCATAATAAATTAACTCAACATAATATCCATTACTTAATTCTCAATAAAATCATATTATTCCCATTATGCTCAACACTCGTTTTAAAAAAAATTTCTCATAATCATACATTAAAGCATATAAGTTATGACAAAGCATAACAACATCATTATTTTCGAAGAAATACATTCTTATTTCTCATAAATCATAAGTATCCGAAATACTCTTCATTCTTTCTCATAAATTAGTAAAATGAGTATTCGAAATACTGAAATAACTTTAAATATTATAAACTTCTTTACCTCGGAGTTGGTGGAACGAATGATGGCAGTGGCAATCTTCATCAATAAAATTTTATAATGGAAAATATTTCTTGAAATTTTTTTTTTTTTTTTTTTTTTTTTTTTTTTTTTTTTTTTTTTTGAAAATTTTTCCAGTCTACAGAAACGCAGACTAGCTCTGATACCAACTTGTAGCGCCCCGAGTTCCGTATACCCGATTCACTACGTCATTTTCTGTCTAAATTTTTCGAATAATATTTTTGCGGAAGAAATAATTGAAATTCATTTTTGGCAACATTAAATAAACTGTAATGGCCGCTAAAATTGAAAACATTTATGAAACCATTTGAAATAGTAAATCGAACCATTAATATTGTAAAGAAATTGCCAATATCATAATTTCTCAAATAATTGAACTTCTATAAATTATTCGATTGTTTGGAAAATACGGAAATCATTAACGTCAAACTTTCAACCGTTCAACGATTATTGCCACCATCATTCATCGCTCGCCACCGTCTCCGAAATCTGCAAAACTGTTAAAAAGTAGGGTGAGTATTTCATGGGGGAAATACTCAGTAGACTCATCGCAAATTAATTTAATTTATAAGATGATTAAACACATAAATCCCGGCTCTTTATAAAACGGGCATTGATAGAGCTTCTTTATAAAACTGCTCTTGATAAAACTCATATTGTGCATTACAGCACGGGACATATTTTGCAAATCATATGCTCTTTGAAAACATCTCTTTGAAAACAGTTCTTTGAAAACCATATACTTATAAAACATTTTAATTATGCCAAGCATAATTTCTTTTGAAAGCATAACATAAGATAGGATTGAAATCCTCATAAACATAAGAAGACACAAGAACTTTACCGAACTTAGGTGGCAAGAATTCTTATGCAGTAAAATCATAATAACAGTAAGTTTTCATCATAACATAGGATAATATCGAAATCCTCATAAACATAAGAATTTTACCGAACTTAGGTGGCAAGAATTCTTATGTAGTAAGTATACCAAGCATAATTTTTCTGAAATTCATAGGGATCAATTGCATCATAACATAAGATAGGATCGAAATCCTCATAAACATATGCGACAGGAATTTTACCGAACTTAGGTGGTAAATCCTCATAAACATATGGAAAGATAGGAATTTTACCGAACTTCGTGGCAAATCCTCATAAACATAGGAGACACAAGAATGTTACCGAACTTAGGTGGCAAGAATTCTTATGTGTAGCGCTACTAAAACTCCGGTCCCCTTAACATATCATAACTTATCATATGGGACCCAAAACAATCTTGTTAGATTGATTTCATAGCAATGATCCAAAAAAACATTTTCGTGAAGCATAGGGTATACTTACTTTTCGTAAAAACATAAAGTATATTTTCTTTTCATAAAAACATACTTACTTTTCATAACAACATAAGGTATATTTACCTTTCATAAAAACATACTTGTTTTTCTTAAAAATTGACTTTCACAAGTCACATGACATTCATATGAAATCATAATTTAAATCAATTAATAAGTGCGAGTCTACCTCAAATCCGACGAGTGCAAAGTTGAGCGGGAATGACTTCAATTTCTTTAAATTCTCCGTACGCTTCGTCTTAGCCAATAAGTCACTTTAGTATATCGAATATATAGTTCAAAATGATAAATTATAATTTGAGGACTAAAATTGATGTTTTGAAAGTTGAGGGACTAAAATGAATACTTTTGAAAGTTGAGGGATTAAAATGAATACTTTTGAAACTTGAGCTTAAAATAAAGTAAATCAGCAGGGACTGAATTGATAAGTTTGAAGCTAAAAGGACTGAATAAAACCTTTTTAAAACTTGAGGGGCTGATTTGAAATAACATTAAAACTTTATAAGGGCTGAAATAAACTTTTCAAAGCTGTAGGGACTGATTTAAATCATTCAGAAAACGTAGGGACCAAAGTGCAAATTTTGAAAATCAATATATCAGATCTTTCCCCTCTCTCTCTTACCATTCTCTCACTCACTCTCTCTCATTCTTCGCTGTCTCAGAAAATTCAGACGAAAATTAGGGTTGAATCGAGATTATTTTGAAAATTGATCTTAGCTGCGACATCCGGTGATAATTCCGGCGGAACAACGATCTGCAGCTAAGGTAAGTACTTGGGTTTAGGATTGAGTCTCTGTGGTGTTTTGAGTGTTTTGATGTGCGAAACCGAGGCTTCAAGGTCGCGGTTTAGATCGCGATCTTCCGGCGAATAGGTGGTCTGAGGTGAGGTAAGTAACTGAGTTCACTTATTTCTTGTTTTGGGTTTTTGATTTGTGAGAGGCAGTTGTTGGGTCGTTTGGTGAAGTGATGGAAATCAGTGACGGTTTGGGGATGATGATTTGAAATGGTGGTGATGTTTGTAGAGGCGGTGATGGTGTTTAATTCGGTGAAGGTTTTGAACGGTTGCAGTAATTGGGTTTAATTTCTGAATTGGTGGTGATTCTGATGGTGAAAGGGGCGGATTGGTATTGACAATAGCAGCGTTGGTGGATGATGGTTGCTGTTTGATTCGGTGGTGGTGAATTGTCTGTGTTGGTTGCAAATTGAAATGGGGTGAGGGTGATTCAGCAGTGACGGTGGTTGCTTGATATCAGAATTATGATAATGGCTGGGATTGTTGATTGATCTTGGTTGAAATCTGAAACGAGGCAGTGATAGTGTAGTGACTTTCTTGTGATGTTGAAAATGGTGGACTGGTTTCAATTCTTGGAGGTGATGACTGATTCAGTTGTTGGTAAATTTTGGTGATGAATTGAGGGCTTGGTTTTGGCAGCAAATTGATGATGATTGCTGATTCTGAAATGGTTCTATGGTGATGTTTGTATAAATTTGGTGATGCTCGGTGGTGATTGTGATGAGTGCTAAGTTGATAGCTGTATATGGAGGTGAATATATTGTGTTTGTGATCATGTGTTGGGATGATAATGGAGAATATAATCATTATGTTCTTGCAACATAATGAATGCATACGGGTGGTGGAGTTAGTGGGGAATAGTGGAGAATAAAATCATTGAATGGAATAATTATAATTTGGTTTAATATGATATGGATTTGGTGTAAAGAGAAAAGAAAGGAGGAGAAAACGTGGGGATGAAATCAACTAAAAACTTAACTATCTTTGATCAAGAAACGCTTTTAAAACAGATATATTTTTGACTGAAAAATACATTTTGAAAATAATATTTTGAATAAATAATTAAAATAATATAATTTTAGAAATTCGGATTTTTAATTTAAAATCGAACAAATTCGATATTTCTTGACTTGGCTAGACGAATCCGTCGCGGCGTTGACTTCAAAATAATAAATGAAATAGTAGCGACACGATTTTCTAAATATTAAAATAATTATTTATTGCATAAAAATTCTGGATCGCTATACTACTCTTACCTTCAAATCCAAAATAAATATTTATCTCCCAATCCTAACGTGGCTAACTGTCAAACACTTATAAATAGAAAAGGTTTTTCTCCAACCCCACAATTAATACGTGCAGCCAGTAGAAAAAGGAATACGAAGACCATCTACTTAAAATCTAATTAAACATATATATGGGATAAACACTCGTGGAGATATGTTGTGTGTTGCAGAAGATGTGATTTAATAGATTTATGGTACCTCATGTGAATTTGGTAATAAATGAATTGTGGAATAAGAATTTTATGCTCTGTTCGGTAACACTGTAACAGTTTATAAATGATTTTTTTACTGTTTAAAAAGTAAGATGTGTGGTTGAAAAGTTGAGAGAGAAAATTTGGATGGTTAAAAAGTGGTTTGAAAAATTGTGTTGTTTATAAATTGGTTTATAAACAACAATGATTACGTTAGGGAACACACTATTAATATATTTTTGGGTTTAAATGCTATCAATTGGAGTTTAGTTTTTTTGTTTGGTTTTTTTCCCAATTATACATTTTTCATAATTTAGTCTTGTCAATGGAACATGTCTGTAAATCACACAAGCGTGAAACTAGTTAGTAATAATTAATCTATACTTTTTTGAATTGTTAATTCTAAAATTTAAAACTATTATTGCTATAATATTTTATATAGTGTATATTTAATTTTTATGTAAAAGATCTAGCTAGTTTTATATAAACAATTATTGAATGTCATAAAAATAATTAAAATAATATTAAAAATCTAAATAAAAATAAATATTGCCCACAATTCATATTGCCTGATTTTTCATTTTTTCAATAATTTTATTTAATTCCTCAGGTCGATGCTCAAGCTAGATTTTAAAACATTGGTATTTATAGTTGTCAATATTAAAATTATTATTTAAATATTGATATTTTAATCATTTGTTGTTAATTATTGACATTTTATTCATTTATTGTTCTTAGTATTATAAATTATATATTTTCGAGGTAAAATGTATGTGGTTAAAAAGTGATTTGAGAAAATGTATTGTTTTAATAAACTAGATATGAAACGGAGGCTAAGTTATTTATTAGCCTTAATATTATAAATCAAATTTTATGAATTATTATTATTATTAAATATTTTAATAAATTAAGCCTCCGTTTGACGGCTATCTTTTTGTTTATAAACAAGAATATTATTATTTTCAAGGTAAATGTGTAATTGAAAAGTAATTTGAAAAATGTGTATGATTAAAAAGTAAGTTGGGAAAATGTGTTTTTAATAAATAAATTAATAGCAAAACTACATAATGGAGACTAATATTGATGAGTTGATGTTTTGATTTTTATTTAGTTAATAGTATTAATAAAACTATTATTATGGTCGAGTGTGATAATTTTTTTAATCACTCTTAATTTTAATAATTTTGTACGTAAGGATTATATGATATAAGATTTTTGACATAATTTCATGATCTCCAAGTTTTCCTCAACTGTCGTATCATGATAATTTCAAGATTTTCTTAGTTCTTATTTTAATTACTTGATTTTGTAAATAAAAGAATAATTTTATTGATTCAATATAAATATTTAATTTTTTAATATTAAGCACGCGTTTATAATTATTATGATTGATTTCATTAACGAAAATTGGGAAAAAAAAGTGTTAAATATGAGAGACAAATGCAAAAATTATGAGAAATATATTGATATATTTCACATTCACCAATATTCATACTCATATTATTACATTGACATATTCATATTATTACACTGATGTGATGTACCCCCCCCCCCCCCCCCTCCCCCCAAAAAAAAAAAAAAAAAAAAAAACCTATTGTAAAAATTCATCAAAATTATTTAAATCGCCAATCATTTATTATTTAAATATATAATTTGATATTTATTATTCAAAGAAGTTTTTAATAATTTGGATTTATTACGTTATTTTTTTAAATTTTAATAATTATTGTAATAAAATATTAATTTTTAAGCCTTTTGTATTGTGTTGATTAGTACTAGTATTAAAAATTTTAAAAATACTTATCAAGTCAAAATTTCTATAGATGTCCACAAACAGACAAGACATGCGTGTCGTGTCAAAAAGAATTACTGCTAAATTTTATATTTATGTGTGTTTGATTGCGAAAATGAAAAATGGGTGAAAAGAAAATATTTTTCAAGGAATTGATTTTACTTGAAAAATATTTTCGTGAAAAATTAATTGAAAATGTTTGATTGATTTAAATTTCTAGGTTGAAAAGTGGAGAATTTTTCAAATTTCGTTATTTGATTGACATTATTTTTTATGAAAAATAAAGTAAATTTTTACTATTTTAATCAAAACATAATTTTTTTAACTTTTTCAACACATTTGTACTTGATAATGATAATATTATTGTTTTGAAAAAAAATAATAAATCAATTATCAACAACAAAATTGATCTAACGTGGCAAAATAATTTTCCATTCAACCTGAGAATATTTTCTCATGAAAATCAAGAAAAAACATTTTCACCCAAAACCTTGAAAATGGGCGCATGAAGCACATGATTGGGGGAAGAAAAAAATTTCAAGTAAAATATTTGCTATCAAACACTAAAAAATGGAAAAGTAGGAAAAAGTTATCCTTTACCTAGAAAAATTATTGGTCATCTAACATAATCTTATGTTACCTTCAATAATCACTTCAAGTCTAAACGAGATGAATTATTTATTATTATTATTATTATTATTATTATTATTATTATTATTATTATTATTATTATTTAATAAAGTTTCGAGCTTATCATTGTGATTTACCAAACATAAATAATAGCTTAAGCCTTGAGAATAATTTTTTTTTTTAAATGAAGTTTGGAGATCATTGTTATTTACCAAACATAAATAATAGCTTAGGAAATCATTGGAACTACATTTGAATGGTACGACTTGTAGTATTCCAAACAAACCTCAAGACCATATTCTATTTGCATAGATCATCCCTCTTACCGTTCGATTACAGAATAAGCAAATTAAAGGGCACAAGGTACATTTGAACGTGCACATGTTCAAAATATCAACACTTGAATTTGTCGAAAAAAGCTCAAGGAGTTTAGCAAGCTTATTTCTGTATTGAATATGGTCGTTATCTAAGTTTTCTACAGATCTTATTCAAGAAATTTAAGATTGTAATCCAACGGATTTATCCGAAAACAAGCTTCAGATTGATCTACATGACATAAAATGTAACACAGCATTCATTCATTAACTAACTGCACACAAGATACTGAGAGAACTACTCGAGTCCTAAAAAAAAAAAAAAAAAAAAAAAAAAAAAAAAAAAAAAAAACGTCCTCCTCTTACTTGTTTCCTTGCAGAGCCTTCAATCTTCTATAACCCATATCAGTACCAAATATCCTATTAAAAAGGACATGGAACAAGTTAGATTCATGCGTATAATTTGTATTACCGCTTTTATACTATCATCAAAGCCATGATACGGTTGAAGAATATTAGAAAGTTCCATGCATAGCTTAACAGATTTACCTTTGCGAGCTATTATTAGTCATATGAAATGGAAGCAAAGTTTCTAAATTCAATACAACGTAATATATGGAAGAAAATCTCACCAGTCCATGTATACAAAAGTTGATGAATAGTTGCCACTCTTTGTATACAGCAGTCGGTGATGATAGTCATGGAAATCGGCACTGAGAATTGACAAAATAAAATTTTAGAGTAATTTTAAAAATAGCAAAGTAAATCTTGGTTGATGATGACAGAAATGATAATACAAGTACAAACCCCCCATATAATGGCAAAAAGTTCGAGAGGCTCCATGGAAAATGGTAGCCACAATGTGCCTCCACTGTTTCTATTACTCTAAGAACCATCCACAGCCAGAGTGTTATCAGATGGGGACCAGTGACGGCAGGACCAACAATTGTAGCAAATCCAAGAAACAAAATCTCAGCAGGATGAGCATATTCAGAAGTCAGTCCAAATGGTGTTGCATATCTGTTGAGACGTTAAAGGTTATGAGTACTGCGTACAAAAAGTACTAAACAAAAGGATAATTCCAGAATCACTTACTCGTGATGGACACTGTGGACATGCTTGTAAAGCCATTTCGTATGTAATATCCTGTGTCCCCAATAGAAAATGAAATCCTCCAAGATGAAGTAGAAAAAAATCTGGGTTGAGACTACTTTCCTACAGGGCGAATATGCCACAGTTAATCACATAATAACAGACGGGAACATATTTTTTGTTAAACCAAAGAGAGACGCGCCATAAACAGACAACCTAAAGAAAGGGCAAAAAGATTTTCACTTGGATTAAGGTCTTCAAAATTATTAAATGGGAATTATTTCTTTAGCGTGCTTTGGCAGGGATAAAACAAAAATCAGGTTATGAATAATTCAATCACCTAGATCAGAAATTACAGATCCTATTAATCCAATTACCTCATATTAACCCTTACACGTGCACAACTCTATATAAGAGCGCTTGATCTAATTAATGAGCATTTGTCATAGAGGCCGTTTGACAAAGCATTTGAAAAGCCAAAAAGTTGTCCCCAGGACTATTACTGTTTGTCTAATTTTCTGGAAGTGATTTGTCCGATTAGAAGAGCTTTAAGAGGAAGTTGATCCAATGTAGCTTTCTTACTTCTTAAGAAGTTTTACTACAAAAAGTTGAAGTCCAGCCAAAGGGGCCATAATTAAAGTAGCGGCAATGTGAGCAACTACACTCGTTTTCACTTGTTAGAAAAAAATGCAGCACTATTTACATTTACAATAATGTTCCCCCATTAGATATTTTGATTATCAAAAGAAGTAAAATAACGGAATCTTGGAAAAATGAACAGGAGAGAAAAATATAATATATTACGCAACAGACTATATATATTATGAATAATGCTATTTATTATGAGTAAAGATGAATCTCTACTCAGTTGACACATTTCTATTGGTTAATGAAGAGGTTCTTTGTACATGTGCACATGGACATATCTTCATTTTCAAATGACTATGTGCCAACTAGAGCAGAGATTTATATCTATTAATGATAAATAACATTATATTATTAATATTTTCCACCATTTTATAAGCCAGATTATAGCGAATCAAATAGAGTCGCTACAAACAAAGCTTCAGTATATAAAGAACCTGAATATACCAGGACGGCAATGGAAGACTACTTCGCATCCCCATGTATTTGAAGACAGGATAGGATAAAATCATAACTGGTAGATTGACACAAAAATGATAGAGCAGTAGTCGGGCGACACATTTCTCCTGAGCAGCTGGGGTATTATTCTTAGTCTGTAGCAACATAGAAAATGATACTTATTCAGAGTATTATCGGGGAGGAAAACTTAAGTCTACCAGATCACCTGTTGTGTTCTATAAGATAGAATAAGAACTACATACAACAATTTATACTTCCAGGTTACTCTCTGGTTCCAAATTTGCAGGTTAATAGCATACTTACTAGAACCAGTTACTAAAGATAACAATATTGTTTAGATCTTATAACAGAATTGTGATTTTGAATGAGAATAAAAATATTCAGTGTCAGAAAGATAATCAATCTCCAATAAACAACTTACAACAAAGTCAATAGATTTATACCTGAATTTTGTACTTGCTCAGCCATCCTAACCTTTCAAAAATTATAAATGGAGCCCCCGACAAGAAGAAGACACTTTCGTGAAGAAAGAAACTTCCAAGAGATGCTAATTGAAAATCATTGAAACGGGTGATTAGATACTGCAACAAGAAATTTAAAGTAACATTATAAATGGGGCACTATGTTAAATAATAATAATAATAATAACACACAAAAATTGATAAGGGATTAGTCCAACAACTCAAATTTAAAAGTACAACATAAAGATACTTCCTTTCCAGAAGATGTGTGACACAGATTTGACTTGCAAGTATAAATCTAAGGTATACAAGTATAGAACCTCAAATATAACCTTTTTGTATGATTGTACCTAACCAATAGTTATTAACAACTAGCAATTTGACAATATACTTACAAACTACAACATTCACCTCATGTCCCGATCTATCTTGAATGAGGATTGACCGAAACAATCATCCATGCCTTATTATCTATTTCTGTTCATGGAGCATGCAAGCTAATTCCTAACATTAATCTAAGTAATATAATTTAATATCCTTTTAACATCAACTGAGCCATTATTGGCTTCATAATTAAATTGAAGTATGTTGCACTATTTGAACATTAGGATGACTCGTGATGTGGTGACAAATATATGCTTCAGGGGAGATATTCACTTAATAACTTTTGGAAGTCAGCTAAAATTAGTGAAAGTCCATCCTAACTCAGTAGATATATATAGGTAACTATACAAGGATTATCAGTTTATAAATGATGAGGCACGATAAGCAACATAATTTAATGGTCAAGAAACAGAATAGTAGCACAAAATTTTCAATCAATAAGAGAAGATGGTGAAATATGTAGGGCTCAATTCAAGAGGCTTTTAGTGAATCGGCACTATAGTTTTAAAGGAAAGAAAATGTGCTATAGGTGAAGATAACTTGATGTGGAATTGGGTGTTTATTTGCATTAGAAACCCAGCAAAAACATATTAGGAGAATCTAAAGGTATCCTTGCCTTATAATGAAATACGGTGGTGAACCAGAAAAACTTAAAGAGAATGTTGTAGAAAGTTGTAGAAATATAAAATGCAAAGGTTTATAGAAGTATAAGTTAGCTAAATAGTAAGCCTGAAGACTGATTTAAGAGTATTACATAGAGATGTATGAGTTGTATACTAAATAGAAGCAGAAGATGCAAGAAAAGTTATTTATAATATCTCAAAAAAGGGGAAAAGAGGTAGAGATTTAAACCAACACGAGTGCATTAATGAGGAAATTAAAGAGAGATTTCATAGAGAAGATATCACATAAATGTGGACGAATTGTTCTAAGAAATTTTTTAAAGAAAGAGATTGCATGGAACTTATGGGAATCCAAAACTCATTAAGATAGAAATATAATCCGAGTCTCAAATGTGACAGTGGGTATAAGGAGGATGAAAATGCGAAATGTAGTAGGTCTAAATCAATTATCTAAGTAGTGGGAGAGAGTTGTTTGTGGTCAATGAAATTATTCAAATTTATCTTAGAAGGATAAAAATATGTAAAATTAAAAGAGGAAGAGTCCTATGTCTATGTCTATAAGAATAATGAAAGTATTCAAAATTGCACAATGTGTAGAAATAGACTCATTGGTCATGCGAAGAAATTATTAAATTTCAAGTAACTGTGATTGAGTACGCATCCAAGTGTAACTCTAAGGTTTAAAAAAACTAGTTTGGTTTTCTGCCTGGGAGATATACCATACAACTGATTTATCTACTTAGGTGATTGGTGAAAAAGCACAAAGCAAGGAGTAGGACTTGGATATGGTTTTTTGTTTATTTATGAAGAACATATGATTGTAGTCCTACTTCTCAGGAAAGTTTTACTTTGGGTGCTAAAGAAAATGAATATCAATTAAATGTGATTGAGTACACATCCAAGTGTAATTCTATGGTTTAATAGAACTAGTTTGGTTTTCTTCCTGGGAGATATACTACACAAGTGATTTATCTACTCAGGTGATTGATGAAAAAGCACAAAGCAACAAGTAGGACTTGGATATGGTTTTTTGTTTATTTATGGAGAACGTATGATTGTAGTCCTACTTCTCAGGAAAGTGTTGCTTTGGGTGCTAAAGAAAATGAATATCAATTAAAGATATAAACAAGGGAGTAATGAGGAGGGTGAGATATGCAAGAGAGTAGAGACTAGTAGAAAATTCTTTTTACGACAAGTTCATATCAGTTGTGCTAAGTCATTATCAATTGATTTAAACAAAAATGAACTTAATAAATGTCCAAGATGAAGTACAAGTACTTGAGGTATATTAATCACCATTGATAGAGTTTTGGCCTATGTTGCTCAGACTGAGGTACTGGTTTCGGGTACAAGTACATATCTAGGAGTAAGATCTTTCTCATTTTAGCAACCGTTTCGCAATCCAAACAAATTGATTTATAAACCAGTTTATAAACTATACAATTTTTCAAATCACTTTTTAATCATACATATTTTATCTCTCAAATTTTCAACTACACATTTTACCTCAAAACCATAAATAAACTAATTTATAAACCATATTTTTTTACCAAACAGAGTATTAAAAATTAAGATATGGAGATAAGGTTAAAAAAGATCAAAATTCTGGATATGTGGATACATTTACCAAAAAAATAATAAAAAAATTAAAATAAAAAGATAGAAGAATACAAAAATAACAAAGAGAAAAATGGTTCAATTAGAGCAAAATACAATAAAAATAAAGCAAAATTAAGACAATACAAATGTTTCATAAAATGATAAAATCCAAATTCTAACAAAGCACAATTCAAAATAAAGTTAAGCATCCAAAATGTCATTAATATAAAAAGCAAGAATTTCTCCACTTGAAATCAATTTAAATTTAATGCCGATTTTTTTTTCCAAAAAATTAAAGAAAAAAATCAATTTCAATGTCTTTTATATTATTTAAAAACAATATCAGGTATTCGAGTACAAAAACAAGGATCTGATCCATATCAAGTGTCGGTGGGTCTAATTCAAAACATAGACGGTAATTTTGGAATATAAAATTTTAGGTTAAATAGAATCAAGCAGGGGCACGTGAAATGTTCTTTTATAACGTGAGAATAAAGATGACATTATATTTACATAGAAAATCATCACCTTGTCCCAGTCGCCGAGTACTTCTAAAATTTACGTTGGATTTAATTAAGAATGTGATATTTTCGAAAACATCGCATTCTTTGTTTATAAACAAAAAAACTTTTACCAAACAAAGGCTAAATAGGATTTTACAAGTCCAACCCATCACAGGTATCGGTTACATCACATCACATAACAGAAAAGAGAGCATCTACATAGCCAATTCCAAACAAATATAAGACAAGCATCAAAGTTCTATAATTATTCACGATAATAGAACATGTTTGGCTAAAAAGTCAAACTCAGGTGACATAGCAGAATGAAAATGAGAGCATCTACACAACCAATACAAAACAAATATAGGACAGGCATCAAGGTTCTTTATCATGCACAATAAAAACATGGTTGGCTAAAAATTTAAACTTACTTCTGAGTAAAAAAAACTGCTTCAAAAATATTACGAGTCTACGACGTTAGTTCTGATTTTTAAGTAAAAAACAGCTATTTAGCAAGTGTTTGATAAACAAAATAAATTGGTTTATAAACTGATTAATAAATTACACAATTTTTCAAATAACTTTTTAATCATACATATTTTCTATCTCCAATTTTCAATAAATACTTTTTATCTCAAAATCATAAATAAACCAGTTTATAAATCATATAGTGATTTTGATGTAAGGTAGGATTTGTTTCGAAATAAATAACTTATCTCCAACATAATCAACAAGAAAAAATATCTACTTTAAACCCAATTTTTTACTAATCCTTGCTAAACATGAATGGTTAAATTATCAACTTAGGGCTGTTAATAATATCAGACTGAGATTGCAATGCTCAATTTTTTTTAATCAAAATTTAGCCATCGCTATCATTCTTTAAGACCATTTGTGATGCATAGCAACCGGGGATGCTTACTGGGTCCAATTGTACAGCTTGTGTAGCTTTCGTTGATATTTGTCTACTTATAACTTGGAGTGCGGCATACTACCAACCCTTCTTGTAATTATCTGACTGTTTAAAGGGTTAATCACTCTACCAAACTTCCATTACATGAAAAAATAGAAGTTTCAGGCTTCGAGCACTGTGGAGTGTCTTTGAACTATGCCCTTGTTTGATTTTCATTAAGTTTCTCTTTTTCTCTTTTTTATACGGTACTCATTATCAACTATCCATTAAAAGTCAACCCACAATATTCGATTTTCCAACCAAATTTTAACAATTCATTCTCCTGAAAATCATTATTCATTAAAAAAAAACTATTTTTAAACAATACCAAATACACTCTAAATAATAGTAAATAAACACTACATATAGAAAGCAATGCATACAGAATTTAATTAAAATCTATTGATCTAAAGAATCAACGTCTATTAAACTAGGAAAAACCTACATAACTTGGATTAAATGACTTCAATACTATTATACACCACCTTACGAAACTCTCCAAAAAAAATTGGAATTTAGAATTATGAAAACAATCAATTAAATTAGGAAAATCTCCGTATCTTGGATTCAGTGACTTCAATACAATTAAATACATTTTTCACAGCCTCACTTTCTTCTCCATTGAATCGAACTTCATTTTTTAAAATCTAACAAAAAACGAACATGCGTAAAATCGGAAATGCAACGCCGCGGATTAAAAAATAGTACAAGTAGATCAAGAAAAAGAGATTAATCTAGGCAATAACAGCAGCAATGCGGAATCACAAATTACCGTCCAAACAAATTCCATAATCGACGCCATGGAAATACCGCGAATGATTGAGTTGAATTGGTTTCCGTAGACGGTAAACTGAGTAACAAAGAATCCACAGAGGTTGAATGTTGCTACAGAGAGTACATACTAGAGAGAGCGTCTATCTAGAAAATTCCAATCCAGAAGAGAGTATAAGGAGTGAATGTAATATGCGTTGGAGGGAGTGAGTGTGTGTGTGTGTGTGTGAGAGAATTGAGAGGAGACAGACTGTCACGGAATCTCACCTCGTGAGACGTGGCCTGCCCTCGGTGATTATACCCGACGATATACGAGAATCGAGATTATAAAAATTATTTCCAGTGAATTGTTTTTAACTTTTTTTTCAATTTATAAATTAACTTATAAATAATAAATTTTTTCAAATCGTTTTTAATTACACATACTTTCTTTCTTCAATTTTTAACCATATATTTGTCTCTTTACTTTTTAATCATACAATTTACTTAAAAAACATTAAAAAAAAAATTTGACGAGTCCAAGCAGTTGAACATTCCGTACATTGTTACTTCAAATATCTGACATTTTCTTGTTTCCTTCTAGTGATGACAATGGGTCGGGTTTATCAAATTCATACCCTACCCACTAAAAATTTACAATCTCCATACCCTACCCATATACCCATTTAAAAATGGCGAGTCGGGTGCGGGTTGGAGGCGGATATGCTTCTATACCAATTTGAAACTCATTACTAATTATTTATTTATTTTTAGGGTTGTAAATATGTTATAGATGTTCCGAATTAACTTGAAGTAGTTAAATGTTGGGCTTCACTTGTACATAACTTGAATAAAGCTTGTTTTAGGTTGAAACTAACAAGCGAATTTGAACAATTTTTTTAGATGTTAACAAAGTCAATAGTTTAAATATATTAAGGCTTAGACGGTAACAATATCAATAGATATTTGAGTTTTATTCCTTATTATTTATTATTTTTTTTACACAATCACTTTTGTTTTAAATTCTATATTTTTTTAAGAAAATTAATAAGTATGAGTATTGTAGTAAAACCCACACCCGCGCTCATACCCATGTTGGTTTTAAAGTTTACCTCCATACCCTACCCACGAACCCATTTAGTCGGGTAATCCCCGTCCATTTATGTCGGGTCTCCAACGGGTATCGGGTCCGTGGGTATTACTGTCATCCCTATTTCCTTCTCTCCTTATTACTTTCAATGAAAATCTAATGTTGATCTTGTGAATAAGAGTAATGTTATTTGTAATGTTATTTATCTCAAGGTTGAGGTTTCAATGAAAAAGTGTCAAATTGCCCACAATCGTTACTAATTTCGAGAATTTATGCACATGTAAATACATGCTTATCACATGAAATGTATCTAATAGCATCTTCAATAAATATTTAAAAAAGAATTAATAGTACAAAACGTCCCTACCTTTGACATGTATTGTGCAAAATATCCCAACGTTGTGATTTTTTACGCTGAACGTCCCAACCTTTACATTTTCTTGTTAGAGACGTCATTTTCGTTATATTTAACCCTATTTCAACGTTAAATTAGGGGCAATTTTTTTTAATTCCATTTTTAATCCATTTCTTAAGGGTAATTGGCACAAAATGTCCCTACGTTTGACACTCATTGTGGAAAAAAGTCCATACGTTCATTTTTTTGGTGAATAACGTCCCTACCTTTAAATTTTCTTCAAATTAGTTCCCAAATTTTACTTTTCTTTCAATTTAGTCCAATTCCATTTTTAATTCATTTCTTAAGGGTAATTGGCACAAAACGTCCCTACGTTTGACACTCATTGTGGAAAAACGTTCATACGTTCATTTTGTTTGGTGAATAACGTCCCTACCTTTAAATTTTCTTGCAAATTAGTCCCCAAATTTTACTTTTCTTTCAATTTAATCATTCCGTATCTGATTTAAAGGTCATTGTCTTCAAACATGTATAACTTTTAATCTACAACTCCGAATTGCATTCCGTTTTTTGCGTTGAACTCCAAATTCAACAATCTTTCTTATGATGTATCATGTACTAATTTATTAAACATTTCCTTTTGACTTTTGTATTATAGATACTCCAAATTGATTTCTAATCATATAAAACCTTCTTAGACAAAGAGCTGGGTACACATCTTTGACCACAAAGAATCAAGCAACCATATATTCACATTTTCCATCTTTAACGTCCATCTCCTAAATATGTAAAACGACGCTCAAATCCATTCTCATACTATATTGAGAATATCAAAACTTCAAGCAATTGAACTTAATGAGCTCGTCATCTACAAAAACATAAAAACATAATGTCAATATTCCCTTTAATAACATGATTGATCAATACTTTCCCAAGGAAATAACAGACATAATCGAAAGCAATCACACAGGGCAAATGATATTATTATTATTATTTTTTTTATCAACAAGACCACAAAATATGAAAATACAGAAAGAAAAATAAACAAAGTTAGAAATATAAGTAATTATTTATTAGATGCACAAGGCCAAACATTACAAGAATACACACCAAAATTCATGTCCATATAAAGTAGACAATTCAAACCATAAATTTTACAATACAACAAAGGTGCAAACAAACAAAAATGATTGGTTAAGTATTTGCATAAGCAATTCAAACTGAATACATGGGGTGAGGGATAGTGGTCCCCTCTATGCCATACACTTTCAAGAAAATGTGTAAAATCAAAGAAGCAAGAATGGATTGTGTTGGTGGGACCTCGGTAACCAAGCACATGCACTTAATCCATGGAGCTTCTAAAGGAAAATGAGTCTTCATTTACAGCACAACACACACTACCCACATAATGAATTCAAATCTAAGGAATCTTTGCCATTTTAATCCCAAATTATAATAGGCACAATTTTTCAAATCACTTTTTAATTACAGATATTTTCTTTTTCCAATTTTTAATCCTACATTTTACCTAGAAAACACAATACTAATACACATTTTTATTTCATGAAGGCTGCCGAACACAAGATGTCAAGATATAAGAGATGGAATTTCATCCCATTACACCTCTTTTATTGTCCACAGTACTGCATACTACTACACTATTAGAGAGAACAACAAACTCTAAGTTTCATAAAATAACAAACTCAAAAATTCTACAAAAGAAGATAACTTGAAATAAATATTACACGAAGAAAGAATGATAAAAACATTTGATTCCTAAAGAATTTCACATTCTATATAAAAACCTTAATTTATTTATTTATTTATTTTTGGGATAGCAAATGCAAAATAAAGTATTAAAGAAAACCAAAAAATATTTAAGGTTAGGAAAACACCTACATTCTAAAACCTATCGGAGATAGGAGAGTAGAAAGAACTTCACCGAATAGAGGAATATGCCGGAGAGAAGCGTCCGGACTTGGGTTTGGGTTTGGGTTTGGGTTTGGAAGAGTTGTAAATTGTAATTAGAAGGGTGTCCACTCCTATGTGAAGTTAGCATTTAAGTCTATGTTATTTAATATTGTAGCATTTAAAAATTTGTTTATTTATATTTTTGAGATAAAATTATCATCACATTTATGCGTTGTATGGAAGAATAATATGAAATTATATTACTTTAAATTTCATTAAAAAAAAATTGAACATACAATTTGCTTTGATTAACAACTAGCGTTACACTCGTGCGATACACGGTCATTTATTACTCACATATATTAAATTTATATGCTAACATACATATGAAATGAATATTTAATTAAAAATGAGAAACGAAAGAAAACAATTAATCACAAAAAATGTACATTACACATACCTTAATTTTTTTTTAACGGTTTGTATGTCTATCGTTCCAAGAATTTCTTTAAATATTATAATTTGAATTTATTTAAAACTTAAAATGGAAAAGAAAAATTACATTTAAATAGAATTTGTAATAAGTAAAAAAAAAATAGATATATCTGTGATACGCTTAGAATTTTATTAAAATAAAAAGGAAAAGGAAAAGAAAAAGAAAAAGAAAAAGAAAAAGATCAAAACCAAATAGTTAAATTTCGTATAAACCGGTGTACAACGTGAAACCACTACAATGAGAGAATTTTAAAAACACTCAAAAATTATAGATACAAACTATCAAAATATTCAAAACTTATTTAATAATTTCTAATACAACGTGACTTTTCATTTTCCATCAAACAGTCAAAGTATTATGTTACCCAAAAAACTATTTTTATACATTTTAAATAAATGTATTTCACCACACCCTATTTTGAAATATTATGAGTTTGCTAACATGCCTTTATTTTTATTTTGATAAAAATTAATTAAACTAATTATTAAAGTCAGTAATATGTATTTTGCACATTTTTATTATTTAAACATATAGTATTAAACATAAATAAATGAACAAAATAAATAAATAAAACTAATTAAATAAATAAACAAATTGAGTAATATGGGTGTCAATTCGAATTGAAATTAATTATTTTTGACCAAATTAAATTTAGTTAAGAAATTATAAATATCATTGAAATAAAACAATTTTGAAATAGTGTGACATATGAAAAAATTAAATGTACAAAATAAGATTCTTACATTTAATGTTTGATGTGATTTCAGAAAATGTCATTTTTAATATTAAAGATAACAAAAGATTTGACCATTAATAATTAAAACACAATTTTTATATTGATGGCTATACAAAGAATTTATAATATTAAGAACAATAAATAAATAAAATAATTAAATCATAATTTTAATACTGATAACTAAAAATATTAATTGAACTCATTCAGTATAAGTGTTAGTAATAAAATTAAAATTGATATTAATGTGTGTGTGTGAGAGAGAGAGAGAGAGAGAGAGAGTGTGTGTGTGTGTGTTGGGGGGGGGGGGGGGGCAATAAATGCATTTACATTTGTCATACATCCACTTTGTATTCATACTAATCCACTTTACATTTATATTATTCAATTTTATGAAAACTTATTATTTATAAAAACGGAAAATGGGAGGGAAGTTGTTTTTAGAAACTACCCAACCTTCATATATATAAAGATTAGTGTTACATCCGTGCGATGCACGGTCATTTATTAGTGTTTTCACCCGTGTGATGCACGGAAATGCATTTACATTAGTCATACATCCACTTTGTATTCATACTAATCCATTTTACATTTATATTATTCAATTTTATGGAAACTTATTATTTATAAAAACGGAAAATGGGAGGGAAGTTGTTTTTAGAAACTACCCAACCTTCATATATATAAAGATTAGTGTTACATCCGTGCGATGCACGGTCATTTATTAGTGTTTTCACCCGTGTGATGCATGGAAATATAGTTGTGATAGTGATTTCGATTAAAATTTATAAAAATATATTAATTATACAATCATATCAAATAAAAATATAGTACAATAACATTTTAATATAAATTATTATCGAATTCAAAACTTGAAAAAAAAAAAAAGTAATAAAAATAGGAAATGCAACATTTACAAAACTAATAAAAATAAGAAATTATGATCATTATAAGATTTTTTTTTTCTTTTCCTCTTAAAATTGTTTGTCTCTTTAAAAAAATAGTTTTATTTACTATTTATTTGTTTGTTAAACTTTCCTTTTTAAATAAGTTATTTTTATCTTCTTTATATATATATATATATATATATATATATATATATATATATATATATATATATATATTAAATTATTTTGAAATAAAATTTAATAAATAAAATTAACAACCATAAATCTATATTTGCTTTGAATTGGTAAAGAATATTGTTGTTATATTTTTTGTTTATTTAATTTTACTTCAAATCAGTAAATGTCGTTTTATTTGTAAAATAATAGTTTTTAGAAAATTTTCTGATCTTTGAAATGATTATTTATTTTTTAATTAAAATCGGTTCAACTGTGTGGGCTACGACTGTGGCTCCTCCAGGCCACCATTATTCATCCACAAAATCAACAACCCAAAACCAGATTTAAGATCAATATACACATGCTCAACAAATTTCATTCAAATGCATATACAGAAATTAAGTGAGGAAGCTTAAACCATGTGTATATACACTTTCAAAATCCAATATGTATCCATATCTGCAATTCAAACGGTATATACATACAAATTTTCAACAGATTTTATATATACATGATATACACTTTAATCCAATTCTGAATCCGACAGTAAGCATTATAATTATAAATTACTTTATTAGTATGCACGTACACATGTTCTGATAATTCAACTTGATAATTGGCTCTGATGCCACTTGTTAGAAATTTTATTACAGATAATAATTTATCTATAATCTAAATAATCATCATGTTGGAATTATCAAGAATTAAATAACTGAAGCGGAACCGTACCTTAATCAAACGTGATTCGCGATTAACGATTTAACGGTTGGATCTTCTAAATCGATACGTAGTCCTTATTTTCTCTCTGATGATGGGATGTCAAAAAGAATGAACAGTACATAGGATTCAGGGACCATAACCGACTTTATATACTGAATTTCCAGTTAACCTAATCCAGTTAACCTAATCCGGCCCATCATGAATTAGGTAATGGCCTGATATCTACGCATAAAAGCCCATACATTAATTAGATGCATTAAAGCCCAATTTACCAAATCCTTATTAGATCACTTTAAACGGGCTTAACCAAATTTGATAGTCTTTTATTCAATACACAATAATTCACATATAAGCCCACACGATTGATTAAAATCCTTACAATCTCCCACTTGGGCTATATGTGTAACCTTACAATTGTGTATCAATCATAACCTTATGAGTACTCAGAATTTTGCTATCATTACTGAATGCATCCCCAAACAATTCGGTCCATCAATTATATCAACATAGGATCAAAGTGGCTTTCGCTACATTAATCGTAACTAAACCTATCAATGGTCACGTATATCGACATAACTGAATGACATGGATCAAGTATGGATGTGTAGCATGGAAATTACATGTAATGTGATCTTCAACATGCCTATTTCCAACTGGTCCAACTTTAGTGAGATCATCATCAAACGAGTTCAGAGATAATAAACCTGAAACCTTACAGCTGTAAATAACTTTAACTTTAAACTGTATCAAAAAGGACAGTAAATGTGTCTAATGCACCCAAAATACAAACTCTCACTGAAACCAAATATCCTTAAGAAATACAACACCCATATGAGCAATGTGCTCATGAAAGACCTTGGGTTGTAATACCTTAGTAAGCTGATCCGCAATTATGGAATTTGTCCCAATGTGCTCTTATTGACACGTGTCCACTCTGAACTGTATTATTCACAACCAGGAACTTATGTCAATGTATTTTGACTTAGTTGAGCTCTTGTTGTTACTGGAATATAAATCTGCTGAGTTATTGTCACAATATAACTTTAGTGGTCTTTCTATACCATACAGAATACGCAGCCTTGTGACAAAATTTCGCAGCTATATTCCATAATTACATGCCCCCAAAATTGGTACAACTGTGCTGCCAAGTGAAAGAAGCTAAAGTGTCTGTTAAGCACTCCATCCGGAAATAGCTCCTCCAACCAGCAGATAAATGTAGCTTTATGTGGATCTTTTACTTTCTTGGCATCTAGTAAAAATCGGAATCATAATACCATATGATCTCCAACTGATCCGATTTTCTGTATGTGAGCATGTAATCTTTTGTTCTCTTTAAATACCTTATAACCCATATTTGGCTGCTTTCCAAATGATCCATCCCTGGGTTACTTAAATATCTGATTAGTATCTCAATAATGTATGCAATATCCAAACGCATACAAACTTGAGCATACATCAAACTCCCTATAGCTGAACTATATGGGATCCTCTGCATTTCTTTAACTTCAAGATAACTTTTCGGGCATCAGTTGAGACTAAATTGTCTCCCTTAGCGATAGGGGTGTCCCCTGATTTACTGTCTTGCATGACAAATCTTTTAAGTACTTTATCGATATAGCCCTTTTGTGACAATCCAAGAATACCCCGAGAGCAATCCCGGTGTATCTGAATTCCTAATACAAAAGAGACGTCACCAAGATTTTTAATCTCAAAATTCCTTGACAAAAATCTCATAATTTTATGTGACATGCATATATCATTAGTGGCAAGCAATATGTTATCAACATACAAAATCAGGAAAATAAACTTACTCCCACTGAACTTGTAATACATACAATCATCAACAACATTAATCTCAAAACCAAATGAGATAATTACTTGATGAAATTTGTATTACCCTTAACGGGAAGCTGGCTTGAGTACACAATGGATTTCTTTAATTTGCAAACCATTTTCTTTGGGTCTACTGACACAAAGTTTACTGATTGCACCATATAGATCGTCCCATCAATGTCACCATTGAGAAATGCCACCTTAGTATCCATTTTATGTAACTCGAGGTCAAAATGTGCAACAACCTAACTTTTCTGAAATAGTCTTTCCTAGAAACCGAAGAGAAAGTCTCTTTATAGTCAATGCCATCATTCTGTGTAAAGCATTTAGATACAAGACGAACTTTATATCTTTCCACATTACCTTTCGAATCCCTCTTGGTTTAAAAATCCATTTAAGACCAATGAGCTTCGCACCTTCTGGTAATGGGACAAGATCCCAAACTTTATTGTCTTGCATATGCTTATACTTCTTATTTATGGCATCAATCCACTTTTGAGAGTTAGAACCCTGCATGGCCTGATGGAAATTGATTGGACCATCTTCCATCATTCCATTATTTTCCTTATATTCTTGGAGAAATACTATTTAATTATCCGGAATAGCATGTTTTTCCTTTCTCTCGTGGATCTCCTTAATGGCTTTAGTTATTGAGGTTGTTGAGTTTGTACTTCTGAAATTTACCTTATTTTGGATGAGAAGTTCTTCAACATTGTCCAGTTGAGGTTCCGATATGCTTCTTGATCAATGACATCCATAGAAACTCGCACATTGTCAAAAGCAATAGTAGGAATCGAAACCGATCCTTCCTCAACTTCTTCCTTAAAGACAATATCTCTAACCTTATTTCTCCCCCAACCTCAACTTCCTCAAAAAATGTTGCATTTCCCGTTTCAAAACTAACTTAAGTGTGGGATAATAAAATTTATAGCCCCTTAAACGACTTTATTTTCTTTATTTGTTTTCTTGCCCTTATCTTTAGAGGTGTTTGCCAAGTAAAAAAAAACTTTCAGTTCGGTCCTGCTTCAACTTTTCTTCCTCTTGCACACAAAATAGAATGAGCTCATTTAGAGTTCATTTCTCCCTTTGATAGTTACAACCGACCTTAAATTGACTGAATTGTGCAAGAAGCTTGCACACTATGAAATGAGCTCATTGAGAGTCCATTTCTACTTTGACAGTTATAACTAACCTTAAATTAACTATATTGTGTAGGAAGCGATATCAATACCAAATGCACGAGCAAGTCATTAGACAAGTCGAGTTTTAGTTCCTTAAGTTTTAAAGCAGTGTGAGACATCTACATGATGTACTCCCTTATTTTCCCATTGCCTTTATACTTTATCGAAATCAAGCTTTGCATAAGCGTGCTTGTTTCAGCATTATCGTTTTTCGCAAAACGTTTCTTAGTTTCGGAAAGGAATTCATTGGCATCATTTACCTCAGATACTATGCCACTAAAGGCTCCCGGAATTCCGCACTTAATGATCATGAGACTCACGTAATTTTAAGCAATCCCACTTCTCAAAGTTCCTCATTTGATTAGATGAACTTTCATCCGTAAGAGGAGCAGGTTGCTCAATCCTTAGTACACTGTCTAGATCCATGCAGCCAATGAAAAGTTAATGTTCTTGTTTTGATCCTTGAAGTTTATTCCATAAATATAGGGATTAAATTTGAGCTTGTAGATATACTACTAACAGAATTTGAAACCGAATAGAGAACACTTAAATAAAACAGCTCACATAAGTACCTTATTATGCAAATCATACTTTCAAATAATGATAGGGCCCATCACAAGATACCTAGCACAACATCAATATTTAGTCTTTGGACAGAAATATTGACTTGTAAGTGGTACTCTTGGTGTAGTAATCAAACACTGACAGTAAGACATGTCAACCAACAAACCTTTCTTTGGACTGATTCATTGATCACACGTAAAACCAAATATATTTATAACCACAAGTTCATGTGAAATTCGAGCCAAATATTGACCTTCATTTGGGCCGATCAATATCCGCATGAAATAACACACAAACGCTTAATTTTCCCTTGGTGTAGTGATCAAACACTGGTAATAAGACACGTTAAACAATAAACCTTTCTTTGGACCGATTTATTGGTCACACGTTAAACCAAATAATTGCCACGTGTTTATCACCACAGGTGCATGTGAAATTCGAGCCAAATATTGACCTTCCTTTGGGCCGATCAATATCCGCAATGAATAACACACACAAATACCTTCTAATATTCAAAATTAATTAATATCCACAAGAGATGTTGCTTTGGCAACATGTTGCTTCAACTAACTTACTTTCAAATATTATATCTCTCAAAAGATTCCGATGTACCAAGATTTGAAACTGAAATCCATTGATTTGCATCTATATTTGACTTTAGGATTTGAATTATAGAATTCAAAACTTTAGAATAAAGCAATCCTTAAGTTGAGAGAGTCAATTGCAATATTCTTAAACCTTAGGTGGCCAATTATGTAAAATTTTAAGCTTGAAGGACTTAAATTATAATTTTCCCAAAACTTTATTGGCCAATTTAGAGAAATTCCAAACTTTAGGTCCCAATTTGAAAGAAAATCAAACTTTAGAGGGCCAAAATAGGAAATTTTCAATCTTTAAAGGTTGATTTTGAAAATTTTCAAACTTTAGGAGCCAATTTAGCAAATTCCCAAACTTTAGGGACTTAATTTTAAAAAAATTCAAACTTTAATGACCAATTTTGAAAATTTCCAAACTTTAGTGATTGAATTAGAAAATTTTCAAACTTTAAGGACCAAATTAAAGAATTTCATAACTTTAGGTGCTTTATTAGAAAATTTTCAAACTTTAGGGACTGAAAATGAAAATTTTCAAACTTTAAGGGACCAAATTAGAGAATTTTCAAGCTTTAGGGACCAGTTTTGAAAATTCTCAAACATTAGGGGCTGAATTAAAAAAAATTCAAACTTTAGGGGTTGAATCATGAAATTCCATAACTTGAGAGGTCCTGACTTAACTAAATTATAACTTTAGGGGCTCAATTTATAAATTTCAGAACTTTAATGGTCAACTTAAATAATTTATAATCCGAGGGGCTTAATTATAAATTCCAAAGCCTTTAGGGTTTAAACTTTATATCATAACAAACATGGAGGACAATGTCCAAATAATCAGAATTTTCGGAAATTGCAACTGAGCCCTTAAAGACTTCTAATTTCCAACCGAACCCCTTCTTCAAAAATTCAATTTCGCAGCAGATTAGGGTTTCGCAAAGCCCTAATCGCCGCCGCAGTCTCCACCAGAGACCGCAGCGCCACCACCGGTCACCCTCCTTTGCGCCTACCAGCGCTGATTACCTGCGCGAAGCAGCGCCGCGCGTTGTGCAGCACCTTCTCCCGGCGACCCCCATTGCGATGCAGCGCCATTCCCGACGCTGATCTCCTGCAGTGCCGCACTGGAGCAGCGCCTGCGCGGCGCTACTCGTCTGTAGTGCCGCACGCAACTAGTGCCGGCCCCTGCTCGCACTCACAGAGCCCGCGCACCACTGTGTGGGCTACGGCTGTGGCTCCTCCAGGCCACCATTATTCATCCACAAAATCAACAACCCAAAACCAGATTTAAGATCAATATACACATGCTCAACAAATTTCATTCAAATGCATATACAGAAATTAAGTGAGGAAGCTTAAACCATGTGTATATACACTTTCAAAATCCAATATGTATCCATATCTGCAATTCAAACGGTATATACATACAAATTTTCAACAGATTTTATATATACATGATATACACTTTAATCCAATTCTGAATCCGACAGTAAGCATTATAATTATAAATTACTTTATTAGTATGCACGTACACATGTTCTGATAATTCAACTTGATGATTGGCTCTGATACCACTTGTTAGAAGATTTTATTACAGATAATAATTTATCCATAATCTAAATAATCATCATGTTGGAATTATCAAGAATTAAATAACTGAAGCGGAACCGTACCTTAATCAAACGTGATTCGCGATTAACGATTTGACGGTTGGATCTTCTAAATCGATACGTAGTCCTTATTTTCTCTCTAATGATGGGATGTCAAAAAGAATGAACAGTACGTAGGATTCAGGGACCATAACCGACTTTATATACTGAATTGCCAGTTAACCTAATCCGGCTCATCATGAATTAGGTAATGGCCTGCTATATACACATAAAAGCTCATACATTAATTAGATGCATTAAAGCCTAATTTACCAAATCCTCATTAGATCACTTTAAACGGGCTTAATCAAATTTGATAGCCTTTTATTCAATACACAATAATTCACATATAAGTCCACACGATTGATTAAAATCCTTACATAAGCAATTCAAACTGAATACATGGGGTGAGGGATAGTGGTCCCCTCTATGCCATACACTTTCAAGAAAATGTGTAAAATCAAAGAAGCAAGAATGGATTATGTTGGTGGGACCTCGGTAACCAAGCACATGCACTTAATCCATGGAGCTTCTCAAGGAAAATGAGTCTTCATTTACAGCACAACACACACTACCCACATAATGAATTCAAATCTAAGGAATCTTTGCCATTTTAATCCCAAATTATAATAGGTACAATTTTTCAAACCACTTTTTAATTACAGACATTTTCTTTTTCCAATTTTTAATCCTACATTTTACCTAGAAAACACAATACTAATACACATTTTTATTTCATGAAGGCTGCCGAACACAAGATGTCAAGATATAAGAGATGGAATTTCATCCCATTACACCTCTTTTATTGTCCACAGTACTGCATACTACTACACTATTAGAGAGAACAACAAACTCTAAGTTTCATAAAATAACAAACTCAAAAATTCTACAAAAGAAGATAACTTGAAATAAATATTACACGAAGAAAGAATGATAAAAACATTTGATTCCTAAAGAATTTCACATTCTATATAAAAACCTTAATTTATTTATTTATTTATTTTTGGGATAGCAAATGCAAAATAAAGTATTAAAGAAAACCAAAAAATATTTAAGGTTAGGAAAACACCTACATTCTAAAACCTATCGGAGATAGGAGAGTAGAAAGAACTTCACCGAATAGAGGAATATGCCGGAGAGAAGCGTCCGGACTTGGGTTTGGGTTTGGGTTTGGGTTTGGAAGAGTTGTAAATTGTAATTAGAAGGGTGTCCACTCCTATGTGAAGTTAGCATTTAAGTCTATGTTATTTAATATTGTAGCATTTAAAAATTTGTTTATTTATATTTTTGAGATAAAATTATCATCACATTTATGCGTTGTATGGAAGAATAATATGAAATTATATTACTTTAAATTTCATTAAAAAAAAATTGAACATACAATTTGCTTTGATTAACAACTAGCGTTACACTCGTGCGATACACGATCATTTATTACTCACATATATTAAATTTATATGCTAACATACATATGAAATGAATATTTAATTAAAAATGAGAAACGAAAGAAAACAATTAATCACAAAAAATGTACATTACACATACCTTAATTTTTTTTTAACGGTTCGTATGTCTATCGTTCCAAGAATTTCTTTAAATATTATAATTTGAATTTATTTAAAACTTAAAATGGAAAAGAAAAATTACATTTAAATAGAATTTGTAATAAGTAAAAAAAAAATAGATATATCTGTGATACGCTTAGAACTTTATTAAAATAAAAAGGAAAAGAAAAAGAAAAAGATCAAAATCAAATAGTTAAATTTCGTATAAACCGGTCTACAACGTGAAACCACTATAATGAGAGAATTTTAAAAAAAAACTCAAAAATTATAGATACAAACTATTAAAATATTCAAAACTTATTCAATAATTTCTAATACAACGTGACTTTTCATTTTCCATCAAACAGTCAAAGTATTATGTTACCCAAAAAACTATTTTTGTACATTTTAAATAAATGTATTTCACCACACAATTTCAGAAAATGTCATTTTTAATATTAAAGATAACAAAAGATTTGACCATTAATAATTAAAACACAATTTTTATATTGATGGCTATACAAAGAATTTATAATATTAAGAACAATAAATAAATAAAATAATTAAATCATAATTTTAATACTGATAACTAAAAATATTAATTGAACTCATTCAGTATAAGTGTTAGTAATAAAATTAAAATTGATATTAATGTGTGTGTGTGTGTGTGTGTGAGAGAGAGAGAGAGAGAGAGTGTGTGTGTGTGTGTGGTGGGGGGGGGGGGGGGGGCAATAAATGCATTTACATTAGTCATACATCCACTTTGTATTCATACTAATCCACTTTACATTTATATTATTCAATTTTATGGAAACTTATTATTTATAAAAACGGAAAATGGGAGGGAAGTTGTTTTTAGAAACTATCCAACCTTCATATATATAAAGATTAGTGTTACATCCGTGCGATGTACGGTCATTTATTAGTGTTTTCACCCGTGTGATGCACGAAAATATAGTTGTGATAGTGATTTCGATTAAAATTTATAAAAATATATTAATTATACAATCATATCAAATAAAAATATAGTACAATAACATTTTAATATAAATTATTATCGAATTCAAAACTTGAAAAAAAAAAGTAATCAAAATAGGAAATGTAACATTTACAAAACTAATAAAAATAAGAAATTATGATCATTATAAGATTTTTTTTTTCTTTTCCTCTTAAAATTGTTTGTCTCTTTAAAAAAAATAGTTTTATTTACTATTTATTTGTTTGTTAAGCTTTCTTTTTTAAATAAGTTATTTTTATCTTCTTTATATATATATTAAATTATTTTGAAATAAAATTTAATAAATAAAATTAACAACCATAAATCTATATTTGCTTTGAATTGGTAAAGAATATTGTTGTTATATTTTTTGTTTATTTAATTTTACTTCAAATGAGTAAATGTCGTTTTATTTGTAAAATAATAGTTTTTAGAAAATTTTCTGATCTTTGAAATGATTATTTATTTTTTAATTAAATAAAATTAACAACCATAAATCTATATTTGCTTTGAAATTGGTAAAGAATATTGTTGTTATATTTTTTGTTTATTTAATTTTACTTCAAATGAGTAAATGTCGTTTTATTTGTAAAATAATAGTTTTTAGAAAATTTTCTGATCTTTGAAATGATTATTTATTTTTTAATTAAAATCGGTTCAATCCTGGTTCAACCAGATTCGGTCTTCTGACCCTTGACCTGTTGCCTCTGTCAGGTCGAACCATTTCAAGTTTTCTGAACGCGAAGTATTATATAACTTAAATGATATAATTTAAAATGAAGTAAAAAATATAAAGTAAAATTTTGATATTTGATCTTTTAGATGATTTTACGGACAATGTTTTACAGTTTGTTCTCTCTTGTTATATTGTATTAAATTTAAACTTCTTGTTGAGATATTCGATTTGACGCCTATATTACATATTTTTCAACTTCAAGATAATACAATATTGTGTATGGTTAAAAAAGTGGTTTGAGAAATTGTATGGTTTATAAAATGGTTTATAAATAATTTTTGCAAGTTTATCGAACACATGCTAAATATAATTTTAATACTGATAGTTACCCATAGTATATATTCCAACACGCGAGAGTGATTACTTCTAACTCTTGTTACTTGTCATTACATATGATAGAAAATTATATTCAATCAAGTATGAAATTATTCGATTTGAAAGAAAATTTCTAAATTTGTTTTTTAAACTAAAACATTTTTCGTTCTTTAAACTAAAACATTTTCGGGTTATTTAAATGTTTTTCAATACATTTTATAATATAATTTTATATCTTTAAAAATAATTTAATGTTGCTTTACCAATTTAGTTACACTATGATTAAGCTGAATAATTTTGAATAATTTTTTTTAATTAATTTAACAAAATTTTTAAATTACGGATCTTGAATACTTTTTTATAACAATGGAGAATTATCTATTTATTTTTTAAATTAGACTTATGATGCTTTTAATGTAATTTTTTCACATTTTTCACAAAAAAAAAAAAAGTTAGGATACATAATAAGATTAATAGTTTTATTAAAATCAATCATCTTATTAAGTAAAAAAAAATAATTAAATTGTCTTTTTTTGGAATTAGAACGAAGCATTTCTGTTTCAAAAAATATTGTTAAACAACATGCTTTTAAACTATTTTTTAATCACACATATTTTTTCTCTCCACTTTTCAATCACTAATTTTTACCTCGAAAACATTACATTTTTTGTTTTTAAACAAAAAATTTTAACTACCACTATTTTTAATATAATTTGACAGTGCTCAAAACAATTTTTTTTTTATTTGGGAAAAAATGCATGTAGTGCTCAAAAGTATAATTCAAATTTGCAATCATTACATTTTCCAAAATGCAATCATTTTTTATTTATTTTTTAATTCTTGTATTTTTCGCAAAACCTTTCCAAATTTAGCAAGTACATTTTGGCGGGAAAGTATGTGTGTTATTTTTGGTAAAAACTTTATTTTTATATATAGATAGATACAAACTATTAATGAATGCTTAAAATAAAAATGAATTAAAATTCTCAAAGAATTTGGAAAACCTCTTTAAAGTTACATTATTTGTACAGTTTGTGGTTGCCCGCAATCCGTATGATGCATGGAAGTTGTTGACCACAAAATCTGGTAAGACCTTGGATCAACACGCCTCAACTCCTCCCTCTTGAACACGTGGATCTCCTGCGCACTTAGACAAATAATCAGTTTGCAAAGGGGGTCGAGATGGCTTCCATTTGCACTCCGATGCTTAAGTCAGTAATCATTTCAAGCAAGTATAAATTGGGTGCGGGAATTATATGTATGTAAAAGAGAGAAAAGAGAGCGAGATTTATAAGTAAAGTTCAACTAATGAATTACCAACCCCCTTCTGGGAGACCAACCTGTTCTATTTATAGTTACATTCATTTACTACTGTCGTGACACGTGTTAGCCTTTACACGTGGCTTCTCCCCAGCAGTTGGTCAGGTTAACCATTTAGTTAGTCATAATCATTACAGCCTACTATAGTGTTATGACTGCCATCACATCAACGGTAAAGGTGTTGTCCCATCAAATTGCAGTTCACTTACAAGTTCTGTGTTAGTGACGTTTCTGCCTAACCTAGCTGCCGGTCCTTAAGGTTGCCTCGGATAGCGCTGCTTGGGGAGATAGTCCGACCACAGACGGAATGAGCCTCAGGATGCCTCGGCCAAGTAATAACCACGTAGTTGTGGTCATTGGGCCCACTTAAGTGGTCATTGGGCCCCATAAGCGACACATCATATGTAACTAAACAAATGTGGTTGTAATATTAGTCCCTCAAATATGGTTGGTTCATTCATGTGCGATCCATATTTGTCGTGCATTTATAATTTTGGGGAGATTGCCCTTGAGTTTCTCGCAATTATGGTTCATGAGTTGTACTCATTAAAACGAAAGGTTATTTCTCTTTCAAAATACCATTGTTTGGCGCTTCATTTAGCCCACCAATAAAAGTCTTTACACGTGGAGGGCTGAGATTAACCTAAACCTTGCTAGCTAACGGTTTATGTTTGCAGAGCGCGTTCCTATAAACCCTTTACCTTCCTTCGCCTTCTTTTCCCCCTCTTTTTTCCTTGTTATTCCTAGTAACTCTTAGAGATTTTCTCCATTATCTTCCCTAAACACTCATCGTAAGGTTTTTGATATTTCGTCAGAAATTACCATCTACCGTCTCTCGTCTGTCGCATTGCTCATCATCAAATCTTCCTTACCTTGTTAAGCAGGTAATTCCTCGCTTTATTAGTATTTCTTCCTGCCCTCATTTTTCTTTACTTATATTGTACATTCATATATATATATATATATATATATATATATACACACACATATTTTATTTTATTTTTTTGGAGTGCGTGGAACGTACTTCTATTTGCGTGGTATCTCTAGGGTAAGTTGGGTTATGGGGAACATGGAAGGATCTAGGGAAGTGGATCTAAAGGAATTGATGGTGGTAGCGGACCCTACAAGTTCTATGTTAGTGACGTTTCTACCTAACCTAGCTGCTGGTCCTTAAGGTTGCCTCGGATAGCGCTGCTTGGGGAGATAGTCCGGCCATAGACAGAATGAGCCTCGGGATGCCTCGATCAAGTAATAACCACGTAGTTGTGGGCCTACTTAAGTGGCCATTGAGCCCCATAAGCGACACGTCATATGTAACAAAAAAATGTGGTTGTAACAGAAGTTATTATAGACAAAATATATTTTAAACAATTGCTCAAAGTTAAATTAAATGATGCAATTTTTTAAATTTATGTTTTGTATAATAAATAAAAAAATTAATTCAAATATTTTTTACAAAACATATTATAATTTATAAAAAATAAAGTAATTGCAACAAATTAAATATATGCAGTCCTATTTTTAAATAAATATAACAAATTAAGCAATATTGGTGATGAATACAAGTGAAACAACCTCAAGATTTGTGATGCATAAAAGTGAAATTCAACCCAAGAGACCCTTCGCATAATTAATCTTTTTTTAATTTTTAAATGCAATGTATTTAATTGAATATAATTTATGTCAATAAAACTAAAAATAGAAATAATCAATGAAAATCTAAATAAAATATATATAATGAGTCTTTTTGTCGATTCATGTCAATAAAATTAAAAAAAAATAAAGTTTTACCATTTTTTACGACATATAATTTATTATTTTAATATTTTAATAAAAATAGACGTCGATCAATTGTTTTACTATATTTGCAGACCATGAATTAAGTGTTTTAGCGATTATACCGCGAGCATATCAACTCGATTCCTTGATTTCGCGGTTCAATAAATAAAATTTTCCTTTTTTAAAAAAAAACTTTTGAACAACAAAATTAGGCTTATATAATACATGTGAAAGAACCAACCTACATATTCTTCTTACGACTGATGCTTCTCTTTCTACATATTGTTCTTCATAATATTCATCCCAAAAAGAGATGTGTAATAGACTTTTTTTTTTTTACGTTGACAATTTTTTTATTCATATTGTTACATTATTGTTTTAATAATTTAATAAAAATTTCCGACCGATCAATTGTTTAATAAAATTATGAACTAATTATTAAAGTGTGTAATATATATTCTGCATATTGTGGTTATTTAAATTTATAATATTAAAATAGAAAGATGAACAAAATCAATAAAAAATAAAAGTAATATAAAAAATGACGAATAAATTGATTGGAATCTGAAGTTGTAAAAATTTACACAACTTAATTGAAATTACTTAGAAAATTCGTAATTTATTATTTGTTTTAATTTGATAAGAAAAATAACTCTAATTGAAATTAGCAATCTATGACTAAATTGAACAATTATAGATAGTATTATAGAACTTAAATAATATATATAGAAGTCCCTATTTGATGTTCTTTTTAAATAAGGAGTGATTTTTTTTAATAGTGATTTTTTTTTCGGGAGAATGTGTGGTTGAAAAGTAGGAAAAAATTGTAGGTTTATGTGTAGAAATTTTTATTGTGTGAATGTGTGGTTAAAAAAAATGAGTATGAGAAAAATAGTTTTTTTTTTTTTAAAAGAACATCAAACAGGGGCTAAAACTTTTACTTTTGATATTTCATATTTGAGATGATTTGACAAACAATATATTAACAGTATGTTCTCACTTGTTAACTTGTATTAAACTTCTTGTTGAAATCTTCTATTTGACACTTGTATTACATATTTTTAGATTTCAAAATAATACAATAATTATTAAAAGATTAATAATTATTAAAAAAAAAGTAGATTATACACTAAAAAAATTGCATTTTGATGTCATTAATGCTAATGCTATTAATGTTACATGTACCATAATACTTTCTAAAACTTTTATAAAAAAAAAAAATTGGTAAAAAAAATCAGATTTAGAAAGTTTTTTTGACGGGAAACTATATGCGAGTTTTTTTGACGACTCTTCTATTTTTATACAAATCATATATATATATATATATATATACACACACACGTGTGTGTGTGTGTGGTTAAAAATTAGATAGAGAAAATATATGTATTTAAAAAATTATTTGAAAAATTGTGTTGATTATAAATTGATTTATAAATCATAATGATTGCGTTAAATTTAAGAACGAAGGCTTAATGCTTGGATGGACATTTGTACTTTTCAACTATGTAGTAAGTATAAGTTATGTGTCCAATCTTCTATTTTTCAACATGATTATTTGAAAAAATGTGTCCTTGTAGGGGAATTTGAAATTGATATTAAGGGTATTTTGGTTTAAAATATGGGCAATTATATTGACACCACAACATTTGTTAACTACATCACATTTTATTTTTAATGAATACCCCTAAGTTTTTCTTATTTTTACACTTATGCTCCAAAGTTTTTTATATATATCTTTTATTATCAATCATCTGCTAATTTTCATATTTTATCCATAAAGATGATTTTTGTCCGAAATATTTTTTTATGAGGGCGAAATTTTTTTTTTAATCACTCGTATTTTTAAATAATTGAAGTAAATAACTAATAAAAAAGTCAAAAATATATATTTTCCCATTTTTCTCAATGCACATTAGCAGAATATTTGGATATAAATTATGATTAAAAATAAAATATGTTAATTAATTAGAAGTTAAGAATAATAATTGTAGCTCCCCAAGTTCTAAATACCCGGTTAACCACGTCATCGTCTGATCTAACTTTTAAAATAATATTTTAGCGGAAGAAATAACTGAAATTCATTTTTGGCAACATTAAATAAACTGTAATGGTCGATAAAATCTAAAAACTTTATGAAACAATTCGAAATAATAAATCGAGCCATTAATATTGTAAAATAATTTGCAATGTCATAATTTCTCAAATAATTTAAATTCTCAAGATTATCCAATGTTTGGAAATATGGATCATTAAAATAAGATTTTCAACCATTTAGCGACTATTGTCACAATCATCCATCACTTGCCACCCTCTCCAAAATCTGCAAATGTTGTTAAAAATAGACATGAGCATTTCATAGAAATACTCAGTAGACTCATCGCCAATTAATTAATCTACAATATAATTGAACACATAAATGCAGGCTCTTTAGAAATCATAGGGTGTGGGTTGCTCTTCTCGTGTATTAAAGCACATGGCTTCTTTTTGAAAAATCGTAGGCTCTTTAGAAATCATAGGGTGTGGGTTGCTCTTCTCGTGCATTAAAGCACATGGCTTCTTTTTGAAAAATCGTAGGCTCTTTAGAAATCATAGGGTGTGGGTTTCTCTTCTCGTGCATTAAAGCACATGACTTCTCTTTGAAAATCATAGGCTCTATAAAAATTATAGGGTATGGGTTACTCTTTCTTCTCGTGCTCTTAAGGCACATAAGTTATGCATAACATCATCATTTATCTTGCAAGATATTCTCTTCTTTCTTTCTCATGCATAAAAGTATATAAGTTATGACAAACATAACAACATAATTATTTTCGAAGAAATACATTCTCGTCTCTTTTCATAAAAATGACTTTCACATAAGTCACATAACATACACATTCACATGCAATCATAATTTAAATCAATTAATAGGGGCAAGTCTACCTTAAATTCAACGAGTGCAAAATCGAGCGGGAAATGACTTCAATCCTTTAAATCTCCGTACGCCTCATCTAGCCAATTAGAAAAATAAGTTAAATTAGTCTTTTTGAAATTTATAGTTTAAAAATGATAATTTACAATTTGGGGACTGAAATTGATGATTTGAAAGTTGAGGGACTAAAATGAATAATTTGAAGGTTGAGGGACTAAAATGAATACTTTGAAAGTTGAGGGACTAATATGAATAATTTGAAAGTTGAGGGGCTGAAATGAATACTTTTAAACTTGGTGACTAAAATGGAGTTTTTTTGAAACTTTCAGGACTCGGATGAAACACTTAAAATATTCGGGCTGAAATAATTAGATTTTTAAAATTAAGGGATAGAACTTTAAATGTTTGAAATTATGGGTCAAAATGAAATATTTGGAATAATGGGGACTAAAATGTAAATTTTCAAAACTTGAGTTGAAGCTCAAAACAGATTTTAAATTGTAGGGTTTGGAAATAATTGATTTCAAAATGAAGGGACTGTTTGAAACTATTTAAAAACTAAAGGGATTGAAATGATTAGTTTTAAAAACCGAAAGGACCGAATTAAATAATTTTAAAATTTGAAGGACCAGTGAGGTAATTTCTCAAAAGTTAAAATATAACAAATATATACATTTCTCTCTCTCTCTCTCTCTCTCTCTCTCTCTCTCTCTCTCTCTCTCTCTCTCTCTCTCTCTCTCTCTCTCTCTCTCTCTCTCTCTCTCTCTCTCTCTCTCTCTCTCTCTCTCTCTCTCTCTCTCTCTCTCTCTCTCTCTCTCTCTCTCTCTCTCTCGGCTTCTGAACTGGGGAGTGCCCGGCGACATCTTCGCCGGTTCCACTACCGGCCAGGTAGCCGGCGACGGCGCCACCGACGTGGGGTGGCGCAGGTGCGGGGTAGAGGCTGTGGGCTCGACTGGATGTAAAAAAAATAGGAAGGAGCCGAGGCTAAAGCTTGAAACTTGGCTGAGATCTTGAAGTCTCGCCGGCGAAGATCCGGCCAGAAATGGGTCGAATATTGAGGTAGGTGCTTGGGTTAACCTATTTCTTGATTTTTGGGTTTGATTGGGTTGAGTTTGGAGTGGGGTTGGCCGTGATTGTGGTGGTGCTGCAGGTGGGTTGTGTTCGATCGAGTAGATGGTGGTGGCGGCTGTGGGTTGGTCTCGCAGACGGTGGTTCGAGGTGAAGTAGAGATGGAGGTGGTGGTTGTTGTGGGGTTTGGATGTGAGGTTCCATTCGAGCGATGGTGGCAGCCGGTAGCTGACCACGGTGGTGGCGGCTGTGGTGCTAGGAAGCAGAGTTGGTTTGTGCAGAGAGACGGCGGTGATTGTGGTTCAGCTTGGTCGAGCTTTGGCTGGGTTGGTAATGGTGGTGATGACGTTGGCATGGTTCCAGTGTGCAGAGGGGAAGGGAGAGGAAATGGGTTTGAAGCTGGTTGAAGTGTTGGTTGAAGTGTGAATTGGAGAGGTTGGTGATGTAGAGGTAGGGTATGAGATTGGATGTGATAGATGGATGGGGGTTGGTGGTGTGAAAACCTAAACAAGCATTGCACGTAGTTCGAGAAAAATTCGCACGCGAAATCAACTGGGTCGGAAGAATGAAACTGATAAAATGAGATTGATGAAATTTGGAATTTAAAATGATTTTGAAAATAATAATTAAAATAAATAATTAAAATAATAAATTTTGGAAATTCAGAATTTAAGTAAAATCGAATTGACTTTACATTTCTCGACTTGGGTAGACGAATACGTCGCGGCGTTAACTTAAAAATGAGTGAGATCGTAGTGTCACGATTTTCCATAATTTAAAATAATTATTTAAATGCGTGAAAATTCTTGGTCGCTACAATAATTCTTTAAAAAAAATTGAGAATATAAAAGCAAAAGTGAGCAAATATTAAAAACCTTTCATGTAATAAAAATGTAGTGTAAATATAAAAAAATGTGGTGTGGATATAACTACCCTTAAAATATAGCAAAATGGACAAATTTAGAAACATTTTCGCAAATTCTGTTTTTAGAAGAATATGTGAGTTTAGGAAAGATTATGTAGTTATCATAAATCCTTAACTGTAGCGACGCAGTTACTTTAAAAGAGGCAGTTAATTATGAAAGTTACAAATTCACCAAAAATAACTTGTATTGTATAAACATCTTTAATTTTAAGGATGTAATTACAATAACATAGACAAGTAATTAGGAAGTTACAAATTATTTAAAAATTGATCCCGGGGGGGGGTTAATCGTGTAGGTGTCTGAAATAGTGGAAAAAAAATGCATATTCTATATCAAAAATGATGCTAAACTAATCAAGGTGTCGAATGCTAGATTTTTCCAATTTACAGATATTACATGAGTGTATATGCTTCGATACACGATGTGTAATAATCTTTTCATTACAAATGTTGTAATGTATTATAATTATATAATTCTATTAGGTAGCATAATCATTTTAAAGGAGTTTACGTTTGATTACATGTATTGTAATGCTCATAAATGTAATACAGGTGAATATGAAGTCGGATTGGGAGCTGGATTACACGTTTGTAATACAATTCTTAGTATGTTTCGAGTGTAAGTAAATGCACGGAAATTGTAATCCACATATAATTAAACGAAAATAATAATTCAATAATATCTTCAAGATTAGCATCATTTCAGAAGGGTATCAGGATCAGATCTTGACCATTACATAATCAAAATAACTAGATAATTCCTAGAAAAGGGATTCATGCATAAAGCTTTCAATTGCACATTATATGTTTGCATACCACACTTCACTAAGAAAGTTTCTTTTATATGCTCCAAACTTAGGTCCTGTAATTTTCGTTCAAGTTTGGGGGAGACAAGTGCATTCCATACTTTTTGACATCATGCAAAGTTTTCATTTCACTACAATGTTAACCCTGTTATGCATTAAATGCTCTGCTTGAACTAATATTTTGATATGCCTCCAAGAGCATTCCCATCTCATGCTACCAAAGGCAAAGGAATTGCAGAGTCTTGAAATACAGGAAATCGTACTAGACTTGTGTCACCGTCATACAAGACCTTTGTTTCAGACGATGCTAAGCAGCGTGTGAAATTTTTTGGACATAGAGCCCCCCTCATGGAAAGAGAAATTCGATTACATGAATTGGAGTTTTCTACAATTCCAAATATAATAAAGGAGAAGGGGTGGACCAAACTATATGCTAAACCACACAAAATCTACACAGTAGTGGTGAGGGAATTTATGTGCAATTTTAATACAGATATCTTGAATGAAGAAAGTGAGGACTACATGAAGACATACGTAAGGGGAGTTTGAGTCCCATTCAGTCCTCAAATTATTCGAGACTACTACAATATTGAAGAAGGTTCCACTCTGCTTCCTATCACCAATTTCGAGGAAGTGGCACAATTCATTTACCCAGCAAACCAGCATAAAACTTGGCCACTCAACAATGTGGTGAATTACGGAGAAATGACTAGTGAGATGCACTTCTTGCATCAATATCTCATCACTAATGTCGTCCCTACAACACATATTACTCACATACACCTTCCGAAGATAAAATTGTTGTACAGACTTGCTACTGGGTGGGATATAAATTTTGGTAGGTTATATTCCATAATGTAAAGGATGCAGCATTTGTGCCTTAGAGCCGATCAAAGCTAATCATGCCCAATCTAATCTCTACACTATGCAAAAGAGCGGGGGTCCCTATACTTCTATCTAAAGCTAAAAAGAAACCTGCTCCAGTGTTGCGCCTTGCAACAATGAGAAAATCGCATCTCTATTAAAGTCAACACTAGAATACAAGAAAGGAAAATATGTTGGAAGATGAAGAGGAAAAGGAAGAATATGAAGGGGAACATGCAAATGAGGATGTACCGCCCCAGCTGGATGTTCGAGTTGATAGACCTGCTCTTGCGTTCTATCATAGACTTGAGAGTCGAGAGGGTGTGAATTTTGGACCAGTACTGAGACAGGTGCAATCATCCCTTCAAGCCATTAGACAGCTTGATAAGTGCTTTATTAGCATGTATTTAATTCACTTATTATCCTATTTTTTTATTAGCTTGATCCTATTGAAGTATTGTTTAATGCATTTTCATTTATTGTGTTATACAGGATCGCAAAAAACGAAAAGAAAGGAAACATGAACAAAGAAATACAAAAAAATCAAGAAGTGCGGTTCAAGGGCATATTCAAAGAGCTCCAAATCAATAATGGCATGTGGGAAGAATATTAGATGCAAAAATTATGGTCAAAGAAGGTTTGGAATGAAGATGGAAATCAAAAACCCGCAAGGATTGTGATCATGAATTTTAGTCATAGATTGAAGTTCAATTTTGTCATAGAATAATTTCGAATTTGGGAAGAGCTATTTCGCAAATAATTGTAGATATTTGAGTTTTCTTTCCAATGCAACTTGAATCACCACAATCGGACTTCGGGAGAGAAAGTTATGATCAAAACATCGATCACAGGCGCTTCTCGACAGAAATACACTTACGGCAGTAAATTACAAAGTTACGGCCGTAACTTCCAAATTCCGGAAATTTTCAGAATCCCAATTACGGCCGTAATAATTAAAGTTACGGCCGTAACTTGCTCTCCAAGGAATTTCCTTATCTGATTCAAGGTCTATCTTTGGTATATCTTTGGGGTAAAACTAGGGCACGATTTTGGGAGTATTAAAGGAGGAAAATCACCACAAAAAGGAGGCTGAACATTGAGGAAAATTGAGAGAAAAATATAGAGCATTCTTGGGAGATTTTCAAGTCAAAGAACATCAACAACAATGGAATTCATGAAGCAACTTGAAGAATCTACCACAACCATGCTAGGCTAAATTTCATATCTTGTTCAAAGGGGAAGTTGTGTCAATTTATTTATGTTATTTTCTTTTCCTACAAATTAGTAGCGTGAATTTATTCCTTTATTTCAATTGTTGGATTATTATGTTTTGAATGTTCAATTGAGTTTATTTGATTAATAGTTTAATTTGGCCAATTGGATTATTGATCTTTGAATTCATGAATATGCTATGTTTAGATTCTTGATCCGTAATTGTCATTGAATCTTTACTTTAGTAGCAAATAAATCTCGTGCAGGTTTAGTAATAATTCAACTTGGATTGATTAATTCGAGCTCGTGTAATTAACGATTCAATTCAATATATTCTTCTAAATTTTCATACTAGTCGTGCATTAAATCCTAAGAGCTTGTTTAGGATTGTCCGTGGCTAGAATTGGTTCGAAGAGCTTGTTTTGAATCAATACACATAAGGAAGAATTTAGATAATCAGAGCTTGTTGATTATTTATGATTGATAATTGAATTAGGGATAAAAACACGTTACAAGGAAAGGTATAACATTAATTGAGGGCACAACCGAACCCGAGAACAAGATTTCTTCGCATATTATTTCTCTAGTCATATTTAATTATTTATTTTATGCATAGTTTCATTCAAGCAATTCAAACAACAAAACCCCCCATTCCATTCTAATTGATCGAACAACTAAAATTAGTTTCCATTCCTCGTGAGATCGACTCTTACTCTCGCTACTACATTATTAATTAATATTTGGCAAATAAGGAATTATTTATTATTTTGGTGCATTGCGACACGCATCACAGCTGCAGGAAGGTTAGACTCATTTACAAGAAAGGGAAAAATCAAGGGTTCCATATCTCTCAAGCTTGTATTGGTTTTCTTGGTGCAAGATTCTCAACTCTCTTTTGATAATTGTTGAGATGTTTAATTTTCTATTTTGTAATTTTGTTGTTTTAGATTTTAGCACAAGTAGCTAAACAATTCGTCGGAATGAATTAGATGTGATTTTATTTGAATATTCAATTTCAATTCTCTAGTTTTGGGAAAATTGTTTTATGTGTTGATTTTATTATTGAGTTTTAATGCATGAATTGCTTGATCATCAATTTGATGAATTATGGGATGTTTTCATAATCCTTGAGGTGAGTTAACACCTAGAGCAAGTAATAAAATTCTGCAATTGACAAAATGGTAGAGATACATAGTTGTGGTTGTCGTGATCATTTGATTTCTTGTTGTTGAATGCATCCAGTTAGGGCTCATTCTGACCAATCATAGAGATATGTGATTAACCTATCTAGTTAAAACCAGTTTAAACTCGAGAGGAAATTTTTGGATAAAATTGTGAATTCGATTAAACACTACTTTAGAAAAAGAATTTGAGATGAGAAATTGAATATGATAACAAAGTCACTATCGTGAGTTCAAACATTTCCCATTCAGAAGAAAAACAAAAATCAAATCATTTCAATTGTTTTATCTATTTTATTTTCACATTTCGTTACTTTCACCATTTTAAATAATTCAAAAATCTCAATCTTGACTTTTGTTTGTAGTTTAGGAATTGATTAATTAAAACTACTAATAAGTAAATTAGTCTTCATGAGATCAATATTCCGAACTCAAAAAGTTCACTTTTACTACTTGTTCACGATATTTTGCGCTTGCAATATTTTCACAACATCTAGCAACAATGAGAAACATGATATCGATACAAAGAATTATGCTTGCTATCTAGCAACAATGGTATTAAGAGCATCAATATAGGATACGCTAATATTTGCTAGGTAAACCTTATCACATATACAATAAAGTGAATGTTAATTGATACATGTCTCTGTTCGGTAAAAAAAAAATGTTTATAAACATAGAATGTGATGTTTTCGAGATAAAATATGTGGTTAAAAAGTGGTTTTGAGGAAATGTGTGGTTAGCAATTGGTTTGGAAAAATATTTTGTTTATAAACTCGTGTATAAACAATTTACCAAACAGAGACATACATGTTAAGCTTAGCTAGTATTTGAATATCACATAAGACTAGTTAAATTTAGCTAGTCAACTATCTATTTAACATCATAATGTATGTATGTATGTATACATATACGTAGACATATACATATAATTTTTGTTTGATATATGTGATACTAGAATATATTTAAAAAAAATTAAATGCTACATCAACTTGCTAAAATGCTGACTTAAAGTTAGCAAACTAGTTAAAAATATTCTCTTAAGTATCATACTAATACATTCATTGGTGCTATAAACTTGACTTGTACCTAACATATGACGCATCATGTGAATCAACACATTCAATGCGTATGCTCTAAAGCACCTGTTTCTGTGTCATTATGTGATAACTCTATATCTATATACTATCTATAAAAGTCACTTAAATTGGAGAAACTTTTTTGAACCATTTTAACCTTGATGAATTTTTATAATTACACATTAACCATTACTTTTATTATTATTATTATTATTATTATTATTATTATTATTATTATTATTATTATTATACTATTTTTTATTCATTTTTATAATTGTATTCAATTTGTTATGCCAAACTTTAATTTTCTCTCTACATACTTTTAAGAATAGGTCTAATTATAACATCAATAAATTTTCAATTATAACACCCATAGAAAATGAAAATGCATGACTTTGATTAATTTTCTTTCTACGTATATAAGAATGAATCGAATTATTGCATCATTTGATTCTCTTAAACTTCATTTTTATAATTATACTCAATTTGTTATGCTTAACTTTAATTTTCTTTCTACGTACTTTTAAGAATGAATCCAATCATAACATCAATAAATTTCAAATTATAACTCCCGTAGAAAAAGGCGTGACTTTGATTTAATTTTCTTTTCTTTTCTTTCTACGTATATATAAGAATGGATCCAATTATTGCATCATTTGATTCTCGATAATAGAACCCATAGAAAATGAATATCCATAAGTTTTTGTTTCTATTCCCCTCATCTCAAAGTTGTTTACTCTGATCCGGTCGAGGTGGTTTTTGTTTACCAGCATGTAGATGGTCTAAATTCCTATGACCGAGTCTTTCTGACCCCTGTGAACATCTTTTCTTAATGTATTAAAGAGGGCCTCTCTAACCGTGAAAAGTGGTGGGTGTCCACTAACGGCCATTCCTGGCTCGGCCCCGATAACTCAATTCCGGGAGGAGTCGTGTAACGCCCCGGATTTTTGGTAAATAAACCCGGAGTGTTACTAAAAATAATTCGTTTTCTTTAAATAAATGCGGAAGCGTAAAAAACCAAATACTCAAAACCTTTAAAAATAAATGGTATTAAAAAACTTTCCAAACATGAAATTTAAAAGATTTCCCTACAAATCATAATAATTTTATTTAATAAATAAAAATATCTCTAACATTAAATAAAATTGAAATCGGAAAATTATAACTTTAATTCTTCAAATCCCATTGGCAGTCTGCATCACTATTTTGTCACAATCCAATCGACCCGAACTAGCCTGAAAAATTTTAAAGTAAGAATGAGTATAAAAATACCCAGCAAGATACGTGTCAATTCCAATTCAACATAATATAAATATATGATACATTTAATACAAAATATTTTTCCTCGTTTAGAGCAGCTGGCCGCGATAACAACTAGCTCAAGGAATTACCTAAGAATCCCCACATCGATCCCGAAGGATTTAACATAGCATAGATCCGAAGGTATTAAGGCATTAAAAGTAACATTATATAAACATTATGAAGAATTTAGAATTATACCACTTGTACATAATGTATCTTATCTTGTAATTGATCAAAGAAATTTTGAAAGAAAAATATAATTGCACTCTGAATATCCAAAACCTGTGGTCGATTGCCTTTGAAATATTTCTAAAATTTGACCGTGTGACTTTCTTGAATATGCAGAGAAAATATATAACTTTTTGGTGATCTTACAACTTAATCTATGGCAGTATTTATAGATAAACACACGTATAAAAATTGAGTCCTACTACATTGATGATACAAAGTCGACAGCCAAGCATTACGATAAGGGTGAATATGAGTCTGACAAATTGATTATATCACTTTAACTTAAAGGATTTGTATTGAAAGTAGAACCGTGATTTGTAAAAGTCATGAAGGACCTGTGGTTGGGTAGAGGTGAGTATCAATAGTAGACCTAGGATTATTAAAACTCAAATCGGGTGCTATTGCTATCCGAAACAGAAAGGAATCTTTGGTATAAATTTAATTACCTAAGAATTATATTTAAATCTTATTCTTTTAAATAAATACAACTTGACGTGATTTTATCCAAAATAACTTTTTATAATGTCAAGACTTCTAATTAATCACGATCTACAAAATGAGTATAATATTGATATAGTAATTATCTAATAAAAATTATCGTCAAAACTTATTTTCCTTTTTGTCCCTCAACTTCTAAAAAACTGTTAAAAGCACCTAGGTAAAATTCGTATTGCTAATTAATAATAAACCATAAAATTTTGGGGTGTTACAAGTCGGTAGTTGGGCACGGGATCACTTCGGACCTGGAGAACGCATGACGCTAGGTCGGAGTTTGGTGAACCATCTGGTCGCTCCTCTAGTTGAAGTATCAGGCCACTGTTTTGTTTCCTAGGTTACACCGAAATTGTTCGTTTGGAAACTTTCGGAAAAGCTAATCATAGGTTCTTCTCTCCATCAGAACAATGGGGCCATTATGCTCATTACTAAACTTGTTGAAGAGATGAAATATAACCAATGTATATATTTCTTATCAGAGGTTGAATCGATCATCAGAAGAAGAATTAGGCCAAAAATTAGGATACATTCTGGGAAAATCAAACTTCTATCGAAGAGAAGCAAATGAAAGTCTTTCATAAAAATTCTCGTAGAATTGAGAATGAAGTTTTCCTTCTATACATGCCAGATCATGAATTAGTAACTGCATCCAATTTCCAAAAAAAATCCCAATTGTGTCGAACTTTCCATTTTTGGAATGGAATAGGATCAAGATCAAACCTTATTCCGTGGTATTTACATAAGGTTCCTCTTTGGGGACTTTTTCGTCATTTTTTTCTTGATTGTCAGAAGGGTTATTGATTTTTTTTTTAACAACTTTTTTAAAATTCAATTTCCTTTTAATTTGGACCATAATTTCATTTTTAATGATATACCTTTTAATTTTTATGAATTTTCAACTTTTACAATGAACTCATCACTATGAAATTTTTTTTAATAGGCTGTTCTTATTAGTTGTGCCAAAAGGACAACAAAAAATTAAGTTCAGTTGGTCATGATATTAATGTAAGACTCTCAATCTCTATATTTTTCATTAATTTGTTAGATTTTTTTAAATTGCATTTTTTTAATATTTAATTGAAATTCAACTTATATGAATTCTATTTTTGCTGAATCTTTGATTTTAAAGGGATTCGATTTGGTGATCTTAATAATAGAGGTGTGGTATTTGATATCATATTTTTGACATAGTAATACTAATCTGGTGAGTTTAGTAATCAAATTTACTATCGAAGGATTTGATATATAGTTTGTTTAAATTTTATGTTTTTTCACTCAATTTACTTATTTTGTACATAGTTAAGCGCTACATGAGATAAATATTAATATACCATCAAAAGTCTCTAATTTGTTTGTCTATGTGTTTACAAGAATAAGCAATTAATGACCAAAAAGAATTTCAAAATGCAAAAAACAACATACGTTGATTTTATAATTTCCATCTTTGCTAATTAGTGTAAGATTTGTTAGCTAATCCCAAATGCTCACTCCTTGTATCAAAAGATCTCAAGGACACATGTCTCAATTATTATAGTGTAGGGCGATATCACTCCCGTAACATTGCTTTTTCCTCAAATTTGTGCACAACACTCTTGTCAAGTATTCTTGATGTCTAAATGCAAGTTTTATATGGTCATCCATTTGAATTTGAATTGAATAGAGAGAAATCCACTGTTATAGATAGAATGACTAAAAATAGAATTTGAGGAGACAATCAACATTGTTACAAAAAATTATAAAATTAAATATGGATTAAATTAGGAATTATAAAGGAGGGACTTCGGGTGGGAAGGGACTCGAACCTGGACACAAAAATTAGGAATTATAGAATACTAATAATAACTTATGACTTTTTCAGCTTTTTAATTCATGTAATTGGAAATGATTGGCTATAGCTAAATTATACATAAATGGTCAATGAAGGTATTTAATAATCAAATTGCAACTTTAATTATAATATTTTTTAGGACACTTATTTGGGGAAACATTGCTCAATATTTATTTAATTGTGTAAATAAATTATTAAAATACTAATACTCGATTCTTTATTGTATTCGATATTCATTAATAATTATGTGTAGGTTTTGTATGTTTAACATTTCAAATAAAATCTCAGCTCATACTTAATTGGTCCAAACCCTTCATAAATAAATTTAACTTGTTTATATACTGTAAGGTTTCAGGTCATACATGCACAACAAAAATTAAAAGAAATCCAAAATCATAGCCTGGATCGACCTTGCACTTAGATAGAATCTGTGATAAAGATAATACATTTGATGAATGTGGTGAATCTAAAATCTGAAACAGGAAGTACAATCTTGTCACCACCACTTATCCAATTGTCCAGCCTCTAATAGAAATCCACACAGCGAGTTGAATCTAAAATTCCATCAATCTCCAATAGTTGGAATGGATTTGAGAGAATTGATTTTTCTCTTTGTACTAGCAAGAGAAGAATCCTACGCTAGAAAAATGCAATTCTCTATTCTCTTGCAACTAAACCTAGTTCTTGTAGGTTTAAATAATACCCTAATTAGGATTAAGATAGCGACATTGAACCATTCTTGTCCAACAAGTAACTCAAGTCCTACCCAACCAATTAGGGTTGGACACTATTCCAACATATACACACATCCAAGAGAAACATAATATGTTCCCATCCCTGAAACATTTTTGCACAATATTCTATTCCAATTTCAGTTTCAATCATTTTTTAATTCTTTCAATATTTGACATTAATAAATTTATCGTCATTTTCTTCTCGAGTAGTAGACGAACTCAAAATAAATATGATTTCATTAAAATAAATTTTTTAATATTTGAATAAATATATCTCACAATAATATTACAAAATCACATGCATCACACGCGTTTTATACTAGTTCAATTAAATGTGGACTTATATGATGTATTTGTTGGGAATTTACTTAATCATGCGCTGCGGAAATTAGCATATTTTCAATTCTCTAACAAAGATCTGCTTTTTGTTTAGATAGAAATCGTAATAAGAACAATTACCTCCTGATGTTCTTGCAGACAGATCTGAGAATCTTGATTTCTTTGATCTACTTGCACACTACAACTATCTAATTGTTCAGCCTCCAAAGGTGATCCACACTGGAGAACAAGAATAAGAGGTTATGATTTCTCTCTTTTTGTGCTAGCAAGAGAATAATGAATTAGGGTTAACTTTTTCCAAACCCTAATAAGTCTTATATCAAAAGATGAGTTCCTTGACCTTTGAAAAAATTTCCCTACAACCAACCCCATGGTACTCATTCCATAACAAAAGAGTGGAAAGATTCAATTACTGTAGTTTTTACAAAAGATGGGGTATACACTACCGTTCACATTAACTTACGAAAAGGCCCCTATTTAATTATAAAACACTTAATACATTATTCAATACCTTAATAGATAAAGAGTGATGTACCAAGGGGCTCCAAAGTGAAAGAGTCATAAATATAGACCATCTTGTAAGTCCTTTCCTTGAAATAGATTCCCGGCCACAAAGGGAATTGTACCCACACTTGCTTCTTAGTAATAATATGAAACTCCTCACCATTCCTTGATGTCCTCGACCATGAGGTTACAATCTCATAGATTTCTCAATCCATGCCCTACAATTGTCATAAAATGACTAATAAGATATGAAGCTTAGTGAGCAAAGCGTCGCATAGTCACATAAAAATCATATAACATGCATTCATTGAATAAACACATACATACCTTCAAGTTGGATGAAACTATTCAATGAGGCAACTCAATTCACAAATGTGTACAAAGCAACCCGAGACCTTGCTTTGGCTTACTTTTCATATCACTTAGAGTCATGATATTCAAGCCCAAGTACGAAACTAGGTACAACAAAGGCTGGATTAACTTATGTAATTATCCTTCCCCTAACAACTTGTACCAAAGATTTAATTCTAACATGTAACTTCACATTGACATCTAAGTAAGTGAAACACTTCATAAGGTCAATTTAGTCACCAAATAAACTCATAAAATGATCATAAAGCCACCTCATTAGCATTAAGTGATTAAAATACTTCATATGGCCAAATTAGTCATCAAATAAACTCATACAATGATTTTAATCATCAATATATAAGATAAATGACATGGTATGCATGGAATGGAATGCACTTTTCATTCCTTTCATTTTCATCCTTTTCTTGGCAAGTGACGTGCAATAATTATTGTCATACTCTTCACTTTCATTCTTTTTACATTTTTGGGCACTTCCACTATTAGGATTACACACCACGCACCATATATATATGTTCTTCGCTAAGCACAAGGTACCAAGAGTGTTTACACTCCTGAGTTAACTCGTTATGAGTCGAAGCTCCATTCATTTGAGCCATCACGCTCGATAGGGGCTCGTCCCCGTGAGGCATCGACCTCGAAAGGTACATAAGATCTTATGGACTATTTGTGTCCATGACCTCCATTCAATTAGGGACTTGTTCCCTTGGTGTATAATCTAAATAGGGACATTCTTAATCTTTTCATGAACATTACTTAAAAACACATTCTCTTTTCAATATGCTTAATGACCATGAATGCATAAAATGATATGATGCAAGTGATGGATCATAATCATCAAGGTAATATTGTTCATATAGCCATGTCTCCATTCACGTTAATTACATACCTTACTAGCTCATAGAATTAGATCATTGAAACACTAATAAATATCATGAAGTTTAAAATTCCATTTCATTATAACAACATTAGCACTTTAAGCCCCATGCACATTTCTCATCTTTATAGTTTTACATTCTTCAATACCACATACCCGTTCTACTCATGAGATTTGATTCCATCGCTATTCTTCACAATGCATACAGGTTATCAATAGCATTAACTATCAAAATATAAAAAGCCTACAACAACCCATGGAGTTCTTACCTTTAGTTCCATTCTAAAACTTCAAGCCTTAATCTTTTCTTTATAAGACTTTCAATTTATCATATAGGAGTTAGCAAGATCAAGAAGTAATTCAATCAAATCATCACATTATCAAATTTTATCCATTATCAATTTCTCAACTAGACAACCATTATCAACATATCATAAAAGTTACTATTGCAATTACATTTCCACAAGAGACTTCATCAATTTAAACAATAAAAGTTATATACGGTATAAGTCACTTAATTCAACACTTATCCAACATCAACTTTTCTTAAACCGTCATGGTACATTTCCTTTTTCTTATTTTCAGATTTATTCATATAAAAATTTCCATATTACCTACACTTTTCACACATGCAATATTTCTACACATTTATACCACTTGTACACAGTCCATATTGATTTTTCAACTTCTAAAATCAGTCCCCATTCTCATATTAAATTTAAATTCCTTATAATAGCATATTCAAAATAAAGAGCTCAATTTCTAACAACTTATGCATCACCATCCGTAATAAAATTCCAAATTACTCCTCTAGATACTAAAATTCTCAAAGTTCAAATTCCAAATTTTCTCTACTCACTAAATATGATAATCCACATATTATAACAAACGAATTTGAAGAATTAAACCAAAGAAACACTTATGCTTTACTCACGGTTTGAAGAGGGTTAAATAAGGTAAATGTTTAGAAAAATTAATATTCAAAGAAATTTGTCCAAAAACTGATCAAATTATTCAAGCTCATTGCCATCGGACGTTATCAGTAACTCAAAATTTTAAAATTCAAGTTCTGTTCTTAGAAATCCGTGTTACTAGTAACCTCCGATTTGGGCAGAATTTGTCCTTACAATTTCATATTCAACCACTTCATTCTTATTGAAATTTTATGAACATTACAGTGAGAGACTTTTCTACTAAATTCAATTTTCTCACATGAGGAGATCGAAAAAGAGGAATAATTTTCAAAAGATTTTGAAATCATGTGTTTGCACTTTACCTTGATTGGGATCGGATTTGTCTCAGATTTTTCCAATATTTCTCATCTGGTTTCGTGAGTGAGAGAGTAGTGCAAAGTGGAGAAAATGAAAGGTTACACATATTTATAAGGACGGGTGAGTTAGGGGACGTTTGGGTAAGCTCATAAGTCGAAAATTCACTTATGTACTTTAAAACATTAGTTTAACTGTTATGTGAATGAATAATAAAGTGAAGTGGTCTAAAAATGCTTGTAAAACCGTCCAAGTGAAGTGTCACATGAAATTTGTGCATGAGTGCCAAGTGGCAAAGGTCCAAATAAAATAACGCAGATTTCTCTCTTCATGCAGTCCAGTTAGAGTCGATTTTTGGAGGTCTAAATGAAGTCCGATTGGATCGTTCTTTATACCGTTGCAAAATTCACGCTACAAAATTCGTAACACATACACATGCAAAGGAGTTGGTTAGTTCCACAAGCCATGGCAGGTGTTCAAACTTGGCTGTTCGGACAGCCTCCATAGAAAAATTTTCAGCATTTTAACCCTTACTACAACATATTTACTCATCAATAGCATGCTGAAGAATGCTATCGCGTTCGATAGCATTCTTCAGCATGCTAATACTAGTGATGCTATTAAAAGTCTGGACTCTATTATAGTATTCTCTGAATGTTATTGTATTAGCTCATCTATAGCATTCTAAGAATGTTATCTATTACATTTGATAGCATTTTTTCGAATGCTATTATTGTTGATGTTATTAAAAGTCCGGACTCTATTATAGCATTCTCTAAATGCTTTTGTATTAGCTCATCAATAACATTCTAAGAATGCTATCTTTCCATTTCATAGCATTTTTTCGAATGCTATTACTGCTGAAGTTAATAAATGTTCGGGTTCTATTATAGCATTTTTTGAATGTTATTATCAAGTACAATAAAAAAAACTTTAATATAGCATTCATTTCGAATCATAATTTAATTATTTATAGAATTCTTCAATTGTTATATATACATTTAATAGTTATCTAAAACTTGTTAAAATAAAAGAAAAAAAGAAGAAGACAAATCAAATTTGTTTCATATATCGATTAGACAAATATTGTATCTCATTACAAGTTGGTTATTACAAATCTAAACAATAAAAATAAGAATAAAGTAGAACAAAAATACAGACTTGTGATGACAGTAGAAACGAAGGCCATTTTATAGAATTGGATAACAATCAGCTCTAGCACCACAAGCATAATCAATGTCCATTCGAAGAATTTGGTCACCCGATCCATCATTACAAATACAATATGTAGCATCTACAAAATAACTGAAAGAAAAAAAAAAAAAAAAAAAAAAGTCAATTTTATTAATGGTCAAACGTAATAACAAAACTTGATTTGAAAAAATATCATAAGCCCATATTCTAGATAAATACCTGTATGATTCCAGCATGGTCACCCTTTGAATGTTCAGGAGAAGGAACCATCCAATTGCCTTGCCAGTGGGTCCCATCTGCCATCCATGTTGCTTTAGAAACCTTCACAGGTTCCACTGGTTCATCCCCAGTAGTGTTTGCAGTAACAAGTGGAGGTTCTTTTTCAGAATCAGCAGTAGAAACAAATATATCTACCCCTGGAAGGTCAGATTTTCCAGTTGGATTAGCGGGACTAGGCGTCTCAGATTTTTCTTTCAACATGTTAAGGTCAGTAGCATGATTAACAGGGCACAACTTTGGAAGTTGATCAAGTATCCAAGAGAACGCAAACCAGATTTCACAGATGATGGATATCATCCACATCCATCTTGCATCCTCATTAGGGCGTCCAATTCTCCATGACAGAAATAGCCCAAGAACAACCATACGAACAAATATCAAGAGTCTGAGAGAGGCAGATTCACCCAGAAAATGTTTATCAGCCTTTTGTTTTTAACTCTTTTAATTCAAACAACATAAAAATACAGGTATAATGTACTATTTCTCACCTTGATGTTGAACCTAACTAACAAGAATATGAGCTTAAACAAGACGATCATAGAATAGAAGTTCATACATATAAAAATGATTCAGTGATCTCAACAAACTGCTGAGAAAAGGTACAAAAGAAGTCGATCTAATCATGATTTCAGTTTAGACAACCAAAAACATTATACACCACAGACCAAAGCGTACTAACATCAAAATAGTTAAATGTCTCTGGATGTGGAGTTTAAGCTTATTGGTTGCTTCTTTGGTGGATGTCTTGTCCACTTTTGTTTGTAAGCTTTGATACATTTTTAATAAAAACAATGTTTCTTATAAATAATAATAATAATAATAATAATAATAATAATAATAATAATAATAATAATAATAATGTGTTATCAACCTGACAACAAAAAGTACTTTCTTGCACGCGCACACACGCACACACACAAATAAGAAATAGAAAAAACTTACTTGTGCTTCCGTTCTCATCTTGATGGTTCAATTGAATTACCTCTGACAATTTTCTTGAAGTTTAACTTGTTCTCATCCTTTCTAAACCAAGAAAAAATGAAAATTAACAAAATAGAAATTAAGGAACTATAACAAAGAAGTAGAAAAAGAAGCCATATTAGACAACCATGAGCAAAATTAAGTAACTCTACCTTTTCATCATCAAAGTCATACAAATCTGTAGCTGCAGAAAATCCAATAAATATTATTAGTTGCACAAGAAAGACAACAGCAGTAGATGAATCTAAAAATAAATAAATCAAATACGTTAACAAGTGTGGCCAATAAAAGAAAAGGCACGCAAACTATTGTCCATTTGAATTTTGAATTACTTTATAAAAACAGGATTTCCTAAAGTGTTATGAACCATGTCACTTTTGAATTCCAGATGGTTATAATGAAATCTATCAAACACTAAGTACCATATGAAAGGCTTTAGAAAACAGGATTAGCTAACCAATCAAGCTCATATACCTTGAACAGCCTTTGACCTAATTCCACTAGTTCCTTTGTGAACTCTACTATCACATGCTCTATGGTAGAGCCTTCACCAATTTCACTTCCATTTTCAAGATTGTCCTTTCCAAGGCATTAGGTGGTACAGACGAATCTAATTTAAGAGGCTCTGGTTTAGAAAAAGATGAGTTGCTGGTTTATAATTAACTGAAGCATTTTATATCTCTTAGTTAAGTTTATGATATAGTATTTTCACCAAGATATAAAGGATCTCCAGCTAACAAATTTGAGGAAGTATACCAATTACCAATATTTATTTTGCTTTCTCAATGCATCCCTTTCCCTAAATCAATAGTTATATTCATGGCCTAGTACTAACCATGACTCCAGCTTGTATTGCATTCAAATTAAAATAAATCCATCAAATTGTTCCTAACCAAAAAAAAAAATTAGTGTTTCCTTTCTTGAAAGACAATAAATTTCAACAATTAACTCTATGTAGAGCCCTTCTCATGAAATCACAACCATTTGATGTAATTTCTTATCTAAATCATTGGACACCCAACTTTAAATATCACTAATATTCACATCCCATGAAAAAACCCATCAAGAAACAAAACTATAATCTTAAATACCCATAAATGACTAATAAATCCAGCAACCTGTAGAGTTGGAGTGTGAAACCCGAGCTCCATTTGAATTTATGAATTGGAGAATCTCAGAGAAAAGATAACATTTTAGTTAACAACAATCAATTTGGAAAAGCAAAAAGCAAAAACCATAAATCAAAATATCAAATTCAAAAACAGAACAAAATGCAATCATGCAATAAAAGGTATACATTCACTTGCTTCTGCTCCGCCGCACTTCACTTCTGATTGGAGGGAGAACCTTCTAATCATACTCGAGACCTAGGGTTCTGATTCTTTTTGGTAGGAGATCAACCTCAGACCGGGAGAGGACTCGAAGGGTTAGACTAGGATGAGTATGAATATCGAAGATAGATGGATTTTGAAGTCATGGAATCAGTAAATGAGTACCTTTGCCTACACTTTCATCGATCAAAAAATGAAATCGATTGAGCACATTGGAGACTGTTGGCGAAGGTGGAGACACTGGCTTCTTCTTCTGTCGCTGGAATCCTTGGATTTAGATTTGGATGAAATGAAAATTGGAGTCTAGGGACAAAAACTGAACGGCGCCCTAGAACGTGAGATGATTTAGAGTGAAAATGTGTTTTTCCCCTTAAATGGGCCTTGGATATAGAACGCTATGGATTTGTACGGAAATTTAGTTATCGTTTAATTAATAGCATTGTTATAAAGAATGCTATACTTAAATGCTATAAAAAGCCTAAAATGTTGTAGTGCCTTATTCTTGCGTGACTTTGGCTCGTTATTTGAGGCACTCCCCGACCTCAAATATGATCGGATTTAGTATCAATGTTTAGACCTCATTATGAATCATATGATAGCATAACATGCATGAGCGAGATTCTAACTTCGGCCATTTAAAAATGCTCTCAAAGTCATGTTCATAGTGATGGTGAACTCGTATCTATTTTCTAGTTAAATCCTTACTTATGAAATTACTCTAATTGAGTCCCAAACTATGGTATCGCTAATATAATCATCTTAATTGAAGTCCTAAGGTCACGGATAACGGAATTTCGCCTCAAAATTCCTATGAATGTTCATTCAAATGAGAGAGTGAAAATAATAAAATCCTCTTATTCGAAGTATGAAATTTCTGGGACGTTACACCAAGGATATTTAAGATTCAAATATAACTTATATCTCACAATCACAACTCCTTGTCATTGACAAATTATCAAGATTTGAATCTACGATCTCTGTTGATTTAATTTGCAAGAACAAAAATAATAATATTATTATAAATCAATTAAACAAGAGATCTGCCATATATTAAATATATCAAATATATAAGTGTGTGTTTGGTCAAACGATTGAATCTAGGACATACTACTTACAGTATTTAATTGTGTCTATCATTTAATAATGCTTAGTGTGATCACCTAGACTGGTATTGCAGTACCAGTATTGCTAAATTGCATTACTCTTATACAAATATTTTGTTCCAGGCAACATAAATGGATCAAGTTTAAAATTGACAAAGAAGACTACGAAAGAGAAAAAAGTGGTAAAAAGAACTTTTAATTGAAAAAAGGTTTTTAACCATAATGATAATTTGTAAAAAAACAAAAAAGTGTTTAATATAAGTAAACAGAGGTAATACACATTTGTTGTCCTTTTAATGAACATTATGAGCAATAATAAAATAAATTCAGATTTAAAGCTTGCTTGGTAATTGTGGTTTTAAAGGAACTGGTGTTTAACCCGTGCGATGTACGAGATCTGTATTATGTGAAAGTAATTTCGATAAAGACATATGAATCTATTAGAGTTTCTTTATGAAACTTTTAAAAACAACATAATATTTTCATTAGTAATAGTGATGTACTTAAAATCAAATTAACTTATAAGAAAAATTGCTCATGCAATGCTCTAAATCAGTTGTTATTTATAAAAAAATAAAGATAAAAATTTAATTTGTGTAACACCAGTACATGAAAATATAATGAATAAATTAAGTATTATTACAACTGCAAGTACATTAGTCAATGAGTAATAAACCTACTATCATCACCAATTTATGTAGGATTAAGAATAGGTAACATTGGGCAATAAGATTTAAATATACTTTATTGATTAGACAATATTGCATTATTTCTTTGTCAGGTGATATTCTTGAACAATAAATAGCATGGTTTATAATCAATAGTGTTTCTTTAATAATAATGCTAGCTAATACCATTGATATTACAAGTCCAATTTAGGTGAAACCATGTGATAGACTCAATTAAAGATTAATTGTGCATGGAGAGTATCGTCATTTTGAGTATGTTTGGGTCACACGTTACTTTTAAACATTGCCTACTTAGCCTTTGTTTAAACTCATTTTTCTTCAAACTTATTTTCGACTACATTTTATCAAAGTTTTAGTTATTTCTTCAAATTTTTTTTTCAAAATCTCCTAAAAATTTGAGTTTTAATAAAATCAAACGGAGAGTAATCTAAAAAGATGGAATAGATAATAAATGAAAGTCAGTTTAAAATGTAATTGGAAATTACTTACTAATTATAGTAATTTTGCCTTTGGAGAGAAAATACAGCATTCTTTTTTTGCAACTGTCCTTCTTTTATATATTAATTTTTAGTTATTTCTTCAATTTTTATCAAAATCTCCTACACTACAACAAAAAAAGGCATTTTGCAACATTTAAAATGCAATATTTGGCAGCTGAATGTTGCTAAAAGGGGGTCTATCGCAACATTTTGACAAGTGAATGTTGCCATTGATTTATATATTTGAGATTTAGTCCATTTTGCAACGTTTAAAAACTGTTGCTATAAGTTGAACATTTTGCAATGTTCAAATTACTCTTTTGCAACGTTTTGATAATCGTTGGAAAACATATATCTTTTGCAACATTTTTAAAACGTTGCAAATGAGAAAGCTTTTGCAACGTTTGTAAAAACGCTACAAAAAGTACCTTTTGCAACGTTTGGGAAAATGTTGCAAAAGGAGGCCCAAATTAATTCCAGAGATTTTTATGACTTCATTCTCCACTCCAGAGTCTCAAAATCACTCTCTGTCCAACGCTCAAAATCACTCCTCCGTCCCAAACTCTAGATTCACTCTACCCATCCAAACTCCAGATATGATGACTCTCCCCCGTTGCAAACTCCACACGGCTCCCTCCATCGAACAGTCGTGACTTCCGTTGTGGTCGACAAAGGTGCTCGCAGTCGGAATATTTCAATATCTTGCTTCACACTCACCGTGTTTGTTTACTTTCCTATTCAATAAACTGGAAAACCCACTTATTTTATTATCGTGTCAGCTTTATATATTATAGAGATAAATACTGCAATATTTGTATTATTTCTTATGTTTGTGAGAAACAGAAGAATATTTCTGCTAATAATTACACTAAAATCCACGTTATATGATTTCTTTTTTGCTTATGTTGTTTGTATAGATATATATGCATCGAAATCATGGAATAAATCAAAGAAATTTGCTAAATCTTGGAATTTGTAAACGTGCAAGTTGTAATAAATTGTATAGTGTCTAGACTATTACTGATGTTCTATTTATTTTTCTTCGTCATTGCAGGTTCTAAAGCTGAAAAAGGCTCCATTAATGGAATACCTTCACAGTCGCAGTTGCAGGTGAGATAGCAGATATATCACACATATTCCTCAATGTTACCTCAGTGTTCTTAGTAGATTTGAAAACATTTTTTTCTGAGCCTAAGTCGTAGCTATCAACACTGACCATTCTAGAGGCATTAGGCATTCACATTCACCAATCACCACTGTCATTAGCTGCTTGAATGTTTTTGCAATGCAAGCTTCTTTTTAGGTACTAAATCTTTTCTAATTAAAAAAATGTTGGGTCACATAGCAATTTCAATAAATATATTGGTGGTCTTGCTTTGATACCATACTAAAAGACTATCATTTCGACATTTAACACTAACAAAAGTTAATTGTAATTGCAGGATAAGGAAAACGAAAAGGGGTAGAGAGCAAGTTTGGAAGACATAAAGAAGGCACTATTTAGAAATGAGGATATGGAGGAAGGTGTCTTTATTTACTACTATGAAATTTTTTATTATTTTTCCAAAATAAGTGGTTTGAAGCAAATAATTGCTTTTTGTTTATGTTATGTCATCATAAACAATCAGAACCAATAGTTTGTTATGTCTGTACTCACATTGTTGCACGTACTTTGGTGCAATTATTTTGTTTTATTTTTAATTAATGTTTCTTAATTGATGTGTTTTATAATTATCAATTGAAATTATTTTTCAGATTATTAGAACCAATTTTGGTTAATAGTTATATGAGAAATTTCTTTATGCCAATTGTATTTTTGATGAAATTTAAGGTTTAATTAGATGACGACTTTATTTCCTTAATTTGCCATATGAGGAAATATAGATTTAATAAATAAATATTCAATTAAAAAAAAACATATAGCAACGTTGCAAAATGTTGGGTTAAAGGTGTTTGCAACACTCAAAAAAATTGCAAAAAAGTCTATAGTAACACTTGAAAAAATTGCAAAAGGGTTTATGGCAACACTTCAAAAATGTTGCAAAAGGGTCTACGGCAACGCTTAAAAAACTTTGCAAAATGGTCTATGGTAACACTTAATAAACGTTGCAAAAAGTCTATTGCAACGTTTATTTCAATTTTTTGCAACATTCAAAAAACGTTGCGAAAAGTTTTGTTTCTACGACAACATTGTGATTTGCAGCACTTGCCAAACGTTGCAAAAGTCTTTTGGCAACATTTTTTGAACGTTGTAAAAGGCACTTTTTGTTGTAGTGCTAAAATTTTGAGTTAAAAAAACCAAACGGAGAGTAATCTAAAAAGATGGAATATAGATAATAAATGAAAGCCGGATTAATATGTGATTGAAAATTATTTACTAATTATAGTAATTTTTCCTTTGGAGGGAAAACACAACATTCTTTTTTTTGCAACTATCCTTCTTTTATATTAAAATTAAAATATTAATATTAATAATAATAATAAAGGTTTTTAATTATTAATAATCCTCACAAATATTGAATTTAATTTAACTTGATAATTCAATTACAATTATATATATAAGGGATATTGACTTGCATTTATTTCTTTTGCCCTGTTTGATAGAACATTATTATCAAGTACAAATGTGTGAAATTTTTTTAAAAAGAATTTATTTAAATAGCAAAATTTTGGTTTTTTTTTCATGCAAAATAACATCAATTAACCAAGAAAAGTTGAAAAATTCTCTACTTTTCCACCTAGAAAATTAAACAAATCAAACATATTAAACTTTCAATTCCAAAAAAATAAGTTCTCAATAATTCAATTCCCTAAAATTCATTTTATTTTCATCTGAATTCTACCTTCACTATCAAACAGATCCTAAGTGTCCTCCATAATGTTGATAGCAGTTTGGACCAAAAATGCATCTTCATGGTTCTCTCTCCTCACTTCTACATATATATATATATATATATATATATATATATATATATATATATATATATAAAGATAATTATTTTAGATTTTTGAAAAAATGTGTGGTAAAAAGTTTATGAAAATTGTAAAAATGCGATTGGTGATATAAATGTGCCTTAAATTAAATTTGAGAAAAAAATACTCACGGGACTAGAGACTCTTAGAGCTCGTTTGGTAATGTGAAATTTTTTTGCTTTTGTGATTTTTTTATGGATGTGTGGTTTAAAAATATTTAAAAAGTCAAAATTTGTGGGCTTGATTAAGAATGGATGGTTGAGATTGAGTTTGAAAAATTGTGATAAAATTTTTATCTTTTTCCAAACAAGCTCTTATTGTCCTTCTAATGCACATTATTGAGCAACTAATAATCGCACATGTGCGATGCATGGAAGATATAATTGACAATTACTTATTGAATAAGTTGTAAAAATACATGTCTGACAAAAATAATACAATGAAAAACAACAAAAAAAGTTACTTGCATACACAAATTGTTGATAATTTATAATTTCCTTTCTCCCTGTAAGATTTTTTACTTGGTCTAATATCCTTTTATGAATAACATAAATTTTCTTAGCACAAAATGAAATAAAAGAGGAAAGTATCTTGCATACATAAATTGTACATTCATTTATAATGAAAAATACCTAGAAAAGTAAAATATAAAGTTGAGACTTCCATATTTCCTTTAAAAATTATTTGTTCATTCTCTAGTTTTCTTAGTCTATTTAGATGAAGTAAGATCAAGATACGTGGCATATTCTATACTTTACAATTTTGATTTGATGACTGAAATCATACTTACGATTAATTGATATCTAAAAGTTAAATGATTACAAATTTTCAAATCATTAAATTAAATAAAGAGGTCAATATACTTATCAAGATTAATTAATTGACTTCCCGAATAGTACTATAAAAATTGATACTAACTATTTTAATCCTATAATTGATATTTAAATATATTAAACAAATATTTCATTTCACTAATTTAAAAAAGCAAACACGTTACGACTAAAATTTACAAATACAATTAACTTTATACATAAAAAAACATATATACATTTCAATTTATAAATGGGGGGTTTAACCCACAAGACATGGGCTTTATCACTTATTTGTACAGAATTGATTCTTCAAAATAATTTTTTTTCAATGTTCATTATTGATCGGGCTATTTTCCGGGATTGTCAGTATGGACCTATGAAAGGAACGCACCGGGTCGGCCCATCTCGATAAAGAGGTCGGCCTTATATCCCGGGCTTTGTCAATCTCAGACAGCTAGCTTATCGTCTATAGGTTTTCTCAGGCCGGGGTGTATGCCCGACCTTATGACCATCCCAGCCCGGAAATGCCCGACCTAGTCAAGTCCTGCATCCATAGTGGGAAGCATGCCCGGTCTAGCCCGGCCACTTCGGGATTCCAGGTGTTCACCGTTTATGGGCTTTATCAATCGGTCACCTTCTTGGGCCCTCAAAATAAAACATAACCCATAAGGAATCGTCCTAAAAAAAAGGAAATACAATTCTTATAAGATTAGAACTCCTCCTAAAAGGTAAGTTTATAGCAAAAAAGACTCTTTCCTTAAATAAAGGAAGTTATGGGCTTTTTCAGCCCTATAAATACAGCTCCTTTGATCACATATATTCATTTACAATTCTTTACGTATATTCTAGTTATATATTCTCTCTCTACCTTTTTCCAGAAAACTAATTCTCACACCGGAGGGACGACGGGGAGAATCCCTCCTCGCCTTTTTTGCAGGTTATCCAGGGCGAATTCATCATCTTTTTCAGCAATCAAGTATCATCAGATCCTGCCACGCCAAGGTTACGATTTTTGGCAGCATCAATTGGCGCCGTCTGTGGGAAGAGACATAATCATCCATAGTTAATAGACGTCAAACTTGTCCCTCCGCATCCACCGGACCCTCAGTTCCGGCCAATACCTCAGTTGAAGAAGATAATCCACCGCCCCTTGAAGAAGTTGGGGAAGAACAAAACCCAGAAACAACACCAGACAGTGAAACGGTTAGTCAGGAGGACTTCAACGAACTCCAGCAGCAGCTACGTGAACTTCGTCAATCCCTTCAATAGCAGAACAATTATCAAGCGCAACCTGACCCGAACACTCCAGGCACGATTCCCAGGGAAGATTTCAGGCCAGTTAATCTCATCGCTGAAAACTCCCCAGGAATCGGGGGTGCCCATCCCATGACTGAGGGATCCGCCAACTTGACACAGCAAGAGCTCTCAAGAATCATTCAGGAAGGAATTGCTGATAGAATACGGCAGAACACACAAGGTCGGACATCATTCATAAGAAGAACACATTTTACTCCTGAAATAACATCATTCCCCTTTCCGGAAAGATTTAAATACCCTCGGATAAAGGAGTACGACGAAACTACAGATCCTAACAACCACCTGAATACCTACACTGATGTCATGGACATGCAGAATGCTCCCGATCAGATTTTGTGCAAGGCCTTCCCGCAAACTTTAGCAAATTCAGCTCGAGACTGGTTTTCTACAATACCTCTAGGGTCCATCTCTTCCTTCACCAATCTTACTGAGAAGTTCACTGCTTTCTTTGCAAGTAGCAAAAGGATCAACAAAACCGCCGCCTCCCTCATGCAGTTAAGGCAAGCGCAGAATGAGACACTACGAGAGTTCATGACTCGCTTCAACGCTGAAAGACTTCAGATTCCAGATCTTCACATTTCATCAGCTACCTCAGCCCTGACCTTAGTTGTTCGAGGACCAGAATTTAGAATGTCTTTGTCCAAGAATCCGCCCTTGAATGTAACGGAGCTTCTCAGAAGAGCCGAAAAATACATAAATATGGAGGAAACACTTTTGTCAGTTCGGACACAGGATCAAATCCAGGGAATGGTAGCACAGTCTTCACAATCAATAAGATAGGGGAATAAGAGGTCAAAGCAGGAAGATGAAAAAAAATCTTCCCGGGCCAACTCGAAGGGAGATAACCATAGGCATCAGAGTTTAACTCCACTAAATGCACCTCGATCCCACATTCTCATGGAAATCCAGGGGCGTAAAGATTTGCGTTGGCCCAAGCCTATCAAGGGGAAAATCGACGAAAAGAATCGACACAAGTATTGTGACTTTCACAAGAGCCCGGGCCATACCACGGACGAGTGCAGAACGTTAAAACAGGAGATAGAAGCCCTCATAAAAAGTGGCTTCCTGGGGCACTACATAAAGAAAGACGACAAAGAGCATGGAAAAGGAGAAGAGAAAAACAGATCCGCTGGCACCATAAATTTTATCATTGGAGGAATAGCATATGGAGGTGATTCAAATAACGCACGCAAGAATCATGCCCGGGCACTAGGAGATCATGAGGAAAGGCCAGGGTGTCATGACCATGAGGTTTCAAGCAACATCAGCTTCACCAACGCTGATACGGAAGGAATTCCGTATCCTCATGACGATGCTATTGTTATCAGCGCAACAATCGCCAATTTTGATGTTAATAGAGTGCTAGTCGACAATGGAAGCGCAGCCAATGTTCTTTCCTTAGAAGCCTTCATCCAGATGCAGCTCCCCAAGGATCGGATTCGACAAATCATTACTCCCCTGAATGGGTTTGGTGGTGGAACCGTAAAACCCGAAGGCCTAATTGACCTTCCTACCTCACTGGGACCAGAGGAAAAGCGGGCAACAAAGATGATTCCGTTCCAGGTCGTAAAGACCCCCATGGCCTATAATGCTATCTTGGGAAGACCATTCCTGAATAGCTTAAGAGCTATAGTATCGACATATCACCTGACAATCAAATTCCCAACTTCTGCAGGAATAGCATCTGTTCGGGGAAGTCAATCGGTTGCCAGGAGTTGCTATATCAGCTGTATTGGAAAGGGTAAGATAGATCTGATGTCAATAGACCTTCCTACGGAAGAAAGAATGTCGCCAGTAGAGGAGTTGGAAGAAGTTCAAATCTCAGAAGGGAAGAGCTTCACAATTGGGAAACAGCTCTCCAAACTAATGAAGGAGGAATTGTCATAGTGCCTAAATAAGAATATCGATGTATTTGCGTAGAGTGCAGAAGACATGCCCGGGATCGATCCTGCAATCTTCGAACACAGGCTTAACGTCATGCCCGACAAGAAGCCCGTAAAACAGCGAAGGAGACAGTTTGCCATGGAGAGAAGGAAGATAATAAAAGAGGAAGTAGATAAACTCTTGAAAGCAGGATTCATCAAGGAGGTGAAGTATCCAGAGTGGCTAGCCAATGTGCTCTTGGTGAAGAAACTGAACAGAAAGTGGCGAGTTCGTATAGACTTTACAAACTTGAGTAGAGCATGTTCAAAAGACAGTTATCCTCTTCCCAGGATCGACAGATTGGTGGATTCCACATCCGGCTCCGAACTTTACAGCTTCCTAGACGCCTTCTCGGGATATCATCAGATTCGGATGGCACGAGAAGATCAGGAAAAAACTTCCTTCATGGCAGATGAAGGAATATACTGCTACAAGGTCATGCCATTTGGTTTGAAGAATGCTGGAGCTACTTATCAAAGGTTGGTAAACATGGTCTTCTCCAGGCACATCGGAGTTAACATTGAAGTTTACGTTGATGACATAGTCGTAAAAAGCTCAAGAAAGAAAGATCACGTTGCTGACCTTGAGGACATATTCAGTACGCTTAGAGAACATCATATGAAACTGAATCCCTAAAGTGCGCCTTTGGAGTAGGCTCGGGAAAGTTCTTGGGATTCATGATCACTCAGAGAGGTATCGAAGTTAATCCAGATAAAATTTTGGCCCTAGCAACAATGGAGCCTCCCCGAAATATCAGGGAAGTGCAGAAGCTGACCAGGAGAGTAGTAGCATTAGGCAGATTCATGTCAAGGGCAGCTGACAAATATTTTTCTTTCTTCAAAATTCTTCGAGGAAACAAAGACTTCAGATGGGACGACGAATGCGAGGTCTCCTTCAGGAAGTTGAAAGAATATTTGGGGACTCCTCCAATATTGGTAAAGTCAAATCCAGAGGATAATCTGTTCTTGTATCTAGCAGTATCTGATCATACAGTGAGCTCCGTTTTGGTTAAAGAGGAAGAGAAGGCTCAAAAATCGGTATATTACATCAGCAAAATGATGTTAGATGCAAAAACCCGATATACATTGGCCGAGCAGCTTGCACTTGCCTTGGTTACAGCAGCCAGAAAGTTAAGACCATACTTTCAAGCCCATGCCATAACCGTCCTCACAAATCAGCCCTTGAAGCAAATCTTGCAGAAATCGGATGTATATGGTCGTCTACTCAAGTGGTCAATCGAGCTTGGAGAATATGACATCGAGTTCAAACCTCGACCTTCCATTAAAGCACAGGTCTTGGCAGACTTCGTCGCCGAGCTCGCACCAAGACCTCGGGGGCCAACAGGTCATGACAAGGAAGATGCCACATGGACCTTGCAAGTTGATGGAGCATCGAATGCTGCGGTCTAGGGGGCCGGAATCATATTGAAGAAAGACGATGGCACAATGGAAATTCAGTGTGCAATAAGGTTAGACTTCCCAGCAACTAATAATGATGCAGAGTATGAAACCGTAATTGCTGGACTTCAAGCAGCTCAACATCTGGGGGTTGAGCATGTCAAGGTCCTGAGTGATTCGCAGTTGGTGGTAGAACAGGTAAACGGCACTTTTGAAGCAAAAGACGAGAAAATGTCATCTTGTAGGATGATGGTCTTGGACTTGCAAAGAAAGTTCAAATCTTGCTGCATAGACAAAATTCCGAGATCCGCCAATCACAAAGCAGATGCATTGTCAAGACTTACTTCTTCCAATCTAGACCACTTAGAAAGAACCGTGTTTGTACGAACTCTTCATGAGCCCAGTATTGCCAAGCAACCCGAGGTCATGGATTTTTCAGATCAAGAGCCCAGTTGGGTGGATCCGATAATTGAATATCTAATGTCAGGAAAATTTCCAGATGACAAAGCAGAAGCCAGAAGGGTCAAAGCAAGGGCTTGGAGGTATACCTTGTTGCAGAATACCTTGTTCCCCCGAAGCTTCATGCTTCCTTATCTGCGATGCCTAACTCCAAAAGAAGCAGCCCTTGCTATGGCCGAAATTCATGAAGGAATCTATGGAGGACACCAGGGAGCAAGAGCACTAGTAATGAAATTGATAAGATACGGGTACTACTGGCCAAATATGAAGAAAGACACGCTTAATGATGTGATCCAGAACCCCGATAATACTAATCATAGCAGGCTTGACAGAAAGAACTACAGATCAAGCCAAACAAGGCTTCCAGCATGTTCGAAGAGCTTCAAAGATCAAGTATTGCGAGAGTGAACAAGGTTCGAGCCAAAATGATGAGTGGATCAACCCCATTCAGGCAGCCGAAGGAAATTGTAAATTTTCATATTTACGGTCGTAACAAGCTCACTGCCAAAATTAATATTGCGAGAAATAAAAGATTACGGCCGTAAGTGTTAAGGTTCACGGCCGTAAAGGAGTCACTGCTCAAAAATCAGAATTTGAATTTTTTTGACTTATGGCCGTAAATATGGTTCAGTAACAAGGTTACGGCCGTAAAGGAATTAGTTACGGCCATAAAAGTTGATACCCGTAATTTTAGGATTTTTAATTATTTCCTTATTTTTAGGTATTTCTTTCCTAGTATAATTAAAACTCTTTAGTCAAGTTTTGACCCTATTTATAGGGATGTAATTTTCATTATTATACAGACAACTTTGATATTATTATTGAGAGGCAATTTGCTTTCAAACCTTATTCTTTATTGAATAAAATCCGAACTTGCGAGTTATTCTTGTTTGTTCAAATCTCGGTGAGAATTATTATTGCTTGTGATCAAGAGGTCAATATATCCCAGTGATTGTATTGGTTGCTTGGTTCAATTAATTTTAATTGGATCCATAAATCTTGGTTTTTTGGCGTTCTTGGGTCGATTTCAATATTTTGTGGGTTGCGTAGTTACAATCGCTACGTGGTTTGCATCATTTGGTATCAGAGCTTAGGCTCCAAAAATCAAGGTTATATCTTTATTTTGTTTTCTTGAGTTTTCTATCCAGTTTGATTTTTATGATTATCATCGAGTCCCATAAAAATTATTCATATCTTGTTGAGTGTTTTGTTTTTCAGTTTTTTTTGCGTTCTTCTTGTTCTTGAGTTTGTTGAGTCTTTAATCCAGAAAATCGTTCCAAAAAATTTCAAAAGTGTTTTTTTGCTTAATTCTTATCCGAATTAAGTTTCGTTTGTTTTGTCGTGTTCGTTGTCGAATTTTTGGATTTATAAAAAAAAAGATTATTTTTTTTTATTTATTTTATTTATTCCGAAAATTCACCCAAAATTCAAAAAAATATATATATATATTTTCATTCAAGAACCACTTTCTTGAATTTCTTTAACATTCTTGATATATTTTTTTCCTTTTGGAGTCAACATTAAATTCTTTCTTGATATTTTTCAATATCTGGACCATTTTATTTTGAGTCTCTCAAATTTTTGAAAGCTACATTAATGGATGAATTACGAGTTCGATCATACTTTCATGACTAGATGTCGGTGGGGGATAAGCTGTGTAGTTTGGCTATTGATAGGGAGTACATCTCTAATTTGGCTAGTATCAACATGGTTGAAAAATTGGGGTTGCATTTACTACAACATCCTAGACCTTATAGATTGACATGGTTGAAGGAGTGTGGGGAGTTCAAAGTGACCAAGCAAGTCTTATTGAATTTCACCATTGGGAGGTAGAGTGATGAAGTATTATGTGATGTAGTGCCTCTAGAGTCTTGTCATATGTTGTGGGGTAGGTCATGGAGGCATGAGAGGAAAGCATTTTATGATAAGAATAGAAACAAGTACAAATTTGTGAAGGATGGAGAATCAATCACCCTAGCTAGTTTAACACTAGAGCAAATACTTGAAGATCAAAAGGAGGTGAAGGAAAAGATTAATCCGTTATCCAGATTGAATTATCAATTAAGACTTCTAGAAGAGGACATGATTGCACGGAGGGGTAAAAATGTAGTTAAGTTGCAAGAAGAGCCTCAGGATATGAATGTTGGGAAGAAGGAGGGAGAGTTGAAAGTAGAAATAGTTGAAAAAAATCCAACATTTAAGGTAGGAGATGTGGAATTGGGTAATAAAGAGGTGGATGAACAAAAAATTAAAATTATTGATGAGGATATGCATGAATTGAAAGTTGACAGGATAGAGAATGAAAACATGAAGGAGTTGGTTGAGGCCAAAAATTTAAAAGAGGTAGTTGAGCTTGAAAAGGTGGAGTTAGGTGATCAAACTCCAAAGTTTGATGAAGAAAAATTGGAAGTTGGGTTAGAAGTTCAAATCTTGAGCTTTGAATTGGAAGATCCACATTTTGGTAGTGATGAGGTAGTACATGAATATGGTGATTCAAATGTGGAGGTCGGAGATGTGGTTGAGTTTGAAGATAAAAAAATTGAACAAGAAATTGCAAAGGAGGAAAGAGGCGAAGAGAAGAGCCTCGTGGTTCAAGAAGTGGAGTTGGTGGTTGTTTATCATGAATACAAGGATCCATACCTTGTACCTTATGAAGCTAACATGACCCTCCCCATTTTGTTTAAATCTTTTTTGCAGGTTAATTATGTTTGGAAGCTTCAACTACACTACGTATGACAAAGGGAGTTCAAGCTCCATCTCTTCCATGTTTTCCAATCAAAGGAGCATAATTTATTGAACTCATGGCATGGAAGCAGAAATTTTCCGTTTGATCCAGGGGGAGCAGTTGCATTCATGAACAAAGCTATGATTCGGGATGAATCATCCTAAAGAAGGAGGGTATGATGTGATCCAGAACCTCGATAATACTAATCATAGCAGGCTTGACGGAAAGAACTACAGATCAAGCCAAACAAGGCTTCCAGCATGTTCGAAGAGCTTCAAAGATCAAGTATTGCGAGAGTGAACAAGGTTCGAGCCAAAATGATGAGTGGATCAACCTCATTCAGGCAGCAGAAGGAAATTGTAAATTTTCAGATTTACGGCCGTAACCTATATTTATTACGGCCGTAACAAGCTCACTGCCAAAATTAATATTGCGAGAAATAAAAGATTATGGCCGTAAGTGTTAAGGTTCATGGCCGTAAAGGAGTCACTGCTCAAAAATCAGAATTTGAATTTTTTTGACTTACGGCCGTAAGGAAATATGTCACGGCCGTAAATATGGTTCAGTAACAAGGTTACGGCCGTAAAGGAATTAGTTATGGCCATAAAAGTTGATACCCGTAATTTTAGGATTTTTAATTATTTCCTTATTTTTAGGTATTTCTTTCCTAGTATAATTAAAACTCTTTAGTCAAGTTTTGACCCTATTTATAGGGATGTAATTTTCATTATTATACAGACAACTTTGATATTATTATTGAGAGGCAATTTGCTTTCAAACCTTATTCTTTATTGAATAAAATCCGAACTTGCGAGTTATTCTTGTTTGTTCAAATCTCGGTGAGAATTATTATTGCTTGTGATCAAGAGGTCAATATATCCCAGTGATTGTATTGGTTGCTTGGTTCAATTAATTTTAATTGGATCCATAAATCTTGGTTTCTTGGCGTTCTTGGGTCGATTTCAATATTTTGTGGGTTGCGTAGCTACAATTGCTACGTGGTTTGCATCACTTAATTATGTAAAAGCTTGTGACAAGTGCCAAAGATTCACAGCCCGATTACATCAACCCGCAGAAGAGCTATCCTCGATTATGTGCCCATATCCTTTCGCTCAATGGGGAATCGACATACTTGGACCTTTCCTCATAGCCCGGGGTCAGGTCAAGTTCTTGGAAGTTGCTGTGGAATACTTCATGAAATGGGTAGAATTCGAACCACTTGCCGTAATCACAGAACAAAAGTTGGAAGCATTTGTGTGGAAATCGATAGTCTGCCGTTTTGGTCTTCCTAAGATATTAATAACAGATAACGGGTGTCAATTTGAGTGCCAAGCCTTCAAGCAATTCTGTAAGAATCTAGGAATAGAACACAGACTGACTTTCGTTTCGCACCCTCAGACTAATGGGTTAGCTGAAGTTACAAACAAACTCATCTTGCAAGACTTGAGGACTCGCCTTGACAAGCCAAGGGAGATTGGGATCTCCTCCCAGAAATACTATTAGCGTTGGCAACGGGGCGGATCGGACCCCGATCCGCCCCGCCCCGAAAATTATTGCCCCGATCCGGATCCACACCGCGATCCGTCAAATTTCGGGTCGGGGCGGATCGGTCCACCGATCCGTGGACCGATCCGCCGAATTATTTTTTTTATTTTTTTTTATTTTTTAAAATATATTTTAAATTAAATATTTTTAAAAAATTTAGAAAAATTGTTTTTTTTATTATATTTTATTTATTTTATTGAAACGAGACTTATAGAGGACGATTCGCCGATTCAACGGATCGAGTTTTTTTGCCATCACTTATTGGAATTATTTCTTCAAATGAAGAATATAAAAAATGTGTTTTCTTTAAAATGCAAAGATTGTAGGTTATTCCCAGAAATTAAAGTTTGCTACAATATTTACATATTAGATTTTTATACATGAAAAAAAAAATTATATTAAAAAAAAATGTCGGATCGCGGATCGGGGGGGATCGGATCAGCCCCGATCCAAATCCGCTCCGTGAATTTTCGGATCGGGTCGATGGATCAACGGGGCGGATCGAATTTTTTTGCCATCTCTAAATACTATGGACTAACCGAACCCGTTCAAAACTGCGATAGGGGAGACCCCGTTCATGCTTGCCTTCGAAATGGAAGCCGCTGTCCCAGTAGAAGTAACAATTCCGAGCTTCCGTGCTATGACCGCAGGGTCGCCCGACCACATCGAGGGACTGAGAGAAAGTCTGGATCTTCTAGAAGAAGTCAGGGAAAATGCATCATTAAGAATAGCAGCTTACCAACAGGCCATGTCTAAGAAGTTCAATATCCGAATAAAGAAGAGGGAATTCAGAATGGGAGATATTGTCCTTCGCCGCAGTGAGGCTCCCGGTCATCAACCAGGGAAACTTGGGCCTATTTGGGAAGGACCTTATGAAGTCATCCAAAAGGTGGGCAAGGGCTCATACAGCCTCCGCACAATGGAGTCAAAACCTCTTCCTCGACCATGGAATGTGGAGAACTTGAAGCCATACTACAAGTAATCATATCTCTATTGATATCGAGTCATTTAGTCGTAGTAAGGTCAGGCTTGCGCGCCCATTTTTATTTTTACTTTCGGACTTGCACGTCCATCAGTGAATATTATAGTCGGGCCTGCACGCCCAATGTTCTTTCTTTCAGCGTCAGGGACGGGTACTCTTTTTCCTTATCCAGATTTTTCCCACTCGGTTTTTCTGGGTAAGGTTTTAACGAGGCCCATCATTCAGTCCCCTTCAATAAAAGTACTTCTTCCAAAGAATGAGCGCTACAAAGATCAGTTATTGAAGTAATTTATAAGGTAATCCACATGACTTTACAAATTATTCTTCTACGAATAATTTACAAGATCTCATGGCAAGACGTTACAAATTATTTTCCATCAAATAATTTACAATGTCTTATAGTAAGGCTTTACAAATTATTCTTCTATGAATAATTTACAATGTCTCATGGTAAGGCTTTACAAATTATCCTTCTATGAATAATTTACAATGTCTCATGGTAAGGCTTTAAAAATTATTCTTCTACGAATAATTTACAAGGTCTCATGGCAAGACGTTACAAATTATTTTCCATCAAGTAATTTACAATGTCTCATCATAAGACTTTACAAATTATTCTTCCCCGAATAATTTACAAGGTCTCATGACAAGACATTACAAATTACTTCCCAACAATGAATTCAAAATAATTGTTTCTTAAAACAGAGCTCGGTATAACCACATCTTATCAAAGAATTCTCGCGGTGTCGTAAGTAAAGGGCTCGATCTTATCTTTAAGTCAAAGGGTCGGGCATACGCTGTCTTGTTGGTCATTTATCTTCAACTTAGTTCCTATATGTGAGGTCAGTCACGACCCGACCATATGGAATCTTGCAGAAGCTCGACCCCATGAATTAGTAAAAGAGGTCGGTATTACCTGACCTTAGAGAATATCTTTTCTCAAGATTCGCGAGTTATAAGCTCAAACTATTTTATACTAACGGGAAGATCGTGCTTTCCCAACTTTATCAAGAAAATCATCGATCCAAAAAATAGATACAAATCAATAACACGAGCTTTGACAAAAAAAAAATTCATTAACAAAAGCCTTGTTACAAAAGGCAACGAGGCATACCTCGGACTATACAAGTGTGAATTAAAACAGGAGAATTTCCCTACTGCTGCTCGGAGTCAATGGCCTGGGCTTCTTCTTCGTCAGAACCGACCTCCACTACATTTTCCACCATGAAAGGAGTGAGGTCAAGATCTTCCGTGCCCAATGGAAATTGAGAGAGCGGGCTGGTATCCAGGTCGGGGGAATGTATCTTGATCCAAGCCCGGGCTTGCCTCATGCCTTGGGAGTATGATTCCAAGGCATAATTACCCACAACAAGGTCATATTCTTCAGATTTCTTGTAAGCCTCGACCGCCGCCACTTTCGCCGCTTCTATCTCTTCCCTGGTCCGACAAAGATTGTCCAAAAGTTTGGCATTTTCAGAGCGAGCGAGGTCCCGGTCTTGAGTCAACGAGGCCAGGTCAGTTTCCATTCTGGTTAACTTTTCTTCAGCATTGTTAGCACGGGTGGCCTCGTACTGAACAAAATGGACGAGCTGACTTGTAGCCTCCCCTCGCCTGACGCCTTGGGTTAGAAGACCCCGGCCAATGCTAAGCATCTGTACGAGATAAATACTTGGGTTTAATTTAAGATTGAAGGCAAAATGTAACACAAAAAGTAGAAGGTCGTCTTGAAATTACCTTAAGCGCCGCATTCAGAGAATGGTCCACCCCGTTCTCCAGCGAGACTTCATCAGAATATTTTTCCAGTAGACCGGGGTGGTAACTCTCCTCCAATTTAGACCACAGGTCGGCCAGGGTAGGACCCTCTACAGCAGCTTCAGGGGGAGGAGAAGATCTAGTATTCTCTTCCCGGGAAGGAGGGCGGCGAACACCTTGGCTGGTCTCGCGTCGAGGTGGAGCTTCCGCGTTCCTCCTTGAAGTTTCGCCCGGCCAGGACTGTGTCTGGCGTGGCCTTTTTTGTGGCCGTCGTCGGGTAATGCCACCTTCCCTCCTCCTCTCAGCAGCTACCCGAGCTCTCTCCTCGACCGCCTTCCTTAGCCTATCTCCGTCAAAAGCCATACCTGTGAAGGACGGGAAGGTACACTTAGATAAAAGGGAATAAGATGGGTAAGGCAACGTTTTCTAGTGGAAAAATGAAATAAACTATTACCTAATTTACAAAGCTGGGTCCTACCGGGCTCCAAGTCAAGGCCGGCCTGACCTAGGATCTCGTTGGTAGTAAGATCTGAAGCCTCCTCGGCCAGAAGTCCGAAGTCACAAACTCTTATGGCATTGGCCAAAAGTTCGGCCATCTCGTCCTCCCCTACGTTACCCATTCTATTAAAATTATCTACTTCCGGTTTTCTAAAGGTAGGCCAAAAAATATTCTCACCTTCCCGAGGTTTGATATAAAAAAAAATTTCCTTCCAATACTTTAAAGAAGAGGGGACCCAAGGCACCTCAAACCTTTCCTTCCCGAATAGGTACACGAAGCAGTTACATCGAGGTAAAAACTTCAAATCTAAAAGGCATTCAAGATAGGCTCGATCCCTAGACTCCTACATAAAACAAAAAAGTAAACTAGAATTCTCCACCCATTTGGAGCCAGCTGCCCGGGAAGAATGCTGGCCGTAAAAAGGAAGTTTACAAAAAAAATGATGTAAGGGGAACCTAAGGCCGACCACTAACGAGTCATGGACTACTACGGTCTCCCCTTCCCGGCAATGATATGATACATCATCATGCTCGGGAGCCTGGGAGGTGTACCTATCAGAAAGACCAAATTTCCTCATGTCTGCCTCGACCATGTGTTCCTTCATCCTATTGTTGAATGTTGGTAACTCTAGGTCGGGAGTTCCCGGTCTCTCATCAAATTCAGGGTTATTGACTTCCTCGTCATTGCACGACTCGTCCCCCCATAGGTTGGCGGAGGTTGGTAAAATCCTATTGGCTCTACGTCTAGGGCCTCGTCCAAATTTTCTATCTCCCTAAGGTTCGTAATGTTCACTTGACTGGCCATTTTCCTAACGAGTAAATTACGGAATAAAATTAATGTTGGGAGAGGTCGAGATTACTTAAAGGTCGTGCTTCGAAATTTTAGCTCGTGCTAGGCGCTCGAGGATTTGTCTGGTTTTTACTAAAATTGCAAAGTGAAAAGAATGAGAGGATAGGGACCACATATATATAAGAGAAAAAAGGCGGGAAATTTTTTGAAATCCCGCCACTCATTTTTGACACGTGGCGGAAATCCAATAATGTGGCATTAATGATGACGCGCAAAACAGTTGGAAAAACACGTCATTAATAAAGGTGACAGCTGTCAGGAGTTAATTTCATTCAGGCATTAATCGCCGATCCCTGATGCACGGGGGCCATTGATCGGGCTATTTTTCGGGATTGTCAGTATGGACCTATGAAAGGAACACACCGGGTCGGCCCATCTAGATAAAGAGGTCGGCCTTATATCCCGGGCTTTGTCAATCTCGGACAGCTAGCTTATCGTCTATAGGTTTTCTCAGGCCGGGGTGTATGCCCGACCTTATGACCATCCCAGCCCGGAAATGCCCGACCTAGTCAAGTTTTGCATCCATAGTGGGAAGCATGCCCGGTCTAGCCCGACCATTTCGGGATTCCAGGTGTTCACCGTTTATGGGCTTTATCAATGGGCCGCCTTCTTGGGCCCTCGAAATAAAACATAATCTATAAGGAATCGTCCTAAAAAAGAGGAAATACAATTCTTATAAGATTAGAATTCCTCCTAAAATGTAAGTTTATAGCAAAAATGACTCCTTCCTTAAATAAAGGAAGTTATGGGCTTTTTCAGCCCTATAAATACAGCTCATTTGATCACATATATTCATTCACAATTATTTACGTATATTCTAGTTATATATTCTCTCTCTATCTTTTTCCAGAAAACTAATTCTCACACCGGAGGGGCGACGGGGAGAATTTACCAGTATTTAGAAAAGCAAAAACCAGTTCGAACTGAAAAAAGTAATGAGTCAAGTGTTAAAAGGTATAATCGATTATTTTACGAATAAACCAACATTTACTCATTTAAAAATTAAAACTATACACAAAAGTAACTTAAAAGAATTAGATGAAAACAAAACAGCAAAAAAATAAATTAAAGAAAAATAGAAAAAATCGAGTTTAAAACCCGGATCTGTTCTCGGTTTCCCCCGTTGAACGGGGAAAACCCCAGGTTTCATATTCGATTTTTAATGTTTACCGAACCTATTTCTCGGCCAATTCTTGATTTTTCGGATTGAACCAGCCGATAAGATATTCTAAACACTGAAATTTATTTAGAAAGATCAGATATTTATTATTTCTTTCAATTTGATAAGAAAAAGATTCAAAATTAATTATTTACGTCAAATTGAACTTTAGTAAGAAAGGAAATATATCTTTTTAGGATTTAAATGAGATAAATTAAAAAAATTAGATATTGGAAAAAGTAAAAAGTATAATTAAAACTTTTACCTTTAGTATTTGAGACGATTTTACGAATGATATGTTTAGAATTTGCTCTTATTTGTTAGCTTGTATTAAACTTCTCGTTGAGATCTTAAATTTGACACTCATATTACATATTTTTTTTATTTCAAAATAATGCAATAGTTATCAAAAGAATAAAAATAATATATAATTTGACTTTTTATTGATTTTTTTTTGTTTAACAAATCCATAAATCATTTATACATGTTGTAGTAATTGAATTCTCTTAATTCAGTTATTAAAATAAATTGATAAAATTAAGAAATTTCCTAAAATTACAACAACACTTCATTGTAATTATAAGCAATTAACAAAGCAATACAAAACAAGAATTAAAATTATTGTGTTATCCAATCCAATAGCTTTAATATGATAACTAGTTTTATACTCGTGCGATGTATGGACATATTTTATTGACAAATAATAATGTTACTGATACAAAATGATGGAAAAAAAAAAAAAACAAACAACATCGAATGTCAATTTACTAATAGTTTAGTTATCAAAAGTATTATAAATTTTGAAAAATTTACTTATACACAACGTTAGTAGTAACAATTGTTGTGTTCTCATTGTCATAGACTGTATCGCAACGCTTGAGTAAAAAGTTAAGACCACCCGATCATACCCTTGTTCACATACTTAAAAAAAGATATTTTATGAATCGAATATAATTGCAACATTCAACATTGATATGAACAACATACTTCTTCAACAGATACCAATTAAAAGGAACAACATATCAATTATCTAGCTCTATATCGTCTTTTTTTATAGTTCTTCTATTGTCACGACATCTGTAAATCAAATATTCAATATCAGCAACTATGTGTTCAATAAGTTTTTAAGGTAATACTTGGTACATTGACTATTAGATATGTAGCGAGGTTAAATGGTCAAGCATGTCATTCGATTTGTTCAAGTTCGGCTCTAATCATGGGACTAGACTCTTATTGTCCTTTCAATGCTCATTACTGAGCAATATTACGGCAGCACTTACAGTAATTATAATTATAATATATAAGCAATTAAAAATGCAAAACCAAACAATCACTAAAATTTTATCTATTGTGTTATCCTATCCAGTATGATAATATCTGAAAATTCTGATAGAGGCCATACTTGGAAACTATTATAAGAGGCAGAATTACCAATACAAGGATTAATCAAAAGCGTGCGATCCAGGTCAACAATCTAGAATTGCATCGCAATTTACGTAATCCAGTGTATATACACAGTCAAATAATAAATTGCGCGCTAAAAATTGAAGAAAACTAGCATCGCACGTTAGAGTCTTAGACCACCAGCTCAGAATAGTTGCCTCCAAATGACATGCAACCTGAGTATACAACACCAGCAAAAAAGATAAATCAAAATCTCAAATGATTAAGGGGTCGTTTCAATGGTTAGGAGACACGACATCCTTGAGATCAAATATTAAGAGACGTACATTTGATAAAAGCATTCCCCCATTGGGCTAAGATTGCCAAATTCAGAATATCAGGAAATGATGAAGCAAATATCAATTTAGAACTAAGTAAGAAATATATAGTTAATCAAAAGCACGCAAGAAATTCATCTACTTCATATGAAATCAATACATTTGGGTTGTGTCATTGCACAAGACATATTAGACCTTTTCTAAGTATCAAACACAGATTTATCAACTTATTATTTCTCAAGCACAATGTGATGCTTCGATAATATAATAATCATGGACAGATGCTTTGAAGATGGGATTGAGATTTATCCAGTGTATTTAAGTAGTATATGTAAAATGTTCGATAAACATCAATTCATAATTTGGGTCATACAGGATTTTCATGCAGAGACCAAAACATATAGTACCAACGGTATCATCAAGGGTCTGGGCAGACATGCACAATGTGTCACTATCAAGCTTCTTTCTCAATAAATTCGAAGATGACATGCCCCAAAAGCCTATCACACCTTTTTATGAAAATTGAACTCGCAATTTGATAGGGGAGAAAAATGAATAGACATAGATGGACCCGTTAAAATGGTAAAGTGTGTAAAAGCCATCATTTTAAACTTCATGGTGGTTTTCCTAAAATACTCTGATTAAAGATTATGCTGTCATTTTTTTTCCAGATAAAGCTCTGTAAATGTGAAACTCCTTTGTTAATTACTAATCAGTCAACCACTCTTAAAGTTGACAAAGCACTCAAAACAATTTCCAGAAGATAAACATATTCCAGCCACATTATCAAAGGCAAGGTTACAGACCTTGAGCATTCTCGGAGAAATAAAACCACCGTAATCAAATTATACTTCACAAAAACCGCCTTCCATCATTTGGTCTCAGGATCTGAAATGAACACATCAAACTTTCATCAACACTCATCATTGCCCCAGCATTATCAAATTCACCACAATAATTGGGAGCAGAAAATATTGTAACTAGCTGTCTATCAGCAAAAAATTCATATCCATCTTCCACGACCTGCACAGAAAAATCCCAATCAACAGCAGAAATCCTAACGCTGAAACAAGGATTAAAGAAATCAGGAGAAAATATACCTGATGAGCCCGACATACAAGGTCCATATCATGCTGCATCAGAAACTCAGCTACCTTATCCGGACCAAAAGTGTATGAGACCCCTCTATCATTCATCCCCCAACCTTTAACTTCTCTACTGGGATCCGACCAAAGTAAATCACAAAGCAAACCAGAGTCAGGAACATCAGTTGGACGTGGCAAATTCCTTATTTGATCTAAGTCAAGTAGATCAGGAGAAAGACCACCATGCATGCATAGTATTTTATCGTCAATAAGAGCAGCTACTGGGAGGCAGTTAAAACAATCAGTAAAGACTTTCCAGAGTCTCACATTGAAGCGCCGTTTACATTCATCATAAAATCCATATATCCTATTAATAGAAGCACATTCATGATTTCCTCTTAAAAGAAAGAAATTTTCTGGATATTTGATTTTGTAGGCAAGAAGAAGGCATATTGTTTCTAAACTATATTTGCCACGGTCCACATAATCTCCTAAGAACAAATAATTGGCCTCGGGAGGGAATCCCCCATATTCAAAGAGCCTTAAAAGATCTCCATATTGCCCATGAATGTCACCTGGAATTCAGACAAATCAAAATGTTCAGTCAGACTTTTGCCAGATAACAAAGTAGAAAGTTACTGCAGCCAAAAATGCACTTCCTAATCATATTGATTAAGAACAAGCAGAATAGTGAAATTCTTCACCTAGAGAAACAAAACAATCTTCAGTGTGGAGCTTTGAAGGTAACAAAAAAGTACCTGTTTTTGGCTTTATAGAAAATAGAAATGCTTATTCATGTTCAATAAAAGTTAAAACTAACAGAAAAAAATTATATTACAGTCTGACTCATCAGACAACTTACAGAATTTCATTAATTAATGACTCTTGTTTCTTAAAACCCCATTTCCTCCCAAACTCATTTTCAACCCCAAATTTCAAAGGACCCACCACTTTTCAACCACATGTTTTACCAACTTCTATCAAAATCTACAAAAAAATTAATTTTTATCCAAACCAATCAGATGCTAAATAGCTTGCACATTTTAAGTAGGAGATTTTATTCACATGAAGGATAATAAAGATGCATGGGATGTAGCCCAAATAAAATGAATAAAAAAATCCAGATTAGGTTCCCAATATAATTGCAACACTTGGTATTCAGCCAATCAGGCAACCACCAACAAAGGGGAAGAACCTGCAATGGTTGTGAAGTTTTAGAAGCTAGAGTTTATTTAATAAACTACACTACCAAATTTTTCAATTTTACTCAAATACTCCAATAGATGTACATAGCGCGGGAGGGACCAGCGTAGGCCTCCATGAGATTGTAATTTTTTTTATTTTTTATTTTTTTATTTTTTGATAAAAATTTTCAAACATTAACTAAGGGAAGGAAGTATTGTTTTCAATTACAAGGCAAACCTTTTATTTTTTTTATCTTTCTTCTTTTAGAAAATAATCAATTAAAAAAACCATCAAGGTCAGGCATCCTGGCAGTGCACGGTTCTGGTAGAGCCAGTGGCCATACAGGGCTCCTAATTGTGGGCCATTTTACACCTACAGGGCTCCTAATAGTAGGCCATTTTACACCTATAGAGTTTCATTCTTGACCAATGATGCATCTACCTTTCTTCATTACCAACCATAGGTGATAAATTTAAATAAGAAACCACACCCCAAAATCCCAGATCAGAATTTGAACATTTCTTGTGATTTAACTAATGTTACATGGTGCAAGTATTTGGCAATTCTTGAATGTAAAGTGTGCACGATTATGATCCACTTGGATACCCTGAGATCAATGTCTTTTCAAGGAAATTACTTCATGAAATTGCAAGAGAATCAAAACTATATACTCAAAACATAGGTCTCAAGAGAGAGAAAGCTTAAAAAGAAAACCAATAATTAAAAATCCAAAACGCTACAGAGCATAAAAAACTCTCTAACATTTATGCTTTTTACCACAATTTAAGTCAATTCAAGAGAACTATATTATACATTGTTACTATCTATAAAACTATAATGATATAGGGACTGAGAAGCTGTGTGCAGCCCTCTTTTGAATTATCATATAGTTGTTAGCACACCTATGCACATATTGCATTCACAGCAAGTTGCATTCTGTGCAATTTTAGTGATGAGAAGAGCATATAATTATCTTTTAGGGCTTTTTGATTCTTAGACATTTAAGAATCAGTTTTTGTTTCTTTTTCGTCATCTGTATTATGCATGTATGGAGATAGTTTATTTATATTACTATATACTCTCACGGTTGATGGACATGTTGCTTTGAGCTTGTGCAAAGTTGGCAACTCGATGGGCTTCTCACAGCTCAATGCTTTTTTGTATTTCTTAAATAACTTACCTTGGGGGTGTAAGAGCCTATTTGGAATTGGAAGAAAAAATGATTTCTGAGGAATGTGTGGTTGAAAAGTGTGAAAAATGACGGGTCCAATAGAAATTTGTGTGGTTGAAAATGAATTTGGAGAAAAAATTGAAAATTTCCTTCAGGACCAAACAGGTCCTAAGACTTCTCTTTTCCAAACTATTTTTTCTGACCAAAAGTCCCTTCTCTTGCAGCCCACAACCAAATACAGTGCTTGCGGTTGATATTTAAGATTTTAAATATATTATTCATTTTCTCGGCATTTAGAAACATTAGTATTGAATTTTCACTTATAATTTTATATAACTTTTTTGTGTCTATATTCACATTGACATTTTCCATTCTTGCCAGTAACTAGTAGAGAATTGCAGTTATTTTTAAGATTTAACGCATATTCAAACTGACATTCCTTTCCCATGACAAAAACCATCCTAGTGTTTATGGTACATATTAAATTAACCAGGGTGTACTTTTTGCATCATGTGAATGATGGTTCAATAGACATTTTTTGTTTTTATTTTTATTTTTTTATTTTTCTAATTGTAGAGGTGTTATTTATCACAGTTCCTTAACATATTTCAGAATCTTAAGAGTGAATTTTATTCGTGAATCACAATTTGCAAATGTATTATACCAACATATGGCAGCCAAGCATTCATTCAGTCTGATATCAGCAATAAATATTACAGATACTTAAGAACTACAACAAAAATATTACATCATACTGTTAACAGATATCATAAACTGATAAAATCCAAATAAAATGACTTGCATACAGTACAATTGTCAACACGATAAATAACTTGAAAGGTATGGAGTGCAGAAAATGTATCCAAAATTCAGAGTAGAACCAGAAAACTAGAATACCATCAACTTCCTATCAAAGTAGGCTTCATGCCATAAGTTGATCCAAGGCAGCCGTGACGAAAAAACATTTTATGGCCCAGATTTTGTTATGATGAACACGCCAGATGCATTAAACAAACAATCAGACAAAGAACAAATTTGAATTCTTATTTCACAAAATCATCTCCAAAGTTGATGTGGTGCTGCTGCTCAAATGGAGGGTCATTCTCTTCAGGACTTGATAACTTGTAGCCTTCTACCCAAAGTATCAAAGCCTATGTTCTTTAAAGCAACCATTACAATTTATAAATTACACAATTTTCAAAACTACTTTATCCACACATTTTCTCTATCTACTTCTCAACTACACATTTTACCTCAAAAAATAAATAAATCAATTTATAATTGCTACACTGAACAAGCCTAAGTTTTTGTTCTATTTGTTGTTTTCAGGCCGTTTTCTTTTTTTATTTTCGAAAATACTGAAAACACATTATCTTTCCCATTTTTCAAAACTCGTTTTAGAAAACAAAAAAAAGTTTCACACAGAACCCAAAGCACCAAAAACATTGTTTTGGGCATTCTCAATGAATTTCAACTAAAAAGTTCAAAAAGGCGAAAAATGCATTTTGTATTAAAAATTGAGGTAGCTCAACTGGAAGCAACGTGAAGGTGGTGAAAGGTCAACTGTTCGATTCTCCAACACCGAAATTCAATTTTTTTTCCTTTCCCTTCTCCCATTTCCTTCCCCTTTCTCCCATTCCCCATTCATCTCTACCGAAAGTGCCAACACACAAGAAAAAAGTGTCCACTCCCAAACAGTGGCCACCGATGCCGCCGCCGACTCCACCGGCCCCAAATGTGGTGGTGCCAGCTGAAAATTCATCTCCTAAGGAAGAATTTTCCGATCGAAAATGGAGACTGATTCGGCTCTGATTAGTTGGTGCTCCAAGGAGCCCTAGAAGATCTTTCAAGAATGGTTTTCTTCGACTGATTGGTGTACTATTTTTACATTTTTCACTCAAATTTAACACTTGCTAATAATAAAATTTGTATGATCAGATGGAGATGGGCATGAATGGAGCAAATGCTACCAAATTCTTTGCGATGTCCAACTTGTCTCATCAAGATCTCAAGCAGGTTCTGTAGTTCATCTTTCATTTTGTTAATGCTAAATGAAGAAATTTTAGCCTTCATTGCTTGCTTGTTAATATTATTGTTCATACTTCATAACGTCAATTATTGGTAGTTAATAGTTGAATACTGTTTAAATTACCAATGTAAAATGAAATGTGAAGTGGAGCTTTGAATATGATGTCCACTATTATAGAGTTATTGGGATGCTTTCATTAAAATTTCAAATTGATCGTGCAATTTTATAGCCCTTTCAAAATTGTCAAATTTTGAATTGAAAATTAAATTAGCCCAACAATAAAATGTTTTCTTATAATATAAATTAAATTAGTCCAACAAAAATTAGATAAGCTAATTTCTTATAATATAGATTAAATCTTCAAAAGACAACAAATTTTATAATTTAAACCCCAAACAAATTAATTACAAATAGTCAAAATAGTATTTTGCAAAATTTCAAAAAGAACGTGTTTTTTAATTTTTCATTTTCAAAAAATGTTCTTAGAAATGGCAAACAGAACATATTTTCAGCAAATTTGAAAACAGAAGATGAAAATAGAAAATGTTTTCGAAAATGAAAACAGAAAACAATATACAAACAGAACACTACCTGAATCTCAAAATCCTAACTTTCTATAGCCATTGCAATTTACTTGAAAAAATTGGAGAAAAATCCAGATTGAGGCCCACCTGAGTGTGGCAAAAAAAAATGCCACTGGGCACGTTAGACGTTGCTCATTAGTTCTCTAGGCAATTATTTTTCTTTAGGCATGGGACCATACGTGAATCTCTTCAATAATTTGTTCCTTTATCATCGTAATGAGTCATTTGGTTCCTTGTATCTTCTCCAATGTAAGTTATATTTCTCGCAAAAATTTCAAGCTAAATTCAAATCATCTTTTGTTTTGTTTATTGATGTATCAAGTATTATGAGCTATCTCTTTCTTTGCCTTTGTTTGTATGGTCTATTGTTAGTTTTGTCATGTAATGAGGAGGTTGAAAAATAATAGCTTCAGTGGGCCAATTCCTGTCATGATCTCTCAACTTTCTTTCTTTTTAGATAATTTTATTTATTTTATTTATATTTTTTTGTGTGTAATCAAAGTTAATGTGCTTAGTTCATCCTAAAATCAATCTCTAGCTCTGTTCCTTTATTTGATTAAACCATTTGCTCACACTACTTGATCAATTAACATGCAGGTATCATTCTCACACGAAGGAAAAATGTAAACATAAATCATATGGTCAATAATTAGGATCATGCAATTTCTGCATGATCATCAATTTATCCAACATATTCAAAAAAAGTTAAAGCTTGCGTGAATATTCTTATTCAGAAAATTCCAAATTTCTGCCATTCCAACAAATAGTAAATTGAAACGTACAAGTGTAGTTTCATATTTCCGTAATCAAGGCATGCTTTTGAGAGGCAAAATGTCATCACCTTCTCAACTTTCTACTCACAAGTCAAAGGAATATGTACAATCATATATATGGATGACATGCAAAAACATCTATCCAGGTATTCATTCATAATATAAAGACATTTACAGAGTGAAAGGAAATACCGCATATCTTTATTGGAGCTTCAAGCTCGAGCAGATTAGGCTGTGAAAGGAAGATTTCACGAGCGGCAGCGCACAGAGCGCGGATCTGATTCTCTGATAGCTGAACCTGCCGCAAGGTCCTCGTACTTCGGAACTCCAATAACCGGTTAATAATATCATCCAGAACGGCAGGCTCGATCTCCTTCCCAGTTGCCGCCATCTCTTTCCTTCTCTTTCCCTCGATACTAAGCCTCCCCTAATATTCGAACACCAACAAAACAAACCCTAGATTCTAACAAAATAAAAAATCAAGAAAACTTGATTCTTGACGTTCCGTTTGAAAAACAAGAAACGATAATGATTGAATCAACACAAGTCAATACAGATCAATGATCAAGACAATAAAAAAAGGGTACAAAAATGATAATTTCAAAATGGAGGGGTAAAAGGGGTGGCTGCAACACCGATGAGGCGGAGCGGCCTATAGTAGAGTAATTTATGAATGGATTACAATGATTTGACAATTAAAAATATATATATATATATCATCGGAATCGATAAATCCGCTACCCATCCCTCGTGTGGTTCTTCTCTCTATGTAATTTTGGATGGGGACTGACTGGACCCCTTTTGTGCCTTTGCCGCTTTGGATTTTCAAGTGGAAATTTCAAATTCAAAGAATTCTTCCAATTGCTTTTTCTCAAATCATACCGCCTATACCAGTATCTCATCCGTGCCATATACGAAAATTGTTACCTACGATATCGATTTAAATAAATATTTATAAAATTTTAATGTTTATACAAAATTAACACATATATAAATGCATAAAAAATAATTTTCTATTTTAATAATTATTAAACTTTAAAAAATAATATACCTAATTCAAATTATTAAAAACATCTTTGAATAGTAAACGTCAATTTATATATTTAAATATTTGAATTTAATAAATAAAAGTTTATTTACAAAAATAAACAATCAAAATAATAATTTTGAAAATTTCGCAATTATCATGATACGACAATCGAGTAAAGTTAGAAATTACGAAATTGTACCTAAAATCTTATGCACTGTTCGGAAACTAACCTAGGAAAAAAATAATTTTTTTTTGTTGTTTTTTAGGTAGATGAATGGTTAAAAATTGGAGAGAGAAAATATGTAAGGTTAGAGATTAATTTGGAGAATTATGTAGTTAAAGTAGTTTAAAAACCACAATCATTATGTTACCAAACGGAGGCTTATACCGTGTAATCTTTAAAAATTTATAAAAAAATAAGTACGGTTAAAAAATATTAATCATTGTATTAATATTATTAACTTAAAAGAAATCAAATTATTAACTCTTCAATATTAACATTCGTTCAATAACTTTTTCGATAAATTATTTATAGGTAACACATTTTTTCAATCTACTTTTTAATCGCATATATTTCGCCAAAAAATTTGCAACCACACATTTTATTATAATACTAAAACATAAAGAATTTAAGAATTAATTTAGTCAGACTATCCTACTTTCATATATAGTATAGATTTTCACAGTACAATGAACTAAAATTGATATCCGTAATATCGATAAGCATTCATTAAAATTTAATGATTATACATAATCAACACAAATGCAAAAGATATAAAAATAATTTCTCCATTCTCATCACATATTTAACATTTTTCTCAATTTTCATTCAAAAACACAAATACAATAATTAAAAATATGTATTTAATCTTATAGACAATTGAACAACGTTGAAGATCAAGAAACTATTATTCACTAATCTTTGCACAATTATTAAAATTAAAAATGATTAAAAAATATTAACCATTATTTACCATAATAGTAGACTATTAGTGTGTGTGTGTGTATGTGTAAGGCAATAAATGCGTTCATATCTATCTAGATTTTGAATTCACATTTGGCTTGTAATTATTTTGTATTCACATTAATCTCGTTTTGCATTCACACTAACTAAACCATATAGGGGATGTGCACTTTAGATAGGAAAACAATAACTTCTATGGCAAACTACACTTCTACTTTTATTAATATAAAGATTTGGGAAAATGTGGTTTAGAATTGTATTTTTTAAATAAAAAAAAAAGGAGAATAGTGATTTTTAAAAGATGAGAGAGAGTGTATTATAATATTATTTTATTGAATAATATGCAATTAAAAGTAACATAGCGAAAATGTATTAAAATTTAGGGTTAATAGCACAAAACGTCCCAACGTTTGACATGTATTGTGCAAAACGTCCCAACGTTTTGATTTTTGACGCTAAACATCCCAACCTTTACAATTTTTGGTAGAAGACATCCTTTCTGTCAATTTTAACCCCATTTCACCGTTAACTTCAAATTGAACAGTAAATGTCAAGGGCATTTTCGTCCAAAAAAAAGCAGCTCATTCATACTTGGGTAATTGGCACAAAACGTCCCTACGTTTGACACTTATTGTGGAAAAACGTCCCTACGTTTATTTTTTTGGCGAATAACGTCCCTACCTTTAAATTTTCTTGTTCATTAGTCCCCAAATTTTACTTTTCTTTCAATTTAGTCATTCCGTATTTTATTTAAAGGTAATTGTCTTCAAACGTGTATAACTTTTGATCTACAACTCCGAATTGCACTCCGTTTTTTTGCGTTGAACTCCAAATTCAACCATCTTTCTTATGATGTATCATGTGTTCATTTATTAAACATTTCGTTTTGACTTTTGTATAGTAGATACTTATTTTGTTAGGGCATAATTGATTGACGTAAATTGATTTCTGTAAATTTTATTGAAACGGTGAAATTTTAATTTTAGTGTGTGTTCGGCGGCCAGCGGAATTTATAAATTGGATTTTTTGACTTTGTAATCTTTTTAAGGTAAAATTTTTGGTTAAAAATTGGTATGTTTAGCCCTTGTTTGAGCCATATTATAATCTCTAATAACTTTCTGAACAATACACATTCTCTCTCTTCAAATCACTTTTTAAAAATTGGAGAAAGAAATTGTGTGTTGTTCAAAAAGTTATTAGAGATTATAACATGGCTCAAACAGGGGCTAAACATACCAATTTTTAACCAAATATTTTACCTTAAAAAGATTACAAAGTCAAATAAATCCAATTTATAAATTCCGCTGGCCGCCGAACACACACTAAAATTAAAATTTCACTGTTTCCATAAAATTTACAGAAATCAATTTACGTTAATCAATTATGCCCTAACAAAATAAGTATCTACTATACAAAAGTCAAAACGAAATGTTTAATAAATGAGCACATGATACATCATAAGAAAATGGTTGAATTTGGAGTTCAACGCAAAAAACGGAGTGCAATTCGGAGTTGTAGATCAAAAGTTATACACGTTTGAAGACAATTACCTTTAAATAAAATACGGAATGACTAAATTGAAAGAAAAGTAAAATTTGGGGACTAATGAACAAGAAAATTTAAAGGTAGGGACGTTATTCGCCAAAAAAATAAACGTAGGGACGTTTTTTCACAATAAGTGTCAAACGTAGGGACGTTTTGTGCCAATTACCCAAGTATGAATGGGCTGCTTTTTTTTTGGACGAAGATGCCCTTGACATTTACTGTTCAATTTGAAGTTAACGGTGAAATGGGGTTAAAATTGACAGAAAGGATGTCTTCTATCAAAAATTGTAAAGGTTGGGATGTTTAGCGTCAAAAATCAAAACGTTGGGACGTTTTGCACAATACATGTCAAACGTTGGGACGTTTTGTGCTATTAACCCTAAAATTTACTAGATATCAAACAAAGGCATATTAAGGTCATATGAGAGATTTTCAAAAGTCAAGAATGGCGGTTGATGAATTAATTTAGTTGTACATAGCAGTTTACCTAGTAATTTACCAATTTGTGTGTTGGCATAATTGTAATTGTTAATTTTAGAGTTGATGTGATGGGTAAAGTGATATATGTTTGCCAAGTGTGTTATATGTAACCTAATCGGTAAATCATTATATATAAGTAGCATGATTGGTGATAGAGAGAAAGATTTGAGAAATAAAAAGGTCAATAAATCTATGTGTTTTATTATGAACCAAAGTCCAGAATAAGGGATATATAAGGTAATAATACATAAGGTTACATGAGTATAAATGTCATTAATTAATACATATAATATTTACAACACTCCCCCTTGAATGACATAGTACAAGATATGTGTCTAGTTAAAACCTTGTTTGATAAAAACCCAATAAGACAAAAATATCAAAAGAAGAAAAAATAGTATAATTATTCTTGGAGTATTAAGATAAATGTTCTCTCGTTAAAACCTCATCTGGAAAAATCAACGCGACAAAATATTGACTAAGGAAAAAGAGTACAACTCTCCCTTTGATATTGATCACTATAAATCATTGAATTATTGTATTCCAATCTTGTGAACCAATTCTTTGAATGTAAATGTTGGCAGTGCTTTTAAGAATAAATCAGCTACATTGTTACTTGAGAAATTTGTTGAAAATTCTGAAGTATTTTGATGTTGTCTCGTTAAAACATTGTTAGAAAAATCCAATGGGACAAAACCTAAATAAAGGAAAATGAATACAGTTACTCCCCCTGATTCAAATATGTATTGAATCATCCATATAGTTACTCCTCCTGATTTAATCTATGTTGAAGCATTCATATCTTGATTTCTTCAGGAGTCTCGTATAAAAGAGTATATCAATAGATATATGAAAATGTATGACTTATACATTATGATGATCACAAAACTCACAAAAATATTCTCTATGTAATATCATTATATAAATAATATGCCTCATTATTTACTTGAGATTTGCATATCATGTGTATCAATTTGTCAAGTGTCTTTGAAATCTGATAAAGGACAGAATTGAGGCAAAATTAGACTGAAAAGGGACGTAGCTGAAATTTTCATATTTGACGTCTGACCTCCGTTTCGAGCCCATAATATGTCTATTTTGGGTAGTAAAACGAGAGGAATTGGACTCGCTACTTTTCTGTGATATACGATGGATTTTGGGCATTTGATATCGTTCAGACAACGAAAACAATGTTTTAGTATTTTAGTGTTATTTTTGTTATTTAGTTTATCTTGAATTCTTTTTATTTTAGGTTTTATGTTTTCCTAGATAATTTAGAATATGTTTCTTTATTTATTTTACTTAATCTAGAATATGTTTTATACTTTTCTAGTTGATTTAGAACACGTTTCTTTTTTTATGGCCTATATATAGAGGGTTAATTCATTATTTTATTGATTCATTCATTCATTGATTAATAAAATTCTTGAGATTTCTCTCAATTTTCTTGGTAGATTCCAAGTTATATTTTTAGGGATTTCATTTGAAATTCCTTACTTGCTTCCGTCCTGCGTCAAAATCTCTTCAAATGATCCAACCATAATTAAATTATCAATGATGATAATAACAAATAGAAATATTGATCTTTGTATCATATAGGCATTATTAATCATTCTTCTTTAATAAGTCATAACAACTACCTCATTAAAAACCTTGCTAGAAAAACTTGTGGGATAAAACCTCAATTAAGGAGAAAAGAGTGTAGCACATATTAGCTCCCCTCATGGGAACATTACAATTATATTGATATTGATATTAAATATAATTATTTCAACTGTTAATTGATGTAATATCAAATATGTTCACCAATCATATATAAATGACACATATATCATGTTATTTGTTCTTCGAATATAAACTCAATTCTTCCTTTGAACTTGAAGAACTATATCATATTTCCAATCATTTGAACATGCTGCATCAAGTCATGTTCTATAATCAATATTCATCAATGTATTTAATGCAGTTCTCAAATCTGGAAGTCACTTATTCATTTTAGTGATCAATTAACTTCACTTCAGATTAATAATTAACCATTAATTTGCCCCTTGAAAATCAATTTTCACGATTTTCAAAAATTATTCACAATAATGGTATACCCCAATTTTAACACTTGGTTATATAAAGTCATTTGTATCATTCTTCATGTAATCTAATTTTATACTATCAATCACATTCCATTACAAATTAAATCTATTATAGACATATTAAATATTCAGATAGAAAGTATCTGTATACTTTGATCAAACAACTTTCTTAAAAACTTGAAATATATATTTCGAATATATTTAATCCTTCAAGGATTATACAATATGCTCCAGTGGTGGTTATGATCAATAGTATGGAGCTTGTTACATGGCAAGAGCTAGAGGAGATACTATTGGCCTTTGAGAACAGACTTGAGCAGCTCAACAATGCCACTGCAAGAGTACTCACCATCAGCAAACCATCCTCCAACCTCTTTTCAAACAATTTCAGCCACAATGATGGAGCTCAAAATTCTAGACAAAGAGGAAACATAAACAATAACCATAATAATGTAAGAGGTAACTACAACTTCAACAATTAGGTCGAAGGGGCAAAGGAAGGTCCTTTCGAGGTAACTATAAAGGGCCCATTTGCCAAGTATGTTGCATAGTTGGACATAAGGAAAATGTTTGTCACAATAGATTTGATCCTGAATACATGGGAAGTGTACCAGATTGAACTAATAGCACACTAAATCAAGCTAAATACCTACGATGTTGCCCAGGAAATATTAGGAGATGATGCATGGTTTGTTGATAGTGGTGCTAGCAACCATGTAACAAATGAAATAAAAAATCTGCAGCATGCAAATACTTACAATGGTAAGTCCAAATTAATTGTTAGAAATGGTACCGAGTTAGTTATTAGACATATAGGTAACTCAAAAATACCTGTAGTGAACAATGGCTTTCTTACAATGAAAGACATACTTCTTGTGCCTTATATTACCAAAAATCTCCACAGTGTTTCAAAACTTACTGCATATAATAATGTCATTATTGAGTTTCGTGCTACTTGTTGTTTTGTAAAGGATCAGGTAACAAGGAAGGTTCTGCTTGAAGGGGTACTTGAAGATGGTTTGTATAAGCTTGGTCATTCCCTAGCCAAGAGGTCCATTCCTTATGCTATAAAATTACCTACTCAAAATGTATTACCAAGCATCAAGACCTTGTTGGTCCTGTCAAGTCAAGTAATGTCCTTATTGTCAATGTTGAGTCTTTTGTTTCCAAAAAAGATGCGTGGCATAGGAGACTAGGTCATCCATCCCACAGAGTCTTGAGTCAAGTTGTTTCAAAATGTAATGAAAATTTTCAAACTAATGAAACCGTTCATTTTTTTTTATGCTTGCCAACATGGAAAATCACATGCACTCCCTTTCAATCTTTCAGAAAGTCACTCCAATATCGTTCTTGGGGTTATTTACTCTGACTTGTGGAGACCTGCACCGATTACTTCAGTGGGTGGTTTAGGTTCTATATCTTGTTTGTTGATGACTTTAGTAGATTTGCTTGGATATATCCCCTAAGAACCAAAGGAAAGGCATTGGAAGTCTTTAAATACTTCAAAATCTTAGTTGAAAAAAAATATTTAGAACAAAATCAAGTATTTACAATCTGATTGGGGTGGTGAGTATAGGAGCTTTATGACATATCTCAAGGAAAATGGGATAGGGTTCAGATATCCTTGTCCTTATACTTCAGTCCAAAATGGTAGGGTGGAGATAAAATATAAGCATGTCATTGAAACATGACTCACTTTACTAGCTCAAGCTAACATACCAAAAAGATACTGGTGGGAGGCATTCCTTACCTCAGTTTACCTAATAAATAGATTGCCCACCCGTGTTCTGAAAGACAAGTCACCTTTTGAAATATTAGACCACAAATAGGCAGATTATCCCTACCTAAAAACTTTTGGGCGTTCCTTCTATCCTTGCTTAAGACCATATCAAAACAACAAATTTGATTTTCATATAGTGAAATGTGCGTTTATGGGGTATAGTGGATCTCACAAAGGCCATAAGTACCTAAGTCCAAATGGTAGAGTATATATCTCAAGACATGTGGTGTTCAATGAGAACAACTTTCCATTTAAACTTGGCTTTCTCAATTCAAAAGAACAATCTACACACCTTTTAGCCTCTGATCTTCCATGGTTTTCCATTCCAAACATAAGTGACACAGAAAACTCAATTATACAATCAACTACACAAATTGATCATGGCTTAGACAAACCATCCTCATCAACTCCAAGAGCAAAACCTGAACCTGCTAATGTTTCACAGGACAATCAAGATGTAAGAAATACTTCACAGTCTATATCTGACAGAAATGAATTTTGGGATGGAGAAACAGCAGTTGTTGAAAGTAGAAGTGATCAACTGATGCGATACAAGATAGAGATTTAGAAATAGAAAATTCAAATTCTCAATCTACAACTAGTGTTGAATTAGTTCCAACAAAACCTCCTTTGATGGGACATCCAATGTTAACTAGGGCTAAGTGTGACATTGTCGAACCAAAGACCTATGTAGGAACATCAGAAGAAATTATCTCAAAATTTGATACCCAACATTCTGAACCAACTACAGTTGTTGATGCCTTGAAGTTCAAAGAGTGGAAAGAGGCCATGGATGAAGAATTTAGTGCTCTCACAAAATATTAGACTTGGACTCTCGTGCCATACTCACCCAACTATAAGCGGGTGTACAAATTAAAGTTCAATCTAGATGGAAGTGTACAAAGACACAAAGTAAGATTGGTTGATAAAGGATTTCACCAAAATGCAGGGATTGACTACACAGAAACTTTCATTCTAGTGATTAAATCAAGCACAATCAGGATTATTCTTACTATTATTGTTTCAAAAGGATGGAGTATCAGAAAGTTGGACATAAATAATGTCTTTCTCAATGGATATCTAAAAGAGTTAGTATACATGATGCAACTAGAAGAATATGTTAACTTGAACAAGGTTAACCATGTGTGCAAGCTAAAAAAGCCTTGTATGGTTGAAACAAGCTCCAAGAGCTTGGTTTGAGAGACTAAGAGTAACTCTTGTGGGTTGGAACTTCTAGAATTCCAGGTCAGATACTTCCCTTTTCTTCTTCAATGAGCACAAAATAGGTAATCTTCATCCTAATTTATGTGGATGACATAATTATAAATGGAAATGACACGAATCTTCTTCAAAGGTTCGTTAAAGGATCTTAGTCCCTTGCATTACTTTCTTGGTTTTGAAGTTTATAGGGATGAAACAGGATTGTATCTTACTTAGAGTAAGTACATAATCGACTTATTGAAGAAAACTGGAATGGTACATTTGAGGTCTTATCCCACTCCCGCTATTGGTGGAAAGGTATTAACCATCTCAGAAGGTGAAAACCATGAAGAATCCTACTGATTACATAAGTGTAGTAGGTGCTTTACAGTATTTGACAAATACAAGGCTTGATATTTCTTACATTGTTAACAAGTTGAGTCAGTTTCTACAAGCTCCAACTTACACTTACTAGCAAAGTGTCAAAAGAGTCCTTAGATATTTGAAAGGAACACTTGATCATGGTCTGCATATTGCATACAATGAGAGAGGCTACAACTTGTTGGTTATTCAGATGTTGATTGGGGGTGCTATCCTGATTATAGGAAATCTATTGGAGGCTACCGTGTATTTTTTGGTGAATCTTTGGTATCCTGGTCGTCTAAAAAGCAGTCTGTGGTGGCAAGATCGAGCACTGAATCTGAATATAGGTGTCTTGCCCAAACAACTGCAAAATTATCGTGGATACAATTTCTTCTTAAAGAGATATCTTTTGCTATACCATCCACTCCTCTATTTTTTTTTAAATCATGAAAAAGAGCAAAAACAATACCCGCAATTAACCAATTCATTACTTGGTGTAATACAAGCAACTCTTGTTTCTCAGTTCTATGTGATGTTGACGCAGAGACCATCAGTGATGAAAAGCTAACCAGAAGAATTTGTTTCATCAAAGCAAAGATTTTAAATCAAGTTTTCTATGGACATGATTTAAAAAAAAAAAAGAGTGAAGAAAAGTAAAACAATTAAGCAAACATGCAACTGAAAGAGCATTGGGAACTTGGGTTTCTTCATGTCACGTGTTAAGCTAAGCCAATATCTACTATCTCCAGCATGCTTAGTTAGATATCTTGCAACTCCTCCAATTACAATAATAAAAAATCCACTAGCAATTCTACAGGAAAGAAAAAGAATTTTTTTAAATAAACTGACATGTCTCCAGGAGATACTCGCAGCTAATGCAGTTTCATCTCAATTATGTACAAGACCATTAAAAAGAAGAAGAAAAAAAAGTTTTGAAAGAAAGTTAAACATAAGTATATGGTATGTATATAATTATATGTGCACTTTGTAAGAGATAAGGTTCTTAACAAAGAACTAGAAGTTACATTTATTCCTTCACATGACCAGCTAGTTGATTGTCTTACCAAAGCTCTATCAATCTCACATTTTCAATTTTTGCGTGACAAACTTGGAGTGGTGAAATTCCTCTCCAGTTTGAAGGGGTGAGTTAAAATCTATTATACTGGGGTATATATGTAAATGTTATTTTTTCTTTCATAGTTGTATTTGTTAGATTTCACATGGGCCCACAATCTTTTATTTTTCTCTCCTATTGTAATTGTAAATATATACGGTTGTATCTTTCATTCTAGAATATATGAGATTGCAGAGTTTTTCTCCAAGATATCACACAATCTTTTCTCTATGTGATTGATTTCAGAAGGGAAAAAAATATGAGAACGTAAAGTTTGCTATATCTTTTTGCATATATCATGGTTTAGATCTCTATTTGCTCTTGTTCAATTGATTTTGTATATTGGAAATCTATATATATTTTCAAACACCTTGTAAACGAACTAGATACATCTTGTTTTTCATCGTGCTTTGATAAACCAATGATGACCTCTAGAGATGAAGAATTAATTCACTATTCAAAGAGAAAATTACAAATTCCAAACACTTGATTAATTACTCTCTCTCTCTCTCTCTCTCTCTCTCCCCCCCCCCCACCCCACCCCACCCAATAATTTTGGCTACACCAATTATCATTCTCTAAAAAATGAATAATACTATTTAAACACCCAAATTTAATTTACTACCCAATATTTCACCTCCATCACATGAGGTGTTTGGGGCCTCATGTATTAATCATCGACTCTACATCCATATAAAGGAGTGACACATAGAGCGACATCTCGTGTGTTCAAATAGCATGATCCCCCCAAAATTCTATTGTCTGATTTCTTCGTCTAAGCCCTTATTGGTCAATCCTTGATCCACTATAGCTCCATGCTTGGCTTTACCTTAAATCATCATTGACCAGCATTAATTATGCTTCCTTTCCAAGCAAATTGCCTTTAGCAATACCTTCCATATTGATGCTACTCCTGTTCTAAATTTGAAGAGTCAAATTTTTCTTTATTTTATTTCAAAATGGTAAAACAAAGAGTATTTTAAATTTTATTATTATATACTCTTTAAAATAAAATAAAAAAACATTTTGTATTTTTAGAATTTTTGAATGAGAAAAACTGTTCTTATTTAACTAACTTCAAGAGTTTTGTGAAAATAAATTTTAGCTATTCATAATACTAGAAATGATCATTTGTAAAAGAAAAAAATTAACTATAAATATATATATAATATTAAAAATGATAATTTGTAAATAATACTAGAAATAAATTTTAGTTAAAAATAATACTATATATATATATACACTACAAATAAATTTTAGCTGTAAATAATATTAAAAATAATAATTTGTAAAAGGAAAAAAAAGTGGTGCTGGCTGAATTTAAAAAAAAAAAAAAAAAAAAGTAAAAATGCACGTTTTTCCGCGTTTTCGAATTTGTAAAGAAAACGCGGAAAACATTAAAGCTACGTTTTCTATTTTCTTTACAATTTTTTTTTTCGTTTTCATGTTCGAAAATAGTGCAACAAAATACGTTTTCTGCATTTTCGAAAACAAAAAACAACTAAAAAAGACAAAGAGAAGGCAGTCTTAGTTTCTTTCTCTCTTTGTAATTCAATCTACATGGATTGTATTTTTATATTTCTTAACTAACATGCATTTCTAACTTAATATATTTTCGCGCAATCGACAATGACACTGAAAATAACAGAGTAGCATGTTAATTAATCTGATTTTACTTTTATGATCACTTCATGTATGACATATTTACATGATATTTATTTTGAAGATTGTTTCTCGGCAGAACCGTACCTGTGATTTTTTAAGCCTGAGACAAACTGTTTCATTGTTGAAGAAATGGGCCCTGGGCCGATTTTTTTTTTGGGAAAACTAAAAATAACAATAAAAATTTATGTTCACTCAAGACAAATGAACTAAATAATATGCAAATTTACCATAAAATTGCAAAATAGTAAAAAAAAATTCAAAAGTATTAACTAACATAAAAAACTAACAAAATATGATATTCCAAATACTTATATTTTTATATCAAATAACAAGGTATAAAGCGTTTGAAACAATTACTTTTTTTTTTTTTTTTAGGTGCAAGCTACAATTTTTTGATTTTCATAAAAAATAAGACTGGACCACAAACCAATCAACAATGATCAAATTGGGTTACATCTTTGGTTCCTCAGCTTACTGGGTTTGGGCTACATGGGGGAGTATGGAAAAAAAAAATCATGGGCCCCTAAAATATTTTGGACCTGTGGGCCCTGAGGTTGTTACCTCAGTGGACTCAAGGCAGGTCCGACCCTGTTTCTCGGTCGAGACTACAAAGCATCCAATAAAAAAAAAAGAGAGAATTAAAGTCGATCAAAAAATAAAACTGTGAAAAGTAAACAAAAAAGTCGCTTTTCCATTCGGTTGAACCTTCGTTAAATTTTCCTGAAGTCATGCCACTTGCTTTCTACAGGTTGATCCACTTACCCACGAGGTTAATTTTTGTGACTTTGCAACTGTTTAAGTTCTACTAGTATATATATGTGTGTGTATATATAGTCTCCATCTCACAAAAAAAATTCAAATTTAAAATTCTAAATACGAAATGAACAAAATGATTATTTACCATACACTTTACCTCATTTCCTATCTGGCAATGCTTTTAATTCCTAAATCTAAACTCTAATTCTAATTCATCTCCCTTCATTTCAACTAGTGAATCACCCGTGCGATGCACGGGAAGAAACGTATTGATAAATATAATTCAATGTGAAATTAGATGAATCATTTAGATAAAATAAATAAATTTTGCAAATAAAAGATATCATCATTTATTTGTTTCATATGACTACAAATTCTGAAATACTTCTTTGTACATAACATTGTTTGTTAATTTTGTTGGTCTTCCATTCTTATCACAAATAAACAGAGAGAATTAAAGTCGATCAAAAAATAAAACTGTGAAAAGTAAACAAAAAAGTCGCTTTTCCATTCGGTTGAACCTTCGTTAAATTTTCCTGAAGTCATGCCACTTGCTTTCTACAGGTTGATCCACTTACCCACGAGGTTAATTTTTGTGACTTTGCAACTGTTTAAGTTCTACTAGTATATATATGTGTGTGTATATATAGTCTCCATCTCACAAAAAAAATTCAAATTTAAAATTCTAAATACGAAATGAACAAAATGATTATTTACCATACACTTTACCTCATTTCCTATCCGGCAATGCTTTTAATTCCTAAATCTAAACTCTAATTCTAATTCATCTCCCTTCATTTCAACTAGTGAATCACCCGTGCGATGCACGGGAAGAAACGTATTGATAAATATAATTCAATGTGAAATTAGATGAATCATTTAGATAAAATAAATAAATTTTGCAAATAAAAGATATCATCATTTATTTGTTTCATATGACTACAAATTCTGAAATACTTCTTTGTACATAACATTGTTTGTTAATTTTGTTGGTCTTCCATTCTTATCACAAATAAACATCTTTAATCCGGAACGATTTGTCACCTAGAAATCGCAACATAAAGTTGTCCATGTGTAAATACCAACCATTTAAGAAGAAGTCCCACATGCGAACGTGATTGTCCCTGACTCTTATTGATAATAATGACATAGGACGTCATCAATGAAAATTGTCTTCTTTGAAATCTAATAGGTTTTCTAGAATTAGAAGGACTCAATGATATCATTGGAATAAAGAACTTGTGTCCTGCATTGATGCTAGAAAGAATTTGACCTTCTAGAACATGGTCGCCAAGTTTTGTAACTATCAACCTTGTTCCATTGCACAACCCCTGTGTATAATCAATATTTCTCAGAAAGAACTTGTATCCTTCACTTATCCGATGCAACGGTCCACCACGTGGTGCAATAAAGATATCCCTGTGTCCAAGTCATGTATCAAAATCTACCAACAATCAATTCGGTAATTTCATCGACAATAGGAAAATCATATTAGCTATCACCGATCGCTCACCAACCAATAAATATAAGTCTTACATTTGAAATGTTTTCCTCAATCATCTTTTCTCAAACCGACTTAAATTGCTTTAACAATTTGTTATATTTGTCTAGCATATTTTTCAAATAAAAAGCTATACATTCATGCAACATTGAATCGCATGATTTACTCTTATCTAGGGACATTAAATGACATAAATTAAATTTCAGACTAAATTATCTGTAAACAATATAAATATAAAAGCAATAAATATATAATACGTACCCTATGACCCTTTTTCTGCTTTCAACATAATTCACATTGTCAACAATGTAACGTGAGCAAATTGTAGAGCTGGACCATCATCAGGCAACAGACTCCCAATCTTATGACAATTTTGACCGTGTAATCTAAAGACTGAAGGCCCTCCACCATTATTTAGCCCATTATCTAATCCTCTCATAGAAGTGAACGAAAACATCATATTATATGTCTGAATGTTCTCAACGAAATTCTCAATCCTGTCGTCCCTACCATATAACAAATTTTTCAAAATAAGCGGATGATCTTCCATAAGAGGAATATTCACTTTCTGTTGTATACAACAAAGAAGCGTTAACAAATAAACCGTGAAATCGAATTAAACCGCAACAAATGGTTTGGTTTGGTTCAGTTCGGTTTGGAAAAACTCCAAACCGCCTTAAACAATTTGGTTTAGGTTTCAATTGTCAAAACATCGATTTCAAACAGTCAACCCGCCAAACTTTAAAAAATTAAAAAAAAAATAAAAATAAAGGCAAACGTTCAATTAAAAAAATGCAACACACTTTTTATTGTCAACAAATCAAAATTAAGGAATAAAAAATTAATTTGTTCAAATTCACAATCATTTGGAAATAATTCTTGCTCCTACAATTCATAATCATCATCCAAGACAACATGTATAAGAAACGAATTCGATAATCATAAAAAAAGAAAAAAAAATACTAAAATTGTGGAATTGACAATGATGCATCAAATTTCATGATATTATGGGTTTTTGCAATAATTATACAACGTAATTATTTTTTTATGAAAATTATAATATAACATTGATCATCTCAATTTTCAGTTAAGTAAATTGGGATACAATTTTCAGTTAAGTTAGAAATTTAAGAATCATAAATATTGAATTAAAATATAACAATTAATATCATATCATAGTTAATTATTTTTTAAAATTTAGACTTAACACTTATGATAAAAAAACATTAATAACTATATAATTTCAAAACAATATAAATAAATCTGTTAACCGTTAATGTAAAAAATGTGATATGAGACTTTCTAAAATAAAATATTATATAATAATTAAATGTAATTGTAAATAAAATTATTTTGATAAATAATTTGATATAGAAAAGAAAGTTATTATGTATATATAACAAAGAACTTAAAAGTATGACTATTTAAAATGAAATTTAATACAACTTGATTAAATATTCGATATAAATGAAAATGAAAATTCGACTTTGAATTTATATAACCGAACAAAATTATTCATCCATAAGATTGAGACAGATAAAATATCACAATTATTATAAAAAAATTATTTACATATTAAAAATAACTTTCTATAAAAATACTAATTAATTTAATAACATGCAATACAAAGGAGTTTAAATTTTTAGATGTACTAAAAAACTAAAAAAATAAGATTATTTATAAAAAGTTTTATATGATAATATTTATTTAGTATTAGATGCGTAATACAATTTTTATATAATTTTTAACTGAAAATTTTACATTAAATTTGTATGAGTGCATACAAATATTTATTTGTAAGATTCAAAACATAAAATGATTCGAATAATTTTATGAAAATAGAGTTTTAAACACAAATAACCAAATATAAATAATTGAAAAAAATTCTTTATAAAAATACTTAAGTGAAAGTAACAGTGTGAACACAATAAAAGCTGAATTTTAAAGTGTGAACACAATAAAAGCTGATCAAAAAGTTGTGTCAAATTGAAGAAAAATTCTCCTCCTTTAATATTAAGTAAGATTGTAGACACACATTCACAATATTTTACTCGCATTTCTACACCATAACTATCATTGAGCTCCTTAGTCACCATCGTCGATATTAAAAATAAATTAATCGAATCCATTATTAAAAATTAGGCAATGAAACTAAAATCAAATCAAAACCAACTGGTTTTGTTCTGATTCGATATTAAAAATAAATTAATCGAATCCATTATTAAAAAACCATCGACTCATGGTTCAGTTCGATAAACAAACAAAACCATGTCCACATCTACATTTTTTAGTCACACTTTCCCATAAATCCAAAATTCCTCAAAAATTCGCCAAGTACTTGAAAACATTTTCAAGCTATCCCAAAATCTTAGTAGCTTCCCAGGGGACAAAGAAGAAAACTCATCGTAGACGACGTGATAGGGAAGAAAAAAACTGTTGAAAGGTAGAAAGCAGAACTTTCACAAATATCGTTCGGCATTTCTCTCCATGCCGAACAGATTTCAGAATCTCCATGAACATATTTTGCGTGTAATTGTGCATAACACAGCAATGTACACGACGACATAGCATTTCAAATGCTCAAACTGAAACCAACTAGTAAAATATTAGCGTCTCCATATATCTTCTTGAATCTTGTAGAAAAACTACTGATGAAGATAACTAGAGAGGATACGAGATTGATGTAGCCAATCACAAATTTAAGCGGAACAAGACTTCAGGGATGTTTACTGTTTAGTTATGTTTAAAGGATAGTCAAATTTACTTTAAACTCACTTATGGCTACATTAGTCAAGCACACAGGAATTTAAACAAAAATAGAAACTGGGAATTGTACAAAGATTGGTTAATAGAATCATCACACTATTATGTATATGTTCAAAAAACTGACACTCACTATCCACACTAGTAACATTCATAGTTGATTCAAGAAGTCAAAAGCAGAGCACTAAACACAACATTTTGTCAAGTCGACTAATCAAGCAATGCTGCTGGTATTAATAGTAGTTGCTTTACGCCTTTTTCAACAAGAGAAATATTAACTTACTGCTCAGCAAGCAGGTTCAGGGCCATAATCCGTACAGTATGAACATGACTTTCCATATATCACCAGAAGTCAAGATAAATATCCGGTTACATTAGTGCATCTCACAAATCCGTCTACTCCATTAGTGTGTTCTGAAAGAAGGCTGGCAAATCATTAGAATATCTTGAAGAGAGAATGAAAGATAGAGAATCAGAGAACAATCAATTCAGTCATTTGAATCCTAGCTTCCCTTTTACAGGGCAAATAATTTAAATTCAGGACTCCAGAAAACCAGAACCTTGTCAAAATATGTAAATCTATTCCAAGCTCAATCCAAATCCAACTCTATTTCTCCTAAAATACACTTTTAATTTTGCATCACCCAGGTTTAATAACTATATAGCTACTCTGAATAAAATGATATAACAGCCTGGAGATGTACGGTGTACCATATAGATAAGCAAACAAAACAGATTAATATACATGCATATCAAGAACTGGATATGGGTTGTGCTGCGTTTCCTGTGTGCATTCTTGTGCTTGGGTGTGCACGCATTGGTGTTTACACGAATGAAAGAGAGGCTATTCAGGCAAAAAAAATTAAAAATCACCTCGTCTTGCCATCGAATTATTTGTCACCCTTAAAAGTTTTGAGTTCGAAAAAGAATACAGCTTCCTATGCGGGAACCCAGCACGAGCTACCACAAATAATCCTGCCCTTCCATCCCTGTAACATCCAATTGCTATCTTCGTCGAACAGGAAATCTTTATGATATCCCACCTTCACTTTATTCCTTAATTTCTTCATAATCTCACGATTTAAAGGAAGGGGTTTGAATCCGGCCCTCAGTGTGCGGGCTTGCCACTGCTTGTATGTCTCGGGTCTCTCAACCCTTCCTGCCCCCTCACATGCAATAACATTTATTATCGCACGCCCATAAAATTCTTGTTCAAAATTCATCCTTTGTGGATTGTCACGAGGTAGATTAGCATCTAACATATCAAACAATGCCGAGTAGTGAAAGAGAGCCTCCTTGAAACGTGTAATGAAGAATGGAGCACTATATGATCCACTAGTAACAGCATGCACAAATATATTTGGATTCATTTTCCGAATTAAGTTCAGAACTGCATCCCTGGGGCAGTCGTCTTCAACACTCTCATCAAGCAATCTACCAAATCCAAAATGAGAGTTCACAGCAAGCACCTCACCATGTGCAATCTTCAGGTCCTCGATTTTAATTGTCTCCCAATTCTGTATCGCAATGGCTTGATACTCAAATGGTACACCAAACCGTTCACAGTACTTCGCCAAGCGGCACCCAGTCTCTTCTACTCTTTCAGCTGGGCGAAAACCAGGTTGTGGAAACTCGATGCCAGTGATCCGCAGCTTGGGTGGCCCACCAGATCTACTAGAAAGCAGCTGAATGAGAATAGGCCACTGGTAACCATAAAGAATACCAAAATCTACAACATGCAGTGTTGTTGCTTCTGATGCTGCTTGCCCAATCATCTTATTTGCAAATAAAATTGACATCTTCTTGAATGGGCAGGCCGAAAGATAAACCTGGTAAGCTTTTAATTTCTCAACAGCCGTAATCTTGTTGGATGCAAGGGATGCATAAATCTGGGTCCCAGTGCCTGAAAAGCGTGCCTCAAGGCCATAGGCAAATACATTTGCCAACCTCTGATTTGCATCACCAGTAGGAGAAGCATGCTGCCTAATCTGGTTCAATTGTTCATATGCCGTTCTACGATCATCAGCAGCAACAGATTGTGCACAGCTGATCAAAAGAGTCCTAAGGTCCACAGCTTCACTACTGCTTTCTTGCTTTTTAGCATGAGTTCTTCCGCCATACAAACTATTAGACAGTACAGGTTGCAACAAGTTCTTTTCCTCTCCACTAGGCAACTTGTCATCAACATTACACTGCATGGGCTCCCCTTTGACATCCGTACAAAGGAGGACTTTGTCAAACATTTCAGATAATTCCACATCCTCTACATAAACTGCCGATTGCTTGCTGCTCCTCTCCACATTTTCCAAATCTCCATCCCCTGGATGGTGATGCTTCCTTCCCCTTGAGCCATTATCTATCTCATCCTTTTCTACCTTGACCGTGACCCTATGAGACGTTTCATCTGATTTTGGAGGCAATGCGTATTTATCCAAGTCAATAATCAACTGATTACTTGGGGGAAGGAATTTACTAGCTTCTTCCATACCTCTCTTGAACTGCAAGACAGACTCACTATGGCTGAATATATCTGGAATAAGACTGGTATTTTCAAAAGAGCTCACCTGGATGTTGGTGTTATCAAAGCTGTTAATGGAACCAAATGACCATTTCGAACTAGTTTTCGTTGATTTGGAAGCAGTATCCAGAAAATGACTCCGTTCCGCTGACGAGTTAAACTCACCAGGATCAACAACCCACTGTGGATCAATGGAATTAGCACCATTAGTACTGCTGTTTGTGTACTCACTGGAACCCCCAAAAAAGGTATCTCGGCTTTCCGAGCTGTGGTTAAAGTAATCAGACTGTTGATGCAGTGAAGGTGGGTAATTCTGGCCAAGGACATCATATAAGGATTTCTCGGCAGCTTGTAAAGCAAGTGGATCATGGAACATGCTTGGCTTATCATCCATGTTCTCTTCAATAAGTATCTGATTTAGATACTTTAGAACTGGATCAGAATCTTGATCGTCTGGAGATTCCACCTCGTAGCTCCCGATTAAAGATTGAGTGAAATTTTCACGGTTTGAGCTAAATGAAAGGAAAGGGATATCTGCAATATTAAGGTCTAAAGAAGCATCATCTTTATATCCATTAAACTGGTCATGAGATTGCTCAAAACTGGGTAAGACAGTCTCATCATCAAATCTGAATCCACTCATCGTATTGTGCATTTCACTGAATCGGGGATCCATAACTATCACCACCTCAAAATCCTGCATCAAATGAAATATGAATAAGTTTAACTGAAAATTCTTAATGCAACGAATGAGTAAGATGGAATAAAATTATATGCAGACATGAAATCTGTTATAAACTACACTAAGTAATGATAGAAATTAAAAAAACATGCTTGCTGTTAGAACTTAAAATAACCAATTTTCAAAAATCCAATGTGGATCAAACTGAACTTCACGTCCTCAAAGGGAATGTGGTATATCTTCCACTCCTCAAATAAAATAAAATATATATAGGGCATGGTAGATAATTGGAATAGGCAGTTCGGGCAGCCACAACCCCACATCCTCCAAAGGTTTTCCAAAATTATTTTCACCCCTGCAATGATCAGTTTATGCAACAAATGTTCCCCCTTCTCCTCCCCTGAAAAAGACCTCCTTATGCATATATTTATTTCCATTCTAACTCCGATTTCTAGTTAAGACACACGGGGACAGATAAATAAGTTCAAAACTCTAACATAATCATTAAGCAGAGGCCTAAAATAAGTAGCTCAAAGGGAATCCATAATACTGTGCAATACAAGAAAATAATAGCTGAAGATCAAACAATCAGTTTACAAAAAATTTCCGAAAACATCAAATCACACAAATTAGTCAAAAAATTAGAAGGGAAAGAGTATATAACTCAAAAATTACCTAGAAACAACAGTTTAATTCTTATTCAATTCAAACATCAACAACAGAATTAAAACCATCAAGAACGCAAACAAACAGACAAATAAAACCGAAGAAGAAAAAAAAACAAGCAGAAGAAGAACCCACAAAGCACACAGGAATAAAGATCCGAAAATTTCCAGGAGAAAAAAAGAAGAAGTAAACAGCCCACTGAATTTTCTTGAACAAGGAAGAGAAAAACCCTAAACAAGTATGAAATCAAACCACAAAAGGGGGAGAAAAAGATCCAAAACACTTTATTTTTACTCTCCCATGCTAAATAAGTACGAAATCAAACTCCAAATAATTTTTTTTTTTTCCTGCTTGTTGTGTACCTGAAGGTCTATGAATTGAATAACCAAAAAAGGAGTTGAGAGTGGAAGATTCTACAAAATAGATACTCTGTAGAATATAAATATATATAAAACCCAGTAGCTTTCTCCCCAAGGTGCTGATTTTTCCCCAAAATGATGAAGGTTCGACGAAACAGGATGCACCTTTTCTATGTGCTCTGTCTTTGTGGAGTGGTACTAACTTGTTTGAAACTTCTCGATGAAAGAAAAGTCACTTACGCTTTTGACTATCTTATCCGCTACCGTCTTAGGACGAGTCTAATTTTGTTCACCCCTAATTTGGGTGGGGTAGAGTGAGGAGGGGAGGGGTTTAAACATTTCCCCCTACCTTTTTTTTAATATAAAAGAAGAATATTACCCTCAACCTTTTTTTATATAAAAGAAAAAGAAGTACAAATCAGCAAGGGGATCACAAATATTCTTGAGAACACATATCAACTAATTTTTTTTTAAAAAAAAGTAAAAAGATTTTACAACAAAATAAAAGTCCACTTCACATTTCTTATTCCAGAACCCAGCAACTATTTCATCAACACATTTGACAAACTTGATTATTTCTTTCATTTAATTAATATTAAATTAATAATAAAATAACTTAACATTTTTTTAAAAAGTTCGTTTGGTAAAAATTGTTTACACTTTTTTTTTTTATTTATAAAAAGGCCACTAATTTATCATTGGTCTATTTTTTTTAAAAGTCAACAATTTTTACTGATCAAAGATTTTCACCTAACACTTTTTATTTTTGTTTTTTTAAAAAAAAGGACAAATGAAATATTGCACGTCTCTATTTATAAAAAAAAATCGTTTATAAGTGATTTATCAAACACAATGTCATTTTAATACCAAACATAATTTCCAAAGTGGGAGAAACAATCATGCCATTGATTACCCTCTAGTTCGTACTCGCATAAAATAAATTTAAGCACTGCTTAGTTGAACCACTATTTTATATTCAAGTACCAAAATGAATCTAATTTTTTAGCAACGTACCTCAAAACAAACTCTACATAATATTATCCATACGAAGGTCAATAAGTTAAAATACGTTAACACTATTTATAAATTGTATATACCTCCGGTGATATTATGAAATCACTCGAGTCGTGGTTGAACTCTGCTAAATTCCATGATTTAAATTCACTTTGAGCCAATAAACCTGCATGTGGATATATACCTTGTTAATTGCCACATAAAAAGATCAATTTCATGCCTGCAAAAAAATGAGCATGACTGTACATTTGAGTTCATTTCTTCCTTAGTTCATATGTTCTTTTTAACCACTCATTACCTTCAAGTCCATTATCTACAAGTAACTTATCCCAACTTTGTTCAAATTCTTCAATTGTTTCTGGATCATATACTCATGCTTTGAATTGTGGCGAAAATAATTTATATCCACAATTACTCAAGTTCTTGGCAGCATTTTGACATAAATGCCACAAACACAATCCATGGTGGGCTTCAGGCAATAACTCATCTACGACACTTGATATAGCTGCAGACTGATCCGTAAATATACTCTTTGGTTTTTCTCCTCCCATAGCCTCTAAAAAAGTATTAAACAACCATATTATTGCATCGGTTGTTTCACCGTCCAGTAGGCCACAGCCGAACAATGATGTTTGCCCATGATGGTTGACGCCCACAATTGGTGCACATAACATGTCATAATTATTTGTTTGAAATGTTGTATCAAAACATATTGCATCACCAAATAACCCATAATCTCGTCTAGATTTCGCATCACAAAAAAATACACCACGAATCTCACCATCTTCATAGGTTCAAAAGGAGTAGAAAAAATGTTTATTTTCACCTTTCTTCTGTTGGAAGTACTCTAGGAGACATTCAGCATCGCCCTTTTTGAGAAACTCAGCCCGTCTTCTTTGTATGAAATTGTTGCAATCCGATCTTGTAAAATTAAGATTCTGGACTCCACCAGCTTCTTCACACATATAGGAGAAAATTTGTCCTTGTTTCAACCCAGACGAATGCATTTTAGTCATAATTTCAGCTTGTACAAATTCAATTTTTCGCTGGGACCTCAAGTAATGGAAATGCTCAAGTGGAACAAGATCATGAGAATGCTCCGAATTGAAATCAATCACTTGGTACTTATCACCAGGAACACGTTTAATTACAAAAGAAGCCTTACACTCATACCGTCGAAATATCTCTTTTCTTCTGTGGCGTTTTGATTTTTTGGTAAGAGCCCTCACATGAACACACTAATGCTTGACGTTGGATTATATTTCCATCAGATTTGCTCTTGTTCGTTCGTTGAATCCTAACACTAAAGCCAACCCTCCTTGCATATGTGTTGTAGAAAGCATAGGCTTCTTTTGTCGTGTCAAATATCATTCCAATTTTTGGTTCTCCTGCATGATTTATTTCCTCCTCTAAATGATTATTTGAACCCCCACATTCTTCAGCCACAACATGAAATTCTTCATCAACACTAAAATTCAAGTTCGGAAGACTCATAACAAACTGTAGGAAAGAAAATAATAATAATAATAATAATAATAATAATAATAATAATAATAATAATCAAAATTCTAATCTAATTCATAAGAACTAGCATGAATCAACAAGTTATTTGCATTCTCCAAGTTCCACAGATCATTGGATATGGTAAAACTCCAAGCATATAGAACTCATGACCTACCCAACCATTTCATTCTACCATCAATTCTCTCTCTCCCCATAATCTCTCCATTTAAAATAAGCATACAAAATAAGCAGAAACTCCCATAATTCTTTCTTACAACTTTGATTTCCATTAAGTCCTAAACCTCAAAGCCCATCAATTCAGATTTCCTTTTGCTGCTGATGCACTAATGATCAAGTTTACATTTTGCAACTCCAACAAGAAAACATTAGACTTAAATTCAAATTGTCATGCATGGAGATTTGATCATAAATTATTGGGAAGACATTAAACATTATATCACATAAAATATCATAAATTCATATGAAGGCAGGAAAAACTACAATCCAACCCACATAACTTTCAAGATAAGAATCCATTTTATTGCATTACTAAAGAAGTTATTTACCTGAAAAGTTGATGAACTTGAAAATCTTAGCTTCAAAATATGAGTCCCATTTCAAATCAATAATCTGCAACAAGAATATAAGAATAAAAATATATCAAATACATTAATCAACAGGAAGAACACAACGACGTTAGTGCACTCAAATGACCAAATACTGTAGTATTTATATATCTTGAATATCAGGAAAAAAACCCACCAGTTGAAATCTTGAATATCAGAAAAAAATAGAACCCACCTGTTGAAAAAGACGACAACGAGCTGTTGAAAATATATTTCGAATTTTTTTTTTACTTAATTCTATTGTAATAAATGGCCCGAAAATGGAGACTTTTTTCGTATTGTCTTCCAGTGCGTTTTCCCTTTGCTGCAAATATATGAAAAACTTCTTTTGGAAGCTAAAATGTATTCTCAAGAAAATTGGTGGGCCCTTTCTATTGAGAAGTTGATTTGTACTTTTTTTATTTTAATAAAAAAATTTTTGCTTGCTGCACATATATAAAAAGTTTCTTTTGGAAGCTAACATCAGTTTTCAAGAAAATTGGTGGGTCTCTTTTCTTTTGTGAGTTGATTTGTACCTTTTTTTTATTAAAAAAAGGAAGGGGGTAACATTCACCCCCCAAATAGGGGGTGAACAAAATTACACTCTCTTAGGACTGGTTCGGTTCTGATCAGATTTTAAACGAAATTGACAACTTTTTAAACCATTTTTATCAAAATATACTAAAAATCTGATTGTAATATTTATCAAACATGAACTTATTGTTCTTACTTCAATTTACGATCCGTTTAACTCGACTTTTGCTTTAATTTTAATTTCTTTAAAGAGCTTTTGGAATAAATTATCTAATTTTTGTTTGAATATTAATTTTTAAGCCTATGTTCGGGAAGTGTTATAACACGTAATGATTAGTGTTATTTGTCTTTTCAAGTTAGAATTTGTAGTTAAAAATTGAAGAGAGAAAATTTGTGTGGTAAAAAATAGTTTGAAATCCGTGCTGATTATAAACAAAGTTTACCGAACACATTCTAAATATTTTCTCATTTGAAAATATTTTTGGAAGAAGTCACACTAAACCAACTTCCTCTAAAAACTCTTCTAAATGGTGAAAACAGTTATAAAAAAACTATCAAACGAATCAAAATAAATTTTGATTTCTCAAAAATATCCCAAACAAGACCTAAGTTTCTATTTTGTACATGTGTAAGAATAAATTAAAATATAAATTAAATTAATATTAGTTTTATTCACATGTACATAACTTTTCAATACATATTTCATCGTATTTTATTAAAATTTATAAATAAATATCCAATTTTTATGGGGAATAGAAGTATATAAATCCCCTTTACATAATGTTTTGGCAAATGACCCTTGACCAAAATAAAACAAATAAAAATAATTCAAAAACTAAATGAATGGTTAATTGACTAATATGTCCCTGAGATCAATACATACAAAATCACATTTTTATCCTTGATTCATCTAACTTAATCGCAGAATGCAGTCGGAGAAACATTTTCTTCCTCAATGCACCAACCCCTATAATTTCTTCCCAATCTCATCTCTTTCCTCGACCGACGGCTACCCCAAACTTTCTATTACCTCCTCTGGCTCCGGCACCTTCAAGGTGAACGAAGAATCACGCATACATATGTAAGTCTATTTCATTCAAACTTCATTTACATATTTGTATAATAAATTAACAATTTTGTAAGTATAATTTTTTTTTCTATTACGAATATTTCGATTATATATATTCGATGACAATATATTTGGTGATGTGTATGTGGTGAATGTTCAAGTGATCGCAGGTCACATTCAGGTAATTGCACCTACAATCATTTGAAAGTGGCTTGCAATGACCCGGGTCACTGGAGGTCATGCCTGCAACCCAGGTCACTGCAGGTGACTTATTGCCGGTCACGTTAAAATAATTGCAAGCCATAACCTTTAGTGGGTATATTTAAAAAAAAAAACCACTTTAGGCGTCAGTTGTTACAACCGATGCCTATATTTTAAAAAAAAACCACTTTAGGGGTCGGTTGTAATGTTAAAATCGACGCCTAAAGTGAACTTTAGGCGTCGATTTTAACATTACAACCGTGACTTTAGGCATCGGTTAACAATCGACGCATAAATTCAAGACTTTACGCGTCTGCATCATATACATCGCCTCTATAACCGACGCGTATTGTGTTTTACAACCGACGCGAAATGAGTTTTTCTGTACTAGTGTCCATATATTACTAATACTTTGGTTTGGCAGATTTCAACTACCTACCTCACAGGAGCACTGCAATGTGATAGTGAGGAAGGTATGTTTCATTTGAAAATAATAGTGACTTTCGATTAATTATGACTTGTTATCATAATTCTTCTATGTGACTATGCATTGGTTGGTCATGATTTTCCATGTATGTAGGAAATCATTATTTGAATGGGATCCATAAGTAAACATAGTATCTATTTAGCTTTGGATTTCTTCGACTAGATATTGTCGAGAACATGCAAAAACGTTTTCATGATTGTACCCATACCAGCCACAGTCATTTTCAGATATTTTCCAATGCTTTCATTTTCTCTTTTGAGATAACAAATATTTTACTATCATTGTTGATACCTCTCAATTGCTTTATAGATCGAAATGTAGACTTTTTACAGTGAAGATTATCGAATTTTCATTACTAGTATTAGACTTGAGTCTTGTTTAGTCGAAGTATATGATGATGTGAAGGGAAAAAGGGCATTTGAAGTTTTTGCATGGTGTTTTGACCTTTAGAATATGTTTTGAGATCAATTGTATTTTGTACAGTTGCATTTGTAATTCCTAATTTTATTAATAATATAGAAATGCTAATTTTGTAAAGATTCATTTGTATCCAGATTCTTATAGTTGTTGCCACGTTTTTGTTGTGAGGTTCTATGTTCATGCTTGTTGATATGTCTTGTGGGCATTTAATTGTGGATAGGTCATTTGGGAATTTTATTGAGGATAAGTTCAAACTGTAATGGCTTATATGCTATTCTAGTTGTAGCATAACGTCACCTAGACGTTATGGACAAACAAAACTGTGTGATAGTTTCCAAATAGTAATTAGTGACAATAGAACTTAAATATCAGATTTTCATAAAAAAACGCAGAGAAAGATATACCAATAACAAAATGTAAGCCATTATAGTTATAACATAACATTAATTATGATGTTATAGGAAAAAAAAGTTGTTTGATAGTTTCTAAATAGTCACACCAACTAGATAGTGTCACTTAATCATAGCTCGTCCCCAACTGTTAACATTATACAATTTGCACAACCATTCAACCATATGTATGATATACACGACACGTAAGATGTTATGCCTATAAATGAAATCGGATAGGTTACAACTTCTATAAGTAGTAAATTTATGTACTTTTGAGCAATGAGATGTTGTTTGGGGGTGTCGGAATAGAGAAATAGTTAAGTAGTTACGATAATGACACGTATGTCTTTCTAATTATATTGTAACAACATGTATTCCTATAAATGAATCAGACAAGTTATAACTTCTAAAAGTAGTAAATTTAGGTACTTTTGAACATCGAGATGTCAGAATAGAGAAATACTCAAGTAGTTACGATAGCGGCACATATGTCGTTCTAATTATACTATTAAGGCATGTAAGTTATGCTACAAATCATTTTTGAATCTATTTTTCGAACGTTGTAGATGCTTGTCAAAGTCAGAGGGTTATTATATTGATTCAAAATCAATCTTTCTACCTCTAACTAGTCTATCACATTTATTCCATCCTAAACACATCATGCATTTATTTAAGGTACTTAAGTTATTTGTTATGAAATCAACAAAATTAAGAATCTTTAAAGTCATTATAACAAGTAAGACTCTACTTTTAGGTTATTTATTAAATATTAACATTATTAGGGCTGAATGGAACTAGGAATTTGTAATATAGTACTATATGTGCCGCTTTAGTATAACGTCATTTTGTGTTGTTATGTGTACAAACAGTTAGGAATGATTTCGAAGCTCATACAATGACTTATTAGAGTGATTTTATAAAAAAATAAGATGTTTAATGTCGATGCAAATGATAAACAAGCATTTTTAGGACCAAAAGGGTACATATGCCGCTTTATTGTACCCATAACGGCATTGATGTTGTTATGTGTCTAAACGGTTTGGAATAATTTTGAAGATGATACATTGACTTATTAGAGTGATTTTATTAAAAAATAAGATGTTTGATACCGATGCAAATGATAGACGACTATTTTTAGGACCATAATGGTACGTATATAGCTTTAGTGTACCCATAATAGTATTGGTGTTGTTATGTGTCTAAACGACTTCAAAGTTGATATTCTGACTTAATTGAGTGATTTTATCAAAAAAATAAGATGTTCAACGTTGATGCAAATGATAGACAAACAATTTTAGGACCATAACTACACGTATGTCGCTGTAGTTTACCCATAACAGTATTAGTGCCATGTAACGACCACAGACTTACTCTCATATCGCCCTCTGTGGCTCAGGGGCTATTTCTTGCATCATTAGCTTACGTACTATCCACTTTGGGAGAGCCTAAGCCCATCTTACCTCACATGGCTTTCTGTATGCATCCCCAGAATTCAAACCCAAGACTTCTGCTTGTGAGAGAATTAATTTCAATCTTGGTACCTGTGACGACCCGAATTCTCTTCCATTCGAGTGCCACTAAAAGTGACTCATATCATATTATCGAGACTTAAATAGTAATGTAAAATTATTCAAAAGAATAATTAGAATCCCATAATTTTATTTGTGAATAAAAATAGAACATAATTTTCTTACATAAAGTTCAACATAATTATCTCATCAATCTTAACCACTTTTGCCACTTCCATGTTGACCGCTTCGAACCTTCAATTATCTGAAAATGGTAAATATCGTGGAGTGAGATTTATAAAATCCCAGTAAGTATACCAAGCATAAATTTTCTTTTGAAAGCATATGGATCATTTTCATCATAACATAGGATAGGATCGAAATACTCATAAACATAGGGAGACACAAGAATTTTACCGAACTTAAATGGCAAGAATTCTTATGTGTAGCGCTACTAAACTCCGGTCCCCTTAGCATAATCATAAACATATCATATGGAACCCATAACAATCTTGTGAGATTGATTTCATAGCAATGATCCAAACATTTTCATAAAAACATAAGATATACTTACTTGTCATAAAAACATACTTACTTTTCATAAAAACATAAGGTGTATTTACCTTTCATAAAAACATACTTACTTTTCATAAAAACATAAGATATACTTACTTGTCATAAAAACATACTTACTTTTCATAAAAACATAAGGTGTATTTACCTTTCATAAAAACATACTTACTTTTCATAAAAACATAAGATATACTTACTTGTCATAAAAACATACTTACTTTTCATAAAAACATAAGGTGTATTTACCTTTCATAAAAACATACTTACTTTTCATAAAAACATAAGATATACTTACTTGTCATAAAAACATACTTACTTTTCATAAAAACATAAGGTGTATTTACCTTTCATAAAAACATACTTACTTTTCATAAAAACATAAGATATACTTACTTGTCATAAAAACATACTTACTTTTCATAAAAACATAAGGTGTATTTACCTTTCATAAAAACATACTTACTTTTCATAAAAACATAAGATATACTTACTTGTCATAAAAACATACTTACTTTTCATAAAAACATAAGGTGTATTTACCTTTCATAAAAACATACTTACTTTTCATAAAAACATAAGATATACTTACTTGTCATAAAAACATACTTACTTTTCATAAAAACATAAGGTGTATTTACCTTTCATAAAAACATACTTACTTTTCATAAAAACATAAGATATACTTACTTGTCATAAAAACATACTTACTTTTCATAAAAACATAAGGTGTATTTACCTTTCATAAAAACATACTTACTTTTCATAAAAACATAAGATATACTTACTTGTCATAAAAACATACTTACTTTTCATAAAAACATAAGGTGTATTTACCTTTCATAAAAACATACTTACTTTTCATAAAAACATAAGATATACTTACTTGTCATAAAAACATACTTACTTTTCATAAAAATATAAGGTGTATTTACCTTTCATAAAAACATACTTACTTTTCATAAAAACATAAGGTGTATTTACCTTTCATAAAAACATACTTACTTTTCATAAAAACATAAGATATACTTACTTGTCATAAAAACATACTTACTTTTCATAAAAACATAAGGTGTATTTACCTTTCATAAAAACATACTTATTTTTCATAAAAACATAAGGTGTATTTACCTTTCATAAAAACATACTTACTTTTCATAAAAATATAAGATATACTTACTTGTCATAAAAACATACTTACTTTTCATAAAAATATAAGGTGTATTTACCTTTCATAAAAACATACTTACTTTTCATAAAAACATAAGGTGTATTTACCTTTCATAAAAACATACTTACTTTTCATAAAAACATAAGATATACTTACTTGTCATAAAAACATACTTACTTTTCATAAAAACATAAGGTGTATTTACCTTTCATAAAAACATACTTACTTTTCATAAAAACATAAGATATACTTACCTTTTAAAAGATTAAAATGAAGTGTAGTAGTAAATGGACCAAAACTTTCTTGACCACCTTGAATTTCTCTTACTTGTGAATTTTGTCAAGAGATTGGAAATAAGTGTATATGTGTAGAGTTGTGTGTAAAAGAGATGGGTTTAAATAGATGTATAAAGTTGGCATATTGTAAACATAATCATTCAATTCTATTAATTTTAACACATCATTTTCTTAAAGTAAAGCACCATTCATATACTTTTCCATATTTATACAAATAATATGCTCTTCATGATTATATATAATGGAGTCTTATCAATCATTCATATACTTTTCCATATTTATACAAATATTATGCTCTTCATGATTATATATAATGGAGTCTTATCAATCATTCATATACTTTTCCATATTTATACAAATATTATGCTCTTCATGATTATATATAATGGAGTATATAAATCATTCATATACTTTTCCATATTTATACAAATATTATACTCTTCATGATTATATATAATGGAGTATATAAATCATTCATATACTTTTCCATATTTATACAAATATTATGCTCTTCATGATTACATATAATGGAGTCTTATCAATCATTCATATACTTTTCCATATTTATACAAATATTATGCTCTTCATGATTATATATAATGGAGTATATAAATCATTCATATACTTTTCCATATTTATACAAATATTATGCTCTTCATGATTACATATAATGGAACCTCTCATGCTTGCATATATTTTCTTAATTTAAATAATAAAAGTAATTTTTGTACAAATAAATATTGGGATAACATTGAATTAAGTACTTAGACTTAATATACTTTAAATCAAGAGAATGGAGATATTTTTAGAAATTCGGAATTTAATTTAAAATCGAACGATCTCGATTATTTCTTGACTTGGCTATACGAATACGTCGTGGCGTTAACTTAATAAAAATGGGTGAAATAGTAGCGACACGATTTTCTATTAAAATAATTATTAATCGCGTAAAAATTCTTGGTCGCTACAGTACCAATTGAGCAACTTTTCCAATTAGTACCGGGATTTAACTTAAGTCTAAAAACATGATTTTTACAACACAATTCCACAATAACTTTTTAATCATGCACATTTTCTCTCTCTATTTTTTAACTACACATTTTACCTAGAAAACATAAAAAAAAAAGTTTTTAAACGCAAAATTTTTTACAAACAGAGCTTAATATCTCATAAGCAGAGGTGTTGGGTTCAAACCCTGAGGACGCGTCCAAAAAGTCATGAGTGGGAAGATGGGCTAAGGTTCTCCCAAAGTGGATAGTACGTAAGCTAACGATGCACGGAATAGCCCCTGATTCATAGAGGGTACGATGGGAGAAAGTCCGTGGCCGTTACATGCCATTATGTGTCTAAATGATTTGGATATCTCGAAGCTGATACTATGACTTATTATAGTGATTTTCTCAAATATAAGATGTTAAATGTTGATTTAAATGATAGAAAAGAATTTTTAAGACCATAACTATTCAAATACTTTTTTAGTGTACCCATAACGACATTGGTGTCGTTATGCTAGCAAAATCTAACAACTTTACAGTTTCAAGAAAGGCAAAATGAATTAAAAATCCAAAATGCAAATTACATACTAATTCAAAAGGATTTTTTATGACAAAAAAAAAAAAGTATGTTTAGTTCTTAGCAGCCAATAAAGAATTTGTGCAAGTAGTCCATTTGTGGCCAATCTTCAAATACCTACTACATTTACTCGAAATTTATCACACAACTCCTTATAGGTAGATGTTTTGAAACAAGATGATGAGTCATATTTACTCGTCCATTGCCTATATGCTTCCCTGTCCATCCATCTCCTTCTTTTCCAATACATCCATGACTGCAATTCAACATAAAAAAATAGATTTTAGTTGATCATAATACAAAATACTACATTATACATGTCAAAGTGCGTATCAATACATTTTTCAATCAGTACATGATGAGTGGTAAATATTAACCTACTTCACATAGCACTAAGCTAGCAAATCCTTAATGCCAATTTTCACACAATGCTAGGTAGATGGTGATGGTAAAAACCTAGATAACATGACTAGTGCCATTATACATTGTGAATAATGATGCACTTGTCTTTATTTTAAATTGTTACTACACTCACTTGTTAACTCGCTAAAAAAATATATTTAATGAAATTTATCACATTAAAAGTTATAAACATGCTAAAATTGGTAAAATAATATAACAGCATGGGTGCCGTTATAAATCACAGATAACATCATATATGACATTATGACACGCTCTTAAGCAAATAATATAACAGAATGTGTGTGTGTGTGTGTGTGTGTGTGTCCGAGTTTGGGTTTTAACCCCACCACAGATTGAATCAGGCATGAGCCTAGTTATAAGCTGCTGACCTTTGCTTTTGCAGGGGCCAGCCAGGTATGCACCCTGGTTTGATCTTCTTCTTTTTTTATGACTCTAGACCATCCCAAAGTATTAATCCAATGCAAAATTAGTTTGAAATGTTGAAAGTGAATTAAAACATGAAAAACTTTTGACTCCAAAAACTACTATTTTCACACAAAATAAAATTTTCATGCTTTTAAAACCCCAAACTTAATGCAAACTATTAATGAAATTTATATGAAAGCACAAATGACCTTTATAACTTAATTATGCATGAAGATGTCAAGAATTCAAAGCATGCATGATGTGAATCCGTGTGGAAATCATGTTGAACTTGAGAAATTAAGATTGAATAACATCTGAAAACATCTGAATTCAGATTTTGAGACGATGACAAGATGACCCGAGCCTCATGACTCAAGAACCTATGGTAAATTATGTTAGCCAAAGAGTAACTAACCAAGAGGGAGTGAATTATTTTACAAAACTTTTTCGATAAATAATTTCAAACTTAAAACCAAAAGGTACAAGTATAAACACTTAGTGTTGTAAGAGATGTAAAGTAACTTAACTATTAATGTAGAGTGCTATAAAGATGTTAATTGATAAAGCAAGTATATTAATTAGAGATAGAATTGCACAATATATATTGATAGAATATAGTAAGTGCAATGTAAGTAAAAATGATAAGATGATGCAAATGATATTTTAAAGAGATTCAATCAAACAACTTGATCTACATCATCCATTACCAAGCTCTCCATCACGAGCAAGGTCAAATCCACTATACTGGTAACTTGCAACAAGGAGTACTAAATCCTTAAGTGACTTAAAGTAAGGAGCACTTATCCTTAAGTGACTTACAACAAGGAGCACATATCCTTAAATGACTTATAACAATGAGCACATATCCTTAAGTACTATCAAATTTTCACAAGACTCTCGAAACCATTAAAATATGAGGAATTGATTTACAATTGAAATAACTATCTTGACAAATGATATACTTAAATTAAGTCTCAAGAGAGTTAGATTGACGTTTCAATAAGTAGCAATGATTTAAGCTTGATTGTTAGAGAAAACTTTGATGCAAATGATAATAAAAAGTTCAATTCAATCAAACAAAGTTTTTCAAAGAATAAAATCTCTTGTTAAATGATAGAATCAAGTTAAATACCAATAGATGATAAGCATTTGAATAGTTAACAACTTGTTAAGCTCAAAGTGTTTGGATAATGGAACTTTGATGAATTAAAAGTGATGAAAAATATGATGCAAATAATCAAAGTTATTTAATATGATTCTTTGCCTTTTTATAAGATTGAAAATAAGTTTAGCACAAGAGAGACTTAAGTCAATTTCAATATATGATGTGAAGATGTTGAAGAAGTTTATACAATGCAAATCAAGAATTTTCATAAAAATTTTCTTTTAAAAACTTTGATAAGTTTGATAAAACTAAATTTGGATCAACCACAGTTTTCTAATTATGATAGATGGATAAAAATCAATTAAGAATAATGAATTTTTCAATAGAAAGCATTCTTAAAATCTCATCTTTGTTGTTGAAATTGAAAGCAAAAGAGAAGGCTATTTACAGATCAGGAAAATGAAATTCAACAACTTTCGATTGGTCAATTCGGTCATTTCGACTGACCGAAAGTTGAATATAGACATTTTATATTTTCAACCTTTAGAATTTTGGCTGAGCATATTTTCCCTTTCGGTTGAACTTAAGTTCGGTCGACCGAAGTATATAGATTTTGAAATAAAACTTTACTTCAAAATGTTCAAAAGTATTTTTGCACAACTGATGGATTTTCAAGTAAGTGTTTTGATGAATAAAAAATATTTTCAAGCTTGTTGGAATTCATTGCTAAAGATTGAGAGTATTATACCTTTACATAGGTTAAATCAACTTAAACTTGAACTCTAATCTTGTATACTTGAATTCTGGATCTTCATGTCTTGCTTTCCAACTTAAATCTTGATCTTGAATTACTTTGATCATTGCGTTTCGTGTTCTTGTTCATATAGTTTCGATTTGTATCTTGAGAGACGATTTGAACATTGAATGATTTGAAGATTTATCATTATGAAACACTTAAAACACACTTGTTAACAATACAAAATAATATTGTTTGTTATGATCAAAACAATAAGGTTAAGTTGACCATAGGTCAAAAATCTCTCCCTTTTTGATTATGACAAACAAGATGATTTGTAAAGATAGTATAAGAAATTATAGCATTTATTTTAAGCATGGAGAAATGAAAATAATTGATAATTTCGATTTAAGCATAAATTTCCCCCATCTTTTACAAACCAACTATTAAACTTTCAAAGCAAAAGACTGGCATAATCAAGCATATAATATAATTCGTTTCCATGCATATTGACTATCCATAGTCAAGATGATTAAACTTTCAGAGTAAAACAGTGACATAATCTAGAATATAATATAATTCGTTTCTATGCATATAAATTATCCATAGTCAAGCCCGAAAAATCATCATATTTCTTCCTCCTTTTGACATAAGCAAAAAGATGGTATTTAGCATGTAGGCACAAGATAGCGTTCTCCCTTAACTATGAGCATAAGTGTGAAGGACATAAGATAGAACAATGAAGCGTAAGTAGAATATCAAGATTGTAATCACGTTCCCCCTTAATAAAACACTTATAGTATGAAATGAGTTCAGTGTGTATAACAAGGCAAGTGAGTCATTTCAATGTATAAGATCGTTTAGCCATATTGCTAACTATATTAGATATGAAGAATTCCATTTGACTCATATAGGCATGTAGTTTATTTTAGCATAGGCATGTATACCAATGAGATCACATCTCACATTTCTCATCTTATAAATACATATTATTTCCCATTTCTTCTTCAAACGAATAGAGATGTTTGCATGGATTCCCCCTATCTCTTTCAAACCGATAAGAGTACTATCTTATCACAATCATTGTATCTAATGCTTCAATGTCAATACAACGCCATATTAATCCATTTACTTCATTATATCAAAACATATACTTCACCATATCATTTCAAGAAGTATAACATAAGATTCACAAAACATAAACACAAGTTCATAAGGCAATAGGAAATACATGAAAATTCATTACATACCATAAAGCATTAAAATAGAAAATGTCTTTGAACAAGTACTTAAAAAGTAAAAATGCAAAGAGATAGAAAGAGACTTCAATCATCCACTGGTGGAAGAGGAGGATTACGCGAATTGATAGAATAGAAATGGGTTTAGATAGCCTCTTGAGAGGTGTGCATTTGTTGTAGCATTTGTTGGACACCTTCGGGCCGTGGTAGTGAGAGAATCAATACGGCTATTCAAAATGTTAAATTGATCTTTAGAGAGGTTGCGATTGGAAGGTGGTGCAACGTGTGAAGCTGTAGCTGTATGCCTTGTCAAAACACACCTATTGCTCAACACCTCATGTAGCGCCCCGAGTTCTAAATACCTGGTTCACCACGTCATTTTCTGGTCTAAACTTTAAAATAATATTCTAGCGAAAGAAATAACTGAAATTCATTGTTGGCAACATTAAATAAACTGTAATGGTCGATAAAACTTGAAAACGTTTATAAAACAATTCAAAATAACGAATCGAGCCATTAATAATACAAAACATTCGGAAATGCCATAATTTCTCAAATAATTGAAAATCTCAAAAATAACCAAAGTTTAGAAATATGGATCATCAAAATAAGATTCTCAATTATTTAACGACTATTGCCACAATCATCCATCACTTGCCACCCTCTCCGAAATCTGCAAATATTGTTAAAATAGACATGAGCATTTCATAGAAATACTCAGTAGACTCATCGCCAATTAATTAATCTACATTATAATTGAACACATAAATGCAGGCTCTTTAGAAATCATAGGGTGTAGGTTGCTCTTTTCGTGCATTAAAGCACATGGCTTTTCTTTGAAAAATCATATGCTCTTTAAAATCATAGGGTGTGAGTTGCTCTTTCTTCTCGTGCACATAAGGGACATAGGTTATGCATAACATCATCATTTATCTTGCAAGGTATTCTCTTCTTTCTTTCTCATGCATAAAAGCATATAAGTTATGACAAGCATAACAACATAAATATTTTCGAAGAAATATATTCTCGTCTCTTTTCATAAAAATGACTTTTACATAAGTCACATAACATACACATTCACATGCAATTATAATTTAAATCAATTAATAGGGGCGATTCTACCTTAAATTCAACGAGTGCAAAGTCGAGCGGGAAATGACTTCAATTCTTTAAACCTCCGTACGCCTCATCTAGCCAATTAGAAAAGTAAGTTAAATTAGTCTTTTGAAATTTATAGTTTAAAAATGATAAATTACCATTTAGGGACTGAAATTGATGATTTGAAAGTTTGGGGACTAAAATGTATACTTTTCAAACTTGAGGGACTAAAATGTGAATTTTCAAAACTTGGGTTGAAGCTCAAAACGAATATTAAACTATAGGGGTTGAAATAATTGATTTTAAAAATGAAGGGACTGTTTAAAATCATTTAAAAACATAAGGGCTGAAATTATTATTTTTAAAACTATAAGGACTGATTTGAATAATTTTAAAACATGGGGGACTAAGCTGCAATTTTTGAAAATCAAAATTATTAAAAACAATTTCATTTCTCTCTCCCCTAACTCACGAACCGAGAAGAAGAAGAGAGAGAATGTGCGACGAAGGTGAAACTGATGGTCCACTGCTAGCGCCAAACCGTCGGCGATTCTACGGTGGTATCACCTCCGTCGTGAGGTGGTAACAAAGAGGAAGAGGTGGTAGCAAAAGAAACAAAGATTGGGTGCTGATTTGAGGTGAAACCAAGGCCTTGGGCTGCGATTTTTGATGGTAAAACCGGCGCCACTCCGGTCGAAGGTTACTAGGGATGAGGTAAGTGTTGGGTTAACCTTTGCTCTTTGGTTTGGGTTGATTTTGGGACTGTTTGGGGAGGTTGTGGCCGTGTTGGTTGGCGGCGGATGCGGTGGTGGTTTGGAGTTGACTGGTTTGTGCAGGTTGAGGTGGTGATGTTTGGGTTGTGATGGAGGTGGCTATGGTGTATTGGTGGTGGCTGTGTTGGTGTTGGGCGATGGGGATGGAGGTAGCGGCTTAGGCAGTGATTGGTGGCTGCTTGGTAGTGGACCGATGGTGTGTGTTGGGGCAATATAGGTGGTGGCTGCAAGGTTGTTGTTGAGCATTGGTGATGTGCGATGAATTGAGGACTTGGTTGAGGGCTGTGATGGCGTTAGGTGGTTGTGGTGATGATTCAAATGGTGAGGTTGGAGTTCGAGGTTACCTGGCCGCGGGAGGAGGCTGCAATGGAGTTGAGAAAAATGAGTTCGAGGCTTGCTGAGTCTCCAATGTCGTGAATTGAGATGCTGGAAGTCTGAGGCCGTGGTTGGGAGTTTGTTGAGCTCCAGCTTGCTGTGAATGGAGATGAGGCTAGAACTCGTGGGGTTTGTGCTGAGAGGGGAGGGGCTGGTGATGATGATGCTGAGGGTTGGGTTTGGAGGAGTTGGTGATGCATGGAGTGGGTGGAAGTACGAGATTGATGTAGTTGGTAGTATGAAATTTTGACAAGCAATACACGGAATTGTGGAAAATAGTATGCGTGAATCAACTGAGTAGGAAAATGGATCAGATAAAATGAGCTTGACGTAATTTTGGATTTAAAACGATTTTAAAAATAATAATTTAAATAAATAAATAAAATAATAAAATTTTAGAAATTCAGATTTTATTTAAAATCGAATGGATTTTAGATTTCTCGACTTGGTTAGACGAATACGTCGCGACTTTAAATTAAAAATGGGTGAGATCGTAGCGGCACGATTTTTCATAATTTTAAAATAATTAATTAATGCGTAAAAATTCTTGGTCGCTACACCTCAAACGATTTTCATACATCTAACGGTTTTAAGGTTCATGATATCGGTGTGTTTTGGTTTAAGGATGGGCTCATTCTACAAGGTGAATTGAAACGTTCAAAGATTTTAGTAAGCATCATATCATAAGGTAAGCCTAAAACACGAGGAGAAGAGTGGATGTGTTTAATATGCTTCATGAAGATGTAAGAAAAGTTCAATTTTCTGCCAACTAGGAGAGAATCAAGTATGAACAAATCGCAGTGATGAACCTCTTCAAAGTGACCACTAATAGGTACAATGATGTGTGCGATTGCACGATGTAAAGTTTTGCACGAAATAGTTTGGTGATTTAGGTTTAAAGTCATGGTGGTAGTAAGGGGTCGGTCGGTGACGCGACTTCAAGCTTCAAGCTTGTTATACCTTGGAACTTAACGGGATATTTTTGGACATAGGCACAATTTGCACAATCTTCTAAACCAAGGATTTCATGGATAAGGGGTCGATCAATGGTAATACTTCTATCCTTGATTGCACATATAGTGTGGTCTTAATAAAAGTGGTATTACGATAAAAGTCTCTAATCAAGCAAGGGTAAGCATTTTCATAAATTGAGACTACATTTTTTCACCATATCCCTTCAAAAAAAAATCTCAATATAGAAAGAAGGAGCATGAATATAGAAGTCGAAAAAATTGATGGACTTACCAATTAGGATGGGACAATCAATGAAACAGTCAGGAAATGGTATGTCGACTCCCACATTGGATGAACTTGTTTCTCCCTTCTTAGACTTCTTCTTTGGAGGCATTTTTAATTTTCGGATTTTGCACTATGTATGAAATTCTTGAAATTGAAATTTCATTTTTCTTTTTAAATGAGTGTATGTTTTGTAGAAAATGATTAAAAATACTTTGTTTGAAAAGGTTTGAAGATTTGGTGTGGATTTGGGGTAGAAAAATCTGGGATTTCAAAAGGTAGAAGTACCTTATGGTTTGTCGAGATTTTGTGTAGAATGGGTAGAAAAACCTTTGCTTTTTGGTGAAAATATGGATGAATTTGATGGATTTGTGATGTGTTTTAAGTAATATGTGGATGTATTGAAGATTTGAACGATTGTAGTTGAAGAGGAGAAGAGGAAAGTCGAAACTACTGTTTAGATTTGGGGAAAATGGGGAGGAACCGTGATTTTGAAGTCTGATTTACATATGTCAATTTATCAAAATTCTGCAGAGAAATTAAAACCCCTGCCTCAATTCATTTCGGGTGATCATTGTTTGACCGATATTTCTCTTTCAGTTGAGTATTTGTACCACCAAAATTTGGTTTCAGTTGATCAGTTGTACGCTCAAAAGTCTGCAGAAAATTAAGCCAAACTGCAATCCATTTCGATAGGTTTTCAATCAAAGCAGGGTTTTCAGTTGATCACCTGTTCAACCGAAATGATACCTTTTAAATGGTCAAAGACTTTCAATAGACTGAAATACTGCAAATATTTAAATTTACATATGATTTCGATTTAATCACGCATGTAACATAAAATTATTTATATAAAAACAATAAGCCACAGATTTCAGATTCATACCTGTACCTCTTTTCAATATTAGAAGTCATTCTAAAGTGCAAGAGGTTTTTCCTAAAAAATGTTGATTAATTGATCTTCGATCATTGATCATCTACAATCCAAGAAGTACACTCCATATTCTTTGGCACCTACAAAAGATATTTCTAGATTTTGTTCTTTGTTACCCATATGAATTTGGGTCCTTGGTGGCTAGTGTTAGCGAACTTTTGAATCCTTCTAAAGTTGCTTGAAGAATATATCCTTTTTTTAGTTAAGCAATTTGAATCTATATGTCCATCTTTGTTACAAAAGCTAGATATAGTGGGAGTGTGAGAATTTGATGTTTTAACAAAGAAGCATTTGAAAAACTTTTGCTTCAAATGTGGCTTAAATCCAATTCCTTGTTGAAAACACATTATTGTTCACCAAGCATTAAATCAAAAATTTTCTTTCCTTGAGTAAATTTGTAAGCAATATTTATTAAGTCCAAAACTCATTCTTTTAAAGAAAATTTTCTTCAATCAAGGAACTGTGCTCAATCTTTTCTTTCTGAAAATCATTTTGAAAAATTGAGAGTCTTTCTACTTCATTTTCAATAATTTATGCATTTAAAGAAGAGTAGAGTGCTTGAAAATAAGGTTTTCAAATTCAACAATTATATCATCATAAGAGATAGATAATTCATCATACGAAGGTTTATCAATAGAGTCTATCTCATCTCCAATTGTCATGAAGCACATGTTGGCCACTTCATCTTGGCTTTCATCATCATTCTCACCATCACTTTCATCTTAATTGGCTTGGAGTGCTTTCTTTTTGATGAATTTCTTGTTTTTTCAGCACTCAGTACTTTTGAAACAAGGCTTGTTACATTTATAACAATCTTTTCATCTTCTTTGTCTCTCTTTTGGAGTCGATGATTGTTACGAAGACCTCTACAATTTTTTACAAGAAGTACTAATCCATCAATATTTTCTTCACTTATGTTCAAGCTAGATGAATTCTCACCCTGTGATGATTTTAAGGAAATTTCTTCCCCAGCCTCTTCTTTTTCTTTCCTTGTCTTCTCCTTTGTTTCGGCATTTTTGAGCTCATAAGTCATCAATGTTACATAAAGCTCCTCCAATGAATATGTGTTGATGTCTTTTGTGTTTTCGATTACATCCTCAATGAATTCCAATCTTGGGAGAGAGACATAAGTATTTTACTCCTGAGTTCACCGTTAGTAAATTTATGATAAAGCCTTTAAGGCCATTAACAATATCGGTTACCGAGTGATCATGCAAGTAATGGACTCATCTTGCTTTATAAAGAAATTCTCAAAATCTTTAAATAAAAGATTTATCTTAGTTTCTTATACTTTGCTTGTACCCATGTGTGTGATTTTTAATGCATGCCAAATATCATATGAGGAATAACATGTGCTAATACGATTAAATTCATTTATATCTAAAGCATAATAAAGTATATTTTCGGCTCTACCATTTAAAGATAATTTTGTTTTATCATTCTCATCATATTCCTCTCTAAGCTTTGGAATGATTTGATCCAGTTTTTCATTTACTTTATTAACTTTGATAAGCACATATGGACCAAATTCAATTACTTCCCAAATATTATAGTTGATTGATTGAACATAAATCATCATTCTAATCTTCCAATAATTATAATGTGTACCATCAAAGAAATGAGACAATTTGTAGAATTCCCCTCAAAATTATGATTAGCTATTAACTCAAGATTGTAAAATCTTTTAAAAAAAAGCACCTAAGCTCTGATACCAATTGTTAGCCCAAGAGTTGCTAACCAAGAAGGGGGTGAATTAGTTTCTAAAACTTTTTCGATAAATAATCTCAATATTAAAACCAAAAGGTTTGTATAAAAACTTAGTGCTGTAAGAGATGTAAAATATCTTAACTATTAATGTAGAGCGCTATAAAGATGTTAATTGATAAAACAAGTATATCAATTAGAGATAGTATTGTATAATATAGACTGATAGAATATAGTAAGTACAAGTAAATAAAAGGGATCAGAGGATGCAAACAATATTTTAAAGAAGTTCAATCAAACAATTTGATCTACGTCCTCCGTTATCAAGCTCTCCGTCATGAGTAAGGTCAAATCCACTATACTGGTAATTTTCAACAAGAAGTACCAAATCCTTAAGTGATTTACAACAAGGAGCACTTATCTTCAAGTGACTAACAACAAGAAGCACATATCCTTAAGTGACTTACAACAAGGAACACCTATCCTTAACAATTATCGAGTTTTCACAAGGCTCTCGAAACCACCAAAATATAAGGAATTGATTTACAATTGAAATAACTATCTTGACAAATGATGTATTCAAATTAAGTCTCAAGAGAGTTACATTAACACTTCAATAAGTAGCAATAATTTATGCTCAATTGTGAGAGAAAAACCTTGATACAAATTATAACAGAAAGTTCAATGCAATCAAACAAGGTTTTTCAAAGAATATAATCTCTTTTTAAATGATAGAATTAAGTTAAGTACCAAGAGATGATAAACACTTGAATAATTAACAATAAGTTAAGAAGCACAAGGAGATTTTACTCATTGGTGTCAATTAGGTGGTCTGTGGACTTTTGTTGCGCCATTAGTTACAAACGCCTTTTGACAAGCATTTGCCGCAAGAGGTCGTGTGAACCTCTCATTACCTCTCGTGGGAAAATGATCCCACAAATAAAAGAATTGTACAGTGTTTGGATAATGGAACTTTGATAAATTAAAAGATGATGAAAAATATAATACAAATAATCAAAGTTATTTAATATGATTTATCTCTCTCTTTATAAGATTGAAATTAAGTTTAGCACAAGACGGACTTACACTTCAATCCCAGTATATGATGTGAAGATGTTGAAGAAGTTTATACAATGAAACCAAGAATCTTCACAAAAACTTTGATAGTTTGATAAAACTAAATTCAGATCAATCAATTTTTCTAATTAAGATAGATGAATAAAAATAAGTAAGAATAATGAATTTTTCAATAGAAAGCTTTCTTAAAATCTAATCTTTGTTGTTGAAATTGAAAGCAAACGAGAAGGCTATTTATAGATCAAGAAAATGAAATCCATGAACTTTCAATTGATTAGTTAAATCATTTCGGTATACCAAAAGATGAATATAGCTGTTGTATATTTTCAACTGTTAGAATTTTGGCTGAGCATTTTTGCCCCTTCGGTCGAACTTAAGTTCGATCAACCGAAGTATATAAATTTTGAAATAAAATTTTTATATCAAAATGTTCCTTTTTCCAAAATCTATTTCATATTTTGAATAAAAAATATTTTTATGCAAGTAATAAGTTTTCAAGTAAGTGTCTTGATGCATAAAAAACATTTTCGAGCTCGTTGGAATTCATCACTAAAGATTGAGAGTGTTATACCTTTACATGGGTCAAATCAACTTAAACTTGAACTATAATCTTGTATGCTTGAATTCTTGATCTTTATGTTATAATTTCCAACTTGTATCTTGATCTTGAATTACTTTGATCTTTGCGTCTCGTGTGCTTAATCATATAGTTTTGATTTATATCTTTGAGAGAAGATTTGGACATTGAATGCTTTGAAGATTTATCATTCCATGAAACACTTAAAGCACACTTGTTAACAACACAATGTAATCTTATTTGTTATGATCAAAACAATAAAGTTAAGTTAACCATAGGTCAACATATTAAACCTTAGACCAAAAAAGAAGCGGAAACAAGAACCAGAATGGGGGAAATGCCACAAAGGGTGTATAATCCTACGATAAGCTCAACATTTGAATGCCACGGACTTGAATCTTCGATAAGTTCTAATTGTTCAATGAAGACACATTTTGATTTAATAAATCACTAAATAATGCCAAAGTTAATCTTTAAAATGAATAAAAAACCTTTATATATATATATATATATGATAAAGGGACTTTCTTAAGCCTAGTGGCCATGCTCATTGGCCAAAAAACAAAATTAAAATTAAAAATAGCTAGAATCTCAAAAACCATAGAAAATTTACCCCTTGCGTCGTAAAGGCACAAATTCTTGTGATCGCAAGGGCCATTTACTTTGCTCTCAGGTCCAAAATTTAGCACATTGCGATCGCAGCTTATTTCCACCTTGTGATCACATGGGCTAGATTCGAGATAGATGGTGTGAATCCATGTGAAAATCACATCGAACTCGTGGAATTAAGATTGAAGAACATAAAATAAGTTCCAAATTCAGATATAACAAAATGACCAGAGCCTAACGACTCAAGAACCTATGCTATATTAAACCTTAGACCCAATGAGTTGAGAAAACAAGAACCAAAATGGGTGAAGCTACAAAGGTTGTCCAATTCTTTTGATAAGTTCTAAGAAAGTTCAGTCAAGAACAATTAAAGGGAATCCTCACCTTTTGATTTAATAAATCACTTATATAAAACAAAAGTTAATGTTTACAATGAATAAAAAACCATAGATATGATAAAGGGACTTTTCTAAACCTAGTAGCTCCACATATTGGCAAAAAAGGAATTAAAACAATAAATAGCTAAAAATTCGAAAAACCTAGAAAATTTACCCTTTACGATCACAAGGCACAAATGATTGTGATCGCAAGGGCCATTCACTTTGCTCTTGGGTCTAAAATTCAATGCATTGCGATCACAGCCTATTTCCACCTTGCGATCACATGGGCTAGCTCCGAGACACCTTTGTTCCAACTTGATTTTGAACTTGATTCTTGGCTTGGATCACATGTATGAGTCTTGGACAATTCTATCATGTCATACTTGACTATTGGGGCTTCGAACATGCCATAGAAGAGTTTGGCTTGAATATTAGGTCTTCTTGTCAGGTCTGCTATGATATTTATCATTCTCTCCTTCTTTAAGATGATTTATCTCGAATAATAGCTTGATTCATAGTGTATAATTGCACCCCTTGAATCAAATGGGAAATTGTTGCTTCCATGACATAGAATCAACAAACAGTACTCTTCACCTGAAAAACATAGATGTATCGAAGAATGAACTTTTTGGGCCATAGAAGGTGTGGATTTGCTTCCCAAGTATGAGCATCAACCTGCTAAAAAGAACTAAGCAAAACAAGTTGGAAATTGTCATTTTTTCCAAGTACAAGATATGATACTCATGATGTATCAACTCCATCTCACTATGTTTAACAACAAGGCTCTTGTCTTCACCTCCCTTAATATTTTCACTCTCTTGCTCAATTACCACCTCCATTTTTCCACTCTCATGCTCAACCACATCTTCTAATTTCACACTCTCCTGCTCATGCATCTCATATTTCATTAATGTTCAGATTTGGGACTTCTACTTCATTTTCCACACTACCCTCATTTTCAACGTTCTTATCTCTAGGCTCTTGTAAGAGTGTCTTTTCTCTAATGATTTTGTATAATTTATCGAAGAATGAACTTCTTGAGCCATAGAAGATGTGGCTTTGCCTCCCAAGTATGAGCATAAACCTGCAAAAAAGAATTAAACAAAATAGGTTGGAAATTGTTAGTTTTTCCAAGTACAAGATATGGTACTCATGATGTATAACCTTCACCTCATCATGTTTAAAAATGAGACTCTTCTCTTCACCTCTCTCAATATTTTCACTCTCTTACTCAATCGTCTCTTTCATTTTTCCACTCTCATGCCCAACCATATCTTCTAATTTCACATTCTCGTGCCCATGCACCTCTTCTTTTATTGTGTCATTATCCTCAATGTTCAGATTTAGGACTTCTACTTCATTTCTACACCACCATCTTTCTTTTCAACCTTCCTATATCTAGGCTCTTCTTGCAACTTAGCCACAGACTCTCTTTGACTAACTTTTTGCAACTTAACTACATTTTTTATCTTTTTCGTGAAATCATTTCTTCTCTAGAAGTTTTAATTCATCTTTCAAACTCAATAATTGATCACTCTCTACTTCACCCTTAACCCCAATTCCAAAATTAGGATTATAATCACGCCTATCTTAGCTCCTAGTATTAGGGCTATTTTGAGATTACCCCTTTTGCAAATTAGCAATACTTACATCTCGTTTATCCAACCAATCCATAATGTCCCCAAACCTCATATATATCTTGCCGAACTACTTTTGCATACCCGCCAAAATGTGGAATGGATTGTTATCCTCCCTAGATGATGAATTCTCCATTTTATACATTGTTAGTTATCAAGAAAAATATACATAAAGAACACCTTAAGTGTTTCTCTGTCGTACTGCACTCTTTTGACTTTTTCCAATAATAATATCACCACTATTACCTTTTTCCTCTCCTTTTTTCCCTTTTAAGTTCTATAAAGAAATAACCAAATGATTTAAGAGAAAGCAAAAGGAATCTAAGTCAAGAAATTTCAAGAAAACGGTTCTTGAATTTGAGAATGGAATCTTTGGCACAAGAATGATTATGGAGATACTTAATGATACAAAGGTGAATAAAGAAAAAAATTTGCGCAAGAAAAGATTGGAAGAAACTCAAGAATTCAACGAGCTTCAAGAAAATGGTCCTGAATTTCGGAATTAATTTTCTTTTTATTTTCAATTTTTTTTTTTTTTTTTTTTATTATTTTAACAAAAACAACAATCAAGTATCAAGAAACCCTAAAAATTCAATTTTGAAAAACTTTAATTTTCTTTCAATGTAATCTTTGATTTAACGATTTAGATGAACACGACTTAAAAACAAGGACGAGGTCTGAAAACATTGAAACAAACAAAAAAAAATCAAATTGGGATATGAATATTCACATGTGAAGACTCTATGATAAAACACAAGGAATCATATTAGGATAATAATAAAAAACTGAATTTAGAGTCAAACTTTGATACTAGATGATGTGAATCGGTGTGGAAATCACTTCGAACTTGCATAATTAAGATTGAAGAATGTCTGGAAAGTTCCAAATTCATATGTGTAGACGATAACAAGATGACCCGAGTCTCACTAGAATTGTATCAGAAGATAACACTTATTTGGCATTGATTTAGTTAGGTATAATGCTCTAACTTTTCCCATAAGGTTTGAGCAATAGTGGTTTCCCCAATCGACATCAGATACTAAAGTCTCTAGTGTCATTCCATAGTACTATTTCAAACTTATGTGAACTAGACATGATAGTAGATATGATCACAATTCCAAATTTTATACAACGCAACGGGTATAAGCAGATCATGATAATCAAAATATTTGTAGTATGTACAAAACATCATGCAAATGGACACCAAACTGAAGATATAATAGAATAATGTGATATAAATAAAAGCAAACATAGTTACATAAGATATAAGGAACGAAATACCAGAATGTAAAAACATTGTCAGTTTGACAAGGTTTAAGGGGTGAAGACCCTGGAATACCTTATTTCCTCACACTCATAGATCCTCGCAGGAGATCTTGGAAAAAGGTAAACAAAGGAAGGCCTCTCACCTTAATAACCAAAGTCATGGAAGTAGACAACACTAAGAGTTTGGAAAAAAATATACCAAAGCTTCTAAATAGCAGGGTGACTCAGTATGAACTCGAAGTGAATTAACGTAAGCCAGAAAAACTCAATGTGAGTAAAGAAACTAGTTGAAATTGGAGTGAGTAAATGAAACCAAATGAACTCAGTGTGAGTCAAGAAAACCAGTTGAGCTCGAAGTGAGTAAAAAAAAACCAATTAACTCAATTAGAATTAGTCAAAACTCACTAGTCTTGGAACGAGTCAAAATAGATCTTTTTAGATCCATGAAGGTCCACCCAGAAAATACAAAGTTTTGCAGAAACATCAACCAACAATCCAACAAAAAGTTGAATCAAAGAAAGAATTCACATATCGCCTTTAAAAAACTTTTGTTTTCAAAAAATCTTTCAGAACGAAGCAAGACTTGAAAAACTAGGTTATGGTTTCTCAACAAAACCAACAACGGATCCTTTTATTTTGAAAAATAGGCTCTGATATCACTTGCTGGTCCCAAATCTAGTCAAAAAACAATATATAACAACAAATCGCACAAAAGAAAACTTGCAGAAAAATGTAAAGAAGAAAGAACACAAGGCTTTTTCCACTAACGGGTCCGAAGGGCCCGAATGTTCAGAAAAAGTGCTACTCACTTATTGAGCATCTAAAAAAGTAGAATAGGCTCCAAATTAACTAAACTTCAGCCAGGTATCAAATTAGAGAATACAAGAATCTCAAGATTCCACTCACTATCGCCTTTATACCGATGTTATAAAATGCGTGCCTCCCGTGCGTTGATTTGGTGAAAAGAGCGAAAAAAGTGTTCCGACACTTATCTAAAAATCACGCTTAGGTGTCATATTTTTTTACACATTAAATTATGTGTAAAGTTAAAATCTAGTATGTAGGAATTGATAAAAGTTTTTTAACGTTTTTTAAAGCCTACTTCCGCTTAAACTTGAAAAGCTTGACTCTCGAGATTCACGCTTCATCACGTTTCTCACATTTTAGAACACTGCTCTATACAATGTTTAACAACGAAACACCAATATTTCAACCTCCAATACACAAAGTATATACAACTCAGACTATTGTACAGTTTGATGTGAAGAAGAAGAAGAACATAAAACCCTAGACGATTCTTGAGAGAGAAGAGATTAAAGGAAGTAAAATGAAATTTGTACAATAACCCTAAGAGTCAAAATGAGTATTAAGCAAACCTAAGAGATGCTACGTGTTTTCAAAAATGCGTTTTATCTAACCAATGGCCGGTCACAAGTTTATATCGGAACAATGCATAATTTTTTGAAGAATCATATTATACTATACATAAAGGAGAGCACTTCCCAAAAATAGGTTTTGAAATTTTTTCTGCCTAAACTGTCTTTCTTAAAATGGAAGTATTTCAATTGACCAGAATACTTTTGATAATTATACTATTATTTTGAAATAAAAAATATGTAATATGGGTGTTAAATCGAAGATATTAACGACAACTTTAATACGAACTAAGAAGTGAGAACCAACTATAAACATATCATCCTTAAAATCACATCAATGATTAAAGAATTTTTTTTTATTTTGTACTTTTTATTTTTTTCTCAATGTCTCACTATTTCAAAATTGTTTTATTTAAGCCCTACAATGATATTTATAATTTCTTAACTAAATCTAATTTGGTCCTAATTAATAAATTTCAATTCGAGTTGTTTTTCTTATCAAATTAAAAGAAATAATAAATATCCGAATAATTTTTGCAACTTCATATTTCGATCAATTCGTTTGTCATTTTAAAATTAATTTTGTTCATATCTATGATTTTTTAATTTTTTTTTTCAATTTTTTGTCATTGGTCATGGTTTCACGTTATAAACCGGTTTATACGAAACTTAGGCCATGTTTTCTTTGTTATTTTGAGGTTGTTTTCTGCTTTTATTTTCAAAAATGCTAAAAACGCGTTATCTTCACCATTTTCGAAAACGCATTTTGGAAAACAAAAAAAAAAAAATTTGTACACAAAACGCCCAAAATCTCGTTTTGTGTGTATTTCGACAAAAAATGTCCAAAACGCGGAAAACGCGTTTTGGGAATTTTTTTTTTTTACAAGAATTATCTTAACTTGGAACTAAACTTAATATAAAATTTTTATTTTTTTATTATTTTTTTAAAAATTATCCTAGCTTGGAATTAAGCCTAAATAAAGTTTTTTTTTTTTTGGGAGAATTATCTTAACTTGGAACTAATCTTAAATAAAGTTTTATTGAATTCAATATCAACATTACAAAAAAAATTAAGTGAGAATTCTTGTTGTTATATTTCAAAAAATGCACTGATAAATGGACTCTGGTGGTTTTGAAAGAACTTTCATTTTCTGAATTTTAATAGAACTAGAGCTTTCTCAAATCCCGAACCTGACCAAGCTCTGTTAATATAGACTCTTAATGTTCACATTAGTGTGTTGCATGTAATCATGTTTTCAATGTATTGTGAAAGGAAATTTGAGTTTGAGTCAGTAGTATTCTGCAAGCAAATTAATTAAAAATAGTTTAAGTAGTATTCTGCAAAATTTCAAACATGACGTGCTTTCCATCTTTTCATTTTCAAAAACAGTTTTCAGAAATGACAAACCAAACGCATTTTCAGCAAATTTGAAAACAAAAATGAAAACAGGAAATACAAAACATTTTCGAAAATGAAAATACAAAATAAAATACAAACAGAATGCCACCTTAACTGTTGGATTTTAATTTTTTGAGAATTGATTTTGTGAAAAGAGATTTTTTTTTTTAGAATTTGTAGTTAAAAAGTAGTTGAAAATTTGTAAATGTGTGATTTAGGATGAATGTTCAGAAAAATTGATTCTTGAAAAATCAATTCAATTTGGGTAAGTGATAAAGTATTATGTCTTGTAAGTTAAACAACCGCGCTCCTTTTATAAATTGAGATGCATAAATGATTTCTTAGTATATAAAGTTAAATGATTTGCAATATACATTCTTTAAAATTTAATTAAGACTAACATTTCGTATTACTTAATTTATTACATTCATTTAAATATAGAACCACGTGTATTTAATTTGTAATGTTAAAGTAGATATAAAATGAAATATTTGTTTAATATAATTAAATATGAAATATTGTATTAAGACAGTTAGTACTAATTTTAATAGTACTATTTGGGTGATAAATTATTTGTGATAATCTAGAAATTAGATTTTGAAAAGATTAATTACATCAATAATTGATAAGTGTATTTTATACACTTATTTATACATCTAAGCGTAGGATATTATTTTATCTTTTGAGAATAAAATCTACTTAGTGTTAGCGGTCCTTAAGACCTTCGGGTTAGCATAGTGGTACCAGTGAGGCACTTGAAAATCCTATATTCAATAGGTCCAATGTTCGAAACTCCATGGAGACGCATCCACTTTAAGTGAAACAAGACCACTTAGTTTTGTTTGTTTACTTTTCAGAAGATATTTCAATATTGTGGAAATGAGACAAGTTATGAGAAATAAGAGCATAAAGATGACTTTTGGAGTCCAAATACACAAAATGAAAGCAAATAAGGAAGTAAAGAAGGAGGACATAATTGCAGATAATTGTGAATCAGAAATATAATGGAAGAGATTTAAAAGTATAGGGGCTAAATTGTCATAATTTGAAGGTGAAGAACCAACGTGAAAACAAAAACATGGACCTACTTATACATGCTGAAAGATGGAATTGCGCTGGATATTTTGAACCACGCAGCCACACCAACCCTACTAGGTGGCCAAGCGTTCAGTCAGCAAATAAACATATTCAAATTTATTTGGCCTGCGCGGCCACCACATCTCTAACTACGCGGCCGCGCAGTTATCCGACTGAAGCAAGGCCTAATACGCGATTTTTTCTATTTCCTTCCCTAGTTTTAACAAAGTGAGGGGGCACGTTTCGAGGGAATTTTTCCCATCTTTGAGTCTACACAAAGAGAGATCTTTAAGGGGTGATTGAGAGTAGATCGAAGAAGGCAAGAGGATCGAGATTGTGAAGATCAACAAGGTGAAATCGACTCTTGGTGCAAGATTCCTTTTTACTTTGTTTTCTTGTCAATTTCAATTTGCATTATTTTTATATTTTATTTGTTCTTTATTATTTTGTAATGAATGTTAATTTTATTTTGTTCTTAATGCTTGAATAACTTGATCACTTATTAATAGATTTTATGAGTGTTTTCATAATTTGAGAGGTGAACTAACACATAGATCAAGGAATAAAATATGGTAACATAATAAACGACATAGATATACATTTATTGTTATCACGATCATTAAGGTTCTGTTTGGTGGCTGTTAAATCAAGTAATTTGATTTATAATGTGATTTATTTGGATTTTCTAGGTAAGATGTGTGGTTAAAAATTGGAGAGAGAAAATGTGTGTGTTTAAAAAGTGGTATGGGAAATTGTACCCATTAAAATTTTGTTTTAAATGGTTAACCAAACAGACCCCGAATGAATTTTTGAATTTCATGCACTTAATTATTATGACATGTTGTATGAATTACACGGTTGGCTAAATTAGGTCGATTTGATTTACACTCGAGAGAGGAATTTCATATATATATATATATATATATATATATATATATATGTAAATTCGATCAGCCAAATAAATAGGAAGAAAACTTTGATGAATAGAATTAATGGTAATGACTATGGTGAAATTGTATGTCCCAACTTATTCAATTTATCGTCACTTAAGAAAATCAAAAGCCGAAACCCTTTAGTTCAATTTAGTAGATAATTGAGTTTATGTTTTACATTAATTGAAAAATATCATAATTCGACTGTTCAAATAGAGTTATGAATTTCTTTACTTAATTACAATCTCTGTGGGACGATAAATCAGATTCAGAAGGTCCACTTTATTATTTGGACGCGATATCGTACACTTGTAATTTGACACATTAATAATCATTAAAATTGAATAGTCAAGCAAATGATCATTGATTTTTTTTTTTACCAAGTCATTCAAGTTTCTAACTATTACAATTGTGGCCACTTGGTAAAAAAAAAAAAAAAAGGCTTCTAATAGGTACCCTGTATTCAAAACCTTATTTTAAAACTCATTTTCAACCAATGTTCTATTAATGAAATAATCTACATATAATTTTAAAAAAATACTACTTTTTACCAACTCACTGTTCCAAAATTTACCGTTACAGACTTCATTATTTGAAATAATGGGTCTCAAACAAGAGCTTAAGTACACATTTACTATAAAAAATACTAATTATTGATAAGTGTATTTTATACACTTATTTTTATCCTAAAAGTAGGATTTTATATGTTCGTTTGAGAAAATTTTATATTGATTTTATTATTATTTGTTTATATTTCAGAAAGTATCCCAAAGTCAAGAAAGTAAAAGAATTAAATAAAAAACAAGTTATTTGGATGATAAAAGAGCTAAAGTGTGAAAATCAAGAGTTGTTGAAGTCAATCAAAGTGCCAATTCAAAGAAAAGTCGAGGAAGAAATCAAAATTGGGTGAAATCAGAAGTTTAGGGACTCAATTGTATCAATTGAAAGTTAAATGAATTGTTGTGCAATTAAAAGACAGGGACCAACTTGTAGCACTTCAAAAGTTAAAAATTACATTCTTCCGCTGAACCGCACGATGTCACGCTGCAGAACCAATGTAGTTGCATGACCTTCAAAAGCCAAAACTAAACCTAAACCTGTAGAACTGAGCGACCGCAAGGAACAAAGGCGCGCCGTCGCACGGTTGTCCGCTAGGCCGAACTGTTGGGTTTTTGCGCGATTTTTAGCATTCTTTTCCTCCAAGTAACCTAAATTTCAACCTAACCTATATATACATGACTTGAGGCAGGAATTTAAGGGTTCTCAACTTGTAAAATTAATGTCAAAACACTGTCAAATTGTTAAGGGATCCAAGCCACGCCAAAATCAAGACTGAAGATATAATTCCAAGAAGATGAACGAAGTGACATCCATTTAATTTTCTTGTTATTTATTTTCTATCATGTATCTAGGATAGGTTTTTAATCGTTAGAATTGTGATGAAACATTAATTATTGTTTCCATGTTTTTACTTTACATTTACATAATGCAATTTATGAATTTTATGCAATCAATTGTGTTTTTATATTCATCTATGGTTGTGGACGTATGATTATTGATGCTTGTGATAGATTTCTATGTTCGAAAGAGTAGGAATTTATTAAACTTGAATTGATTGCCACGAAGTCTAATAGAGGATAGAAATATACACATATGCTTCGTGTTATCCTAAAAAGTGTTCATAATTGGTTAATGATTTTATATGTGTTTGGATTGGTCATAGAAATATAGGCTTGTCTCTTACAGAAAAGGTGTTTATGCATTGCTCGAAATGGGACATAAAAAACTATAGGAATACGGATTTTCATTACTCATACTTTGTTGTTAAATATTTAAGTCAAATACATAGTTGATATGGTTAATGTAGATTCATAATCCTAACATGTTCATCTCATACTTTTCATAAATCAAATTTTCTCACTTTTAGTTTAATCTTTATTTTAAGTTTTCAAACCATAATCCTCAAATCAAAGCTTTTTATAGTTCCGATAAAGGAATCGTAATCTAAAATACAATTTGCACAATCTCTGTGGGTACGATACACGGACTTAAAAAATTCACTTTATTATTTACGTGATCCGTACACTTGCGGTTAGAAAACAATTATGAAGGCTCAAACACGGACTAAATATGTCCACAACATAAAAAAGAAAGTAATACATAAAGGTATAGCACTTCCTAAAAACAGGCATTGCCCATTTTTCGGCCTAAGATATATTTTCTAAAATGGTAATTAGTAGTACTAAATTAACTATTTATTATTCATTTTGGACATAGTTTAGATTTAAAATAATTCAATTCAATGCAGGTTTTTAAAAAACTGCATGTTTTAGGTCTCGAAATTTCTTAGTTCATCTTCCCCTCTTGAAAATCAATTAAATTCTTTTTTTTTTTAAATTCGTAAAAATAAGAAATAACTTCCTCAATATTGCATAAATATTTTTTTCCTTTAAAAATAAAAAACAAAATAGGAGTATTCATCAATTTATTTTTTCTTTTCCTTTTCGTTTTAATAAAATCCTGAGCATATAACACAGTTATATCTATTTTTTCACTTATTACAAATTCTATTTAAATATAATTTTGTTTTCCTATTTTAAGCTTTAAATCAATTTAAATTACAATATTTAAAAAAAAATCTTGGAATGGTAAACACAAGATCCGTAAAAAAAAATTAGTATGTGTAATTGTAAATTTTTTGTAATTAATTATCTTCCTTCGTTTCTCATTTTTTATTAAATATTTATGAAGAGATTGAAGAACAAATTGTCCTTTTTTTATTAATCTTCAACTGAACAGAAATGCAGCTTACATTCAACCTTTATACATGGAACAGTGATACAATCCGTAAAGTAAAAAAAAATTACAAAACTATTGCAATATGACAAATAGGGACAGAAAGATTATTTGCACGTTAAGGTAAGTAAATTGTGAAATTAAAGATATAATTTCTACACCCCCAACCCCTCAAGTGGGAAGTTCATGGAAATCCATCAACCCCAACTTGGAGAGTAGAAAACGAAACTGTGGAGGTGCCAAAGATTTGGTGAAGAGATCGTTGAGCTGATCATTAGTAGAATATGACGTGGAAGAGAAAAACCAGATGTAAATTGATCCTGTATAACACGACAATCAATTTCAAGGTGCTTCGTGCGTTCATGGAATACGGGATTGACACAGATATGGAGAGTAGTCTGATTATCACACCATAGAGATATTGGAAGAGAGATAGAAAGATTGAAATCCTACATCATATAACTAATCCACTTGAGCTCACAGACTGTAGTGCTTAGACTTCGATACTCAGCCTCAGCAAAGTTTCTGGAAATGGTGGTCTTTTTTTAGTTTTCCAAGATACTAATGCACCTCCAAAGAAGATGCAATAACCAGTTAACGATCTCCTAGTTTCAGGGCAAGTAGCCGAGTCTGCATCACTAAAAGGTTCCAATTCAAAATTGTTATTGACAGGAAAGAACAAACCCTTTGATAAAGTGCCTTTAATGTACTTCAGATTTTGAACGATTGGACTTAATTGTTGAACCCCAAAAGTGATGTTCGGTTTGGTGAGTGTAAGATAGAGAAGGCGTCCAATAAGTCTTCTATATTGTTCAAGATTGGGATGAAGATCCTGTGTAGAGGCAGAAAATTTTTGTCCTTCAGGAAAAGGAGTGGTGGTGCTATTGGTGCCCAAGAGGTCAGCATCAGTAACAAGATCAAGAGCATATTTCCTTTGGTTTGGATAGGTCCCTTATGTAGATCTAGCTATCTCAATACAAAGGAAGTACTCTGCATAATTCAAGTCCTTCATAGTAAAGGCATTTTGAAGGGACTCCTTTACTTTGGATATGTTTGATTCATTGGACCATGTTATAAGTAAGTCATCAACATAAACAAGCAAAACAATAAAGGAAAAAGAATTATGCAATGTCAATAAGCAGTGGTCATTGTAGCGATCGAAAAAATTTCAAATTTTTAAAAAAGTCATTTAACGAACTTGTCGCTACAACCTCCAATTTTAACGGTTACTATTTTTCAAAATTGACGCACTCGTCTAGCCATACTAATTTATTTTAAACTAATTAAATTTAAATCCATTTAAACCTTAGTCAAATTTCAAATTTTAAAGATGTCGAATTTCATCATTTGTTTAAAGTCCAAATTTTAATTATTTTTAGATCCAAACTTCTAAATTTAATTAATTATTTTCCAATTTAAATGAACCAGACTCAATTCTCTTTGCCCAAATCTAGATCCGTTCAAATTGAGCACAATCCCTCCCTTCATGTTTGCAGATTATTCATCTATTCCATAACCAACTTTCATTTCAAAAATGTCCCCTATATCAGCAAAACTCTCTCCCAGAAATCTTCACAACCTTCCTAAACTAGAATCTTCCCTAAACTTCCAAATTTGAAAACAAAATCAACATAATATACTCTCCTCCCCTCCTTACAAATTCATGACACAGACACAATCACCACAACTCCATTCAATCACAAAGATTCTATTATGCCATAATTCTCTATTGCAATTCCCCTAAATCAGTGATTACCCTACTTATCAGAAAATTCAATCCCCACACGGTGTATATCTATCACCTTTACCTCCATCATCGTGCACACATACAACCTCACAACTCTCTGGGTAGGTATTCCATCTTCCCAACTAATTTCCTTTCGATTTCAACATGAAAATTGTCATTCACTCGATAATTCAAACAATGAATTAAGTGAGTAAAAGGAATCAAGAAGGAACCCAACAAAATCCCTCAAACACGTGAATAATCGAACCTCAAACCAACCACGAACCACCATAATCAGATGCTTCCCACAATTCGAACATCACACACAGTAACCGAGCCACTGTAAAAAATTCAACATGAATCTCTATTAATGCTGAGCCAAACTCTCAGCCACCACCATAGCCCAAACGATTGTGAACAATCCACCAACATGAAAGACTCAACCATACAACTCGAACCATAAACTCCATGACCGATTACACGACCCCTTCGAGAAAACAGTCAATACCCAACCTCGATAACCCAAGTCAAAACCCAAAAACCAAAGAATAAACCAACCCACTAACTTACCTTGACCACCGCTTTCTTGGCCACGGAAATCTCAACTCCAAAGTCGAACCCACTTTCGGTTTTGCACAAAATCAGCCACAAAAATCTCCTTTTTGCCACCCATCGTTGTTCCTCTTCCTCGCCACTCGATGGCGGCGTCGCTGCCATCGAAACGCTGGCCCAAGGCATTGACGGTGTGGCATCGAGAAGAGGCCTATCGTTTTATTCATCTAATCCCTGATTTTTTCGAAATAAATTATTTTAGTCCCTGCAGATTTAGAAATGATTTATTTCAACTACTTTGTTTCTAGTTGATTTAATTAAATACATAAAGCTTTCAAGTAAGTTTATTTTAACCCAGGAGTTTTTGCTAAAATGTAATTCGGCTAGGAACTTTCTGAGTTTGTCAATTCAGTCCCTAAATTCAATTTATTTGCACGAACTCCCAAATCACTGCACCAGACCATTTCAGACCAAGCCTTACCCTTTAAATGATTTTAATTCAACCATCAAGATTTAATTTCCATTATAAAACTTTTATTACGAGTTTCTAATTAAAAACTATTCATTTTAGGGCTAGACGAGGCGCAATATTTCCAAAGAGACTAGAATCTTTATCACTCAACAATCTTGAGAATTTTATTAAGTTAGGATCATTACTTCAAAAATTCATTTACTTTAAATGTGCAATATTAAGTAAACCCATATTGTAAACTTATGCATGTGATTACGTAATTTATGAGATTCACATGTCTTCGGGCATGGATCCACACGTATTCGGGCATGAGCCAGCCACTTGCCTTCGGGTATAAGATCCACTTACCTCCAGGCATGAGAGCCACTTGCCTTCAGGCATGAGAATTTAAGATTTATGAGATCCACTTGCCTTTAGACATGAGAATACTTACTTATTGCATGAGAATTTATGACTTAAATTGCATGATTTTATGTGTTATTTACGGTATATTTTATTAAATTGGGCTGAAGCTGCTGAGTATTCCTTTAAAATGCTCACCCCTATTTTTAAACTTACAAATTACAGATTTTGGAGTTGGCAACGGAGCATACGGTGATGCCTACTGAATAAGTTTTAAAATATGCTTTTGTGAAGAATTTTTAGAACTTATTTACCCTATCCAGTTTATGTAAACTTTGAATTTATTTAATGTTTAAATTCTTGAATGGAATTATTTAAATTGAATCTCAGTTATTTTTCCGCACAAATTAATATTTGAAAGTCAGTTTTAAAGGATGAAGTGACATCCCGATTTTACAGAATTTGGGGCGTTACAAAGATCCTTGATTGGAAAACACCTTTTCAGATTTCACACAACAAACAACCCACATATCTTAATCTAAGAGTGCTTGGTTGTCTTTTTATGCTACTAACACCAAGTCCTTCAAAGATAAATCTTCAACTAGGTGTTTTAAGTGTATTCTCATTGGATATAGTCATGGCCAAAAGGGTTTCAAGATTCATGATCTTGATAACAAACAAATACTTGTCTCTAGGGATGTAGTATTCTATGAAGATGTCTTTCCTTATAAAAATACACTGTCACAGCAGAAGAAACCACTTCCCAATCCCATCTTTGATCAAGACACATTTGATAACACACATGCCAATGTTGACACAGAAATTGAACATGACATTGATGAAATTGCTTATGATACATCTACTAGTTTTCCTGCTGTCAGAGATGAACTCAGTCCTGGTCCATCCTCATCCCACCATATACTACCTCGTGTTGGTTTTGAACAAATTCATTCTGATATTGGTATTAGAAGAAGTTCTAGACCAAAAACTACCCTAAAATGGATGCAAGACTTTGTTTCTAATCTAAGTTTAGTTGATCACATACTTATCCATATTTCCAAAGCTCTTGAACCCACATCTTCATCATATACTCCTGTCACTTTTTCATATCATACATCACAAAATCTCAACCCTGCATACATTGAATTTTTTGGCCAATCTTACTACTATTACAGGGAGGCAAGCACTAAGGAAGAATGGATTCAAGCTATGAAAATCGAACTTGATGCTTTGGAGAAGAATGAAATGTGGGATCTGGTTTCTCTTCTCTCTGGTAAGAAGCCAATTGAATGTAAATGGGGTTTTAAGGGAAAATTGAAAGCTGATGGAACTTTGGAAAGATACAAAGCTAGATTTGGTTGCAAGGGTTTCAACCAAGTACCTGGTATAGACTTTTTTGAAAGCTTTTCCCCAGTTTCTAAACTTGTGTCTATTACTTTATTCATTGCAATTGCAAATGAAAAAACCTAGCCAATCTGCTAATTGGATATATAAATAATTCCTTTTTGCATGGATTGTTGGAGGAGGAAGTGTATATGTGGCCGCCAAAGGGGTATGATAAAGCAATCCAAGGTCAAGTGTGCAAACTCAAGAATTCCTTGTATGGTTTAAGGCAAGCAAGCAGGCAATGGAATTCAGAATTATCCAAACATCTTATTGCTTTTGGCTTAAAAAAATCCAAGAAAGACTGTAACGTCCCAAATTCTGTAATCTCGGGACGTCATTTCATCCTTTAAAACTAACTTTCAAATAATAATTTGTGCGAGAAAATAACTGAGATTCAATTTAAATAGTTTCATTCAAGAATTTAAACATTAAATAAATTCAAAATTTAGCATAAATTGTATAGGGTAAATAAGTTCTCAGAATTCTAAGCAAAAACATATTTTAAAACTTGTTCAGTGGCCACCACCACACGTTCCGTCGCTAACTCCAAAATCTACAATTTGTAAGTTTAAAAATAGGGGTAAGCATTTCATAGGAATACTCAGTAGGCTCAGTGTAATTTAAATAAACTATACTATAAATAACACATATAATCATGCAATTTAAGTCATAAATTCTCATACAATAAGAAGTATTCTCATGCTCGAAGGCAAGTTGATCTCATAAATCATAAATTCTCATGCCCAAAGGCAAGTGCGTCACATTCCCGGAGGCAAGTGGGTCATGCCCAAAGACATGTGGATCTCATAAATTACATAATGGCATGAATAAATTTACAATATTGGTTGACATAATATTGCGTATTTAAAGTAAAAGAGTTTTTGAAGTAATGAACATACCTTAATAAAATTCTCGAGATTGTTGAGTGAAAAATATTCTAGTCTCTTTGGAAATATCGCACCTCATCTAGCCCTAAAATGAATAATTTTTAATTAGAAACTCGTAATAAAAGTTTTATAAAGGAAATTAAATCTCGATGGTTGAAATAAAAGCTTTTAATGACTAAGGCTTGGTCTAAAATGGTAAGGTGGAGAGTTTTTGAACTTTGTGCAAATAAATTGAATTTATGGACTGAATTGACAAACTCAGAAAGTTCCTGGCCAAATTACATTTCAGCAGAAACTACTAGGTTAAAATAAACTTACTTGAAAGCTTTATGGCTTAATTAAATCAATTAGAAACAAAGTGGTTGAAATAAATCATTTCTAAATCTACAGGGACTAAAATAATTAACTTCGAAAAAATCATGGATTAGGAGAATAAAACTTAGGATTTAAAACACAAATCCCATCTCTATCTCCTCATTTCTGAAACAGAGAGGAGGAGATGGCAATCGGCCTCTTCTCGGTGTCGCACCGTCGATGCCTTAGGCCGGCATTTCGATGGCAGCGATGCCCCCATCGAGTGTTGGGGACGAGGGACGATGATGGGTGAGGCAAAAAGGAGATTTTTGTGGCTGATATTGTGCAAAACTGAATGTGAGTTCGACTTTCGAGTTGAGATTTCCAGGGCCAAGAAGGTGGCAGTCAAGGTAAGTTAATGGGTTGGTTGGTTTATTCTTTGGTTTTTGGGTTTTAATTTGGGTGTTATCGAGGTTGGGAAGTGTCTGTTTTCTTGAAGGGGTCGTGCAGTTTGAGGTCCGAGTTGTATGGTTGAGTCTTTGATATTGGTGGATTGTTCTCAATCGGTTGGGCTATGGTGGTGGATGCGAGTTTGGCTTAGCATTAATAGAGATTCGGGTTGAAGTTTTGACAGTGGCTCGGTTATTGTGTGATGTTTGAATTGTGGAAAGTATCCGATTACGGTGGTTCGGGGTTTGGTTGGAGGTTCGATTATTCACTTCTTTGAGGGATTTTATTGGGTTCATTCTTTATTCCTTTTACTCACTTAATTCATTGTTTGTGTTGGGTTTTTTGATACCCAATAAATCCGGGCGATGATGTAAAACAGTTGTGGGAATAAAACGACACCTCGATAGATAGTTCGGCTCGATAACGACTTGGGGCCACTCGAAGTGATTTAATTGGTAATCGCTCGTGGCCCACTTGGACGGCTCATTTGTTGTGGACATTTTGGATAAAGGCCTTGGACTTAGGTAGTCGACCCATTAGAGTGGTTGTCAACTAGTTTGTGTATTGGGCCCTTTGGGAGTTTAGCCCAATCCATGACCTAGCCCATTCCACCCTATAATACTCCCTATCGTTGCCATTTTGTTAGAGGGTTCTGAGAAGTGAATTTGAACTGAAGCAAAAGAGTGGAAACCGCCATTCTTGAGAAGCTGACTTACTGCTACCTCTAGTGTTCATTTTCTTCCTTGGTGATATAGTTCATCTACATTTGGAGCAACCAAGGTTGTGTGTTTGTCGAGTCGAGCTTGGAATCGAGGTGTCGTATTGAAATGCTTACTGAGCCCGAGTTGTATCAAGGATTCAACTACATTTTTAACATGGTATCAGAGCTAGGCGTGATTTAAGGGCTGAAATGGGCTTCAAGGTGTATTGAAGAAGAAGCTAAAAATCGAAGGCAGTGAGAGAGAGGTTGTGGTGCCGACTGGAAGAGGAAGAGAGCCACTGACCATTTTCACAACTCTAACTCCGGCCACCAACCGGCGAAATAACACCACCACAAGCACCGCCGTGTTGAGGTGAACACTCGGCTAGAGTTTGGATAGAAAATGGCGACTAGACGGAGAATTTTGGACCGGAGAAGAAGGTGGAGCAAATCTGTCCAGTTTTTTTAGTTTCTGACCGGACTGGAAAAGTGACATTCCGGCCGATCCAGAACTTCGATCGACGATCGGCCACCTCCATCAGAACGGGCTCTTCGAGGAGAAGACACGCCTGAAATTTGGGGGCAATCTGACGGTTGAAACAGAAGTTATTCACCGGAGAAGAAAATGCTGGCAGACTGAAAAATCACAATTCCGGCCAAACGGGAGCTCCAATCGCGAAACGGTCACCACCGTTGGGTTCGTGACGAGGAGGAGAAACCTCCTGTGTTTTTCGGCATTTTCCGGTCTCCGGCGACAGGGGCGGTTTCCGGCGGCGGCTCCGGCGGCGGTCCGGCGAGGCGTTTCCGGACATAATCTTCAGCTCGACCTGCTCGTCCCATTTTCGAAGTCCATTTTGCAAAATCAACTCTCGATTATACGGACATTGAAAAGTCCCCTCTGGTAAATTGGCTGAAACTGTTTAAATTCTTGCAATAGCAGACCATCGTGTGGGTTGGTCATTAGGATTGGGGGTTGTCATTGCTTGACAACCATTGCCTGTTGCTAGAATTTAGGTTTTAATTGTCTTACCTGCTTACGTGCTTGAGGTGTTAAGCTACTCTAAATTGTTTGTTCGGTCTTTTGATTGTGTATTGACGAATTTCCTATTTGTTGTGTTCTTTTGTTAATCCTGTTAGATTTCTTTTGACTTTAGGACTACTTGTTGTGGTTATTTGTCAATTTGGGATTTCTTGTTCATTTCGTCTCTTAAAATGGCTGCACGTTTTGATTTGGGGATTTTCGATGGGAAAGGGGATTTTTCCATTTGGCAACAAAAAATGAAGGGAATTTTGGTTCAACAAAAAAGTTTCAAAAGCTATTACTGGCATTTATCCCCGCTGATTTTTCAAAGGAACAAACAGAAGAATTAGATGAGCTTGCTTACACTTCAATTATTTTACACCTATCTGATGCTGTTTTGAGAAAAGTTGGTAAACTTATAACCACGGAAGAACTTTGAAAAAAGTTACAGGACTTGTATTTGCTTAAAACTACTTCTAACAAAATTTACTTACTCGAAAAAATTTTCAGCTTTAAAATGGATCCTACAAAGGATTTAGATGACAATCTGGATGTGTTTAACAAACTTGTGCAAGATATTGTTAGTTGTGATGAAGAGGTGTCTGAAATGTACAAGGCCATTATTTTACTTAATTCTATACCTTAATCATTTAGAGAGGTTAAGAATGCAATTAAGTATGGTAGGGACAACCTAACACCTGAGATTGTCATAGATTCCCTTAGGAGTAAGGAGATGGAAATTAAGGCTGAGAACGAGGTCAAGAGGAGTGGTGAATTGCATATGTTGAGGGGTCATTTTAAGCAAAAGAGTCATATTCAAAACAGTGGTGACTCGAGTGATGATGGTGGTAAGCATAAAGGTAAGAGTTGGGACAAGTCAAGGTCTAGCAGGGGTGGCAAACGATGTTTTAGCTTTGGTAAGAGTGGACACTTTATAAGAGACTGTCCAAAGAAGAAGAAAAAGGGGAGAAGTGAGGCGAATGTGATTGAGTCTAGCTATGACCCTAGTATGATTGAGGGTGACCCTTATTGATAGGGATCCTAGTTACTGAATGTGCATCTGTGTGATCCTGTCTGCATGTGCGTGATTACTTTATTTGATGCATTGTTTTGTGTAGCATCTCACGTTGTTTGATATGTGTTACTTTGCATGAATTTGTGTGTAATCAGATTTTACTGTGTGTAATGTGTTGGCATGCATAGTGGGTTTGTGATGCATTAGCAGCGAGTGTGGGTGTGAGTATGTCTTTTGGTAATGTGTGGAGTAGATGCCTGATAGTGCATTGATAAGATGTACGGGGGGTGAGTGTGACATTTGAATGTCCTGTAAATCTTCTATCTGTAAATCCTGGCCGGGTGGAGTGTTAGAGACACTTAGATCACTTCTATTAGGTGGAAACCCATTATCCCCTTAGTTGAGAGGAGTGATGTATTGATAGAGGAGCATCCCATAGATTTAGGATCTATTCTTTTTTACCAGTTAGGCATGTGTGGTGACCAATCTAGTGAGCATATGTGGTGGTGTGTGTGATATGTGTTCTCGAGGAGGGAGATGCACGGAATGGGATAGGATAATTGTGTGAGGTCTTTTCATGAGGTCATTTATGCATTGTGGTGTATATGTGTTGGCCATAGTGTTTGATTAACTAGGAGTTAGTCTTATGTTCTTGTGTGAGCATGTTTGAAAAGATTTTTGTATTATCTTATGGTTATATCTGTCATCGCATGTTGTATGTTCTTGATTGATTACTGTGATTATCTGTCTTCTGCTTAGATATATTTGACCTTAGTCCTAGCGAGTAAATGGAGCAGGTATGGTGTGTGTTTCAAGTACGAGACACGAGGTAAGGTCTGTGATTCCAATTTTGTTTGGATTACCTTGATTGCGCAAGTATAAACATTGTGTTGTTTTTTCTTGCAGATTGATTGGGTATCAAGGTGGAGATTTGTTGGGTTTTTTGATACCCAATAAATCCGGGCGATGATGTAAAACAGTTTTAGGAATAAAACGACACCTCGATAGATAGTTCGGCTCGATAACGACTCGGGGCCACTTGAAGTGATTTAATTGGTAATCGCTCGTGGCCCACTTGGACGGCTCATTTGTTGTGGACATTTTGGATAAAGGCCTTGGACTTAGGTAGTCGACCCATTAGAGTGGTTGTCAACTAGTTTGTGTATTGGGCCCTTTGGGAGTTTAGCCCAATCCATGACCTAGCCCATTCCACCCTATAATACTACCTACCGTTTCCATTTTGTTAGAGGGTTCTGAGAAGTGAATTTGAACTGAAGCAAAAGAGTGGAAACCGCCATTCTTGAGAAGCTGGCTTACTGCTGCCTCTACTGTTCATTTTCTTCCTTGGTGATATAGTTCATCTACATTTGGAGCAACCAAGGTTGTGTGTTTGTCGAGTCGAGCTTGGAATCGAGGTGTCGTATTGAAATGCTTACTGAGCCCGAGTTGTATCAAGGATTCAACTACATTTTTAACAGTTTGAATTATCGAGTGAATGGAAATTTTCATGCTGAAATCGAAAGGAAATCAGTCGGGAAGATGGAATTCCTACCCGGAGAGTTGAGAGTCTGTATATGTGTGCACGACGATGGTAGGGAAGATGATAGATATACACCAAGTGAGGATTGAATTTTTTGATAAGTAGGGTAATCAATGATTTAGGGGAATTGCGGTAGAGAATTATGGCATAATAGAATCTTTGTGATTGAATGAAGTTATGGGGATTGAGTATGTGTTGTGAATTTGTAAGGAGGGTAGGAGAGTATATTGTGTTGATTTTGCTCTCAAATTTGGAAGTTTAGGGCGGATTCTGGTTTAGGAAGGTTGTGAAGATTTCTGGGAGAGAATTTTGCTGATTTAGGGGGAATTCTTGAAATGAAAGTTGGTTATGGAATAGATGAAGGGAGGGATTGTGCTCAATTTGACCGGATCTAGAATTGGGTGAAGAGAATTAAGTCTTGTTCATTTAAATTGAAAAATAAGTAAATAAAATTAGAAGTTTGGATCTAAAAATAATTAAAATTTGTACTTAAAACAAATGATGAATTTCAACATCTTTAAAAGTTGAAATTTGACTAAGGTTTAAATGGATTTAAATTTACTTAGTTTAAAATAAATTAATATGGCTAGATGAGTTCTCTAATTTTGAAAAATAGTAATCATTAAAATTGGAAGTCGTAGTGACAAGTTCGTTAAAATGATTTTTTTTAAAATTTGAAAATTTCTCGACCACTACAATGTTAGAGGAAAATATGTTGATGATGTATGTAGCCATTAATATATACTCACCCCAAAATCTTTTGGTAAATGTGCTTGAAACATAAGAGCTATAGCAATCTGCAAAAGTTTTCTATGTTTCCTCTTAACAACACCATTTTGTTGAGGTGTGTTGACACAAGTTCTTTTATGTAAAACCCCCTTGTCAATGAGAAAATTTTGGAACTCCAAATTGACAAATTCAGTCCCATTATTTGTTCTATTGCACTTAATGTCTTTATTGAATTGTGTCTTAAAAATGGTGCAATGCTTTGAAAGTTTGTATGACCTGTGTCTTGTGTTTAAGAAGAAAAGTCCAAGTTCCTCTACTAAAATCATCAACAATGGTTAAAGAGTAGTGTGGTCCTGGAAATGATCCCTTTTTATAAGGCCCACAAAGATCCATGTGGATTAATTCCCCAACAATTTGAGTTTGTATCCTACTTTTTGTGAAGGACAGTCTAGGTTGCTTGGAAATAACACAAATATCATAGCGGGAAATGAAGTCTTTTTGAAAATTTCTCAAAACATCCAAATGTTGCATAGTATTTTCAGATATATGTCCAAGTCTCTTATACCAGAGAAGCATGGATCTGTCTTTGAGATTATTTGAAGGAGAAAGAAAGCTATTACAATTTGGAGAAAAGGGATTACAAGCAGAGAGTTTGAATTGATTTAAAGTGCATTCAGAAAAAGATGCTTGATACAAAATGTATAAGTTTCTGATTAGTCTACCAACTGCTATAATTCTCTCAGTTTGAAGGTCCTAAAACAAACAATGATCATAAAAAAATGTGAGTTTCATTTTGGAAGTCTTGGTTAGTTTGTTGATAGATAGAAGGTTGAATTTAAAGGTGGAAATGTGTAATACATTTTTCAGTGTGATGTCTGTACAAATATGAACATCACTAGTGTTTTTAACAAAATTAATGGAGCCATTAGGAAGATATACAAGGATTGTAGTGGTGCACTATTTTGGTTGGTTAAAGAATTTTAGCTTATTACACATATGATTAGATGCCCCAATATCAAGTATCCAAGAGTCTATTTCTAACAAGTTGGTAGCATCTAAGGTAAGAATAGTATCAAGTTTGAGCACAGAACATGTACAGTCTTCAATATGTGTAAAATTAATGATATCACCTCCTGTGCTTGTTTTTGCCTTCATCATTTTAACAAGTTCTTGTTGAATCATTTCTCCCAAGTTCAATCTGTGTAGCTGATTTGTCACTTCCTCACCAGTTTCTAATGGTGTATCCACTATGTTAGTAGAGTGTTTCACATTCCCAGGTCTTCTTTGATTTTTTGATTGTTTGAACCAATCCGGATACCCTATGATCTTAAAGCATCTTTCCCTGTTATGACCTTTAAGGTTGCAATGAGTGCAATGCATTAACTGCTTCTCCTTTCTGATCATCTCATAACTTTTTCCTCCCACAGATCTATTTCCTCCATCTTTTTTGAAGTTTTGTGTCCTGGTGAATATAGCATTCATTTCAGTTCCATCACCAAAAGCTGTATTTACCTCCCGCTGCTTTTCAACTCTTTGAATCATTGCATATGCCTTATTTACTGCAGGAAAGGGTTCCATGACTAAGATATGCCCCCTAAAATGCTCATAATCCTCATTCAATCCGATAAGAAATTGTCTTAATCTATTGAACGAGGTCATATCCAAGACTTTCTTAGCTGAGCTGCAAACACATTCAGGTAAAGGTATCATATACGTTAATTCATCCCATAGACCCTTCATTTTAGTATAGTACTGAGACACTGACTGAGTTTCTTAAGTTATAGAACAAATTTCCCTTTGTATCTGATATAATTACGGTCCATGACAGCCCCCAAACCTTTCCTCTAACTCATTCCATAATTCCATAGCGGACACTGTGTAAAGGAATGCATCTACTATGCCCTTCAAAATGGAGTTTAAAATCCACGAAGTTCTCATATAGTTAACTCTATTCCATTTTTCATATTGAGTTAAATTTTTAGCATGTTCTTCAGTTGTTCCATCAATAAATCCAAGTTTCATCTTCACACCAAGAGCAATTTTAATGGATCTGCTCCATGCTATGAATTTTTCCCGGTGAGTGGGACAGTGACAAGAGACATACTAGGATGATCTGAATTACTTAGTCTTAGAGGATCTCCTTCATCAACTTCCCGACGACCTCCATTGATTTGTTCTCCATTTTTGTGAGCATTTGTCTGAATATTCAGATCTGACTCTGTACCTTCAGCCATCGGATAATTCAATTGATTCAATTGTTCACGAGCATTGAGCATCAATTGTAATAAAAAATTGGATCATGATCCCAAGATCTCTCCGCTCTGATACAATGAAGAGATTGAAGAACAAATTGTTCTTTTTATTAATCTTCAGCTAAACAGAAATGCAGCTTACATTCAACCTTTATTCACGGCTGAAAGAATAGCAAACAAAATAGTGATACTATCCGTTAAGTAAAAAACAATACAAAAATATTGTAATATGACAAATAAGGACAAAAAGATTATTTGCACGCTAGGTCCTAAGGTAAGTAAAATGCAAAATTAAGGACATAATTTCTACAATTTATTTCATATGTTAACATATAAGTTCAATATATGTAATTAACAAATAACCGTGCATCGCACGGGTGTAACATTAACTATTATAAAATAAAAGAATGTCTTTAGCAGACTTACAATCCACTCTAATTAATAAGAAATTTTGGATTTAACAAGTCATCTTGAAATTTTGAAACAAAAGGAACAATAGAAGTATTTCCTTTTAATTGTCAAATAATTTTCCTGAGCGTTCTTCCATACTCCAAAAGTAAATCTAGCTACTCTTCTTTTGAAGAATTAGGTTTTTCTGTTTTAGAATACGAATACCTCCATATCCAAAATCAGAGGCACTAGTTTCAACAATTTTGACGAGTCATAGAGAGGTTAGTATCAAAAGCAATATTTCGATATTAATCAGAAATATAATTCAAACTCCCCAAAAATAATTGTAAATTGAGTTTTCCTTGATTTCATTTGACTTTGTAAAGCAAAACTCAGCACTTCATTTATAGGAATATTATTGTCTTGTTCAATTTCATGACCAAGAAATCTGATTTTTTTTTTAAATAATTTAATTTTCTTAACTGATATCACCAGCCTATTTTTTCTATATTTTAGAAAGAATAATTCTAAAGAAACATTTATAATTGACATTTTTAAATGACATTGTAACATGGTGAACATACATTGGATGATATAAATAACTACCACAACACTTACTTTTACATTACTCAATGTATGTGCGTCATGTCACAATGTCAATTAAAACTGTCAATTAAAAATGTCTCCCTAAATTTACTCTTTTAGAAATAATCATATCAAGTGACAATATACCATTTTTGCTAAGGAATTTCATTACACAAACTTATTATCATCCTTAATAAATTCATCAAAGGGTGGCAATTAAATTCTCTTCAGAATTTTCACTTTATTCATCATATTCTATTTTCCTAAAGGAATTTCTACCTCTTTGATAATCTCAAGCTCATTTTAAATAACTTGAACTCCATTTTTAGTTCCTTAATTTCTTTTCTATTTCATTAGCTTTTTGTTCATATTTCTTATTAATATTATCAAGAATACTTTTTAGACTATATGAAGTTTCATTACTTAAAATTCTTTAATCAAGTTTTCCAAATTTTTATTAGCTTTATTTATTGTTGCATTATTATTTTTCAAATTATCAAGAACTTGGCCAATAATATTTCTTTTCAAAGAAGAGTCATCAATTTGACCAAGCAAATCTAAACATGAATTATCAGCCATTCATTTTAATGGTAGCCTTATAAGGATCTCTCTTGGTAATAACTAGAAGTGGAAATTACAGACAACCCTATAATTTAAGTTTTGAATCCAAATATAAGAACAAATCTATTTCTATTCAAATTCAGGTTTTAAATAGGATTTAAAGAATTAATTTAGAAATTATAGTATATTATAAAATATATGTATAAATCAAGTAAGTAGTGTCATTTTCGTTTATAATGGCAGAAATAAATATTTTGAAATAAATAAATACTAAATCACTATCCCTAAATATCTGACAATGATTCGTAATATACTCCATTCCACAAATTGAAATCAAACATACACAAACCCCATACGCTGCCCAACTAATAAAACCTCAGAGCCATTTACGCCACACCAAGTTTGAAACCAAAGAGAACAATTGTTGAATGGCTAAAACAAAGACAACGGACTGAATGCCATAGTCTAGACAAGGGAAGGAGAAGGACGATTCTGACAGAATAAGGAAGAGAATTGTTATCCCAAAAGAAATTCAAGCAAATGACCCAACAGAATTGGGAAGTCGACAACCCAGTGAAACTTGAGCGATATGTTCGAATTTGTAATGATTTCATCATTTTTTGTGACATAAGCATTTCTATATGACTATGTATTATGGAATAATATAAGATTTCTCAATATTTTGTCATTGTCACCTAGAAATCTGTATAGCGTGATCCAAAAATGCATAAGAAAATGAGTTTTATTGATAAATATAGTGTGGAAAAATTGAACACGTGACCTCGTTTTGTGAATGGCTACTGCAATTAACCAGAATATTTATGGAAAACAATACATATTTTGAACCCCCGAAATTGTGACCTTTTCTTGTGAACTGATACGGTTTACATGAAAAGTTTAATATGAATTTTGATCAAGACTGTTTTACAGATCCTTTGTGAAAAACTTTTCCTAATTTTCACTAACAATAATCCGTGACCTTATAGCTTGTAACTATGTGACCTTGGAGTTATATGCATCCTTCAAGTGAATTGAATACTATGTGGAAATATTGAACACTTGACCTCATTTTTTGGATGCCTACTTCAATTAACCAGAAGAGTTATGGCAAACAATACAAATTTTGAACCCCCGAAATTGTGACCTTGGCTTGTGAACTGATTTTTTGTATAGGTAAAAGTTAGTCTGAAATGTTTTTGTTCAAGCTTGTTTAAAAATCCTTTGTGAACTACTTTTCCTAATTTTATACTAACAACAATCTATGACCTTATAGCATGTAACTATGTGATCTCCTCAAAGTAATATGTATCCTTCAAGTGAATTGAATTAGTGTAAAATGACGTTGACTACACAGTGTTACATCATGTAATTGGAATTACATGTATCCTTTAAGTGAGATGTCAATGTGACAATATGTAATGTGTAGTGGACTTTACATTGTGAATTTATGTGTTTATGTTCTACCTTCAAGAAGTCGTATGTCATAGTGCATGGCTCAATGTTTTATCAACTATCTGTCTGAATCTTTATATCTTTCAACAGGCATAGAAGTACACTATCCCAGAAGAAGAATGGTTTCTAGGGAAAATTACTTCAAATATCATGAAGAACGACCAACCAATTTCAAATCAGAATTTAATGATGAGCAAAAGCAACTGTCAAAGACCGTTTCTCATATTATGTCAATTGTTAAGAGATTGTTTTACAGCCATAATTAATACACTATTTTCTCATGATAATGATTGAACAACCCAACCCACAAGAGCTGTGGTTTCTGATTTCTGGTTGATATGTTCGTTTTGCTCTGCCAGAATTCATATTAGTGATAGGATAGAGATATGTTAGAGTCTAAGATTGGAGGAACTTGGTGATGTTACGATTGATGATAAAGGATACGTACTTCGGTAATTTGAACACAATAACAACGGAATATGTAAGATATGTGTTTTTGGGGGTCATAGGGCACCTGATCATGACATGGTGCAACTTGGAATACTGCATTATATTACGTCATATTTTTTCTCCACGTTGTACAAAAATTCAGTTTAGGATTACTTGTTCACACTGTGGAAGACTTCGATGTAATGAAGTTCCCTTGGGGAAAGGAATTGTTTGAAATAATAATTACGTCACTGAAGGATGCATTAAGTAAGCAAAATGCTCACTACAATTTGGGGGGTGAGGTTTCTACTGGTATTTCAAGTATGGGTCTACTAGACAATACCAATCCTGAATGGTAGAGCTACAAAAACGATTCGAATAGTGTGAGCTAGAATTCTGAATTGGCTAGCTGAGAAGATAAATATGTATTCTATGCTTGATGAATTTCTTTTCTCAGAACCAAATATAAGTTCTTAAACTTCACAACTTCATCAAAACACACATATTAGGAGCATGTCACTGCAAATTAAATGTCATAACTATCAAATTAATTCACTACCATCATAGGCACATTACATTGCAAATAAAAGACATAGGTATATGGAATGACAAAACAACACACATACATCTAAAGTCACATTCCAGTATATAGTTTACCAATATTCCATGAACGAAAGCACTTATGTTGCAGGTCACATTCGCATAGGTCTCAGGTTACATTCTTTTTTAACAGTAGACGGAAAAACCACACTCTTATCAGGTCACATTCACATGTTTTCGTATCACACAAACACCATATATGAGACTTGACATACAAATTATAAGATAACAAGTAGGAGTACCTATGTTTTTGTCATATTTATTAGGGTTTGGTTGTTGGAATCGTTTTATTAAATATAATTAAAATCACACCAGTCTTATTTATTTGTTGTATATGAGCAGATAAAATGGAGTGTGAATGAAGTATCTATTTGTTAGTCTTATTCATTACGTTTAGATGTTATAATGGTATTTTCCAGATTCTTGAGACTGTGTTCAAGTAACAAACTGTTGGTTTGGTCACTAGGGAAGAATACATTGAAAAGGCACTTTAATGTATGTTAAGAAACGTATGTTGTGTTCCTTTCCTTTTGATGTTGTGGATAGTTAAAGATGGGGTTGTGTGGTGCAAAAAGTGAATATAAGGACCAAAATTGAAGAAGAAGAACATGAGAAACCTCAGAAGCTGTAACAAGAGTGAGTTATTTTAATTTTTTTGCCGTCAATTACTAGGAGTTTTTTAAATTTCAGGTATCTTTTTTCATATCTTTAAGTTTTACCTATCATTTTTCTCAATAATATTCAATTATAGGGAGGAAGATCTCTAGATGCAGAAGCTCGAGAAGTGGAAAATAAAGGTGGACCCACGATTATCCCTTTTAGATGATTATAAGAATGACAATGAAGAGGAAGATGATGAAAATGGTAAGCATAATTTCAATATTCCCTATTAAGTGCATTTTTATGCACGTTCCATGCTTGTAAATTAGCATTTTTGGAGAAGCTAGAACAAATATCTATTAAATTATACATATTTTGTGTTTAAATAGGTTAACATTCAATTTTGAGGCGAAAAATCACAAAAAGTGCAAAATATGCTAAAATCGAAACTTTTGGGACCAATTTGTCACTTTTCAGAAGTTTCGGATATGCTATGCAATTAATTGAAGAACCAAATTGCAAAATCATAGAAGTTGAAGGACCTCAAGTGAAGTTTTGAAGGACCTATTTGAAAGAAACCTGAAAATCTAGAGACCAATTCGATAGATATTGAAAGATGAAGGACTTCATTGCAATTAAAATGACTAAATTGTAAGGCCACTCACTGGTTGAACCACGCAGCCACTGGTTCAAATCAGTGTGGCTACGACTCGAACCAGAACTTGAGCAGAACTCAACCATGCTGGTGATATATATATTGCGCAGCCGCGTGGCTTTAAACTTGAAGGAAATTTTCTGGGGCGAACCCAAACGCTATATTTCGCGGACCTTTTGCAATTTTTGGGGTTTTCGAGGTGTTTTTGGGCAAATTGTGGAAAATTATAAATACCCAAACATTGTATTCAATTAAGGTTAAGTTCTTACTCCTCCTTTCATTTTTCTTGTATTTTGCTCTCTAACTTTTCTTCTTCAATGCATTAAACCTTTAAAGTTATTGTGTTTTTACTAGTTTTCTTTAAATTAGAGCTTATTATTGTTGTTGAACCCTTTATTATTCTGTTTCTCAACTTTTTACCTAAAATTTCATAGCATTTATGGTTTATTTAATTAATTGTGTTGGGTTGTTAGAGATATTAATGGATGATTGAAGAACTTAACTAGAAGGGGAGTTCTATTTATTATCTTGTTTTTAATCCTTTATTTAGTTTGTTATTGAAATGTTTATGTTAGTTGTTAAATGTTTTTTTTTTTTTAATTTCATTATGGGTTAGTTTTATTTTGTTGAAATATTTGATTCGTTTAACTTCACTTAATCATTTAAGGTTATTTATTGATTTTGGGCTATTTATATTCATGTATTTGTGATTATGAATGTTGTCTTACATTTATGTAGTTTTCAAATGTTTGTTAATATTTTTTGCTGTGATTGGAAGTTACTATACATCTTATAAGACTATAAATTTATACTGCCAAGTCGCTAAATCGAATTGAAACCGCAATTTTGAAACCGTGGGTTTGAGTTCACGTGGACCCATCAACGTTTTGGTTTTGACCAAAACCGAACCGATTTCAAATGGTTTGGTTTAAGTTTTACTTTTCATAACCCGTTTCAAACTGCCAACTCAATAAATCTATTTTTGTCATTTTGATTCTTGTATGATTTGTCATTTTGTTGGGAAAGAATTTTAGTACCGTCGTCATGCTATGTTGCTGTGGACAATGGACATTTAAAACATTTTGATTCTGCCTTCATTTTGAATGAAGACATATGAATGTGATTAAGTTGAAAACATTTTATTCTTTTCACTATTTTCAAGATTTAGTAAAAAGACTAAATCCAATTTCAAATTTGATACACTTCTATTAATCCAGACCAAGTTTCTTTTCTACAGTAATCTTCTTGATGTTTGGTTTCTAATTAATGCGCAACTTATCTATGAGCTTCATCACAGTATGTTACTATGTTATACTAGTGAAAAGCTTCTTAACAAGATTTTATATGATTTTCGTGACAAGCCGTGAATTATTATTATTTTTTTTGACTAATTTCATTTGTAAATCGTGGTTTGAACCCGCACCAAACTGCAAAAAAAAAAAAAAAAAAGAAAAAAAAAAAAAAAGAGTTTGGTTTGATTTGGTTTGGGAAATTAAATGTTTTGGGTTGAGTTGGAAAAACGTCAAACATTTTTAAATGATTTTGTTTGAAAATTTATCAAAAATCGCATAAACCGAACCATTTACACGTTAGGTTGCACTTAGAATATCCCATGTAATTTGGTTAATTGTTAATTAACACTAATTGATTTTTGAAAGAAGAAATTTGTGTACTTAAGAACTAAATTTACCTTGTCTTATGTGTTGTAACACATTTTCATTACTAAGTTTATGTTGTCATTAATTTACTATGTTAATTAATTTTTGTCCTAGTTTTTATATTGTTGTTTATTTGCTTTGGTTAACTAGTTTTTATATTATCATGTCTTTAATCATGTCACTTAATTATGAATTCAAAATCAAATCAAATTTGTGTTATTTGACTATTCAATTAAAATGAAACTAACAAGTTTAGTTACAAATCAATCAATCCTCGTGGGTACGACAATCTTTCATCATTTTACTACTTGAACATGAACCATGCAATTGCGGTATACGATTTTAGCGAACATTCCCGTTTAGAAATTATGTTGTTTATTGTGGAAGTTTTTTAACTTTGAATTGGTTGAGGCTTGTGTACACAAGGGTTACTAACTCCCTAATATTCTTATTAGCTAATGCTCGTGATATAAACAATATCTATGATATTTTACGTTGTTACACGTGTTAATTTGTTCTATATTTGAGTTCTTATATGAATCACATGGTTTATAGCAGATTTAGCAGTATACATATATATAGTGTATGTTACAGGTCTTAGTTTGTTGTATACTTTGATGAATTGCTTCTCCTACCAATGAATGTTATCTTTTAATCCTACTTTATTTTTGTTGGGATTAATTATCAATTGATTTCATCTTGGTGCTTCTATGTATACATAGGTGCATAATTTTTTTTTTATTTTTTATTTTTATACCTTTGGGTTTCAACCCAGGGGTTGTTTTCAACTACTAAAAAAGTTGGCAAAAGTATTTCCAGAGTAAAGATAACATTAATCAAATCATGGCATCAAGGTGAACATGGCCTCCATTTGATAACACTGTTTAGATTATAAATTGATTTATTTATGATTTTGAGGTAAAAAGTAATGGTTGAAAATTAGAGAGAGAAAATGTGTGCAGCTAAAAAGTGGTTTGAAAAATTGTGCAGTTTATAAATTGGTTTATAAACCAAATAAACTACTTTACCGAACACTTCAGTTAAAAAAATTAGTACATTTATTTGCGAATTTGCGCCCTATTTAAATATCTTCAAATTTTGGACATGTTGTTGAGAAATTTCCTTTCTCTAAAATGAAATATCCGCTATAATGAAGTAAACACAAAACTTGAAGGAAAAGAAAGAATCAAGAAAATGATAGAAATGATAATTGTAATTTAGGACTTGAATTGCATGGAATGCTATCCTAAAAGCTAAATTTGCGCCCTCTCCAAAGAGAATGCTAAAGGGCCTCCAAGCAAATTACTTTAGCGGATTTCAAGTCTCAAACCAAGTATCAAATAGCACAATTGATAAACTTGGAGAATAGGAACAAGAAGAGAAAATTTTGGAAGATTCTAAGTATATAAGATCAAAGTTTGGGATGATAATCAAAATTGAATGTATGATGATCAAAAGGTGTTTAAAACCATGAATTCTATGCCTATTTATAGAATTCCATCACCCCAATTCGTGATCTACACAACTCTTCATGAAAGAATGCCAAAAATTGTTGAAAAGGTGCATGAAAAAATCTGAAAATTTTCTCAAACTGTCAATTTTTATCACCACGTGATCGCGTGAAGCCCATTAAATTAAATAGATTAAAAACCGTTCAGCCACGCAACAACTACGCGATCGCGTGGTTTTCATTTTGGCCGGACCTCCAGGTCCGATCCGGACTGATTGGTCCGTCCAGTTGTATTTGGTCCGGTTTTTGCACTTCTTGGACCGGTTCTCTATATTTTAGACCGGTTCTTGCACTTTTTCAACTTTATATATATATTTGAACAACATTTCCATAACAACCCCCCACTTGTTCAAATATATAAATTCAACTTAGAATCATAAACGATGTCACGCATAAAATAAGGTATCTTTCGATTTTAACCTTATATTAGTGCTAACATTGCAAAGTAATATCGAGATCTCAGGTAGCCTTGGCTTTGAACCAGTTATCCCTTATGACATTATCGGCGATATCGCACACGTGAACGTTCTTGCTCGATGCCTTCTACACAATTTACTTTGGCGCGTTAATGGCCTTGCGCCCATCCGAGTTCATGATCTTTTTTAGAAAGTAACTCCAAAACTTTTCTTGAAGCGGCACCAATTCTAAGTTCATATAGGAGAAATTCTTACAGTGTCTTGGTAATTTTTAAAGACACTTGTACTAAGTACTGAATTTCTTTAAAATTTATTCAACCCTTCAAACAGTTACCCCAGCACTTACATCCTTAGGATATGGTCTTTAATTTATTTTCTAAGTGCTACAACAATTCACTTATCGAATGACTTGTTGTTACCCTTTGAACCCGTGAATTACTCATTTCGTAATCACAGGTAGGGTTACCTTCATTGGTGAATTTATAATAGGAGGTTTAGCCCTATCCTACTCGATGTTTGTCTTACCAATTCTTTGGTAAGTGGTTTTGTGAATGGATCAGCCAAATTTTCACTTGACCTCACATAGGTAAGTGATATTATTCAATCCTTCATTAATTTTCTTATGTAATCATGTCTAAGACTCATATGTCTTGACTTTCCATTGTAGACTTCATTATAAGCCCTTGTTAGAGTAGCTTGACTATCGCATAGTATAGATATTGAAGACTCATTCTTCGTATCTAGTGGAACTTCATAAAGAAGATCCTTAAGCCACTCTGCTTCCTTTCCAGTTTCAGCTAGTGCAACAAACTCGGATTCCATGGTAGAATGTGTAATCATTGTTTGTTTCTTTGATCTCGAAGAAATGCACCACCTCCAAGTGTAAACAACCATCCCGAGGATGATTTATTTTCTCCAGCATTTGATATCCAACTCACATCGGTATATCCTTCTAGTATAGCTGAAAACTTGGAATATTGAAGTCCAAGGTTTTTAGTTCTCTTTAAATAACCAAGAACTCTTCCAATTGCTTTCCAATGCTCAACACTTGGATTGCTAGTAAACCTACTAAGTTTACTCACAGAAAACGCAATATCCGGTCTTGTGCATTGAACCGCATACATTAGACTTCCAATTGCACTTGCATATTCGAGTTGTCCAATAGCTTTTTCAACATTCTTCACAAGTTTAATACTTGAATCAAATGGAGTGTTTGCCTCTTTAATGTTCAAATATTTGAAATTTTCAATCACATTCTCAATATAATGTGATTGGGTTAATGCATACCCCACTCATTCTTGATCACTTTTATACCCAATATGGTATCCACAAGACCAAGATCTTTCATTTTGAATGTTGATGATAGAAACCTCTTCGTTTCTTTTATTCCATCCGTGTGATTACTTATAATCAACATGTCATCCACATATAAGCACACAAATATTACATGTTTATCACAACTTTTGATAAATAAACATTTATCTACCACATTGTGTGAAAAATCAAAAGACATAATTGCATTATCAAATTTATCATGCCATTTTTTAGGAGCTTGTTTTAAATCATATAGTGATTTAATAAGTTTACAAACTTTATTTTCATTACCCAGAAGAACAAAACCTCCGGTTATTCCATGTAAACTTCTTTATCTAATTCTCCATTTAAAAATGCAGTCTTCACATCCATTTGATGCACATGTAGATCAAATATATAAGATAATGTAAATAGAATTCTAATAGTAGTAATCCTAGCCATAGGTGCATAAGTGTCAAAATAATCAATTCCTTCCTTTTTTCGAAAACCTTTAGCAACTAATCTTGCTTTATAGATTTGGATAGAACAATCGGTATTGTATTTCCTTGGAAATACCCACTTGCAACCAATGGCTTTTGATCCATTCGGTAAATCAACAATCTCCCAAGTATTGTTGGACATTATAGAATCCATTTCATCATTGATAGCATCCTTCCAAAATGTGCTATCTCTAGAAGTCATTGCTTCTTTATAGGTTTTAGGATCACTATCAATTTGAAGAACATATGAAATTGTTCTTACTATATCTTCCTTACTTGCTTCAACCAAGTATAGATAAATTCTTTGAGAATCAATCTCATCGTGTCCCAATACCTTCTCTTTATGAGATCTGTTGCTTCTTCAAGGTTCACTAGTCTCAATTACATCTTGGGTAGATGTTTCTAGTGATTTAGAAGCCGGAAATTCATTTTGAATTTCTATTGAATTTTTAGGAATATCATCAACGCTTAATGAATTCTCAAAAAATTCCACATCTCGTGATTCTATAATCACATTGGATATTAGATCAAGTAGCCTATATGCTTTACTATTTATAGCACATCCAACAAAAGCACTCTTGATCCCACTTGGTCCTAGTTTTGTCCTACTAGGATTGGTGTTTTTATAATAAGCCAAACGCCCACACTTTAAAATATCCAATGTTAGGCTTCCGACTTTTTCACATTTCATAAGGTGAAACTTTGAGTTTCTTAGAAGGAATTCTATTATGTATATGACATGCAGTAAGTAATGCCTCTCCCCATAAGTTTTTAGGCAATTTAGACCGTGTTAGCATAGCATTTATCATCTCAACTAAGGTTCTATTTTTTCTTTCTGTGTAATGCCTCTCCCCATACGTTTTTAGGCAATTTAGACCGTGTTAGCATAACATTTATCATCTCAACTAAGGTTCTATTTTTTCTTTCTTTCAAGCCATTTTATTCCCGTGTTCTAGGTGCACTACATTGGTGTAAAATACCATATTCTTCACAAAAGATATCAAATTCTTTAAAAAAATATTCACCACGTCTATCACTTCTAAGAATTTTAATCCTTTTATCATTAAGTTCACAAATGTCGGTATGAACTAAGTCAAGAATATTAGATGATCTTTCTACACTTTGAAAATGTTTTTTAATCATTTTTTACTTAGTGCAAATTTCACATTTTTCATTCTTTGTAAAATCACAAGATAGCATGTCATTTCTAATCATTCTATGCAAAGTAGAATATCCAAAATGTTCTAATCTATCATGCCATAAATTTAAAGAACACACAAAGTAAGGAGAATTTATTTTATTGATTGCATTGTCAATAGTACACAATTTGACCATTCCATTAGTGGAATAGCCTTTCCCAACAAAGAAACCGTTTCGGGACAATACAAGTTTTCCCGACTCAAAAATACATTTTACGCCTAGCTTTCCCAATAAATCACCACTTACAAGATTTCTATTCATATCCGGCACATGTAAGACATTTGTAAGTGTTACAACTTTTTTGGATGTGAATTGAAGATCAACATTCCCTTTTCCTATGACTTTCGAACAATGTTTATTTCCCATTTGAATTTGTTGACCATCATCAAACTCTTGATAGGTCTTGTATAGGAACTTGTCTTAGCAAACATGAACGGTGGCGCGAGTATCATACCACCATCCCAAAATTCTTCCTTTGACAGAATTCACTTCGCTTATAGTAGCAATAATTTCATTCTTGTCAATGGAATTAACCTTGCCTCCAAAATTGCTTTGTTTTTTTATGTCGGCAATCTTTCGCAAAGTGGTCGAATTTTTCACATACAAAGCATTCTCCCTTGGGCTTCTTTTTGAATTTGTTGTTGTTGTTGCTAGTAAACTTTCTCTTGTTTACTTTGGTCACTTTGTTGTTCTCCAAGGCATTGGCTTTAGAAGTGCCAATATGGGAATTCTCAATCCCATCTCTTGCCCTCGACTCTTCCTCAATTCGGAGATGTTTTTGAATTTGCTCCACTGAAAAGTCTTCGGAGTTATGAAGATTTTTCTTTCTATATCCTCTCCAAGTAGAAGGCAATTTAGCAATAATTGCTCCTACTTGAAATGATTCCGGAAGTTCTATCTTCACCACTTTTAGTTTATTGACAATCACTTGCAATTAATGTACTTGGGGTAATAGGGGAACATTTTCCAAAAATTTAAAATCAAAGTACCTTGTTATATGGAGTTTTGTAGTACCTTCCTCTTCGGCCTTGTACTTATTTTCAAGTGCATTCCAAATCTCTTTTGTAGATTTTGTGTTGGTGTACAAGTCGTAGAGACAATCTGATAGTGCATTCAAAATGTGACCATGACAAATAAGTTCGTCTTCTTCACGCTTCTTTCGATTAATCCTTGCTTGTTCCGTATCTTTGTCGGAAGGTTCAGGCAAGTTCTCCAAATTTGGATCAAGAATGTAGAAGATTTTCAGTGCCGTTAGTAGGAACTTGATTTTGTCTTGCCACCTTGTAAAGTTGGTACCATCAAAGCGATCAAAGCGAACCAAGTTTTGATTCATCAACTTGATTGTAGCCATGGTTGTGTCTCCTTCGGTTTCCATATCAAATTTAGCTTTTAGATTGTTGAGAAATTTCCTTTCTCTAAAATGAAATATCCGCTATAATGAAGTAAACACAAAACTTGAAGGCAAAGAAAGAATCAAGAAAAGGATAGAAATGATAATTATAATTTAGGACTTGAATCGCATGGAATGCTATCCTAAAAGCTAAATTTGCGCCCTCTCCAAAGAGAATGCTAAAGGGCCTCCAAGCAAATTGTTTTAGCGGATTTCAAGTCTCAAACCAAGTATCAAATAGCACAATTGATAAACTTGGAGAATAGGAACAAGAAGAGCAAATTTTGGAAGATTCTAAGTATATAAGATCAAAGTTTGGGATGATAATCACAATTGAATGTATGATGATCAAAAGGTGTTTAAAACCATGAATTCTATGCCTATTTATAAAATTCCATCACCCAAATTCGTGATCTACACAACTCTTCATGAAAGAGTGTCAAAAATTGTTGAAAAGGTGCATGAGAAAATCTGAAAAAAATTTCCAACGGTCAATTTTTATCACCACGCGATCGCGGGACCACCAACTACGTGATCGTGTGGTTTTCATTTGGGCTGGACCTCTAGGTCCGGTCCGGACTGATTAGTTCGTCCAGTTGTATTTGGTCCGGTTTTCGCAATTCTTGGACCGATTCTTGCACTTTTTCAACTTTATAAATATTTGAACAACATTTCCATAACAATGTTTGGTAAGATGTTTTAGTATTCATAACATTAGAAACAAGACTCAATGAACCCATCTTGGAAAATAATGTTGAATTCAGGTCTATGTTCCCATTTAGCACGCTATTTTGTCTTGTGCCTTTGTAGAAAATAAAGAATCTGAAATGTTTGGGAAGAGAACTGTAGCGATTAAAAATTTTAAGTTTAACGATGAGTTTTTTTGTTAAGAATTCAAAAGTATTTTAAGGAGTTTGTGACGTCACTACGACACTTCCCAATGTTTTAAATTAATTGTTGCTCACGATATGATGTTACATGCATTTTCCTAGCAATTATTTTGTTTAATTGTGAGAAATATTTTATCATGTTGCATGTTCGAATTTGTACTTAATTTATAGTGTCAAACTTATTAGTCGAGCTTCAAATATTTTTGAAGACAAGTTCAAGCGTTTTAAATTAATGTCTTTAAAAAATTGAAAATTTTAATTGAGTCAAATATATTAACATATTTTAAAAGTTGATAAAAGTATATCAATATTGGTGTCATTTTGTAGCTTACATTAAATAGTGTAAGTCGGAGTCGAGAAAAAATTATTTTGGTCGAGATCGACCCAAGAAATTTCAATTTGAAGAGAGAGAGAGTTTTATACAATATTTTATTATTATTTTGAGTGGTTTCATACATGTATCAACGAAAAGAAAATTCTTATCCTTTCGCCTAGGCGTGTCAAAACGGCTCGTCGGCTCGGGTAGCTCGGGCTCGGCTCGTTAAAAGCTCGGGCTAAACTCGACTCGAGGCTTGTAGGATCGAGCCGAAGCTTGGGCCGATTCCAAAAATACTCACTAGGCTCGAGCCGGGGCCGGCCCGTGTGGCGGGCCAAATTGACCCGTGTCTTTGCTGCCTGCAAATTTGCAGGCAGCTACAGGCAGCTTGCTGCCTGCAACACGCAACCGTGTTAACACGGTACATTTTTTATCTGATTTTTGATCTTATTTGAAATATGCAGATTTTTTTTTTGAAAATTTGAAATTTGAAATTTTTTTTTTGTTTTCCCACGTTTTTTTTTTCTATAAATAGGTCGCATTTTGTTTGTTAATTCACAATTCACTTACAAGTTTTTCATTTCGTCATAATAGTCATTTGTTTGCTATAATTTCTATTCAATTCTCTATTTCTCTATATTCTTCAATTATTGTGATAATATTTCTCTCGATTTCAAGTTTCAACTTTCAAATTTGAAACTAACTACATTCTACACTATAATACTGTTATACTGATAAGTATGGAGTTTAACGGCGATGAAGTTAACCAATTCAGGGGTAGTTCTAGTACTCCCTCTCATATCGATGTCTCCGAAAATGCTCTCATTGACTTGGATGATATTCAAGAGGAGGAAATTGTTGAAATCAAACAAGCTAAACAAGAGTCATCGGATTGCTGGCAACATATGACAAGGAAAAAAGTTGGTATTGAAAATGGAGTTGATATATGGAAAGCGTGCTGCAATTACTGTGGTAAGGAAATGAGCTGGAAGCCCGGATCAAGCACGTCACATTTGAATCGGCACATAGCAAGGGCGTGCAAAGCGAAACCGGTTGGTGACCCAACACAGTCCCAGCTTGTTTTTGGTGGTTCTGGACCTTCTGGTACTACTACTCTTTCAACATTTGTGGTTCTGGACCTTCTTGTACTACTACTCTTTCAACATTTGTAACTTGTAACCTTTATTGAATATATATAAAACAACTAGTAATTTAATTTTAGTATAGATAGACTTTGCGAAATCTACGTTTACATTTTTATTAAATCTTATCTTATGTTTGATATTTTAACTACATTTATTGTGTATAATTCATTTAAGTAATTACAAATACAATACATATTCATTCGCCGTTAAAAAAAAAAAAAAAGGGCTGGCCCGGTCGGGCTCGGCTCGATGAAGCTCGAGCCGAGCCTCAATTTTTTGGCCGAGCTTTGGCTCGGCTCGGGCCAAAAAAAGCTCGGTCCTAAAAAGTTCGAGCAAAGCTCGAGCCTTGATGTTCGGCTCGAGGCTCGGCTCGGCTCGTTTTCGCCCATTGTCCTCTATACGTGTGTGATGCCAGCATTATCTTTCTTTTTGAATCTGAAATTTTAACAGTTTCTTGAGGTCCACTTCCCCTATTTACCGTGAAACTCTCCACTACTTTTGAAATGGATCAGTTAACTTATCCCACAAACATCTGAATTTATCCCTATTAATTCTACATTTACGGTTTCCAACTGCTCTTGCACTTAAAGTTTCTTCTTCTTTCCTAATTTTTCAAAGTTCGGTCACTGCACCTATATACTTTCTTTGTCGAGCTACTTGAAAAATTTGTTAATTTGATGATTGTGAATTTCAACTTCATTTAAATTTCAACTCAACAATTTCTAAAAATTTAAGACAATATCTTCTCCCGTACACAAATTGTTACGCTTTTGAATTTAATATTATGCTAGCATGAAATTTGTGTCAATGACACGACCCGCCCCAAATCACCCTAATGGACCCGAGACATTGTGTGCATCGATGATGGATGCCAGTTAGACGTCGGACCCACCACCAAAGCTGACTATAAAATACTATCAATCATTTGCTAAATAATGAAAAATCATTTTATTTCAATAAGAAAGTGGGCCCAAATTGATATTTAAATGAAACAATAACCTACACATGTCGTATAAATTTGGCTCCAAAATCAACAGGCTCTTCTGGCTTTCAAACTCAACTGTTACCTATTAAGAAAAATGGTGAAAAAATATATGAGTTGATAGCTAAGTGAGTGAAGAATTTCAAAAATAACTATACTATTCCATTTATGCTATTTATCGAAAATTCAGTTTCACATCTTTTGACAATTCACATAATAACATCACATCATCAATAATATACTGCCAGCACAATCTGTAATCTCTACGTATGGCCATACCCTAACAAATCTCACCAAAATGTACACATTGAATATAATCTGTACTCTGGTCATATACTAGCAGACTGCTTCTTGGGTTAATCTCAAAGAGTTCTGATAATCAATTATAGAACACGGCTAAGACCTCTCAGTGAACTATATCATACACGATCAGACCGCCTCAGGGTAATATTACACCCGGTTAAGACCCCTCAATGCAGGATAAAATACGGTCAAAGCCCCTCAGTGAACTAGAAGAAATATATAATCATGGGTACTTTTTTATGGATTTCAATATCACATTACTTTTCAAATAATCATTTCACAATCTTTATAATTTTCACAAATATCGTATTATGAAAACATTTCATAATAATCACATAATTGGAAAAATTAATCACGTAATCACGTTTAACGTAATTAATAAGCAATTATAAATATTTGAAAATAATTTAGATTTTTACACTCAACGAGTTCTCGGCAATGAAACTAGCTAGATTGGTAGGCTTTCACCACTTTTACATCCACCTCCTGAACTAACATATAATTTCTTGAATAAAAATCCAATCATCATGTTAAATAATAACTAGTCATCTAATGTAATTCCTCATTATTTAGCAGATGATTGGTAGTATTTTACAGTCAGCCTTGGTGGTGGGTCCGGCGTCTAGCTGGCATCCATCATCGGCGTACACCATGTCTCTGGTCCATTAGGGTGATTCGAGGCGAGTCGTGTCACTCAATGTCTTACATTTGATGAATTGCATAGCTTTTCATGTGCTAATTAGTTATTGGCATGCTATGAATTTATTTATGATGGGATTATGATTGATGATTAAATGTAATCATCTAATATGTTGTGATTGAAGGTAATCACGGTAAATTTTTTTAACTGGTCATGTTAAAATGTTTCCCCAAAGATGAAAGTTGATGTTGACATATAATCAAATATTAGTATATTTTAATTTCATTAGCGTGTGTATATACTATTAAGTATTTCTTCGAAATGCTAATATTTAAAAAAACTTTACACATTGAAGGACTGGACATGGCGTGATGGCGGGCAGTAGTGAATGAAATTTAAATTTTTATGTATTTATGTTTGGAATTATTTATGTTAATGTTGCAACACATTTTAAAGTCTCAAAAATTTCTTGGAATGTAATTCTTGATCAATTAAATAATACTTTTGGATAAAAATGTATATTTTGATTACTGCCTGGAAAATTTCAGATTTTGGTTGCACTTTAGAAATATACTGTAGGTTGTATATTTACAATTTCTAAATATTTCAAAATTGAAAATGAACCTTTATGTGTTATCTATCATATGAAACTGAAAACAGGTCATTTGAAGTCCCGAAGAATTTATTATGAAGTTTTTTGTAAACTGCAACGGGGCAGTTTCGGAAATAGTGATATGGCTGCTAAAAAAATAATTTTGAACTTCAAACGTTGTCATCAAGACCCCCAAATTTTTATATATTGTATTTATACGAGTTCTTGATACTGTGTTAAAATTTCATAAATTTTCGACAATTTTTGCCATGTTAAATAATTTTTTTATAAACAGACTGCATTACTCAGGAAAAATGGCATAAGTTGCTGAATTTTTCTATAACCTCTTCAAATTACTTATTTCTCATTATTCTGTGTCCACTTGAAATATATCATTAACTTAAAAAAATAGTTATTATTTCAATTTAAAGCATTTTTCCTAAATTTATTGTTTTCAAAATTTTAACGTGAACGAGATTATGTTTGATAACACGTCGGGTTAAAAGATAATTCGGGGCGTTACAGCTTGGTATCAGAGCGAGTTTAATTTTCTATAGACTTTGCATTCAAAATATTTTTGTTTATTTTAAAAGTGTTTCAAACTGAATAATAAGTCCATTATCACTACTTGTCATCACCGTGCTATGCCAGCTCTGAAGTAAAGAAGGATTTTATGATATTATGTCCAGATATGTTACTATGACGTTATGATTTTTATATATCTGATTAAATTATGTCGTGTTTAGAAAAGTTGAGTTGAGCACGTATACTAAATATTATTTATTTACATGGAGAATGTTGAAATTGCAATCAAAGCACCATAAATGTTTATGTTAATCCTCGAAATTTAACTAAAAGTCACTAGCTACCCACTAATTTCGACTTTGAATAATTGGTATGGAATATATGACACGAACTAGAAAAACCTGTAGGAAGACTTGTTCGATGTTTCCCAGAAGATTTGTGATCATGAGACAATCTGAAGAGTATAGGTGGAACCCGAGGCACGACATGGGCCAACACATTCAGGAGATATTAGGTCACATGGTTTCTGGACGTCGGGCCACCCACCATTTAATGGATACCTTGCTAGAAGAATGGGAAGAGATGGTGGAAACGATATACCTATACTTGTGGGAAGCTGCCACACCAACCTTACCACGATAAATTGATTATGAGGCCTTCTGTAAGGAATTGACGACACAATGGGAGCAAGCAAAAAATGATGCACTTGAGTTCCCTAAGTACAATAGTATACCTTTCGTGATACCCATTCGAGAAGATGCACCCCCACCAATTTCAAAAGACGAATAGCCACCTTCCAAGAAACCTAGGATTCATGGAGGATGGATTAGCTATGATGAGAAGATGTGTGAATTTATTTTAGTAGTAGTTGTCATTAAACTTTTCCAAATTTAGAATCCGGCAGATAGTTAGCTCACACGAGCTACACATATGGAGCAATTGTAAAGAAGGAATAGACTGTTTCGTATTCAATTATGAAACCTCGAAATCAAGGACAACAAAATAATTTTGGGAACAAAAAATGGCAGATCTGAATAAAGGTCAGAATCGATGCCAGTTCAAGAAACAAAATCATAGACCCAGTGGGGGTCATCCTAGCAATCGAACTCCTCTTTCCCCTACATGTAAGAAGAGCCACAAAGGTAAATGTTTCTTTGGGAAAAATGTCCATTTCCGATGTGGACAAACAGGTCACTACGTTTTGCAATGTTGGGTAGCACCAACTAAGGACAATGAATAGCTTAAGAAAGGGAAGGAAATGGTATTTTTCATGACTCTCGATGAGGCCGCACTGAACCCGAATGTAATTGCAGGTATTCTATCTATCTCTAGCATTCCTGTTTATGTTCTTATTGATTCTGGAGCAACGCATTTGTTCACATCTGATGCATGCCTAGCTAAGGTTATTGTTCTGTGTCATAAAATTGATAGTATACTTGAGGTTAGTATGCCATCAGGGGAAGTATTTATACGAATAGTGTAGCTAAGGCGGTACCGATAGATTTTGATGGATTAATACTAGAAGCAGACTTTCATGTTACATGAATGAAAGATTTCAATATCATTTTGGGAATGGACTGGTTGGGAAATAATAGAGCTACAATTTTATGTTTTGAGAAAGAAGTGATTTTTTGAAGAAATGGTGAAGATGATTTCAGATTTTATGAGTCAAAGATTAAGGCACTCCCTCACCTTATATCTGCTTTGAAGGCAGAGAGATTGTTGAAGAAGCCTTACTATCAAGGTTATCTTGTCAACCTTACTGGAACCCCATCAGATGAGATAAAATTATAAAACGTGCCGGTGATACGAGAGTATGCCTATGTATTTCCAGATGATTTACCAGGTATTCCACTAGATAAGCAAGTGGAATTCATAATCGATTTGGTACCTGGAGCATCGCCAGTATCCAAAGCTCCGTATAGAATAGCACCAAAGGAACTGCAAGAGTTGAAAATGCAGCTGGAGGAACTTCTAGACAAAGGATTTATCAGACCGAGTGTGTCCCCGTGTGGAGCTCCGATACTTTTTGTAAAGAAGGACGGTAAAATGAGGATGTGTATCGACTATCGTGAACTGAACAAATTGACAATCAAGAATAAGTATTCCCTTCCTAGGATTGAGGATTTATTCGATCAATTGAAGGATACAAAGGTATTCTCGGAGATTGACTTGAGGTCAGACCACCATTAGTTGAAGATTAAGCCAACTGATGTACCAAAGACTGCATTTAGAACTCGTTATGGGCACTGTGAGTTTACGGTAATGCCCTTTGGTTTGACTAATGCTCCTACGATATTCATGGATTTAATGAATTGATTTTTCACGAGTATCTTCATAGGTTCGTTATTGTATTTATTGATGACATATTGATATACTCAAAGGATGCTCATCAGCATGAAGAACATTTGAGGATAGTTCTGGAAACCCTACGTAAGGAGAAGTTATATGCCAATTATAAGAAATGTGAATTTTGGCTTGATCGAGTAGGATTTTTGGGTCATGTTGTGACAGCTAAAGGAATTGAAGTTGATCCATCCAAGGTAGAGGTAGTGACTAATTGATCGAGACCTTTGAACGTATGTGAAGTGAGAAGCTTTCTAGACGTAATTGGATACTATCAGCGATTCATGGAAGGATTCTCCATGATAGCTGGTCCTATGACGTAGCTAACTCAAAAGGGTGTTAAGTTTGTATGGTCCGAAAAGTGTGAACATAGTTTACAAGAATTGAAGGATGGATTGGTCTCAACCTAGTATTGGCTATACCCGATGGTTCAGAGGGTTTTGTTATTTTTAGTGATGCGTCAAAACTTGGTGTGGTTGTGTTTTGATGCAACATTAAGTGTTCGTCTATGCCTCAAGACAATTGAAATAATATTAGAAGAATTATCTGACACGTGATCTTGAACTTGCAGCAGTACATCACGCTTTGAAGATTTGGTATCACTACCTTTATGGGAGCAAGTGTGAGATTTATCTGATCACAAGAGTCTGAAGTACTTCTTTACTTAGAAGGAGTTGAATATGAGACAACCACGGTGGTTGTAGTTAGTGAAATACTACAACTGCACTAACCTTTACCACCCATGTAAAGATAATGTAGTCATGGATGCTCTAAGCAGGAAGAACATGGGATAGTTGTCAGCATTGTATACTGAACAAGATCGGCTAATCAGAGATTTTAAGAACATAAGGATTGAAGTGCTAAAGCCAACAGTAAGGACACCTTCCTTGCTGGAAAATTTAACAGTTAAACCTACCCTCAGGGACAAAATTTTAACAGCTCAAAAGGAAGACCTCTTTTTGGAAAAGATTAGAGCGAATGTGGGAACTGAGAAGAGGAAAGGATTTGAAATAGCTGAGTATCAAGCTTTGATGTTTATACGCCAACTGTGTGTGCCTAAGGATGAGAAACTTAGGAATGAGATTTTGACATAAGCTTATTTCACTCCTTATGCTACACATCCTGGTGGAACCAAAATGTAAAGAGATTTACGTAATACGTTTTGGTAGAGGGACACGAAAGGGAGAATAGTATTGTTTGTATCAAGATGTATGGTTTGTCAACAAGTAAAGACAAAACATCACAGGCCATCAGGACCATTGAATCCCATGGATATACCTGAGTGGAAATGAGAGAAGATTGCAATGGATTTTGTCATTAGTTTTCCTAGATCTGCAGGAGGTCATGATGCCATTTGGGTGATTGAAGACCGACTGACAAAGTCCACACATTTTCTACCAGTACGGATGACCTATAGCTTAGAACAGCTTGCACAGTTATATGTGAAAGAGATTGTTCGACTTCATGGAGTTCCGGTGTCTATTGTTTCAGATAGAGACCCGAGATTTGCTTTGAAATTCTGGACAAGCCTTCAGAAAGCTTTAGGTACCAAGTTAACCCTTAGTACTGCTTATCACCCTCAGACTGACAGGCAATTTGAATGAACTATCCAAGTTCTTGAGAATATGTTGAGGGCATGTGTCTTCGACTTGGGTGGTAAGTGAGAAAACCATTTTCCAATAGTAGAGTATTCATACAATAGTAGTTTCCAATCTACAATCGCTCCATATGAGGCATTGTATGGTCGTCGATGTCGTTTGCCAATATGTTGGGATGAAGTCGGCGAAAGGAGAATTTTAGGCCCATAATTAGTTGAGAGGACAGTCGAAGCTTTGATAAGATCAGATCAAGAATTAAAATTTCCCAGGATAGTCTGAAAAGTTATGCTGACCAAATGAGAAAATAGTTAGATTTTGAAGTTGGTGAGAAAGTATTTCTCAAAGTGGCCCCAATAAAGAAGGTAATTCATTTTGGAAATTAAGAAAAACTGAGACCTAGATTTATTGGTCTGTTTGAGATTTTAGAGAAAGTTGGAAATGTGGCATATCGTTTGGCATCACCGCCTGAGCTAGCGGCAATGCATAATGTTTTCCATGTCTCTATGTTGAGGAAGTATATGCACGGTCCTAGTCACGTTGTTGACGCTCAATCTTTGGGCGTGCAAAATGACTTGATGTATGAGGAAGCTCCAATAGTGGTTCTAGAGAGAAAAGTCCATGTTCAGAGGAATAGAGAAATTTCTTTAGTTAAAGTCCAGTGGGATAGACATGGTGAGGATGAGGCTACTTGAGAAAGAAAAGAAGACGTTTTTTCCAAGTATCCCGACCTTATTAATCAAGTAAGGTAAATTTCAAAGACGAAATTATTTTAAATGGGGGAAGTTGTAGTGACCAGAAATTTTAAGTTTAACGATGAATTTTTATGTTAAGAATTCAAAAGTATTTAAGGAGCTTGTGACGTCGCTACGACACTTCCCATTGTTTTAAATTATTTGTTGGTCACTATATGATGTTACATGCACTTTCCTAGCAATTATTTTGTTTGTGAGAAATATTTTATCATGTTGCATGTTCGAATTTGTACTTATTTTAAAGTGTCGAACTTATTAGTCGAGTTTCATATATTTTTCAAGACAAGTTCAAGCGTTTTAAATTAATGTCTTTCTTTTTGAAAAATTGAAAATTTTAATTGGGTCAAATATGTTAACATATTTTAAAGGTTGATAAAAGTATGTCAACATTGGTGTCATTTTGTATATTACATTAAATATTGTAAGTCGGAGTCGAGAAAAAAATATTTTGACCGAGATCGACCCATGAAATTTCAATTTGAAGAGAGAGATAGTTTTATACAATATTTTATTATTATTTTGAATGGTTTCTTACATGTGTCAACGAAAAAAAAAATCTTAGGCCCCATTCTCTTTACTGTTTTCAGCCCGTTTTGAGTTTTCGATTTTTGGAAATATCGAAAACGCGTTCACTTTGTCCATTTTCATAAACGCGTTTTCCAAAACACCAAAAAAAATACAAAGGAAACTCAAAACGAGTTTATTGCGTTTTGGATATTTTGTGTTAAAAAGTCCAAAACGACGAAAACGCGCGTTTTGGAATTTTTTTATTTTTATTTTTTTTATTTTTGTAAATGTGAAACACTTCCTTCACTTAAAGTTCTTATATTATTTTGCCATTATATATAGATTCATATTAAGATTTTTTTTTCGTAATTTTTTTATTTTTTATTATTTTTTTAAATGTGAGACACTTCCTTTACTTGAAATTTTTATGTTATTTTATCATTATATATAGATCCATGTTAAGATATTTTTTTTTAAAAATTATTATTATTATTATTATTATTATTATTATTATTATTATTATTTTGGTAAAAGTGAGACACTTCATTTACCTGAAGTTCTTATATTATTTTGTCATTATATATAAATCCATGTTAAGATTTTTTTTAATTTTTTTTTTAATTTTATTATTATTATTATTATTATTATTATTATTGTAAAAGTGAGACACTTCATTCACATGAAATTCTTATGTTATTTTGTCATTATATATATATCCATTTTAAGATTTTTTTTTTTTTTTTGTAAATTTTATTTATTTATTTATTTTTGTAAAAGTGAGATACTTCCTTCACTTGAAATTTTTATATTATTTTGCCATTATATAGATCCATGTTAAGATTTTAATTAATTAATTATTTATTATTATTATTATTATTATTATTATTATTATTATTATTATTTATTTATTTATTTATTTTTGGTAAATGTGAGACACTTCCTTTACTTGAAGTCCTTATATTATTTTGCCATTATATATAGATTCATGTTAAGATTTTGTTGGTATGTGGTCAAATTTTTGTTTAGTTGAAACAATATTAATGATGAATTTATTAACATAGAGAACTAACTGATTTATTAACATTAAAATTAATGTAATTTGACAAATCAACCATTTTTTACATATAAAATATCACAAAATAAATATGTCAAAAAATTACGAAGTAAACGCATTTTTCAATTTTCTATTTTTGAAAACAGTTTTTCAAAATCATAAAGAAAACATATTTTCAACAATTTCAAAACAAACAACCAAAATCCAAAATTCAAAACAAAATCCAAAACTCAAAATCCAAAATCGAAACACAAAGAGAACGATCCCTTATCCTTCCCCCCATTATCCTCTCTATACGTGTGTTATGCCAGCATTTTCTTTCTTTTTGAATCTAAAATTTTAACAGTTTCTTGAGGTCCACTTCCCCTATTTACCGTGAAACTCTCCACTACTTTGAAATGGATTAGTTGACTTATTCCCAGAAACATCTGAATTTATCCCTATTTCCAAATTCCAACTGCTCTTCTACTTAAAAGTTTCTTCTTCTTTCCTTATTTTTCAAAGTTCGCTCTGCACCTATTTACTTTCTTTGGCGAGCTACTTGGAAAATTTGTTAATCGGTGATTGTGGATTTCAACTGCACATGCATTTAACTCAACAATTTCTGAATTAATTTCAAGTGTATTTCTAAGAAAATAATCATTAATCTTAATAAATATTGTTACATTAATTGATTCTTCTTTCTTCATACTCACAATTTCTTTATTCATATTATTACATTATTATTTTAATAAAAATTACAGGTCGATCAATTGTTTAATAAAAATTATATGAATTAATTGTTAAAATCTGTAATATATTTTTTCATATTTTATTTATTTAAATTTATAATAAAAAATAGAAAAATGAACAGAATCAGTAAATAAATAAATAAAAATGTGAAAATGATGAATAAATTGAAGAAATCTGATGTTTGTAAAATTAACCCAACTAATTGGATTTTTCATAAAAATTCGTATATTTATTATTTATTTTAATTTGATGAGAAAAAACAAGAACTGAAATTAATCATTTATGACTAAAATGAATTTAGTTAATTAATTGTATATAATATTTTCGGACTTAAATTATACAATTGAATTAGACATTATTGAGGAAAAATAAAAAATAAACTTTACCTTTAATTTTTTATATAATTTTACGGACAATATATTTATAATTTGCTCTCACTTGTTAGATTGCATTAAACTTCTCACTGTGATCTTTAATTTGACATCTATATTACATATCTTTCGATTTCAAAATAATACAATAATTATTAAAAAATAATAAAATAGAAAAAATAACATTTTGATGTTATTAATAGCATAGCACGGATGTCAATGCAATTAATGACACATGTAAAATAATAATTGCTAAAATATTTAATATATACTTTTTTTAGCAAAAAATTTCTGAATTTGAATTTTTTTTTTGCGGGAAACTATGTGTATTTTTATGACGGCTATTCTACTTTAATATATACTAGTATTTTCACCCGTGCGATGCATGAGAATATGTTTTTAATAGTGATTTCGATCAAAATTTATGAAAATATGTTAATTATACAATCATATCAAATAAAAATATAGTACAATAATATTTTAATACAAAATATTATTGAATTCAAAACATTAAAAAAAAATTCAAAATAGGAAATGCAACATATACAAAACTAATCAAAATTAGGAAATCATGATCTTTATAGGATTTTTCTTTTTTTATTTTTTAAATTATTTTTTTCTTTAAAATTATTTTTATTTATTATTTGTTTGTTAGTTGGACTTTCTTCTTCTAAATAAGTTATTTATCTTATTTTTTATAGGTTAAATTACTTTATTTTGAAATTTAATATACTATAATAAATAAAATTAACAACCATAAATCTACATTTGTTATGAATTAGTAATTATGAAATTAAATAATATTGTTACTATATTTTTTTGTATTTAATTTTATCTCCAAATGAGTAAATGTTGCGATGTTTGAAATAATTATTAATATTTTAATTAAAATCGATTCGACCCCCGGTTCATCCTGATTCAAAATAGTAAAAAATATATAATAAACTTTTACATTTGACTTTTGTGACGTCTTTACGGACAAAATGTTTATAGTTTGCTCTTACTTGTTATCTCGTATTAAACTTTTCGTTAATTGTCATTGTATATGATGCAATCAAAGAATATAATAATGCAAAAAAAAAAAAAAAATTAGTTAATTTGATTTAGAACGTAATATATTTTAACTTTTGATGAAGTTTATTTTTTAATGTATTGCTTAAATATAATTTTATATTTTTATAAAATTTTTAATAGTATTTTTCAAATTAAAACATAGTCATTATACAAAAAAATAAAAATAAAAATCAAGAATAAAATAAATGAACACCGTATTAAAAAAAAACATATATAATATATTTAATCAAGTATGAAATTATTCGATTCGAAAGAAAATTATATTCAATCAAGTATAAGATTATTTGATTTGAAAGAAAATTTATGGAATAGTCATTTTTTTTTTTTTATATATAATCTAATTGGAAAACTTATAAAAAAATACATAATATAAGGAATGTTCTTAAGTTTTTTAAACTAAAACATTTTAAATTAGACTTATTATGTTTTTTGATGTAATATTTCCACTTTTTTCACAAAAAATGAGGCATCTCTGTTTGACAATTAAAAACACATTTGTTTTTTCTCAAGAAAAATAAAAAATAAAATTTCAAATTGTCATATTTTGGAATTGGAATGAAGCATCTTTGTTTGACAAAATGTTTTCAAGCAACACATTTTTATACTACTTTTTAATCACACATATTTTTTCTTTCCACTTTTCAACCACTATTTTTTACCTTGAAAACATCACATTCCTTTTTTTTAAAAAAAAAATAAATAACTACCATAATTTTTAATATAATTTACAAGTGCTCAAAAATTTTATTTTATTTTTTGAAAACAAATTTATGTAGTGCTCAAAAGTGTAATTCAAATTTGCAATCATTACACTTTGAAATTTAGATTGTTCAACTATTACACTTTGAAATTGTTCCAATTCCCATTGCCCTTTGATGAATTTTTTTTTTATATAATTCTCTTTTATTTTTATTTTTTTTTGCAAAAACTTTCCAAATTTATTAAGTAATTTCGGCGGGAAAGCGTGTGTGTATTTTTGGTGACAACTACTTTATTTTTATATATAGATAGACTAGTATCACACCCGTGTGTTGCACGAAAGAATAATATGAAATGATTTTACTGTAAATATAATTACAAAATAGGAAAAAAATTTGAACGCATAATTTATTTCGATTAATGATACAAACTGTCAACAAATACTCAAAATAGAACTAAATTATCATTAACGTTCAATAAATGAAAATTTCTTTTTTTAAAAAACTTTTGAACTACAAAATTAAGCGCGTACATTACACGTGCAAAACTCAACTAACATATTCTCCATAAGATCGATCATTTTTTCATAAATTGTTCTTCATAATATTCTCCCCAAAAAGAGGTGTAATATAGACTTTTTTGGTATAATTTGATTTTTTAAGCATTAATTATTAATTTCAAGTATTTTTCTAAAAAAAATAATCATTAATTTTAATAAATATTGTTACATTAATAGATTGTTCTTTCTTCTGACAATTTCTTTATTCATATTGTTACATTATTATTTTAATAAAAATTACTGATCGGTCAATTGTTTAATAGAAATAATATGAACCAATTGTTAAAATTTGTAATATATTTTTGTATATTTTAGTTATTTAAATTTATAATGAAAAATAGAAAAATGACCAAAAACAGTAAATAAATAAAAATAATGTGAAAATGATGAATGAATTGAAGAAATCTTAAGTTTATAAAATTAACCTAACTTAATTGAATTTGACTTAAAAATTCGTATAATTGTTATTTATTTTAATTTGATGAGAAAAAATCAAAACTGAAATTAATCATTTACGACTAAAATGAATTTAGTGAACTAATTAAAGATAATATTATAGGACTTAAATGGTATTATTTAAAATGAATTAGATATTGAGGGAAAATGAAACTTTACCTTTAATTTTTGATATGATTTTACGGGCAATATATTTACAATTTGCTTTCACTTGTTAACTTGCATAAAACTTCTGGTCACTGTGATCTTTAATTTGATATCATATTACATATTTTTTGATTGAAAAATAATACAATAATTATTAAAAAAATAATAATAATAAAATAGAAAAAAAAATAACATTTTTATGTTATTAATAGCATAGCACAGATGTCAATGTAATTAATGACACGTGTAAAATAATAATTGCTAAAATATTTAATATACTTTTTTTAGCAAAAAAATTCCAAATTTAGAAAGTGATTTTGACGAAAAATTATGTGTGTATTTTGGTGACGACTATTCTACTTTTATATATACAAGATTGGAGACCGTGTATAAATAAGCATATATGCCGTATTATGTGATAGGTACTAAATTTGTTGTAGATTAAGATATGTAGATTAAGATACATACATCGGTTAAGAATTTTACAAGGTACAAAACTGAAAGTCGCGTTTGACATATTAGTAAATCAATTCTCTTAACTCTTAATTTTAGAAGGTACAAAACTGAAAGTCACGTTTGATATATTAGTAAATCAATTCTCTTAACTTAGTTAGGTTTTGAGAATCAAATACCTGATTTCACTTATAATATTTTCGGTTAACTTATTGAATTAAATTATTCTCCAATGTTGTGAGCCTTGACATAATGGTCTTAGACTCTTAGGGCACCTTCGATATGCCATAAAAATAAAAAATATTCTTTTCATGGCTACACGTACATCTTATTCTACCACTTGAAAAGTTCCAATATTTATTACGATGAGAGCCATGGATGAATTCACTTATAGCGCAAAAAAGGTGGAAGCTTTAATAAATTAATACTGCAAAACACAGTAATAATTAAATAATTGCCTCAAATGCAAAGAAGTCAACTATTTTGGGTTTGTCCCAACTCCTCAAAAATCTACTCGAGTATTCAATATGTCATTAAATAATTCACCCACAGCTAATATCTATTAAATAATTCACCCACAGCTACTATCTATTAAATGCTTATGAAAATTGAAAATAGAAAGAAGATAAACTAATTTATATAATTATAAAAAAATTAAGTAATAAATGATTAATACTCGAATAACGTAAATTAAACAATTATACAAAATTGTTAAAAAAAAAAAAAGTGCAATTTGGGACAGATTGAAGCAGAAGAACAAGTATAATTATAAACGAAAGAAGCATTTAAGTAATAATTGATTACTTGATAAGAGTAAATCATACAATAATACGAACTTTTAAAATAATTAAATACAATTTTGTAAGAGTGAACTCATATATATATATATATATATATATATATATATATGAGTTCAGTCTAGGGGTGGACAAAAAAATTGAAAACGAGAGAATCGAACTGAAAAAACCGAAATCGGTCGGTTCTTTAGGAAAAAATGAGAATCGAAATCGAACCGAACTCGAAAAATGGAGAACCGAAAAATCAATCGGTTCCTATTTGAAAACCGAAAATCGAACATTCTTAATTTAAATTAAATCCACATAACAATTTCTGTATTGCTTTACATGATAATTGTTGAATTTTTTAACAAAAGAACAGAACAAAGAACCTGAAAATAACTGAACACGATCGAATGATATGTATCCTAACATTTCAGTTCACTAATACTTTAGACAACGTTTACTACCATTAACACTTAATTTTTTTTTTCTTGTAGAAGGAGTTGATAATGTAAAGAACTCGTGAATTTTGATGTTTAAAAAGCTTTATTGATATATTTTGAAGATATATTTCGATTTAAATTTTGTTATATGATTATTTGATTGTTTCCTTTCCTTCAATTTGGAGTTTAAGTTTAATAAGTCTTATTGATATGTTTTGGATGCTCTATTTGGCTCTTTTTAGCTTCAGTTTTTGCAAATAATTAGATTTTTTTTCGTGTTTGCATCAATTTTAATTTTTTTAATAGGAACCGAACAAGAACGAAAAAATAACCGATAACCGAACCGAAACTGAAATTGTTCGGTTCTTGTTATTAAAGGAACCGAACCGAGAGTTTTGGTTTCGTTTCGATTCCTTCAATAACCGAACTGAACCGACCCCTAGTTCAGCCTACTCATCCCAGTAAAATCTCAAACAAGCAATTCGATCTGAGTACATAAAACTAAAAAAATAAGTACATGTGATTTTAAATGAGTCACTATTTTGCCGGATATGTCCAACAAATATGAATTTAATAACCAACATATAAAAACTTGAGTTACTCTTAGCAAGATTGACATTTTAAGATGAAATTACAAATCTTAATAACTACTCAGTTTATATGTAAGGAATTATCAATACTCATACTAACAAATAAATAAATATAGGTTGGGTCTGATGAAGAACCTAGGCTCAACTAATAATGATTAAGGATATCTACTTGAACACGGCAGTAATTTCTTGCCTTGTCGATTGGCAGATCGGGTTAGGGATGAGGCCAGAGACTAAATGATCACATAACGACAATCCATCATGTTGGAGATTTTTGGATATTTGAGTTCCAATTACACTGATTGCCCAAACACGAGGAGCCGAACCCGGCCCCATTCATTTGTGTATTTTGGGGAAAAGCTAAATTTTAAAATAAAAATCTAGTTAAAAAAAAAAAGAACTATATATATATATAACGGGGCAGATGAGTTCCCCGTCCCAAACCCATCCCACCTTGATTTAAGTGGGGGCACATGACGAAAAATCCATGATGGTGCAAGGCACGTAAGTATCGTCCTACCCATTGTCATCCCTTAGGTAATAAATATTTGCATTGACTCTCACTACCACAAAACAAATAGCAACTTTGTTATACTCACAATGAGTATCACAATGAGGATGACAATTAGTCTACGTGGCACAATCTTTCTTTTCACACATCATATTATCTTTTAAATCAACAACAACAATACTTTCACATCACCATATTGTCACTTTTATTATCAAAATAATTGTGCAAGTAGATTAATTCAACTAATAGATTGGTGACCACTTATCTAAAATAATAGATTGGTGTCAAGTTGCGACATCATTTGAAGGTTTGGGATCAAGGTATAAAAATTGGGCACTATCTAATGAGTTGAAGAATTGAGTTTTTGTAACTTGTAAGTGCATCTATCCATATTTTCAAAGATATGGGGCTAATTGGTAAGTTGATTTCCCAAATAGAGTTCAAGCATGGAGGAGATGTAATTCCTGAACTCATAAAAGACAAACCACATCACATAACCAACAAAATACCTGACTTATTACATGGTTCTGATGTCCATGAAGGGGAATTTGGAAAGGTTGGCTCCAAAATTTGCTGGACATACACTCTCCTCGTGCGATGTACGGAATATGTCTACTCGTGCGATGTACGGAATATATAATTTTTAAATAATAATTTTGAAAATATCTCGATAATACAATCATATCAAATAAAAAATATAATTCAAATAAAATTTCAATATAAAATGTTATTAAATTCGAAACTTTAAAAAAGACAAACTAATAAAAAAAAAGCTACATTTACACTAAGTATACCGCGCTACTCAAAATTTGGCACTTACTTAAATTTTTATATAAAGTTTTTTTTGACTTTTAATTACTTTTTTCTCTGAAAATTTGTCTACCTCGTCACCTATTTCCCTTTTAATATGTTATAGTTTTTGAATAACTATATTTTTTAATTTGGTGCTTACATATAATTTATTTGAAATCCAATATATTAATTCATATATTTTATTTTTTCTTATTTTTTAAACATGCCACTTTTTATCAAAATGATGGAACGATTATGCCTCCGTTTAGTAATATTATTTGGTTTATAAACTTGTTTGTTTATAATTTTGAGGTAAAAAAATAGTGGCTGAAAAATTTGAGAAAAAGTATTTGTGGTTAAAAAGTTTATAGAAAATAATTAATTATTTTTGTAACACGCGCATTGAAGAGACTACTCATTTATTGACATATTAGGAAGAAAAATTCAATGATTTTATTTATTTATTTTCAAAATATATTAATTCAATTTTTTATTTCTAACTTAACAAACTTATATAGCATATATTTATTTATTTTAAAATATATTAATTCAAACATTTCATTTTCAATATAACATATTTACATAGATATGATATGACATTTATTTATGTTCTAACATATTAATTCAATTTTTTTCATTTCCTACATAACACATGTATTGAATTTGAAGCTTTAAAAAAGATAAAACTAATCAAAATAAAAAATTTTGCATGTACACTCAGTGTACCGCACCACTCAAAGTTTAGCACTTAATTAAATTTTTTTATATAAATTTCTTTTGACTTTTATTTTCGTTTTTCTTTAAAAATTTGCACACCTTATCACCTATTTTTCCTTTAATATGTTATAATTTTTAATTAATTTTATTTTTTAATATGTTGCTTACATATATTTTATTAGAAATCAAATATATTAATTAATATATTTTATTTTTCCTTATTTTTTAAACATACCAAGTTTTGTCAAAATGATGAAATGATTACATTTTCTGCCAATTTATCATTGGTGGTAAAATGTTGATAGTAAATAATTAATTATTTTTGTAATATGCTCATTGAAGAACCTACTTATTTATTGATATATTAGGAAATAAAATTTCAATAATTTAATTTATTTATTTTCAAAATATATTGATTCAAAATCTTCATTTCTAACTTAACAAATTTATATAACATGGATTTTTTATTTTCAAATATATTAATCCAAAATTTTCATTTTCAATTTAACACATTTACATAGATATGACATTTATTTATATTCAAATATATTAATACAATTTTTTTCATTTCACACATAATACATTTACATAAATATCACATTTATTTATGTTCAAATATATTAATCCAATTTTTTCATTTCCTACATAACACATTTACATAGATATCACATTATTTATGTTCAAATATATTAATCTAATTTTTTTATTTTCAATGTAATACATTTACACATAGTATATTTATTACAAATCTTACTAAATATGTAATAAATCATAATTTTTCCTACAAAAATATTTATCTTTTATTTATTTATTTATTTATTTATTTATACAAAAAGGTAGAAATGAGGAGAGATGGTCATTAAATGCAATTTTCTCTCCAAAATGATTCTCTCTCTCCCCACTTCTACTTTTATAATAATAATAATAATAATAATAATAATAATAATAATAATAATAATAAAGATTAGTACTAGTACTAGTACTAGTATTCGCATCCGTGCATTGCATGAAACAAAAAAAAATTGAAAATATTAAATATTCAAAAACTAAATAAATAAATGACCAACGTTTCAATTTTAGATGGATAATAATCATCATTCGATTCCTAAAAATACTGAATTTAAAATAAATTGACCAAAACGTATAAGAATTATATTTTGTAAAATATGTATGGATATTTAAAAATAAAATAAAATTTGTATGAATATTTGTAAAATTTTATGAATATGATAAAAATTAAAGTATGATAAAAACAATAAATAAAACAAAAAATATATAAAAAACAAACCTCTATACTTCTTTCCAGTAACAGAACGACGACTGAGTTTAGATTATTATTTGTTAAATACCCATTCATTTTTTCTTTATACTCAGTCCACAACGTCACATATAAAGGATTTATTCTATATTAAGAATGATCACTGAAAATTTAAAGTTATCTAAATTTTATAAACAGACTGTCACAGACAAGTCTGGACAGTAACCAGTTAACAGTAAATTGTTAAGTGTTGTTTAGCGCTGCACCAGATGAATCTTGCTAAGGCAGATTCGTCTGGATTGTAAAACGTAAACAATCAAAATAAATTGTGCGGAATTATAAATGGACAAGAACACATTAATTTGAGCTTAACGTGGGAAAAACCCTAACAGGAAAAATCCATGGTTCGCATCTTGCGAACAAAAACAAATCACTATATAAGGATCAATCTAAACTACAGGATAAATCTACGCATAGACTTTATCAAACATCCAAGAAATAGATCACTCCCTAATCCTTATGTGGCATGTAATGCGAGATGGCGTCCCACCACTCTTCAGTAGTTTTCTTTGATTCTGCAACACTTTTCAGCAACATGAACTCCCGTTCGATCTTGATCCAAACCTCCCGTTTGATCTTCACGCTGAAATTCTTTCCTTCTCTAAGTGATTGAATCCTCCTCTCGGAGTATTGAAGTCACAACACAATTGAAGCTTTTTATATTTGTGCACACACGAAAATTAGTTTCTTGACTTCTTAAACAAGGTGGACGTGTATTTGAGAAGCTCCACACGAATTTTGTATCTTTTCACGTCACAAGAAAAACATCATGTTTTTCTTCTCTTTATAGTGCAATTAGGTTTCTTGATTCCCAAGTTTTATTATTGCACAATGATAAGTGTATTTTATACACTTATTTCTATCATAAAAGTATGAATTTATATGTTTGTTTTAGAATATTTGCTATTTATTTTTTGTTATTTGTTTATATTTCAGAAATAATTCCAAAGTCGAGAAAACAATGGAATTGGAGCAAAAACAAGCAAATTGGATGATAAAAGAACCAAAGTATGCAAATCAAGAATGGATGAAGTAGATCAAGGGCTAAATTAAAAGAAAAGTCAAAGAAAGAACCAAATTGGTAGATTTCAGAAGTTCAAGGTCCAAATTGCAAATATTCAATAGTTGATTCGGATCAAGATAAGATACTTGAGGACTTTTAGGAGTCAATTGGATGCAATTAGAAGTAAAAATGGAATGAAATATGGTAAGAATATTACCATAAATTCATTCAAATCAAACAAGATTTCTGGCAGATTTTTAGTCAGATTTGAAAGCTAATTTCGGGGCAGTAAACGTTTGAATTTGGAAAATCATATTTCAGGAAGAATTGTAGTCCTTTAAGTTTTATTTCTAACGGACTTTGAATCACCTCAATTGGATAAGGGAATAGAAAGATATGATCAAAATACTAAATGCTGTGCAATAAAAGGATGAAGACCAAATTGCTGAAATTTAAAGAAGAAAATTGTTGCTGCCAATATAACCTTGCGGCCGCACGGTTTAAAAAGCGTGCGGTTGCATGGACAAAAAAATCAGTGACTGAAGGTTGGCTTTTCGAGGTTGTGATCGCGCACTTTTGAACCGTGCGGTCGCACGATAGTCCCTACTGGGCCTCAGCTGGGCTTTTTACGCGGAATTCAGCAGTTTTCTCCTCAATTAACCTAATTTTCGGGGAAATCTATAAATACCAGACCTAAGGCACGAAATTAGGGGTTCCCAATGTTCATAATTCATGCCAAAACGCTGTCGAATTGAGAGGGGATCCATAGGAGGCCAAATTCAAGATTGAAGAACAAGGATCAAGGAAATGAATAGGGTGACATCTTTTCATACTTCTTGTGATTTATTTTCAATCATGTATTTAGGCTAGGTTTTTAATTGTTGGAATTTTGATGATACTTTTTTTACCGGATTCCATGTTTTGATTTAGTATTTTAATTTAAGCTTTTTATGGATTTGAGCAATTGATTGTGTATTTATTTTCATCTATAATTGTGGACGCATAATTATTTGATGTTTGTGATAATTTTATATGTTCGAAAGAGTAGGAAATTATTGGACTTGAGTCAATTGCCACAAGGTTCGATAAGAGATAGAAATATACCCCTATACTTTGTGTAATCCCAAAAAGTGTTCATAAATCGATAATGCTTTTCTATAGGTTTGGATTTGTCATAAAAATATAGTCAAATTCCTTAGAGAAAAAGGTTTTAATTCACCGTTCGAAAGAGGGTTTTAAAAACATAAGGAACATGGATTTTAAATTTTCCATAAATTGTCGTTAAATGTTTAATTCAAAAGATGGATGATGGAACAAAGTGGAATCACAATTCTAACATGTTTATTTCATAAGTTTTTATAAATCAAATTTTCTCGCTTTCTTAGTTTAATCTTTAGTATAGTTTAAAATTCAAAATTCTCAAATTCAAACAATTTCTCGTTCCGGTTAAGGTAGTAATTTAAAATACGATTTAAAACAATCTCTGTGGGATCGATACTTGGACTTAAAATCCACCTTATTACTTGCGCAACCCGTACACTTGCGGATCGTTATCACACAAGATCCCTACTACCTGCAAAACATGGTAGAGATAATTAGTAAAAAGGTAAGATAAATACTCTTACTAAATCTTACCATAACCAAGATATAGATAAATCATGTAAGATCTTACCATAAGTTAATCAATCACGTGATTAAAATAAACTTGGACTTCATATTTTCGGCCCTATCAAGAATTTTCCCTACATTGATTTTCGTCCAACAAATCTTACCATATGCAAAGATAAGAATGAAATATTCTTGACCATATCAAGAAGATGCTTACCATATTTTGGATACCTTGACAATCACAATATATTATCAAGAATTTTACCAAAATAACAAGATCAAGATTTCAAGATATTTTCGAGATTATGATCAAATATTTTCGGCCAATCAGAATATTTTAACAAGACTTAAAATATAATCAAAATAATTATAAGTGATAAAGATATAATTTCAAGTCAAGTAAAATATTATCACAATTCTTATCACAAACGATAAGTGATAGACTTCTACCATTATCACAATACTTATCATATAAGATAAGCAACAAACATTATCTTCAAAATATTATCACAATATTTCTTGATCATTATTATAGAAGATAAGCAACAAATATTATCACAATATATAGGAGACAATATTACGTCCAAGAAATGTTTAAGTAATTTAATTAGACTTAATAAATTACTAAATAAAAATATTTAGTAATAAACTAAATTTATTAAATTACAAACATGTAGGAAAATAGAAAATGCCAATAAATATAACTTAAAATAAGTTAACAATCTCCCCCTTTGACTTTTTCTATTTTTCCAAAACTTAATCATCTTTTCACAAACATAGAAAGAAGTAACATGCAATTATTAAGCTCCCCCTATCAAAACTCTCCCCTTTAAGTCATGCATCATAATAAGCTCACTTCAACAAATTCATGCATGTAACGAGAGAAAAATAATAAACACATAAAAGAGAATCAAAATAAACCAAAAGTTACTTCAACATTCAATCAATCAGAAAAGATGAGAAAAAAATACTACTCCCCCTTTTTGGAAGAAATAGGGGAAGCAATCAACGTCTTGTAACCTGCCAATGTAAGCACGAGTAGACAAAAATGAGGTAAAATTGCAAATAAAGGTTGAGTATTTGAAAACTCTGAAAACAAAAAAAAATGCTCCCCCTTACTGCAATGCATAGAAATTTAATGCAGTAAGATATATATGTCTCTCCCCAACGACCCCTCAAACATAAAATTCATGAAAACGTGTAAATAGATTCCAGTTTCCAATTCTGCCATCCTGTCCAGCCGATTTAGTTTGGCCAGACCCATCTTAGGTCTCTAGACACCCAAATATATGGTTTTTGAGAATCAGCATAGGCACCAGTCGACCAAGACTTAAAACTGAAAGGTGTAAGCGTACCTTTGGTAATCTGCATAAGGCTGCTAACAAATGATGAATGATCATACCTTGGTGTAGTGTATTCATCTGCCCTTGTACTCAGTTTATTTTTCTTTGTGGTCACTGCGTTATTCACCTTTTTCTGTTCTTTCTGTCTGGCCTAATAGTCTCTTCTTCTTCAGATTCTACAGCATCATCCTTGTTTTTAGGCCTTTCTCTCTTATCAGATTCATTCTGCTCCTCTGATTTTTCATTTTCAACTCCAGACTCAGATTCCTCTGTTTCATCTGATTTTTCTTTTGAAGAACCTCCAAGCAACTGATCCAGCGTGTCTTCAAGTCTTTTGACACAAATCCTGAGATCAGATACCTCTGCTTTTAGCTGGCCAATTCTGGTATCCCGCCTAGACGAATCCTGTTTACCAGCAATGTCACCCAAAACCTATTTCCTGTGAGAGATCTGCACCTCCAGTGTTTTTCTGCATCTAACCCTGTTTAACACCTTGTCGTGGACCACTCTCCGAGACTCGACCAACAATTCATTCCTCTGCTTTCTCTTCTTCAGCCTCTGACTCTGAATCACCAGATTCATCTGATGTACTTGAGTCCAGGTCAGATCCATCTACATCTTCTGCCAATTCATTTTTCAGATTTACCTCTTTCACATCTTTATCATGTTTGGCATCTCCCCCTTTGTTTCAGTTTGTTTGCTCGAAATTTCTCCGGCACCAATCAACTTACTTTGAACATCTGAGGGAGAAAGGTAGTCGGTAGGAAGATTATCAAACATATGTGTCGAATTTGAACCCATAACTTGTGGCTTGGTGGTAGAGCCGCCTTGGCTTGGTTTGGCTATAGGCTGAGTTGGAATTTGAACTCGTTCTGGAATGAGTAAGAACGACTGGTGTGGAGGCAGTGAAGGAGATTTGAAGAGAGATTTTTGAAGAATTTGAGTACAAGTAGAATCTAAGAGATTTTTAAATCCATTCCTTGTAGAGAAAGATATCTCTTGAGAATCCTAGTTTATGTCAATTTCCTTTCCTTAAAAAATGGGATAAATATAGAAACAGAATAGGTTAAGAATTAGGAAACAAATAAATTATCAAAATTGGGCTCCACAATCAACTGACTTGTTTTGTAAGATTTGCACATATTAGCCCACGATATACTGCCTTAAAAATAAAGGTTTTCAGAATAAAATCTAAAAGTCGTAAATAAGAAAAATCTAAATGCATATGTATACCTGAGACACGTCTGAGCACTTGTTGGCATCTATTGAGTCAGATATATCTGGCAGTAGACAGTCCACCACGAGCATGATTATGTTGATTAATGTGCGTGTGTGATCCGAGTAATCCTTAGTCATCCACATACTACCAAAAAATCATATGATTGCCCTGACTTGTCGATTTGTCACCGTAATGCACAATAAGACCGATCAAAATCTATAGAAAGTGCATTTTCTCAAATTCGGCTTGCCGACTTTTTCTATATCGTGACAATGTCTTTTGGAGGTGGAAACAGCTTCACACAATCCCCAGAAGTTATCTTACAGTATGTTTCCCTTTAGGTTACAAGAAGGGTATGAACTTGGCTAAGATTGGTAGATTCACACAATCCCCAGAAGTTATCTTACTAGGTTTTCCCCTTACTTCTATAATATTACCACATTTATATCAATTCATCGTATTTTTTAGGCTAAAGGGTATGAACTTGTCTTGGATAGGCAGCCTTCTTTTCCACTAGCCCTGCCCTTGGATAATAAGAAAAATGCGTGCAATGCTATAAGAAAGATTTAGATCATAGGTCTACACACAGAATATGAAATCTCATCCAATAACAACCATATGACATAGACAACAGTGACTTATCCTTAGGATTGTCCAGATTTGAGTGCTAGTTAGATTCATCCAGAGACATGTTGACTGCTATTAGCCAGACGTATCTGTCTTGTTATCAGCCACAAGCATTCAGATATATCTGTAGGCAAAAACATGATCTACTTAGTATAAGAATAGGATAACTTAAATACATGCAATAAAAGAAACAAAAACAAAATTTTTTTTATTATTTTATTATTTTATTATTTTTTAAATATGCATGTTCCTATTCAGAAGAAGGTGATACTCCAATTTGTTTCCTAAGGCTTTCAAATTTGATAGTATCGAGGGCCTTAGTAAACAAAATCTGCCAACTGTAGATCAGTCTGTATGTGCTTCAGATTGATAATCTTTTGTTCCACCAATTCTCTGATGAAGTGGTGTCTGATCTCAATATGTTTTGTTCTGGAGTGCTGGACTGGATTCTTTGAGATATTGATGGCACTGGTGTTGTCACAATACATAGTGGCTTGTTCTGTAGAGATTCCATAGTCCTCCAACATTTGTTTCATCCACAGGAGTTGTGTACAGCAACTCTCAGCTGCTATATATTCAGCTTCGGCTGTGGATAGTGACACTGAATTTTGCTTTCTACTTAGCCATGCCACCAAATTGTTCCCAATGTAGAAACATCCTCCAGATGTACTCTTTCGATCATCCACATTCCCAGCCTAGTCTGCGTCTGAAAAACCTGCAAGATTGGTAGTGGTATCTCTTGTAAACCAAATTCCGTAATTCAACGTACCACTTATATATCTGATGATTCTTTTCACAGCAGAAACATGAGATTCCTTAGGTTTGGCTTGATATCTTGCACAAACTCCAACACTGATGGATATATCTGGCCTACTAGCAGTAAGGTACAGAAGACTTCCAATCATGCTTCTGTAAAGAGATGGATCTACATCCTTACCACTGTCATCTTTTGAAAGTTTTAGAGTAGTCGCCATGGGAGTTCTCATTGCCTTTGCATCTTCAAGTCCAAATTTCTTCACCAGATTTTTAGCGTACTTTATTTGAGATATGAATATGCCAGATTCATCATGCTGTACTTGTAAACTAAGAAAAAAGGTTAGCTCACCAACCATACTCATTTCAAATTCTCTTTTCATTGTATTTACAAATTCATTAATTTTGGACTTAGATGTAGACCCAAATACTATGTCATCAACATATATTTGAGCTACAGTTAGTCCAGGATTTAGATGCTTAATGAAAATAGTTTTATCAGTTCCTCCCCTTTTGTATCCGTTGCTTAGAAAGAATGATGTGAGCCTTTCATACCAAGCTCTGGGGACTTGTTTAAACCCATATAACGCCTTTTTGAGTCTAAAGACATAATCCGGGTGAGATGGATCTGTGAAGCCTTGTGGTTGTTCCACATAGGCTTCCTCATTAAGCACACCACTCAGAAAGGCAGTTTTGACATCCATCTGAAATAGTCTGAAGTTTATGTAGCAGGACACAGCTAGCAACACCCTGATGGATTCCAGTTTGACTACAGGAGCAAATGTCTCGTCAAAGTCTATCCCTTCAATATGGGTATATCCTTGAGCAACAAGTCTGGCTTTATTTCTTACCACATTTCCTTGTTCATTTGACTTATTCTTGAAGATCTATTTGGTTCCAATTACATTACCTTCTTTAGGACGTGGAACCAGCTCCCAGACATTGTTTCTTTCAAATTGGTTAAGCTCATCCTGCATAGCTTGTACCCAGTGTTCATCTGTCAAAGCTTCCTTGACATGTTTTGGCTCAATTTGAGACATATGACAGATGTTACTCATCTCAACAAATTTTCTTCTAGTCACATTTTTCTTAGACATATCAGTGAGAATGTTGTCAAGTGGATGTGTCTTTTGGATCCTAGCAAGTGGTAGTCTCGATGCTTCTGATTCAGCAATATCAGGTGTATCTGGGTCATCAGATTCGTCTCGATCTGCAGATATTACTGGGTGCCCAGACTCATCCTGATCGGATTCTTCAGTATCATTGAGACTTTCAACTCGATGCTGTTCTTCTTCTGATTTTTTAGTTCCAGCTCTTTCTTTTGGTGGAATTTCCAGTTGATCACCATCTGCTTCCTGCAAATCCGAATTTAAACAATTAGTGTCATCCACTTTCACATTAATAGACTCAAGAACAGTTTGAGTTCTTAGATTGTAAACTCTATAGGCCCTACTATTTTCAGCATAACCCAAAAATACTCCATCTTCCGATTTTGAGTCAAAATTTCCTAGGTGTTCTCTATCTTTCAAAATATAGCATTTACTTTCAAAGGCATGAAATTGGTCAACCCTATGTTTTCTAACATGCCAAATTTCATATGGAGTTTGGTTTATTCGACATCTAAGCATGACTCTATTGACAATATAACAAGTAGTGTTTATAGCTTCTGCCCAAAATTTCGTGGGCAATTGGTTGCTATTTAGCATGACACGAGTCATCTCTTGTAGAGTTCTACTTTTCCTTTCCACCACCCCATTCTGTTGAGGAGTCTTTGGGGATGAGTACTCATGCTTGATCCCGTATTGGATACAAAAATCAGCAAACTCGGAGTTTTCAAATTCTCTCTCATGGTCACTTCTGATCCTTTTGACTCTTACCTGTTCATCTGCCTTTTCATAGTTCAATTTCTGAAAAAGATTAACAAAATTGTCAAATGTATCAGATTTATCTCGAATAAACATGACCCAGGTGTATTTGGAAAAATCATCAACACATACATAAATATACATCTTGCCACCAATACTATCCTTTTGGATAGGACCCATCAAATCCATGTGAATTAGTTCAAGTATATGAGAGGTATTAATGGATGTACCTGGTTTATGTTGACTTTTGATTTGCTTACCCTTTTGACAATCACCACAGATTTCATCTAGAATATTGTTTATGGTCGGTAAGCCTCTCACAGCCTGTAGTCTGGTCAGCTTCATGAGATCATGGTAGTTTAGGTGTCCTAATCTTTTGTGCCACAATTTCTCATTTTTGGTTTTAACAGAATTGCAAGTTTCGTGACTCTCAAGTGTATAGCATTTATCTCTAGATCTAACTCCCTTAAATAAAACACTCTTTAACGGGTTAGACTTCTTGTCACAACTTAAAACCTTGCAATATTCTTTTGAAAACATGACAAGCAAGTTATCATCACACAATTGTCCTACACTGATCAAATTTTCCTTAAGCCCTATAACATATAAGACATTAGTTAATGTAGGTAATCCCTTAATGTTGATGATACCAGATCCATCTATCTTACCCTTTTGGCCATCACCAAAAGTAACAGCACCTGTTTTGCCTTTTTTCAAAATGTGTAAGTAGAGAGAGATCACCTGTCATGTGTCTAGAACAACTGCTATCAAAATACCATGTGTTAGGAATCAAAGCACTCAAAGACAATTGCACTACATAAGCATTCATTCGAATTTTCTTCTCTTGTCTAGAAACAAGTCTTCTTTTGTGTGAATTTATTAACTTCAAGTACTCATGACACCTAAATACATCATGACCAGATTTAGCACAAAAATTACAGAATACCTGGAAAACAGATGTATCCTGCCGATTCTGTCGAGGTTGAAATTTCCAGCCGTACTGATGGACAGACTCATCTGGTTTGTACAGATTCGGCTGAAATTGTCGTCTTGCATAGTTCCTTGCTGGATGTGATCTTTGAGTCCTAGCCGCATTGTATTGATGATGATGAGAGGTAGATGCATCTGTATGATTTTTATTCTGTTCCATGTACCTGTATCCAGATTCTCTAACAAAGTTTATTTTATGGTCATGATTTTTACCTTTATCTTCATATCCAAGACCTGTTTTTAGGCTGACAGGTCTGCCACTGTTCAGGATTTCATCAAGCTAGACGGATCCGTGTGCCAGCTTCTTGATTTTTTCTTGTGCGTTAGCAAGTTCTGAACTTAACCTGCTTACCTCATTTTGTTCGTCATTTGAGACCGAAGATACGTCCTCAAGTTGACGCTCCCTGCTGTGCTAAGTAAAGGCCCGCAACAGTTAAATCTTCTCTTCTGCATCTTGAAGTTCCTTCCTCAAGCTTTCAGTATTTGATCTGGATTTATCTGCATAAGAAGAGTTACCAGATTCAGCACCAGACAGCTGTAAAGCAGTAAAGGTAGTTACCTGATTTTCAGAATTCCTGCTGTCTGATTTTGATTCAGATTCATCTGAGTCTCCATCACTCCATGTAACAGTCATGGCCTTCCTTCCATTGGCCTTCTTTTGAGTATTAGGATAATCAGGTTCAATGTGTCCATATCCTTCACATTCTCTGCATTGGATTCGACTCCTAGGCTTCCCTTCAGACGTGTTGGCATTATTCTTTGGATAGAAATTATTTTTCTTCCATTGTTTTTGATTCTGGCCTTGAAGATTTGTGGATCTTTCTTTTTGTCTGTCTCGCCAGAGTCGTCTAGATTCGCACAGTTTGTCTTGAAGGCAATCCCTGGTGATTTGTCCTTCTTTCTTCGGGCCAGATTTAACTCATAGGTCATCAATGACCCTACAAGTTCTTAAACTTGCATGGTTGAAAGATCCTTGCTTTCTTCAATTGCTGTCACTTTTGGATTGAATATGTCTGGTAAAGATCTAAGGATCTTTTGTACAATCTGCTCATTTGAGTAGGTTTTTCCAAGTGTTTCTGCTGAGTTGGTGAGATCACTTAATCTGGCATAGAAGCTTTTGAACTCTTCTTTCTCATCCATAGACAATTGTTCAAATTCCAAAGTGATCATCTGCAGTTTGGAGGTTTTGACAGCATTGGTTCCTTCGTTTGCAATTCTCAAAGCATCCCATACTTCCTTGGCGGTCCTTAAAGAGGAGATGAGTCTGAATTGACCTGGATCAACCAAAGAAACAATAGCGTTAAGTGCCTTAGAATTCCAATTTGCATTAGCTAATTCATCTGCAGTATAAGCACTTCTAGTTATAGTTGTAACAACACCTCCAGCAGTGACAGTAGGTACTGTGTAACCTTCAAGAACAGATGTCCAACAACGTTCATCAATAGATTGAATAAAAATTTCCATACGGATTTTCCAATATGCATAGTTACTACCAATTAACAGAGGTGGCCAAAGAGATGCAGAATTTTTCGTTTAGACAACCGGATCTTACTTTCTAGAACTGAACCCGCCCTGATACCAATTAAAAATTTGAGGTTGTCTAAATTTTATAAACAGACTGTCACAGACAAGTCTGGACAGTAACCAGTTAACAGTAAATCGTTAAGTGTTGTTTAGCGTAGTACCAGATGAATCTTGCTAAGGCAGATTCGTCTGGATTGTAAAACGTAAACAATCAGAATAAATTGTGCGGAATTATAAATGGACAAGAACACATTAATTTGAGCTTAACATGAGAAAAACTCTAACAGGGAAAACCCACGGTTCACATCCTGCGAACAAAAAAAAATCACTATATAAGGATCAATCTAAACTACAGGATAAATCTACGCATAGACTTTACCAAACATCCAAAAAATAGATCACTCCCTGATCCTTCTGTGGCATGTAATGCGAGATGGCGTCCCACCACTCTTCAGTAGTTTTCTTTGATTCTGCAACACTTTTCAGCAACACCAACTCCCGTTCGATCTTGATCCAAACCTCCCGTTTGATCTTCACGCTGAAATTCTTTCCTTCGCTAAGTGATTGAATCCTCCTCCCAGAGTATTGAAGTCACAACACAATTGAAGTTTTTGTATTTGTGCACACACGAAAATTAGCTTCTTGACTTCTTAAACAAGGTGGACGTGTATTTGAGAAGCTCCACACGAATTTTGTATCTTTTCACGTCACAAGAAAAACGTCATGTTTTTCTTCCCTTTATAGTGCAATTAGGTTTCTTATTCCCAAGTTTCCTTATTACACAAGATCTCTACTACCTGCAAAACATGGTAGAGATAATTAGTAAAAAGGTAAGATAAATATTCTTACTAAATCGTACCATAACCAAGATATAGATAAATCATGTAAGATCTTACCATAAGTTAATCAATCACGTGATTAACATAAACTTGGACTTCATATTTTCGACCCTATCAAGAATTTTCCCTACATTGATTTTCGTCCAACAAATCTTACCATATGCAAAGATAAGAATGAAATATTCTTGACCATATCAAGAATATGCTTACCATATTTTAGATACCTTGACAATCACAGTATATTATCAAGAATTTTACCAAAATAACAAGATCAAGATTTCAAGGTATTTTCGAGATTATGATCAAATATTTTCGGCCAATCAGAATATTTTAACAAGACCTAAATTATAATCAAAATAATTATAAGTAATAAAGATATAATTTCAAGCTAAGTAAAATATTATCACAATTCTTATCACAAACGATAAGTGATAGACTTCTACCATTATCACAATATTTATCATATAAGATAAGCAACAAACATTATCTTCAAAATATTATCACAATATTTCTTGATCATTATCATAGAAGATAAGCAACAAATATTATCACAATATATAGGAGACAATATTACGTCCAAGAAATGTTTAAGTAATTTAATTAGACTTAATAAATTACTAAATAAAAATATTTAGTAATAAACTAAATTTATTAAATTACAAATATGTAGGAAAATAGAAAATGCCAATAAATATAACTTAAAATAAGTTAACAATTACTAATTCTTGGTAATGAAATTAAAATAGTAAAATGTTAAATTACAAAAAAAAAAAAAAAACTCCAAATCTTCAAGAATGATGTCCATATGCTTTGCAACACTCGGATCAATCTTTATCCCATCTCTGGCAACAACTTCGTCAATGACATCTATTCAAAAAAAAAAAAAAAAAAAAAACATAAAAATGATGCATTACATACAACCGCCCCTCACGCAACTTAGGTTTAAAAACTCTAATCAACGATTTCTTAACTTCTACTTGAAAACGATAACCATAACCAACAAAAAACAATTAATTATTACAGACATTAGAAGGTTTCTAAATTACAAATTAAACAATGTAATTACTAATAATTTACAGAACATTTCTAACATAAATGTGCTCCTTATTTGCATAACAAAAATATGATACTCACGAATAATGAAAAAGTACATATTACACAGATTTCAAATTTGAAATATATTAAATTACTAAATAACTTAATAAATTTTATTCTTAAAATTGCCATAATGTTTTTTGACTGACATGAAACTGTAATAAATTACTCATTTATTATTTTAAAAATTTTAAAAGAAAAAAATACCTTGTATAAAAACAACATTTTATGGACCATTTAAAATTAAAACTTTACAATATGAGGTTAAGAAATTTACATTATATCGTAAGTAATTTAACCAAATAATCTAAATATATATAAAAACACACACACACACACCAATTTAATGGGGAAAAAAAAACGAAAAAAGAAAGTATAAATAAAGAATCAAAGACATGCATACCATAGTAGCCAACATGAATTCCAAGACTCACATTCTTATGACCTATGGCGGCAGCACTATCTATATCTATACTTACTATATATAAAGGGAGAATAGTTGATTAGTGTGAATGCAAAGTGAATTGTTGTGAATGCATTTATTGCCTTATATATATATATATATATATATATATATATATATATATATATATATATATATATATATATATATATATTATTTTATGGTAAATACCAAACAATGGTTAATATTTTTTTTTAATAATTTTTAATTTTAATAATTGTGCAAAAACTATATGATATAATAATTTCTTGATCTTCAATGTTGTTCAATTGTCTATATTTGATGAGTTAAGATTAAACACATATTTATAGTTTATTGTGATTTTTGAACGAAAATTGATAAAAAGTTAAATATGTAAGGTAAATGCAGAAATTATAATAAATATATTTATATCTTGAATAAACATCAATATTTGTACTCATAATATTACATCTAACATGATGCACAATTAAAAAACTATAGAATTTGCATTTATCATTCAATAAAGTTTTCAATAATTTGGATTATTTATGTTGTTTTTAAATTTTGTGATAAAAAATTATTTTTGTATTTTTTGTTGATTATGTACAATAATTAAATTTTATGAATGCTTATTTATATTGCAGATAGCAATTTCAGTTCATCGCAATGGTGAAAATCTATACTATACATAAAAGTAGAATAGTTTGGCAAAATCTAATTCTTAAATTCTTTATGTTTTAGTGTTACTGTAAATAATTAATATGATATTATTGTTATTTGTATATTTTGGTTACAATTATTATTTTGTTATTAACATTAATATTGAATGAGTTCAATCAATATTTTTAATTGGAAAATTTACCATTTCAATGAGATTTTTCCTTTCATGTACGACTATTACATTTGTTTATTACATGTTGTTTATACTGCACATTCGACTCTCTACTATATTTGCCTCGATTTATTGAATTTTTATGTTTATTAATTTCTTATTATTTATTTTTTAAATTAAATAATGTATATAATTTTTGGTGCAAAATTTTTCTCCTTTTTTGTGAGTACAAACAAAAAACATCTTCAAATTTATTATGTAATGATTATATCTTTATATTGTTGCGGAATGTTGATCACTTTTTAGGGATGTGTAATGGTACAAAATTAATTGTTACAAAACTTGTAAATCATGTTGTTGAAACAAAATTTCTCGATAGCAATCTTGTAAGGTACAAATTTTTTATTTCGAGGATGCACCAACACAATTTAGGAAGTGTTTGATTTATAGTCATTTGCCTGAAAAATGTCAAATTATGGAAAATATTTTTTCCTTTTTGTATTTGTTTGATGTTTGATTAAAAAATTTACCTTTAAAAATATTTTTCTTGGTACAACCAATTAAAGCACATTTAACTCATTTGCCTTGAAAATGTTTTCTCACCATTGAAAATATTTTCTCACCTATTTGGTGAGAAAACATTTTCCTCAGGTGGAAAACATATTTTTTTGGCAATTTTGATTATTATTATCAAGTACAAATGAGTGAAAAATAAAAAATAATAATATTTTTTTAATTAAAATAACTAAATTTTGTTTTATATGCAATTGGAAAATAATATCAATCAAACAAAAAATTTAGAAAAATTTCTTACTTTTTCACCCGACATTTCCAATTGACATTTTTCAGGAAAACAATTTCCAGGAAAATCAATTCCTAGAAAATATTTTCTTACCATCAATTTTCCATCTTTTCAATCAAACACATGCAAGATTGTCTTTCAAATTCAAGATGTGACAATTTTAGTTGGTACCTTCGTATGTTATGAATATCAATAAGAGTGGGAAATCACTTTTCAAGGTTGATCTTTATTTAAAAAAGTCAGTTTTTAGTCATGAACAGTTGTACTTTGCAGCCTCTAGAGTAACGAATCGCAGTGATTTGAAGATGATCATTTACGACAAAGATAAAAATAGAATAAACTCTACTACGAATGTAGTTTATTTAGAAATTTTTCAAAATTTATAATAGAGACATTGTAACTCTAATAATTAAAGTACCATTTTATTATTTTTCTATCTATTTTATTATACACATGTTTGACATATAATTAATAAAAAATTATAAAATATTAAAATCGCAATTATATGTTTTGATATGATGCCGTGCATCACACGGGTGAAACACTAGTTAATTCAAAAATTAGATATCAAATTTATTTAAAAAAAAGGAAAAAAATTGAACATATAATTTGTTTTGATTATGATACAAACTGTCAACGCATGCTCAAAATAGAACTAAATTACCATTGACGTTCCATAAATGAAATTTTCTTTTTTTAAAAAACTTTTAAATTACAAAATTAGGCGCATACAATATATGTGCAAAACTCAACAAATATTTTCCATAAGATCGACCCTTTTTTTCCATAAATTGTTCTACATAATATTCTCCCCAAAACAAGGTGTAGGATAGACATTTTTGCTATAATTTATTTTTTAAACATTAATTATGAATTTCAAATATTTTTCTAAAAAAATAATCATTAATTTTAATTAATATTGTTACATTAATTGATTCTTTTTTCTTCTAACAATTTCTTTATTCATATTGTTACATTATTATTCTAATAAAAATTACTGATCGATCAATTGTTTAATAGAAACTATATGAACCAATTGTTAAAATTTGTAATATATTTTTGTATATTTTAGTTATTTAAATTTATAATGAAAAATAGAAAAATGAAAAGAACCAGTAAATAAATAAACATAATGTGAAAATGATGAATGAATTAAAGAAATCTTAAGTTTATAAAATCAACCCAACTTAATTGAATTTGCCTTAAAAATTCGTATAGTTGTTATTTATTTTAATTTGATGAGAAAAAATCAGAACTGAAATTAATCATCTACAACTAAAATGAATTTAGTTAAGTAATTGAAGATAATATTGTAGGACTTAAATCATATAATTTAAAATGAATTAGATATTAAGGAAAAATAAAACTTTACCTTTAATTTTTTATATGATTTTACGGACAATATATTTACAATTTGCTTTCACTTATTAATTTGCATTAAACTTTTGATCACTGTGATCATTAATTTGACACCATATTACATATTTTTTGATTTAAAAATAATAAAATTATTATTAAAAAATGATAATAAAGTGGAAAAATAACATTTTATGTAATTAATAGCATAGCACAGATGTCAATGCAATTAATGACACATGTAAAATAATAATTGTTAAAATATTTAATATACTTTTTTTTAGCAAAAATGTTTCAAATTTAAAATGTTTTTTGACGAAAAACTATGTGTGTATTTTGGTGACGACTATTCTACTTTTATATATACTAGTACTAGTATATACCCGTACGATGCATGTATGACATTATCATTATATATATTTACAATGGGAGGTGTCTATGAATAACGTGGCATTAAAAATGATGTGTGTTTTTACTTCCGACCCTCTCAAGAAAACTGACAGTTATCGTTCTTGCAGATGCTCTCAATAGATAGGATTTCCAGACTTATCATAAATACACCACCTGATTAAAAATGTAAAGAAAAAAAATATTTCACAACAAAATTACATATTTCCCAGGTATTTCAACCCTCTATGACATTAAATGACTGAACTTCAATAGAGGTATAAATTGATCTAAAATTATGAGATTTTGCTATCTTTTCTTTGTCCCTTAGAGGCTATTATTCATAGAGAAAAAAAAAATTCGGTTACACTGAGTATCATTAATAGATACATTTATATTGTTTTCAATACAAATCATATCTCCAATATTTTCACAGTAACATGAAAAATAGAAACATCTATTCTTATATTTCTCACAAGCTCAGGAAGAGTGAAATGCAGAATTTATGGTCAAAATAATAGAAAACTAAACAAAAGAGCTTAATCCTGCCAGCATTGCCGATAGTAAAAGGCATTAAAAATTTCCAAATATAAGAATACATTACTTTTAACATAAGCATGGATATATCCACGTTGAGAGGGGCACTTTCTGTGTAACACAGAATGATAGAGGATAATTGCAGAAAAATAATTCAAGAGAAAAATTGATTATTTTGTCATATTATACATTCATTTCAAAATTGTCAGTTAAAAAGTACCGTATGTCCCATCATCTTCTCTTTTCCAATAACGCCAAAGCAGCAAGTCTCTTCATTTCATTGCCCTGAAACTCGGAATAGCGTTCAATAATAGCAGCAAGTTTCTTTGTTAATTATTGCGTTAAAACTGTTAGAGATATATTTAATTATTTAAAGATAACTTTTAAATTCGTCTCCTCGGGCACGAGCAAATGTAATATAATTGAATCAAGTGCCTATAATTACATGCACAATTATATAAATTAATGACTGCGAGACTTGAACAATACTTGTGGCATTATATTTAGAGAGAAATACTTTCTATCCCAACTCTTCAACATACAAGCGTATTCTCAATCTATAACTTCCGTAACAACTAAGTATACATTTCAGAATAAATAAATAAATAAATAATCGTGAAAACAAAAAAAATTACTTGTGCATCACACTACAATTATTATGAGTGATTCAAAAAGAAAATATTATGATGTTTAAATGTTCACATAATAAAATAAATAACTCAGATAATTTCGTACAATATTAATAATGTCTATTTAATTTTGAAAGTTCAACAAAATTATAATAGCTTTTCATAACACAATTTACAGTTTCAGGGACATATTCAAGTACCAGATTAAGATATAGCTCATCTTTTTCAGTTGTAGAGAAGCAGTGCTTCAAGGACACAAAGCAAGATCTTACCTGAAATACTAAGCATTTTGCCTGAATAGTCAAAGATCAGCAAAAAGTGATCTTTTTAATTGCATAATCTGGTACTACTGATCTTACCTAAAATACAACTCCAAAGATCCATGCCCGATAGCACGTTCAGCCATGTAAAAAGAGTCTGAAAATAATTAGAGAAAATAGAACAAATTAAGCATAACTTCAAAAAGTAAAACTTGTTTTCATGGAAACAGGTTTTTAGGAGAATGATACAAAAGCTATGGATTGACTTGCTTACGCTTGCCATTTCGACCACCAATAGTTGTCACTATTATGTTCCCCGTCTCAGTGCCATTACCATCAACAACGGCTGTTTCCATTTCCTTAAAATTAAAACATGTCTCTCATTGAAAAAAAAAAAAAAAAAAAAAAAAATTACCAAGTATTCAATATAAGAATAGTTCTTAAACCCAATTCAAAAAAAAAAAAAAATAATAGTTCTTAAAGAAGTTGTACATAAGAACAATTTTTTTTACGACTTTCACAATTTTTTTTGCTGACAACTTGTTAGGAATGATTTAGCCACGAGATTAAAAGCATTAAACACTCTTTTTTCACCAGCGAAATGTAAGACATACATGAAAGGGTTGAGGCAACTTAAATCATGGTAATTTTTCAGACGTATGATCAAAATAGAAAATACAGTAATATTTAAAAAAATCTACCAAGGTTTCCATCAGAGGTGGGGGCATGACACCAATAATAGCAGCATCTGAATATGGTCCATATTTGCCAACATTCCACAGCTGGTAAGGAAGCCTTCTAAAAGAATCCTCAGAATCCATCTTATCAAAAGAATCATTCCAAGATTAAGAATCTGACCCTTGATACCATCTTTGCAGCATATTCTATATCTCACCAAGGATCCATTCAGATTTTGGGAAATACCAAAACTTATGGGAAAATATTTACTCAAGTAAATAAAGAAAAAAAAAGCTGAAAAGGGTGATCTAAGCTAATTATTTCGACCTTTTAGTGCTAAAATCATGAGACCAATATGCCAAGAGAATTTATCCACTGAAAATTACATTACATAGGTAAATAACATATTATAGAAATCATATACCTTAATATCAGATCCTTCAAATCGAGCAATAACGCCTGGCATAACAACGCATACCTCCTCTGATATTTTATCTTCTGTTAAAACTTTCTTGGTTCCATAGACCCTCAACTTTAGAATCTTTCCCATGTTCACGATCTGTAGATCACAGCCAGCCATTGCAACAATCAATCACCCGTCATTCATTCGCGAATACAATGGTGCAAGACTTCCACGTCCAAAGTGAAAAAAAAATGGTGACTCCTGACATAAAACGTGAAACTTGTTTCAAAAAAATGAATACAATGAAAAAATGATTTGTGTTATAAAATATATAACAATCTGTAATAGTTGAAAAAAAAAAAATGAACCCAATAATACTGAAAAACTCACCGTAATATTGAAAAATTGATCAGGGTTGTAGGTTGTTTTTTTTGTGTTGATATTTACATGAAGTGAAAATCTCTCTTAAACCGGAGTATTGGGAGCTTCTCTTGCTCATGTCAGATAAGAGAAGACAACAATATCATTATGAACTACAACTTCCATTCTACATACTTAGTCTAGTGCAGTAAAAATTTCTTTTACCACACCAAGAATGCTAAGACTTCACTTTTTTCCCATTTTCTGTCAACCAAGGAAACACTCAAGTTATACTTGAAAAAAAAAATCGCTAACCACGTAATGTGCAAAATAATAGTTTATCAATCTCAAGAAGATGTGCTTCAACACTAATTGCAGATCTTGCAGCATAGTTAGGCAGCTGTAAGGATATCACCTCTCTGTATTTAAAAATGAGATAAATGCAGGGGGTTTTTAATTGTGAATGATAAGAAAAATTTACAGAAATGAAAATCAAATGACCAAACATCATTAAAAACAAAAGAATCTTACATACTAACCCCCTACATGAGTCCTGAATGCTCCTCGAGTCGAATCGGCCATGAATCGTTCTTTAGAAATGCATTTGGACATTCTCTTACTTCGTCTTCGGCGACTGGGTCTTAGCACG